>OV050030.1:201417971-202639779 GCA_920105625.2 Clusia tigrina | reverse complement strand
GAAGGGTTAACGTTTGTGTGTTCCCCTTGCTCTTCTTCCGTTGGATTTGCTCCAGCATCTGATAATTGAGCGATGCAGTCCTTTTCGGATAACCTTACTTCAGAATATAGTTGCCCAACCACAGTCCCACCAATTTTTTCCAGAAGCCCTGAATGGTGGTGATCACTTACCACTGCTATCGGGCTTGAAACTTGCGGCGTTCCATCCGGTCGCACTCCTGGATATTGCGTCAGCACTCTATGCGTTGTATTTATGAGGTCGATACAGACCTCTGCACTGCTGGCTGGTGCTTAATGTCTATAGTGGCGTTCCTGAGTTGCTGATTTTCCTTTCCCAAATATAAAGCCGCTTCCTCTGTTTCCTGACAAGCTCTATTTCTCTCTTTTGTAGTACTCCCTATCTGTCCAATGATCCTCTTTCTACCTAAATATTTACGACCATCATTCCACCGATTTACTTCGATTAGCACTTAGTGCTTGGTCGACTACTTCTAGAGTTGATATATCCTTAGCTGTATCTTCTTTTCAAAGCTCATTTTAAAATTTTTTTATTTATTTATTGTATCTTATTATTTCCGTCTTTAGAACTAACAATAATTTAACAACGCTAATAAAATTATGCAAACAATATACTATAGGGTGGCCCAAATAAGACCAGCTGATGTGAAACACATATAACTTTTTTATTTTTTAACATAATTAATTTTTTCTTTTTGCAGATTATAACTGAACTCTTGGAAATTTAAAATGAATACGTACAGTCTATAACAACGCATTAAAACTGTCGGATTTTATTATTCTTCTCAACGATCAATTGTTCTGACGTAGCGAAATTATCGCCGTTGACGGATGAACCGCATTTCCATTTAAGTGGTTATGTGAATAAACAAAACTGTAGGTTGTGGGGCTCTGAAAATCCAAGGGCAATACATCAGCATCAGTCACACCCAATCAGATGCACTGTTTGGTGCGGTGTTATGGCCACAAAAATCATCGGCCCATATTTCTTTGAGAATGAGGATGAAACGCCAGAAACGGTCTCCGGGGTTTCTTACAGAACAATGATCGACAACTTTTTGCGGCCAATGGTAGAGCAACATCCTAATTTGTGGTTTCAACAAGATGGAGACACTGCGCATACTGCTAGGCAAACTATTGACATGCTGCGTGAAATTTTTGGTGAACGCATAATTTCAAGAAATTCAGATTTCCCTTGGCCTCCTCGTTCACCAGATTTAACTGCGCCCGATTAATTTTTATGGGGATATTTAAAAGACAAAGTGTATGTTAACAAACCACAGACACTTAGACAGCTTAAGCAGAATATTCGAGACGAAATACGGCGCCTGCAACCAGAAACATTACGCCGTGTAATGCAAAATGCGCTAAAAAGAGCCAATGCTTGTATCGAGCAAAATGGTGGTCATTTGTCTGATGGCATATTTCACACATAGTGATATATATTGAATAAATAATTGTATTACTTACACTATAAATTATCTTCCTTTTTAATACTTTTAAGTTAACATACTTTTAAGTTAACATACCTTTTAAGTTAACATACCTTTTGAGCTAACATACCTACTTGTCACTTTATTCGTTTATTACTAAGTACAATAAATTCAGTCAAGTTATTACCTTGCTTGCAAATACTACAATTGGCGACGAGTAACAAATAATCGACGTGCGGAATTAAAATGGCGACGGAAGAATTTTTTAAACTGCTTGTGAAACAGCAAAAATTGCTTTCGGAACAACAGCAGTGGATGCAAACGGTTTTAAAAAACTAAGCTGGCGCGTCGTGCGAGTTTGCTATGGTGCCATCATTCCACACATTCAATAACGAGCTTCAAAACTGGGATTCCTATTTGGAGCAGTTGAATCAACATTTTTCGGCGTATGCAGTAACGAAGCCGGAAAAACTTAAGTCATTTTTTTTGTCGTGGGTCGGCGCCGATATGTTTGAGTTGCTAAAAAAGCTGTTTGGCAGCAACGATTTGCAACACCAACAATATGCGGAACTAACGGGAAAATTGACAGAGCACTTCAAGAAAGAAGTTCATGTGGTTGCGGCGAGGTATAATTTTCATAAATGCATAATGAAGCCGAAGCAGACCTACAAAGAGTGGGTGGCCGATCTTCGTGGCTTGGCTCGTGAGAGTAAGTTCGTGTGCAATGCCGAATCATGCCAGCATCAATATGTTGATGAGATGATACGTGACATGTTAATTTTACATACACCACACGAAACCGTTCGATCTTCGGCGCTGCAAAAAGTGCAGCCAACATTAAATGACGTATTACTAATTGCATAATCATTCGAGGCAACAACAAAAGCAGTACATGTTATAAAAGAGAGTAGCTTAACGGAAAATAATCTAGCACCTTTTGTCAACGAGATTAAACATAATTTGCGACATTTCCAGTCCAATTCGCGCTCGCGGCCTTCAAAGCCGAATAAGACACCACTGTACAAATCGTGCTCTGGTTGTGGCTCCTCGCACTCCCGCGACGATTGTAAATTTAAAAACGCTGTCTGTTTTAAATGCGGTCGTGTTGGACACATAGCAGTCGTCTGTATGTCAAAAAACAGTTCCAACAAACAACAACACAACAACCACAGAAATAAAACGCAGGTGAACGCAAGCATTGGCGCAATTGAGACGATCTACAACATTACAGGGGTAGTGAAGAAAAGAAATTTAAAAAACTTTGTTGATTTGGAAATATATAATAAATTAATCACATTCCAAATGGATTCGGGAGCCTCCGTCTCGATTATTACATTGGAAACCTACGGAATTCTAAATAAGCCAACACTTAATCCTTGTCATCGCTCTCTGTTTGGATTTGGAAATAAAAAAATTAAAACTTGTGGTGAATTTTATGCAAAGGTTAAGTGTGGTATAAAACAACAAACAGTGCTTTTGGTGGTCGCGTGTGTAGATTCTGGCAACAATCTTTTTGGTGCAGACCTCTTTGAAGCTTTTGGTTTTAAAATACAACAAGTGTGTTAATTACAAACACAGGGCTCTACCCTGACAATAATCTACTTGAAAAATATAAAGAACTTTTTGAGCCGGCACTGGGCACAGTACATAATTTTAAAGCCAACATTCAGTTTAAGCCAGATGCGTCACCGAAATTCTTCAAATCCAGGCCAATTCCTTTCGCCCTAATGCAAAAATTCTAAAATTGATCTAAAAGATGCGTATTTACAGATGGAGCTGGACGAGGAATCAAAGAAAGTTTTAGTCGTCAATACTCCGCAGGGGTTTTTCCAATATCAACGCTTACTTTACGGCATAGCAACTGCACCTGCGATTTTTCAGAAATTTTTAGAGCAACTTCTGCAAGGGATCGATGGGTGTCGTAACTATTTGGACGACATTATTGATACAGAGCCAACCATCGAGCAGCACATCGAACGCCTTGACAAAGTGCTATCGCGTCTTCAAACCAGCGTGATTAAGTGCAAGAAAGAAAAATGTTTCTTTTTGCAAGAAAAGATCGAGTATTTAGGACGACAAATCAGGGCGAATGGTATTTTACCAGATGACTCCAGCGTAAAAGCAGTGCGCCTCCTTCGACACCCTAAAACACTTAAAGATGTATAAGCCTTTTTGGGCAAGGTGAACTATTACCACCAGTTTATAACCAACTTTTCACAAATCGCTGCGCCGATCAACAAACTACGGCGGAAAAATATCAAATTTGAGTGGGGACACCAACAGCAGCATGCATTCGAAATTTTGAAAGAGCACATCACTACAACCACAGAACTTGCACATTTTCAAGAACATCTGCCGATTCTGCTAGCCACAGACGCATCTTCATTCGGAATCGGAGCTGTCATCTCACATGTGGTACTGTCATCTCACACGGTACTGAAAGACCGATTTCATTTGCCTCGAAAACGCTAGATCAGCACCAAACTAAATAATCTCGCAATAATCTTTGGAGTTCAGCGCTTTCATCAATATTTGTATGGTCACAAATTCACTCTCATCACTGACCACAAGCCACTGGTCAGTATATTTAGTCCGGAAAAGCATCTTCCTACGATGACTTCGCACCGTCTTCAACGCTGGGCCATTATTTTAATGGCTTATCAATTTGATATAAGATATAAACCAACTGCACAACATGGAAATGCTGATGCATTATCGCGACTGCCCTGGGGTCCTGACCCCAAGTTCGACCAAGATGAAGCCTGCTACAACTTAGATGTCATCGATACTCCTATCGACGCAAATTTAATTCGCAAGCACACCAAAAACGATGCTACACTCAGAAAAGTGCGCGATTTTATTCAAAATGGTTGGCCAAACCATCTGGGTATCGAAAACAGCGACATTTTACCTTATTTCAATAGAAAACTATCATTGAGTATTTTTAAAGACCTTATTTGCTTACAGGGCCATTTGACGCGAGTAGTCGTACCAGCCGTATTACGTCAACGTACTCTGAACCTGTTACACGAGGGCCATTGGGGCGTAGTCAAGATGAAGCAGCTAGCTCGTAACCATTGCTGGTGGCATAACATCGATAAGGACATCGAGAAGCTCGCAGCTAACTGTGAGGTCTGCAAAATTGCGTCTTCGAGCCCAGTGAAACAATATAATAGCTGGCCCGAGGCCCAACGCCCTTGGGAACGCATACATATCGATTTTGCTGGACCTAACTTTAACCACATGTGGCTTATTTGTGTAGATGCGCATTCACAATATCCATTTGTGTCACAACTTAACAGTACGACGACTGCCAATACAATTTCGGCGTTATCAGCAATATTTGCCATGGAAGGCTTGCCAGAAACCATCGTAAGTGACAACGGACCACAGTTAACATCTGACAACTTCAAACAATTTTGTGCGGAAAACGGCATAAAGCACATAACCACAGCGCCATTCCACCCAGCGTCAAACGGACTCGCCGAACGCTTCGTTAGAACGTTTAAAACAGCAACGCGAAAAAATATGGAGGATGGCTTGAATTTAAATGCTGCTATAATTAAGTATTTATCGTCGTATCGCGCAATTCCCAACGCTGAAGGAAAATCTCCAGCCGAACTACTGCATGGCCGTCAGATGCGCACGCCTTTATCATTGCTAACTCCAACCCATTCCCAGGAACTTCCAAACACTTCGTTCACTCCGAAGTTCACACCTGCTCAACCAGTGTTCCTACGCAACTACTCGAGAGGTCCTAAGTGGATAAAAGGCGAAATTGACAGACTACTTGGCAATATGATGTATGTTGTAAAAACTCCTTCCGGGTTTTGTAAACGCCACCAAAACCAACTACAACCTCGGCGAAGTAATACTGTTGACTCACCTCAGCGCCCACAAGTCAACATTCGTCAAGGACTGCTGTCACAACCAACCGAAGGTGAGGTAGCTCCGCAAGAGCCGATCTCTGCCGAAACCACACAGCTTCGCGACGAACGGTCTAATCCGACACCATTACGCAGAAGCGAACGGAGCCGTAATCCTGTCAACCGTTTCCAGGCAGAAGACATTCGAAAATAAAAGGGTGGATAAATGATATATATTGAAGAAATAATTGTATTACTTACACTATAAATTATCTTCCTTTTTAATACTTTTAAGTTAACATACTTTTAAGTTAACATACCTTTTAAGTTAACATACCTTTTGAGCTAACATACCTACTTGTCACTTTATTCGTTTATTACTAAGTACAATAAATTCAGTCAAGTTATTACCTTGCTTGCAAATACTACACATAGTCACGTTAAATTTCCATAAAATGTATTTAACATATTAAAATAAATCATTTAAAAAAACCCGTTATTACAAGAGTTACACGTATTTAACATCACTAGGTCTCATTTGGGAAATACTTTTTGCCAAAGAACTTATAAAAGTTTAATATGTAGTGTAGTAGGTAAATAATAAACCATTAAAGCTAAAGAGTTTGCAATAATACTTATAATATCCGTCCTTTTTAGTCGGATGTAGCCTTTATTTTGGAAATATAGCTTTTGGCTAAATTGCTGATTTCTGGAACAGTGATTATGTCCCGCCCAGGAGCTTTTTTCTCGTCCAATTCCTTAGTAGCCTAGCAGTTCTTTTCTTTTAATGGCAACTGTGTAACATGAATAGGTTGGATTGAAGTAAAGACTTGCTTGCCTCCCTTTTTTAGTCTTTGCTTTTTGCCCACTCGTCATTGGGAATACGAATTGGTGACTCCGCAATTGTTGGTCTTCAAAAATTTTTGGCCGCTCGCCAGATGGAGTAACTATTTGCTGCTGTAAGGGTGATATTTTCAATATAATGCTGGAAATCACACTCTCATTTGTTAGGGTAGTTACTTTCACAGCATGGGTTAACAAAGATGTAAATGTAAGTACAGCGCCGTTGATTTCTTGCTTTCTTGCTTTATTATAATCAAGAGCTTTTTCATAAACTCTATTTGAGAAGATTTGAGATTTGAGTATTATTATTGTTGGCGTCTGATCAGATGAAAGGTCGATCGAGGGCTGCACGAGAGAGTGGTTGTTGTTCAGTATTTTAGCGACTTCAAAGTCTATGAGATCTGGGTTCTTACACTCAGATGACCAATATATGAAATTTAATATTAAAAAAAGTATATATACGAGGGCGGATTGATATTGAAGCTACCAAGCGCTAGATGGCAGCACAAACACACAGTGTTTCTTGAAAAATGGAAAAAAGCGAATTTCGTGCAGTGATTAAACACTATTATTTGAAAGGGAAACGGCGAAAGAGACAAAAGAAAAGCTCGATACACATTACGGTGAGTCTGCTCCGTCAGATTACATGGTAAAATATTGGATTGCTGAATTTAAACGCGGCCGAACAAGCACTGCAACAATAGCATTAACCAGAAGGCCAAAAGAGGTGGTTACTGAATAAAATATCAAGAAAATCCTCGATATCATTATGAATGATCGCCGAGTCAAGTTGCGTGAGATTGTTGAAATGGTAAACATATCATATGTATTTTGGGATGCACACGGAATATTGCTCATCGATTATTTTGAAAAAGGATGCAAAAACACAGGAAAGTATTATCGTGCATTATTGGATCAATTGATTGATGCAATCAAGGAAAAAAGAAGAAAAAAATGTACTTTCTTCAAGACAACGCACCGGTTCACACAGCATTAGATACGATGCTAAAATTACGTGAAATACACTTCGAATTGGTTAATCATCCACCTTATAGTCCAGATTTAGCTCCTAGTGACTTTTTCCTGTTTCGAAACTTCAAAAATGGCTCGCAGGAAAAAGATTCATCTCAAAAGAAGAAGTGATTACTGAAACTAACGCGTATTTTGAGGGGTTCCCGAAATCGTATTATTCAGATGGTATAAAAAAGTTGGAATATCGTCTTACTAAGTGTGTCGAAGTAAAAGGAGACTATGTTGAGAAATAAATGTTTTTTTCCTACTTAGATAGCTTTAATATCAATCCGCCCTCGTATATATATATATATATATATATATATATATATATATATATATATATATATATATATATATATATATATATATATATATATATATATATATATATATATATATATATATATATATATATATATATATATATATATATATATATATATATATATATATATATATATATATATATATATATATATATATATATATATATATATATATATATATATATATATATATATATATATATATATATATATATATATATATATATATATATATATATATATTATATATTTATTGAATTTTTTTTTCGGTTGCAGGCGTTGGAATTTCTCCCTGTTTGAGTTTCTTCCGATTGCAGGTGTTGGAGTTTCTCCCTGTTCGCGGTACCCCACAATTGGATCCCATATGTCCATATAGGCTTAATGACACTAATATAAATTAGTACCTTATATTCTAAGGCAAGGTTTGCATGCCTATTTAGAAGCCAGTTCAAGGTATAGAGTTTCAATATGATTTGAGCACACTTTGAGTTAATGTGTTTAGTCCTGGTTAATCGTCTGTCTAAGTGGATTTCCAGGTTCCAGTACTTTACGTCAGAGCGTTGTGGAATATTTTGAACATTGATGTGACTAGGGCGGCCTTCCTTAAGGTAAATGTTAGGTGTGCACATTTAGATTCGTTGACCTTTATTCTCCATTTGTTAAGCCACTGTTCAATATACAGTAACTAGCTCTGTAGCCATTGCGAGGATTCAAGATGGGAGCTGTTTGTACTCAGTCTGGCGGTCTAATCTGCAAATTTGAATATAGACGTGTGGTCGTAAGTTGGAATGTCAGCCGTGGTCCAACCAAACTGCATTGGGGGAATACTGCTTTTATATTAAAGTAGTCGGATGTAGAATCACCTTGGCTTACCATGAATTTTCTGCCTTTAATGTAGGCCGAGTAGTATTTCTTTTGTTCGAATGCTAAGCATATAACTATCCTTATCTTACTATACGATGCACTTGATCTATCGCTCAATGCTTTTCACGGAAGCCGAACTGGTATTGGGCAATTAAATTGTTTTTATTTAAATACTGGAAGACCTGCCGATGAACTAATTTTTCGAAGATTTTAGATAAGGTGGGGAGTAAACTAATATATATATATATATATATATATATATATATATATATATATATATATATATATATTATATATTTATTGAATTTTTTTTTCGGTTGCAGGCGTTGGAATTTCTCCCTGTTTGAGTTTCTTCCGATTGCAGGTGTTGGAGTTTCTCCCTGTTCGCGGTACCCCACAATTGGATCCCATATGTCCATATAGGCTTAATGACACTAATATAAATTAGTACCTTATATTCTAAGGCAAGGTTTGAATGCCTATTTAGAAGCCAGTTCAAGGTATATAGTTTCAATATGATTTGAGCACACTTTGAGTTAATGTGTTTAGTCCTGGTTAATCGTCTGTCTAAATGGATTTCCAGGTTCCAGTACTTTACGTCAGAGCGTTGTGGAATATTTTGAACATTGATGTGACTAGGGCGGCCTTCCTTAAGGTAAATGTTAGGTGTGCACATTTAAATTCGTTGACCTTTATTCTCCATTTGTTAAGCCACTGTTCAATATAAAGTAACTAGCTCTGTAGCCATTGCGAGGATTCAAGATGGGAGCTGTTTGTACTCAGTCTGGCGGTCTAATCTGCAAATTTGAATATAGACGTGTGGTCGTAAGTTGGAATGTCAGCCGTAAGAAGAAAATACACCAGTGGTCCAACCACACTGCATTGGGGGACTACTGCTTTGATATTAAAGTAGTCGGATGTAGAGTCACCTTGGCTTACCATGAATTTTCTGCCTTTAATGTAGGCCGAGTAGTATTTCTTTTGTTCGAATGCTAAGCATATAACTATCCTTATCTTACTATACGATGCATTTGATCTATCGTTCAATGCTTTTCACGGAAGCCGAACTGGTATTGGGCAATTAAATTGTTTTTATTTAAATACTGGAAGACCTGCCGATGAACTAATTTTTCGAAGATTTTAGATAAGGTGGGGAGTAAACTAATGGGTCTATATGAACAAACCTGTGTAACAGCCTTTCCTGGCTTCGGGATCACTATGATTTTCGAAATCTTTAAGCATTGAGCATAGTGCCCAGTGCGTAAAATAGCGCAGATTACAATTTTGTGTAGCATAAATGATTACTATTTGCACATATTACATATTTATTTATATTATTGTATAGGACAAGCGTTAGTTACTATGTCCATCGACATTGGGAATGGAACAGATCTTGTATTAAAGTATGAACATTTCATATACAAGATTATTTACTTTAAATGTAATATATATATATATATATATATATATATATATATATATATATATATATATATATATATATATATATATATATATAGATTATTTACTATAAAAAAATTATAAGATTATTTAGTATAAAAAAGGATAAAAATATAATAAACTGTTGTGTCTCGCCGAGGTCAAGCTTATGTACTATCGAAGATGATTATGTATTTAAATAAGCGTTTTTCTGTTCAAATATTTATGAGCAAGTATTTTCTTGTTGAGTTTTTTAATATTACTTCGTGGGAACTCATCTACAATTTTTAGAATTGTTGGAGTATATGAGTTGGTAATATTTGTGAACAAAAACATAGAAGGAATTTAAGGTCAAGTTTGGTCATTGGTGTGTGGACACCATTTTCTTGACCATATAACTGAAATACCCAATAAGCTACGTCTTTAACGCTTGCATGCGTTTATGCATTGGCTCAATTTTCAAACCACAAAACGTATAGCCATCGATATTGATTGTATCACCTTCATTACCAGCTAATATTTTTTAAACACCATTTTCACAGAGTCTTTAGTTTAAAAAAATTGTTTGTCAAAATAATTATGTCAACTCTCTTGAGCTAAGTTAAAGTATTTTCAGAATCATTTGGACCTACAGCTCACCAATAATGGGTTGCAGAAAGGTCGTGGTTTGCGTTTGGACATCAATGGTATGTCTTGATGTAAGTTGATTCTATGCTTTTTTCTACGCAAAACCCTTCAACTTTTCTGTCATGTCTAGTAAAAACTATATTATTTTCTGTGTTAACGAGTTGAATTTGTACATCAGGCAAAGGCACTCCAACTGTGCTCGGACGTCATTTGCTTCCAATTACCATATCCTCAAAATTTGGGTTACTTAGTTCAGGTTAGGTTAACCAGGTAGCTTGAGAGTTACGCAAGTTTCACTCGGAGGCCCCTCAAAAAACCCACAGCTCCCCGTAATCCAAAACCAGCCAGATGCTTTTGTCAAGTTGACAATATCAGTTAGTCTCACCTCGGTTTTAGTTCTGCAAAGAATGCCGAACCCATATTCTTGGCTCCTCTGAAGACCCGGACAAACACAGAGCAGATTTTTCACCGATTCCTCTTCCTCCTCATCTCCGTAACTCCTCAATAATCTCTGAAAGGAGCACCATACCTGTCTCCCATTCCGCCTAAGAGAGTGTACCCTGTCAGATCCGCCACGATAATACTGAGGTCTCCTCTACTCAACCGAAGAAGTACATCAGTCCTATTTTGGCTCAGTTTTGGTCACATGTATATTATATTCGACGTTTGGCGATAAAGTAGTACCGTTTATTCGTTTTTACAGTGGTTTTTATCTTGCTTGTGATGCCCACCATCTGCCTCTCTTCCGGCAGTTCTGACCCAAGTCTGGCACATTCGTCAGCTTTTTCGTTGCCAGGGATACGCCGATGTGCAGGGACTCAGTGGAGGGAGTAAGCTCCCTAGCTTTTATCATTTGTGCAGCTTGGAATAGATCACAGCCTGAAAGACGCTACATAAATTTGGTAGTCTAAAGGACCGTTCAATTTCTAGATCGTGTGAAAAAAAGTCCTGCATCCATGTCCATCTTTGACCCGTCAGTGAAAATGGTTTTCCTTGCTTCCCATTCCCGCCTTGTTGGAAAGTTAATGTTGTGGGCTGTGCTAAAATTGATCTTGGGTGTTCGATAATCTATGTCTTTATGACAGAGATTTCTATCTATTTTCTCCAAAATAGAGCAGTGTCCTGCGAAATTAGGCAGCTTGCCGCATTACCTAATTCTAGGAATTCCTGTCGCTCCTGTACTCTTAATGTATATATCGAGTTGCAGAAGCATCTAGCTAAGTTAAAGTATTTTCAGAATTTATCAAAAAAATTAAATATAATAATAAAATCGTATATATTAAATATAATAAATTCCAAAATGAAAACCATTAGTCCTACTGAACGACTATCATAGATGACATATAGTATGAGTGAGAGAACCAATTAAAGTAAACATTTAGCTTGTCTAGTATCGATAACTAATTTTTCTCTTGCTCGATATCCAATGTTGCTTTCAATGCTGTCATTTAACCAATGCTGTCATTGTACTATGATTTGACCTCCTAACAGCATCAGATTCTGTCCATCATAAAATGTGCCGGACATCGTTATACTTTATAATTAAACTGCCAATCATTATGTAATTAATAATGTAAAGTTTTTATAGCATCATAGATTTTCTCGGCTTCAAAGAAGCATTGATCCACAGCATATACTCCATTCAGAACAGCAGTCTAAGGTTTTCATAGCTTCTTTTACCACTTAAATATACTCAAGAGAGAACAGCGGTCGGACGTGTTGGGAAATTCTGAGGTATATGGGCTATATGTAAACATGCTTCCGTGCAGCATGCCGAAAATATTTAAAGAATTTTCCCTCCTCGGGTATCAATATAACCATGCCTGGGCAGAAAAGAAAACTTCTTGAAATTTTTCTTGCCGTCCCGATATTTCGAGAAACTATAAGTTGAAATTCGACAGCGCCGACAACGCTCATAAAAAGTCTTTAACCATACGGTGGTTACATCAAGGAGCAGAAACCAGAAAGAGCTGAAGGGCCCACACATTTCCAACGGTGCTGACAAGGGGGAGTTTTAGCTCATCATTGCCGCAACGCACACATTTTGTTCTCTGCGAGTGCGGTAAGAGCTACATTATGCTGAAAGGCCATATCGGGAAAAAAGCGGGGCTACCAACGATATATCTAATTAGTGTAGGTAGTGTCGTGATTAATCAGTTTGTAGAAAAAAAACCAGTACATGTTATGAATTTATTATGCATAATTTCAGAAAGATACTTTATTATTTGAAAATTATTTAGTATTTAATTGCATTGATTCATCTGAGGTGAACATAACAATGTGAGTCGAAGATCAAGTATGAAGCAAATATGGTTTCGAAAATTTCGTACAAATGGATACGAGAAATAATTCATTACAACAAAACTGGCTAATATTTGGACAAAATTTATCTTAATTAATTAAAATTTTGTTTAGCATAAATGAGTATTATTTGCACATATTACATATTTTAAATTGTAGTATAGGGCAAGCTCTAGTTACTATGTCCATCGGCTTTGGTATTGGAACATATCATGTATTTAAATATTAATATTTCATATATAAAATTATTTAGTTTAAATGGAATATATAAGATTATTTACTATAAAAAAATTATAAGATTATTTAGCATAAAAAAGGATGAAAATAAAATAAGCTGTGGTGCCTCGCCGAGGCCAATATATATTTAAATATGCATTTTTTTGTTCAAATATTTATGAGCAAGTATTTTCTTGTTGAGTTTTTTAATATTACTTCGTGGTAACTCATCTACAATTTTTAGAATTGTTGGAGTCATATGATTTGGTAATATTTGTGAACAAAAATGTTGAAGGGATTTAAGGTCAAGTTTAGCATTTGGCATGAGGACACATATGGCCACTATGACTTCCTCGACCATATTATTTGGAATACCCAGAACAGCTACGTCTTTAACGCTTGGATGCGTAAATAATACTGACTCAATTTCCAAACCAGACACCGTATAGCCAGCGATATTAATTGTATCACCATTTTTACCAGCTAATATTTGTAAGACACCGTTTTCGTAGAGAGCCAAGTCCTTTGTTTTAAAGAAATCCTTGTCAAAATAATTATCTCTACCCTCTTGGGACAAGTTAAAATATTTTTTAAAAACATTTGGACCCGCTATTTGCAGCTCGCCAATAAATGGTTGCATAAAGTTCATGGTATTTAATTCGACATCAATGCTATTTCTTGATTTATGTTCTGATTCTGTGGTTGTTTCTATCCAAAATCCTTCACCTTTTCTGCCATGTCTAGTAAAAACTATTTTGTTTTCTGTGTTAACTAGTTGTATTTGTATGCCAGGCAACGGCACTCCAACTGTGCCCGGACGTCGTTTCCTTCCAATTAACATATCCTCAAAATAAGGGTTACTTAGACAGATGCCAGTTTCAGTCATACCATAATATTCTAGTATGCTCTGACCTGAAATTTTTTGCCAGTGCTTAAAGGTGCATTTTGGTAACGGCGCTGACCCTGATAACATAAGTCGAAAAGTTTTACGACAATAATTTTTAATGTATTCGACCATTTGTCGGTTCTTGGCAAATATTCTTTCATATTCTGTAATCAAAAAATTATATATAGCCGGAACACCTATGAAGATATTATTGTCATCCTTCAAAGTTGAATTTATGCCTAATATGGTGCTCCACGCATCTAAACTGCTGAAGTTCTGCCGCATAATTATCTTTCCTCCCATGCTCAAAGGGCACATTAATGCACTGATACAACTAGTTTCGTGATTTACTGGAAGCACAGTAAATATAATATCTGCACTACTGTACTGCCAAGCTTCTCGCACACATTTGATTTGAGAATCTATATTTTTGTGCGTTAGCAGTACACCAGTAGGTTTCTCAGTGATTGACTTGTATAATAATAAGGCGTTGGAGTTTGTGTAGAAATCATTAGTAAGAGTTCCTTCTATTAAGATACGACCATTTTCTATTAGCAATTGTTTTTGAATGGCGGAAACGGGAATATCTTTCGAAGGTAAGAAATTATGATCCACTATAAGAAGAGCTATTTCGAGCTGCGCAGCGAGGTTTTGTGCAATATATTCATAATCAATTGAAGAAATAATGAGTTTGGCTTGGGCATCCAGTAACATATACTTCAGTATTTTAAAAGAGTAATCGAAGTTTAAAGGCATAGCAACTTGTCCAGACATCCAACAAGCCCACTGAGTCATGGGAGACAAAATATTGTTTGGGCAAATGTACGCTACATGACTAGATGATGCGCTTCCTAAAAAAATTATATAAAGAAATTGTCATTAATTTTTTCACGAATAAAATTTTACAATTGTGGAAACAAATTATATATATTCACTATTTTGTTACTAACACTGAACTTATCATGCAAAGATAAACAATATCGCATGAAGCACTCGAACAAAATATAAAAATTAATGTACTAAACAAAACTGATCGACCAACAGTTTATGCCAAACAATAGAAATACTCATCTATTATAATTTATCTTAATATACAGAAGCGTTTGTGCGTGTGTATTTCTGACCATCACGGCTGAACCACTGAAGCTATCCACATTATATTCACACCATATGTTCGTGTGGTGCCCCGGATTGTTTTTGTTTGTGTCAGGAAGCCCAGGTGGCCGCACATATAATATTTAAATAAAAATAAAGTTTTTGGATAAATTTGGACCCGATAGGTGGCGTGCCGGGAGTGGGGATCTTTAGTTTTCCATGTATATAATTTTTATATCAACAATATTAAATTTTAATGCAATAATATAGACGACGATGTTCAAAAATTGGTCGTAGTGATCGACTCACTCGCAAGAGGCAACAATTAAGAATGAATTGAACACCACAACAAGAGGCGGCAACAGAGTATACATGATTGCACAATGCAACCCGTACAATAGATGGTGCACACACCGAATTGAACGACTGCAATACAAAAATTTTATAACACACACATCACTCGATCGTGTTACGAATTCAAAAAGAAATATGGTGTAATTGAATTATCGAGTACGCATATAAGAAACAAGAGTACTAGCATTGTCATTATTCAATCGCCTCGCATTCGAATATGATGACCCAGACATTGAATAATACATTCATTCGGATACATGGATGACATGGATAAAGTATGCACTAATTGCCACCTATACAGAAAAAATAAATTCGGATTTCACTGTGGAGCAGTGCGCACAACTTCAAAATGATCCATCTGCTTAACTATTCTTGAATGATTGGGAGAGTTTTCCTCAACCACGAAAATTACAAGAAACTGTAGCGAATGTAAGTACATACGTTGGGCTGTGCCCTTAAATAAAATTAATGCCTCGTAGTCGCAGGGGTCAGATGAAAGTGGTGCTATCGGACGAGAATTAAGCACTGCTTCGATTTCGACCAGGACAGTCGACAGCTCCTCATATGTTAGCCTGGAATTCATCACGCTGCGACTCAGATGACCCTTAGCAGATTTGACAGCGGCCTCCCAAATACCACCAAAATGAGGTGCTCTGGGGGGAATGAAATGAAAATGAACAAATTCATTAGTGCAATAGTTAGTAATAACGTTTCGATATTGTTTTTTAAATATGAATGCCTCCAACTCAGCAAGTTTATTGCAAGCACCAACAAAGTTTGTTGCATTATCGCAGAATATGTCGGTTGGAAGACCTCTTCGTCCGATCATCCGTTTGAGCAAAGCCAAAAATGCATCTGTTCTTAGGTCTGGGACGACCTCGATGTGCACTGCTTTAGTCGCGAAGCACAATGGCAATGTAGGCTTTGTAGGGTGCCTTGCCTCTGATACGTAAATATATGTTTACAGGTCCATAAAAATCGATGCCGCAGCGGGCGAATGGCCGCGATGGTGTTAGACGTTCCACTGGCAAGTGTCCCATCATATGTTGCAGCAGCCTTGGCTTGTATCGAACGCAGTGGGTGCAGGATCTGACAATGCGCCCTGCTACGTCGCGCGCATTCACAATCCAGAACTGAAGGCGAATCAATGCTTTAGGTTGTGCGTGATAGTTTTTGATGTGCAAGTGCTGAACGTAACGCTGAACGAAGCTGCAAATGCTGGGCAGCAGGATGGGGTGTTTTCGGCTTATTGGTAGATCTGCTAACTCGAGTCGTCCGCCCACCTTCGAATCCTTCCGTGGAATCCAAGAAAGGATTAAGGTAACGCAGAGTGCCATTTGTCGTTGACTCTCTCTGAAGTAAACGAATGTCTCCAGCGAAGTATTGTTGCTGCACGTTTCAAACGATGTACAGCAATGCGTGATGCATTTCCTCGGGCACGAGGGGTTCAACAAAGCTATTCGTTTGATGCTAGCGTAGCCTCTTGTAGAAACGAAAAATCCAGGCAATTGTAATGCAATTCTAACACTTCATGCAAATGCACCTTAATGCATTCAAAAGCACTCCGTGTGATGCACCTTAATGCACCCAAGAATACAGACAGCCTTCACGAGTGATATCATGTGCGCAACAATTAAGCGGCACACACTAACCCTTGTCTGTCATTCTCCCACGATTTGATTATCGTTATGCGATAATCGATACTCGTGCCACAACCGTCGCTCAATGCTTTCTCACGCCTTTGAGTTCGACGATGTGACGTACAGACGTCATAAGAGCGGGCAGAACTACAGACATACGATCTTGTTGAACATGTCTGCTACACTGCAGACCATATACTCCATCTAATGCAGTATATGGTCGCAAGTAAATAGAGCGCACCAATAGGGTACGTGCTCTACACTCGTGAAAGAGTATGCACTACAGGCATGCGCGTTGCACTTAGGGTAAGTAAATCATATAACAGTTTAGATTCAAAAAACTGTATAATAGATTAGAATAAGTTTATTATGACACCCGAGATTACTTACAAAATAAAAACCCAGAGGATGAACACTCTGAGTCGTGCTTAAAACCAGAATGCAACAGGCTTTTAATTCCTCGGCAGTCCAATAGAACTTGCTTTTTTAATTTTTATTATAATACATGAACATTTGGGCAGTCCACTGACTTGCCACCTTCATAGGCAGCGACCAGCATGCCCATCTAAACTGGTACAGATATACTATGCAAATATAACAAACTAAACAGAGATACAATACAGATACGTATTCCACGTGCATAGGAACTGCATCTGTCGATAATTTCAAGAATTGTGAGGACTAAAATCGCGAGGAAAAAACTATATCACAAGAAAAATCGGCGCGCCAGCTTATAATAAACACACAGATTGTCTTCATCGTAATCTAAGACGTTCACAGGATGGTGAAAACAAGCTGGGTGTACTTGCTACGTAAGGATGAGCTGGTGATCGTTGCTGATAAATACGGAGTAGAGGCTAGGCAGTGGTCCCATAACTTTGACGGAGGGCGCGACCCACTAGCGTTTCTGGAGTGAGTCGAGGAACTGGCAGAAGTTTACGACATAAATAAAGATTTCCTCCCGCGTACCATGCCTGAGCTTTTGAGGGAGAGCGCACTTATGTGGTACAGGAACAATAATCGACCATGGTGAGATTGGCGTACATATAGGAGAGACTTTCTAAAGTTCTTCTTGCCAGCACAATACATGGAGAAACTCGAAGACCAGATCCGCTAGCATCACCAGAGACCCAGAGAAGTGTTCAAGCAATTTGTGGTCGAACTGCAGAATCTAATGCGGCACTTGGACTATTCCGAAGAACAGAAACTGTAGCGAATTTTCCAGAATAGCCTGCCAGAATACCAGCCGATCGAGAACTACCGACGACAGAAAAGCTGCATGGCCCAAAGCAGAGACAACAGACTTCACCACTGGAAAACTTATTGCACTGTGACGGACAACGAATCTGCGCCACCGTTTTCATTGGCACTGAAACCATCACCGCAACACTCGACACAGGGGCAACTCACAGTATTGTGAGCACAGAGCTAGCACGAAAGATACGCGCTTCCACCGGCAAATTTTGAAAATCCAATACCACAGCACGTATGGCAGACGGAAGTGCTAGGAGAGTCAGTGAGACATTGACGGCAACTGTATGGTGTGGAGAGCAGACATGCGAGCAAGAGCAACTTATCAAGCCTGACTCCATTAATGAGCTACTCCTTGGACTAGACTTCATGGCAAGCCTAGGAATGACAGTGAAGTGTGGGGAACAGGAGATCACATTGGGACCTCATAAAAATTGCGTGCAACCCCGAGATATTGCAATGTGCACGACAATTCGTGTTGAGAATGCCCCACATATCCATGCAACACCTTCCAAGAGGTACACCAGCGACAAAAATTCGGAGGTAAACAGACACAACAGAGAATACACAGAGAATCAACGAATTCGCAGACACACACCACCAAGAACAAAGATGACTCATGCGAACGAATTCACCTGCCACGGACTATGCCCTGCGAAATCCCACAGCGAATCCCACAAAGACATATATAAAAGGACCACATATGAACCAGCATATGGGCCTCGGAAAAACCAAGACAAATCAAGGGACAACCACCATGCAATCAAGTGCACCAAACAAAGCATAAGCGGTGACAAGAGGGACAAACCTGACTTCAATATCCACCACCCGTATAGAATTAAACAACAGAGGTAGTCAACAGAGAAACATACGACAAACACAGGCACCTTATTCACATTCCAAAACTTAGAATAGCTACAAGGACCAAAAGGAGGTGATCTACCACAGAATTCAGAATTAATTACAAAATTGAATACATAAAAGGTGTATCAAATTCTGCTGATTTTTTGTCACGCCTACCACAGCATGAAACCGTAAGCGGTGAGGATCATTGCGATTACGTCAATTTTATTCATACCAATAATTAATTGTGCTTGAATTTTCAAAACATAGCGAATGCTACTAGAAACGATCCAGTTTTATCGAGAGTTGTAGAAGCGATTTATAGGGGAGAATTAAAGACATTCAAAGGAAATGAGTACAGTGCTTTCTGCGCTAGAGAGAACGAGTTTTCAGTTGAGTATGGTTGTCCTTCAAAATTGCGCTGCAAGGTATTGCAAGAATTGCATCGTTCCCATTTTGGAATTAACAAGACAAAAGCTTTAGCCCGTTCATATGTCTAGTGGCCTAAGCTAGACCATTCAATCGAACAGATGAATTCGAATTGCATACAATGTAAACGCGATCAAGCGAGTCCCGAAAAATGTACCCTGATTCCATGGACTCCTACCAAATTCCCTTGGTCACGGATACACATAGACTATGCCGGACCTGTTCAGAATTTTTATTTTCTCGTTATTATCGACTCATTTTCAAAGTCGGCTGAGGTTTTTAAAACTAAGAAAATGACAACAGATTTTACTATAGCTAAATTGCGCGAATTGGTTAGTAGATTCGGTTTAATAGAAACTTTGGTAAGTGACAATGGTACCCAATTTACGTCTAATGAATTTAAACAATTTTTGTCATCGAATCATATTAAGCATTGCCTAACGGCTCCCGGTCATCCTGCAACTAATGGTCAGGCCGAACATTTTGTAAAAACTTTTAAAAAGTCAATATACGCAAACCTAAAGAGTAATGTAAGGAATTTAAATAAAGTTTTAACCGATTTTTTATTCGATTATCGATGTATGAAGCATTGTTCCAGCGGAGAATCGCCAGCAAAATTGATGTTAGGAAGAGAATTAAGAAACCGTTTAAGTTTGCTTAAACCCCCTCTAGTTCGAAATAAGATTTGTGAAAGACTCTTGTAGAATGTGAAAAACCAAAAATGTAATAGGAGAGTAAGTTTTGAAGAGGATTCAAACGTTTTCGTTCGTGATTATACAAACCCAAAAAAAGATGGATTGGCAGCAAGCGACGGTAGCTTAGCGTATTGGTTCGCGATTATATCAGTGTATATAAGCTCGAAATAAAAGATGCATTAAACGACATGAAGATCAAATAATACCCGGGTGTTCAAATGATAACCCGGAACTTAACGAAACAGAAGCGGACAAGACAGAAACAGAGCAGGTAGCTACAACAGATTTGCCAAGTAAGGATACCGAAGCACCAACAAATGTACCCACGAAAAAATATGGTGAGGTGTGTGTACCCAATGAAACAGAAACAGTGGGAACCAGGAGATTACGTAATTTAGAACGTATCAACTATAAGGAATAATGTTGGAGTTCACATTCATTAAACTTGTAGTTATATACTTTGTTAAAATAGTTAATAAGCTGTACTGAATTGTATGAATTAATTTTGAGTAGATATGTAGAATTTTGATAATTGTGGCTTATATGATCAAAGCTTTAGTGGGGAGTTGTAGAGTATGGCTCTGTAATTACACCTTAAGTAAAACGCCACCTAGCGACTTCTCGCATAAGACTTATGTCAAATGATATTTACGAATACAATGTAAGAATACATAAATGAATAAATCAGTGGCTGTTGAACATTCAGTGAATATGCACTCAAGTTATTGAAAGAATATTTAACAAGAACAACACTAAAGGATTTCGGACAGCGCTGCTTACCGCCAACAATACTGCAGACAAACCAGAAGCCGCTGGAGTGAGGTGCCTGACCGGCAGGAGTTGAAGGTGGCCCAAAGGCAAAATGTTACAATAACAACAAGCCTGGCCACAACAACAATAAGCGAGGCGAGTAGCAGAAAGCGAGGTCGGAAGTAAAATCACACAACGGTGGCCCGCCAACAACAACATGTACCAGCCGCTGTGACAAATTGGGCTATGGTTGGTTGGTTGGTTGGTTTCAGTGGCTGATCCAAGTCGGTCCTCACATGGATCACAATTATCGCCTTAGCGACGTTTTGATACCACAACCTCTCCTAACGCCGGAGAAAACGATGGGTTGTTCACTAAATCCACTTTGTGGAGTTTAGGTATCTTAAAAGATCTTTCGGTTTTACATCCGAGAGATCGGATAAACTCGCTAGGAAATAGTTTCCTAGTGTTCTATTTCTTGCGGACGCCAGAGCCGGGCATTCGCAAAGAAAATGAATTAAGGTTTCCTTCTCTTCTGAATTTCCACAACTTCTACAATGGGTATTGTACGGTCTCTGCAATTTCTCTGCACGAGTACCCACGAGCCAGTGACCCGTAAAGGCCGCCGTGAGGCGGCTGGTGTCCCTGCGGTCCCTGTTTATGGGATCCCTAGATCTCGCTGTGTTAAAGACTGGCCAGGTCGCCCGGGATGTATTACATGTTGTAAGTGTCCTCCATCTATTGCCCGCCAAGGTAAGACAGTGCATGCAGATGCCCCTCTTAATGGCACCCATGGAAACAGGTACTAGTTCCACATGGGTTAGATCGAGAGAGGCTCCTCTGCGCGCCAATTCATCATTTCCATCTATATTCTTCAATTTAGCTTGGGGTCCAGGATAACTCCTAAGTACTTCGCTTTCTCCGCTAGCTTTAGCTGTTGTCCGTTAAGTGTCGGAAGCTTGAAGATCGGAATCTTGGTCTTTTTAGTGAAAAGTATCAGTTCTGTCTTTTCTGGATTCACACATAGTCCACATCCTGTGGCCCAGGAATTAAGTTTGTCCAGCCCCTTTTGCATAATATCAATTATTACACAGGGGAACATGCCTGATACAGCTATCACTACGTCGTCCGCGTATGCTACCGTCTTAACACCCATTGAATCTAGTATGCCGAGGATGTTGTCAATTACCAATAGCCACATTAAGGGTGAAATCACCCCACCTTGTGGTGTTCCTCTACTGACGTGTTTGACGAGAACCGCGTTACCTAGCTCAGACTGAATGACCCTAGTCCTAAGCATTGTAACTATCCACTCTCTAAAAACTTCCTCAACCCCTACCCTGGTGAGATAGTCCAGAATTGCTTTGTTACTAACGTTGTTAAAAGCCCCTCTATGTCCAGAAAGGCCGCCAACGTGTACTGCTTATGGTGGATTGTCTTTTTTACTGATCGAATTACCTCATGTAAAGCTGCTTCCGTAGATTTACCCCTGAGATATGCGTGTTGTGACTTCGAGAGGGGAAACTGATCCACTGTATGCCTAAGGTGGATTTCCAGAGCCCTCTCCATTGTCTTAAGAAGAAACGACGTAAGACTAATGGGTCTAAAATCTTTTGCCGACTCATGCCCAATCTTCCCCGCTTTTGGGATGAAAACTAGTGTACTCGACTACCAAGTGTACTCGTAACAGACGTGTCGATGTTTAAGTCTTTTACGAAACCTTCTAATTGAGAGGTTCTTTCCGTTGCTCCTCCGTTGAGGGCTTGCCTAGGTTCAAAAGAAAATAAAAATAAATCGTGAGTTTGATCCTACTTTATGCCAAGTGTACTCGTAACAGACGTGTCGATGTTTAAGTCTTTTATGAAACCTTCTAAATTGTCTTTTACGAAACCACCTAAATTGTTGATGATTGGAATGCCATTTTGCCAAATCAAGTCCGCCCAATTTTAAAAGAGCTGTTACCTCATTTTTTATGCGTGATACCTCTGCAAGCATGCCAGCTCCGCACAACAAATCGTGAACGGAAAATGATGAAATTACAACATTTTAACCAACTTCAAACTGTGCTGCGTGTTGTTCGGCGAGATATACCAGGCTGCGAACAGCGAGATACGGTGCAGCTGCCATTCCATACGTGACTGTGTTGAGTTGGAATGTTCGAATGTTTTCATGAGGTGAACTTCTCCATAAAATACATTGGAACCTTCAATCTTCTGGACTCACTAGCACCTGTCGGTACATTTTAACGATGTCTGCAGTAAGCGCAAACCGATTTAGGAGAAAACGCAGAAGTAGGATTACGAGCTCAATTTGCAATGTAGGTCCCACCATTTGTATGTCGTTGAGTGACTGCTGCGTTGTAGTTCTGCATGATGCGTCGAAAACGACCCTCAATTTCGTCGATGTGCTGTTTGGCTTCCAGACGCAGCGGTGTGGAATATAATAGTTTGGCTCGTTCCATTCGGAAGTTTGAACTACGCTCATGTGACCCAGACTTTCATATTCCTCCATGAAGGCGACGTATTGCGTCTTGAGCTCTGGAGACCGTACCAACCGCCGTTCGAACGAGTTAAACCTTTGCAGCGCTGTTATGATTGAGTCACCCAAGCAAGTCGGATCATCCTTGAATGGCAGTTTGACGATTACTCTGCCACTTAAATCTCGGGTCACTGTGTTAGTGTATAGGCGTTCGCAACTGTGCGGGTCCACGCGTCTGCTGTTGTCGACACTTCTTCAAGCACCCACAATCGTTCCAATTGGGATTCTATGGACTGATCGCATTTCAGAAGACATGTATTTGCGGAGAGCTTCGTAGTGTTCGATTGATAGCGACCTGAAGTAACCCAACCTGACAATGTTGGCCGACCGCAAGAAGACTGAAAAAACTCTCTGCTCCCAGCAGCAAATCAATTTTCTTTGATTTGTTAAATTGACTATCTGCCAGTACAATATTCTGTGGGATGTTCCAAGATGAGACATCTATGTCTGGAACCGGTTGGTATGCGATATGCGATGTAATACAAAATGGAAGCGGTAACTAAAACTCAGTTGCTTGCGTTTTTATATTAGTGTTACTCATAAATTTAATATTTGTTGCTGACTTACCAATACTTTGAATTTAAATGTTGTGCTTGCTTCGTGGCAACAAAAATTTCTGTGAGAACTCATCCGTCCATCCGTCATGAGATTCACATGTGAGCAAGAGTCCAATAATGCTCTTCCCAACCGGTATCCACCAGATGCATCCCGAACTAAGACCATAGCAATCACAAGAATTATTTGATCCAACGACGAATTGTTTATGTGGGTGTGTACATCAGCTTCCCCCGAGGTTGAAGGCAACATTGAAGTCGACGAATCTGGCGCAGATCCACGATGCAGCAAGTAATGATGTTGTTGAGAGCAAACCCTGCACTTATGCGACGATGAGCAGTTGGAGCGTTGATGCCCCTTTGAAAAGCATTTGATGCAAAGGCCTTGCCTTTTTGCATTGTCAAAACGTTGAGCCACAGTGAGGGCCTGGAATTCCGCCAAGTCAGCACGACGACCATCTTCACAGTCTTGTTTTTCAATTTCCGTTTTTGTTGATAGGACTTGCTTGAAGTACGACTCAAGGATACCCAATCTGCATCGATATTCAAGCACAGACAGCAACTTACCACCTGGTCACAGGCTAGATTCCACAATGTTCTTTATGCGCGTAATATTTTTTTTTGGTATTAGTGCGTTGCTGTTTTAATTCCTCCAAAGTCATTGCAAAATCAAAAAAGGGTATAAATTTAATTAAAAGGTATATTTAATATTTGATAAAAAAAAACTTGACCTAGTGTAGCGTAACCAGCAACGGTTTAAAAGAAATGAAAAAGTATTCGACGAAAGCGTTATACAGCAGCGGTAACTAAATATGTATGTAGCGTAGGAAAACTGTACTCACAAACTGTGTAACCAATGTACTTGCTAACGATGAGACGAACGAGAGCAACGACAAATAGAAAAAAACCCCTTCAGAATGTTTGTTTGAGTTACGATGATCTAGCGCAGCGAGATGGGCAGCGCAACAGAATTAAGCACAATAGCGAAAACGGAGCGTAGTCAGGCAGCGGCAGCAGAGAGTAGGTGAGAGTACGAAAATACGAAAACAGCGCAACTGGCAGAATGCAGTAGGCGACAGCGGCACAACAGCGGTAACGCAGCGACGTAGCGAGATAGCGGCGGCTGCTAATAATCACAGCGGTAGCAATGCAGCGGTGATCAACAAAAAAAAAGCGTTTTTTGGACTTCCAAATAACGGCTGTATTAATAAAATGTATTAAATGATGCTCCACAGTCTAACGTTGACCACATACGTGCGCGACATGAACAAAAAACCTATATAAAAGCACAGGGACTAGTGCTCGGACGCCAAAAAATGTGGGATTGGGAGAGTTTTCCCCAACCACGAAAACTACAAGAAACTGTAGCGAATGTAAGTAAGTTGGGCTGTGCCCTTAAATAAAAATTCGAACGATGTGACTGCGGTTAGACTAATTTATTTTGCATATTAATGTTATGACAGTGCATGATAAGAACACCTATACGTGTATGAGTTAATAGATATGCAGCTGCTCTCAAGCGATAGTCAGTGCCGCGACACGCAATCTGTGACACAACAATTCTCAAAGCACTTATTTAATATTGGTGAAGGTAAAATTGATGTAAATCCATTTAACCAGACAGTCAAGTTACCGATAAGTTTCTTTTATCGAGTGGGAAATCTTTAAGCTTAATTGGCCACTAAAACCTCCTCATTGTATTGGCGGGGCACCCTCCCGGGACCACAAATGTTATTATCATGAGTATTATTGTCAAATCGCCTGTAGTTGTGAGTCTATATCAAGTTCGTTGCTGGTTGCCGCTCCATTTCTAAAATTCTGCTACGTTTCCTAAGTGCTGTTGACGCAGTAGCCGCTGTCACTGACTCTCCTCCTTGCGTAGTGCCACCATTACTCGTTCAGCGAAAGCCGGCACCACGTTACCTTTAGCAGATTACTCCATCATTACACCGACTATCTTTGCTGTGGTTGGTGCTCTGCCCATGGCATACCACAGCTCCTCCCTCAAGGTCATGAAACGTGAACAGTAAAGCATCACGTGCCTGGAGCTATCAGATTCGCTCGTGCTTTTAGGGCAGCAGGGGTCTTCTGATATTTTGAAGGGGCAGAAATATTAGTAGAAGCATCCTTGACCGCTGAATAACTACGTCATACTTCCTGTGCACCTATTGTGATACGCTGGCAATTGTTATGTTTGTTGATAGTATAATATAAGTAACCAGATTATATAAATTTATTTTATTTTGCCGCAAAGACAAAAAAACACCATTTATATTTTTAGTTGGTGGAAGGCCACATCTTTATTTCTATATCACCCTATAATTGCCCATATTGGATAATTATTGGGTAATCTGGATAGTTTTATTATACCCTCTGCTAGCAATTTGTGTACTTCTCTTTCTATTTCTTCCTTAAGGGAAATGGGATTTGAATAACTTTTTGAATATACTGGTGTATCAGAATTAGAGCGAATTTCTGCTTCTGTGAATGACGATTTTTTTGTATATGTCTTTGCATTTATTTTTTATCTTCTCCATTCATGTGTTCGGATAGGATGTGCATTGAATTAACGTTTTGTGTTGTGTACTGTCTTAATGGGAGTTTTACATTATTCGCTATAGTCATGAAATTGTCTCTTGTTTGAATGACAGCAGAAAGTTGTATTAAACTATCGTTTCCTAGTATGCCATCAAATGTCGTTAAGGTAGGTAGGTAAACGGAAAGACTTTAATTGATTTTTGACATTAAAAATATTTAAGTATGTGTGGTATGTGTGAAATCTTTAGTTTACCTCCTACTGAATTTGTATAAAAATGATCGCTGTTTTCTGCTATTTTCTTTGCTAAATTTGTTGGGATGTAGTCTACCATAATTTTTAATATTTCTTCTCCATTTTTTTTGCATTCGAAATATTCATTCTAAAAAATTAACTTCCGTTATATTAAGAGTTTCAAAATGGTTTGAGCTGTGGTTATAATCAGAAAAATTTTGGACGTAATGCTCGTAGTAGTTTGGTTCTTCAAAAGAGTTTGTGGGATTAATCTATTTATGTGATAATTTCATTGTATATAAAAAAGGGGATTTGAAAAGTTCGTATTGGGTCTTTCCTATCGTTTTGCTGCATATCGGAAGCTTGGACTGTTGGCATAATTTACCGCGATTGTTCTGATGCTTGTGTCTATATCCATTGGTTCTGGTTTCGGTAACGGTTTTGGTGCTCCTATCTTGCTGGTGGATTATTATAGGGATTGTATTGTGGTCCATGGAATGGCTGATAAAAGGTCGTTGCATAAATTGTTGGGGTCGGTGTTCATTCGGTGAAAATGTTTCTTGCATTCGTGGCATATATGGGAGGTTCTGGATGGAATTGTTGTTGAAGAGTCTGTGTGCAATTTTGCGTTTGTCTTTGGAAATATTGTGGTGGGTATTGTTGTGTTAATGGGAAATGTGGTTTATCTGATCTATAATGTAAGTTTTGATGGTGACTGTTGGCGTGAGTTGCTCTAAAATTTTTATTTCTAATTGCAGACATAGGTGTAAATCTGACAGTTCTTTCATTCCTAATAATTTTGCAAGACCTCTCACAAAAGTGTCTAATGTTTTTCTCGGCGGATTTTCGAAAGGATTGCTGTAAATTCGATGCTCATCTCCATACAGGAAATTTTGTTACGGATTAATGACAGATGAGAATATACTTGAGCATATAAATTTTATATTGACTGGTGTCCTTGGATAAGGCACGTCATCTGGTATTCTAAAATACTGAGGTCCCTTTTATCTGCATAGTGTGCAGTTAAACATTTGGAAATTGTTTCACAATTCAATGGAATATTCTAAGACCGCATAAGCTTTCCCTGTTATTTTATTTTTTATATTATTGAAAATTGTAAAATTTTCATAAATTTTTAAGACACGTTCAGCGCTTTTTTCCAAATACTTAAGTCAGTCGGGTTTCCACTAAATTCCCTAAGTGATCTAGCTACATTTGAGATTTTGTCCAATGTCTCTAAAACGTTCATAAATAGTTTGGTCAGTTCTTGGTATTGGAGTTGTGTTGTCTCTAATTATATTCTGGATGATATTTCGTCCGTGTGTGTGTAACATTTGACCTAGTACGTCTTTTATTAGATTCGCTGATTCCGGCATTGCTTGTGGGATGGATGCAGAATTGTGGGTAGTAGCATGGGATGGGTTGGTATTGGCTTAACACTGGAGGTCTAATTAAGTCACTTGGATTTCACATTTTTCTTATTTAATTTTTTCCTTTTTCTTTAAAAAATTTTGTGTTTCAATAATTTGTATGTACTACTAACAATTAAAAACGGTTAGTATTATAATCACTTTTTTGTATTTTTTATTTTTAAATCTGTTCTATCCTGGAGAGTTCCCTTTGTAATCAATTGCAGGATTGAGATTGTGTTATAAACCAAAGCTTTACTTAGTGGTGAATCGCGGTTTGTGTTTAGTATTTTTATAGGCAGATATAAGCCCTTATTTATTTCATTCGTTGTTTCATTTTTTACTCAACGGTAGTACTGTAATACCGACATCTCAAATTGACACTAGTACTTTATTGTCACAAAATTTCCAGGGTCTCTGACGCACCAGTAAAAATTTACAGCATTTCAATGTTGCAAACTTTGATAGTTATATTGCGCACAGTATAAAAGTTAGTGAAATTTGAAGTTGCATCCGTGTTTCATTTTTTACTCAAGGGTTGCACTGTTATACCGATATCTAAAATTGACAATAGTATACTTTTGTCACAAAATTTCGAGATTTTATGACGCACCAGTAAAAAGTAGAAGCATTTCTATGTTGCAAACTTTGATAATTATATTTCTCACAGTCTAAAAGTTAGTGAATTTTGAAGTTGCATCAGTGTCTCATTTTTTACGCAACGGTAGTACTGTTATACCGACATCTCAAATTGTCACTAGTACTTTATTGTCACAAAATTTCCAGGGTTTCTGACGCACCAGTAAAAAGCTACAGCATTTCAATCTTGTAAACTTTGATAGTTATATTGCCCACAGTATAAAAGTTAGTGAATTTTGAAGTTGCATCAGTATTTCATTTATTACTCAAGGGTAGCACTGTTATACCCACATCTCAAATTGACAATAGTACTTTATTGTCAAAATATTTCGAGGTTTTATGACGCACCCGTAAAAAGTTACAGCATTTCAATGTTGCAAACTTTGATAGTTATATTACGCACAGTATAAATGCTAATGAAGTTTGAAGTTGCATAAGTGCTCTTTTTTTTCTCAAAAGTAGCACTGTTATACCGATATTTCAAATTGACTATAGTAATTTATTGTCATAAAATTTCGATGTCTTATGACGCACCAGTAAAAAGTTACAGTATTTCAATTTTGCAAACTTTGATAGTTATATTACGCGCAGTATAAAAATTAGTGAACTTAGAAGTTGCATCAGTGTTTCATTTTTTACTCAAGGGTAGCACTGTTATACCAATATCTAAAACTGACAATAGTATACTATTGTCACAAAATTTCGAGATTTTATGACGCACCAGTAAAAAGTAACAGCATTTCTATGTTGCAAACTTTGATAGTTATATTACTCGCAGTATAAAAATTAGTGAAATTTGAAGTTGCATCAGTGTTTCATTTTTTACTCAAGGGTAGCACTGTTATACCGATATCTCAAATTGAAAATAGTATACTATTGTCACAAAATTTCAAGGTTTTATGACGCACCAGTAAAAAGTTACAGCATTTCAATGTTGCAAACTTTGATATTTATATTTCTCACAGTCTAAAAGTTAGTGAATTTTGAAGTTGCATCAGTGTTTCATTTTTTACTCAAGGGTAGCACTGTTTTACCGATATCTCAAATTGACAATAGCACTTTATTGTCACAAAATTTCAAGGTCTTATAAAGCTCCAGTAAAAAGTTACAGCATTTCAATGTTGCAAACTTTGATGGTTCTATTACTCACAGTACAAAAGTTAGTGAAATTTGAAGT
This sequence comes from Clusia tigrina, assembly GCA_920105625.2. Classification (NCBI taxonomy): domain Eukaryota; kingdom Metazoa; phylum Arthropoda; class Insecta; order Diptera; family Clusiidae; genus Clusia; species Clusia tigrina. Next base: position 202,609,802 of record OV050030.1, on the reverse strand, counting down.
TGCATCAGTGTTTCATTTTTTACTCAAGGGCAGCACTGTTATACCGATATCTCAAATTGACAATAGTATACTATTGTCACAAAATTTCAAGGTTTTATGAAGCACCAGTAAAAAGTTACAGCATTTCAATGTTGCAAACTTTGATAGTTATATTTCTCACAGTTTAAAAGTTAGTGAATTTTGAAGTTGCATCAGTGTTTCATTTTTTACTCAAGGGTAGCACTGTTTTACCGATATCTCAAATTGACAATAGCACTTTATTGTCACAAAAAATCAAGATCTTATAAAGCTCCAGTAAAAAGTTACAGCATTTCAATGTTGCAAACTTTGATATTTATATTGTGCACAGTATAAAAGTTAGTGAAATTTGAAGTTGCATCAGTGTTTCATTTTTTACTCAAGGGTAGCACTGTTGTACCGATATCTTAAATTGAAAATAGTAAACTATTGTCACAAAATTTCAAGGTTTTATGACGCACCAGTAAAAAGTTACAGCATTTCAATGTTGCAAACTTTGATATTTATATTTCTCACAGTTTAAAAGTTAGTGAAATTTGAAGTTGCATCAGTGTTTCATTTTTTACTCAAGGGTAGCACTGTTTTACCGATATCTCAAATTGACAATAGCACTTTATTGTCACAAAAAATCAAGATCTTATAAAGCTCCAGTAAAAAGTTACAGCATTTCAATGTTGCAAACTTTGATATTTATATTGTGCACAGTATAAAAGTTAGTGAAATTTGAAGTTGCATCAGTGTTTCATTTTTTACTCAAGGGTAGCACTGTTATACCGATATCTCAAATTAACAATAGTATACTATTGTCACAAAATTTGAAGGTTTTATGACGCACCAGTAAAAAGTTACAGCATTTCAATTTTGCAAACTTTGATAGTTATATTACGCACAGAATAAAAGTTAGTGAATTTTGAAGTTGCATCAGTGTTTAATTTTTTAATCAACGGTAGTACTGTTATACCGACATCTTAAATTGAAACTAGTACTTTATTGTCACAACATTTCCAGGCTTTCTGACGCTCCAGTAAAAGTTACAGCATTTCAATTTTGCAAACTTTGATAGTTATATTACGCACAGTATAAAAGTGAATTTTGAAAATGCATCAGTGTTTCATTTTTCAATCAAAGTTAGCACTGTTATACCGATATTTCAAATTGACAATTGTACATTATTGTCACAAAATTTCAAGGTCTTATGACGCTCCAGTAAAAAGTTACAGCATTTCAATGTTGCAAACTTTGATAGTTATATTACGCACAGTATAAAAGTTAGTGAATTTTCAAGTTGCATAAGGTTTTCATTTTTTACTCAATGGTAGTACTGTTATTCCGATATCTCAAATTGACAATACGAATTTATTGTCACAAAATTTCCAGGCTTTCTGACGCACCAGTAAAAAGTTACAGCATTTCAATGTTGCAAACTTTGATAGTTATATTGCGCACAGTATAAAAGTTAGTGAAATTTGAAGTTGCGTCAGTGTTTCATTTTTTACTCAAGGGTAGCACTGTTATACCGATATCTCAAATTGACAATAGTATACAATTGTCACAAAATTTCAAGGTCTTATGGCGCTCCAGTAAAAAGTTACATCATTTCAATGTTGCAAACTTTGAAAGTTATATTACGCACAGAATAAAAGTTAGAGATTTTTGAAGTTCCATCAGTGTTTCATTTTTTACTCAATGGTAGTACTGTTATTCCGATATCTCAAATTGACAATACGAATTTATTGTCACAAGATTTCCAGGCTTTCTGACGCACCAGTAAAAAGTTACAGCATTTCAATGTTGCAAACTTTGATAGTTATATTGCGCACAGTATAAAAGTTAGTGAAATTTGAAGTTGCGTCAGTGTTTCATTTTTTACTCAAGGGTAGCACTGTTATACCGATATCTCAAATTGACAATAGTATACAATTGTCACAAAATTTCAAGGTCTTATGGCGCTCCAGTAAAAAGTTACATCATTTCAATGTTGCAAACTTTGAAAGTTATATTACGCACAGAATAAAAGTTAGAGATTTTTGAAGTTCCATCAGTGTTTCATTTTTTACTCAAAGGTTGTACTGTTATACCGACATCTCCAATTGACACTAGTACTTTATTGTCACAAAATTTCCAGGCTTTCTGACGCACCAGTAAAAAGTTACAGCATTTCAATGTTGCAACCTTTGATAGTTATATTGCGCACAGTATAAAAGTTAGTGAAATTTGAAGTTGCATCAGTGTTTCATTTTTTACTCAAGGGTAGCACTGTTATGCCGATATCTCAAATTGACAATAGTATACTTTTGTCACAAAATTTCAAGGTCTCATGACGTTCCAGTAAAAAGTTACAGCATTTCAATGTTGCAAACTTTGATAGTTATTTTACACACAGTATAAAAGTTAATGAAATTTGAAGTTGCATCAGTGTTTCATTTTTTACTCAAGGGTAGCACTGTTATACCGATATCTCAAATTGACAATTGTCAAAAAATTTCAAGGTTTTATGACGCCTCAGTAAAAAGTTACAGCATTTCAATGTTGCAAACTTTGATAGTTATATTTCTCACAGTCTAAAAGTTAGTGAATTTTGAAGTTGCATCAGTGTTTCATTTTTTACTCAACGGTTGTATTGTTATACCGACATCTCAAATTGACACTAGTACTTTATTGTCACAAAATTTCCAGGCTTAACGATGCACCAGTAAAAAGTTACAGCATTTCAATGTTGCAAACTTTGATAGTTATATTGCGCACAGTATAAAAGTTAGTGAAATTTGAAGTTGCATCAGTGTTTCATTTTTTACTCAAGGGTAGCACTGTTATACCGATATCTCAAATTGACAATAGTATACAATTGTCACAAAATTTCAAGGTCTGGTGTTATGGCGCTCCAGTAAAAAGTTACAGCATTTCAATGTTGCAAATTTTGATAGTTATATTGCGCACAGTATAAAAGTTAGTGAAATTTGAAGTTGCATCAGTGTTTCATTTTTTACTCAAGGGTAGCATTGTTATGCCGATATCTCAAATTGACAATAGTATACTTTTGTCACAAAATTTCAAGGTCTTATGACGTTCCAGTAAAAAGTTACAGCATTTCAATGTTGCAAATTTTGATAGTTATATTACACACAGTATAAAAGTTAGTGAATTTTGAAGTTGCATCAGTGTTTAATTTTTTATCCAAGGGTAGCACTGTTTTACCGATATCTCAAATTGACAATTGTCACAAAATTTTAAGGTTTTATGACGCCCCAGTAAAAAGTTACAGCATTTCAATGTTGCAAACTTTGATAGTTATATTTCTCACAGTCTAAAAGTTAGTGAATTTTGAAGTTGCATCAGTGTTTAATTTTTTATCCAAGGGTAGCACTGTTTTACCGATATCTCAAATTGACAATAGCACTTTATTGTCACAAAATTTCAAGGTCTTATAAAGCTCCAGCAAAAAGTTACAGCATTTCAATGTTGCAAACTTTGATAGTTATATTGCGCACAGTATAAAAGTTAGTGAAATTTGAAGTTGCATCAGTGTTTCATTTTTTACTCAAGGGTAGCACTGTTGTACCGATATCTTAAATTGAAAATAGTAAACTATTGTCACAAAATTTCAAGGTTTTATGACGGACCAGTAAAAAGTTACAGCATTTCAATGTTGCAAACTTTGATATTTATATTTCTCACAGTCTAAAAGTTAGTGAATTTTGAAGTTGCATCAGTGTTTAATTTTTTACTCAAGGGCAGCACTGTTTTACCGATATCTCAAATTGACAATAGCACTTTATTGTCACAAAATTTCAAGATCTTATAAAGCTCCATTAAAAAGTTACAGCATTTCAATGTTGCAAACTTTGATAGTTATATTGTGCACAGTATAAAAGTTAGTGAAATTTGAAGTTGCATCAGTGTTTCATTTTTTACTCAAGGGTAGCACTGTTATACCGATATCTCAAATTAACAATAGTATACTATTGTCACAAAATTTGAAGGTTTTATGACGCACCAGTAAAAAGTTACAGCATTTCAATTTTGCAAACTTTGATAGGTATATTACGCACAGAATAAAAGTTAGTGAATTTTGAAGTTGCATCAGTGTTTAATTTTTTACTCAACGGTTGTATTGTTATACCGACATCTCAAATTGAAACTAGTACTCTATTGTCACAACAATTCCAGTCTTTCTGACGCTCCAGTAAAAGTTACAGCATTTCAATGTAGCAAACTTTGATAGTTATATTAAGCACAGTATAAAAGTTATTGAAATTTGAAGTTGCATCCGTGTTTCATTTTTTACTCAAGGGTAGCACTGTTGTGCCGATATCTCAAATTGACAATAGTATACTTTTGTCACAAAATTTCAAGGTCTTATGACGTTCCAGTAAAAAGTTACAGCATTTCAATGTTGCAAACTTTGATAGTTATATTACACACAGTATAAAAGTTAGTGAAATTTGAAGTTGCATCAGTGTTTCATTTTTTACTCAAGGGTAGTACTGTTATACCGATATCTCAAATTGACAATTGTCACAAAATTTCAAGGTTTTATGACGCCCTAGTAAAAAGTTACAGCATTTCAATGTTGCAAACTTTGATAGTTATATTTCTCACAGTCTAAAAGTTAGTGAATTTTGAAGTTGCATCAGTGTTTCATTTTTTACTCAACGGTTGTATTGTTATACCGACATGTCAAATTGACACTAGTACTTTATTGTCACAAAATTTCCAGGCTTTCCGATGCACCAGTAAAAAGTTACAGCATTTCAATGTTGCAAACTTTGATAGTTATATTGCGCACAGTATAAAAGTTAGTGAAATTTGAAGTTGCATCAGTGTTTCATTTTTTACTCAAGGGTAGCACTGTTATACCGATATCTCAAATTGACAATAGTATACAATTGTCACAAAATTTCAAGGTCTGGTCTTATGGCGCTCCAGTAAAAAGTTACAGCATTTCAATGTTGCAAACTTTGATATTTATATTTCTCACAGTTTAAAAGTTAGTGAATTTTGAAGTTGCATCAGTGTTTCATTTTTTACTCAAGGGTAGCACTGTTTTATCGATATCTCAAATTGACAATAGCACTTTATTGTCACAAAAAATCAAGATCTTATAAAGCTCCAGTAAAAAGTTACAGCATTTCAATGTTGCAAACTTTGATATTTATATTGTGCACAGTATAAAAGTTAGTGAAATTTGAAGTTGCATCAGTGTTTCATTTTTTACTCAAGGGTAGCACTGTTATACCGATATCTCAAATTAACAATAGTATACTATTGTCACAAAATTTGAAGGTTTTATGACGCACCAGTAAAAAGTTACAGCATTTCAATTTTGCAAACTTTGATAGTTATATTACGCACAGAATAAAAGTTAGTGAATTTTGAAGTTGCATCAGTGTTTAATTTTTTAATCAACGGTAGTACTGTTATACCGACATCTTAAATTGAAACTAGTACTTTATTGTCACAACATTTCCAGGCTTTCTGACGCTCCAGTAAAAGTTACAGCATTTCAATTTTGCAAACTTTGATAGTTATATTACGCACAGTATAAAAGTGAATTTTGAAAATGCATCAGTGTTTCATTTTTCAATCAAAGTTAGCACTGGTATACCGATATTTCAAAATGACAATAGTACATTATTGTCACAAAATTTCAAGGTCTTATGACGCTCCAGTAAAAAGTTACAGCATTTCAATGTTGCAAACTTTGATAGTTATATTACGCACAGTATAAAAGTTAGTGAATTTTCAAGTTGCATAAGGTTTTCATTTTTTACTCAATGGTAGTACTGTTATTCCGATATCTCAAATTGACAATACGAATTTATTGTCACAAAATTTCCAGGCTTTCTGACGCACCAGTAAAAAGTTACAGCATTTCAATGTTGCAAACTTTGATAGTTATATTGCGCACAGTATAAAAGTTAGTGAAATTTGAAGTTGCGTCAGTGTTTCATTTTTTACTCAAGGGTAGCACTGTTATACCGATATCTCAAATTGACAATAGTATACAATTGTCACAAAATTTCAAGGTCTTATGGCGCTCCAGTAAAAAGTTACATCATTTCAATGTTGCAAACTTTGAAAGTTATATTACGCACAGAATAAAAGTTAGAGATTTTTGAAGTTCCATCAGTGTTTCATTTTTTACTCAAAGGTTGTACTGTTATACCGACATCTCCAATTGACACTAGTACTTTATTGTCACAAAATTTCCAGGCTTTCTGACGCACCAGTAAAAAGTTACAGCATTTCAATGTTGCAACCTTTGATAGTTATATTGCGCACAGTATAAAAGTTAGTGAAATTTGAAGTTGCATCAGTGTTTCATTTTTTACTCAAGGGTAGCACTGTTATGCCGATATCTCAAATTGACAATAGTATACTTTTGTCAGAAAATTTCAAGGTCTCATGACGTTCCAGTAAAAAGTTACAGCATTTCAATGTTGCAAACTTTGATAGTTATTTTACACACAGTATAAAAGTTAATGAAATTTGAAGTTGCATCAGTGTTTCATTTTTTACTCAAGGGTAGCACTGTTATACCGATATCTCAAATTGACAATTGTCAAAAAATTTCAAGGTTTTATGACGCCTCAGTAAAAAGTTACAGCATTTCAATGTTGCAAACTTTGATAGTTATATTTCTCACAGTCTAAAAGTTAGTGAATTTTGAAGTTGCATCAGTGTTTCATTTTTTACTCAACGGTTGTATTGTTATACCGACATCTCAAATTGACACTAGTACTTTATTGTCACAAAATTTCCAGGCTTTCCGATGCACCAGTAAAAAGTTACAGCATTTCAATGTTGCAAACTTTGATAGTTATATTGCGCACAGTATAAAAGTTAGTGAAATTTGAAGTTGCATCAGTGTTTCATTTTTTACTCAAGGGTAGCACTGTTATACCGATATCTCAAATTGACAATAGTATACAATTGTCACAAAATTTCAAGGTCTGGTGTTATGGCGCTCCAGTAAAAAGTTACAGCATTTCAATGTTGCAAATTTTGATAGTTATATTGCGCACAGTATAAAAGTTAGTGAAATTTGAAGTTGCATCAGTGTTTCATTTTTTACTCTAGGGTAGCACTGTTATACCGATATCTCAAATTAACAATAGTATACTATTGTCACAAAATTTGAAGGTTTTATGACGCACCAGTAAAAAGTTACAGCATTTCAATTTTGCAAACTTTGATAGTTATATTACGCACAGAATAAAAGTTAGTGAATTTTGAAGTTGCATCAGTGTTTAATTTTTTAATCAACGGTAGTACTGTTATACCGACATCTTAAATTGAAACTAGTACTTTATTGTCACAACATTTCCAGGCTTTCTGACGCTCCAGTAAAAGTTACAGCATTTCAATTTTGCAAACTTTGATAGTTATATTACGCACAGTATAAAAGTGAATTTTGAAAATGCATCAGTGTTTCATTTTTCAATCAAAGTTAGCACTGTTATACCGATATTTCAAATTGACAATAGTACATTATTGTCACAAAATTTCAGGTTCTTATGACGCTCCAGTAAAAAGTTACAGCATTTCAATGTTGCAAACTTTGATAGTTATATTACGCACAGTATAAAAGTTAGTGAATTTTCAAGTTGCATAAGGTTTTCATTTTTTACTCAATGGTAGTACTGTTATTCCGATATCTCAAATTGACAATACGAATTTATTGTCACAAAATTTCCAGGCTTTCTGACGCACCAGTAAAAAGTTACAGCATTTCAATGTTGCAAACTTTGATAGTTATATTGCGCACAGTATAAAAGTTAGTGAAATTTGAAGTTGCGTCAGTGTTTCATTTTTTACTCAAGGGTAGCACTGTTATACCGATATCTCAAATTGACAATAGTATACAATTGTCACAAAATTTCAAGGTCTTATGGCGCTCCAGTAAAAAGTTACATCATTTCAATGTTGCAAACTTTGAAAGTTATATTACGCACAGAATAAAAGTTAGAGATTTTTGAAGTTCCATCAGTGTTTCATTTTTTACTCAAAGGTTGTACTGTTATACCGACATCTCCAATTGACACTAGTACTTTATTGTCACAAAATTTCCAGGCTTTCTGACGCACCAGTAAAAAGTTACAGCATTTCAATGTTGCAAACTTTGATAGTTATATTGCGCACAGTATAAAAGTTAGTGAAATTTGAAGTTGCGTCAGTGTTTCATTTTTTACTCAAGGGTAGCACTGTTATACCGATATCTCAAATTGACAATAGTATACAATTGTCACAAAATTTCAAGGTCTTATGGCGCTCCAGTAAAAAGTTACATCATTTCAATGTTGCAAACTTTGAAAGTTATATTACGCACAGAATAAAAGTTAGAGATTTTTGAAGTTCCATCAGTGTTTCATTTTTTACTCAAAGGTTGTACTGTTATACCGACATCTCCAATTGACACTAGTACTTTATTGTCACAAAATTTCCAGGCTTTCTGACGCACCAGTAAAAAGTTACAGCATTTCAATGTTGCAACCTTTGATAGTTATATTGCGCACAGTATAAAAGTTAGTGAAATTTGAAGTTGCATCAGTGTTTCATTTTTTACTCAAGGGTAGCACTGTTATGCCGATATCTCAAATTGACAATAGTATACTTTTGTCACAAAATTTCAAGGTCTCATGACGTTCCAGTAAAAATTACAGCATTTCAATGTTGCAAACTTTGATAGTTATTTTACACACAGTATAAAAGTTAATGAAATTTGAAGTTGCATCAGTGTTTCATTTTTTACTCAAGGGTAGCACTGTTATACCGATATCTCAAATTGACAATTGTCAAAAAATTTCAAGGTTTTATGACGCCTCAGTAAAAAGTTACAGCATTTCAATGTTGCAAACTTTGATAGTTATATTTCTCACAGTCTAAAAGTTAGTGAATTTTGAAGTTGCATCAGTGTTTCATTTTTTACTCAACGGTTGTATTGTTATACCGACATCTCAAATTGACACTAGTACTTTATTGTCACAAAATTTCCAGGCTTTCCGATGCACCAGTAAAAAGTTACAGCATTTCAATGTTGCAAACTTTGATAGTTATATTGCGCACAGTATAAAAGTTAGTGAAATTTGAAGTTGCATCAGTGTTTCATTTTTTACTCAAGGGTAGCACTGTTATACCGATATCTCAAATTGACAATAGTATACAATTGTCACAAAATTTCAAGGTCTGGTGTTATGGCGCTCCAGTAAAAAGTTACAGCATTTCAATGTTGCAAATTTTGATAGTTATATTCCGCACAGTATAAAAGTTAGTGAATTTTGAAGTTGCATCAGTGTTTAATTTTTTATCCAAGGGTAGCACTGTTTTACCGATATCTCAAATTGACAATTGTCACAAAATTTTAAGGTTTTATGACGCCCCAGTAAAAAGTTACAGCATTTCAATGTTGCAAACTTTGATAGTTATATTTCTCACAGTCTAAAAGTTAGTGAATTTTGAAGTTGCATCAGTGTTTAATTTTTTATCCAAGGGTAGCACTGTTTTACCGATATCTCAAATTGACAATAGCACTTTATTGTCACAAAATTTCAAGGTCTTATAAAGCTCCAGTAAAAAGTTACAGCATTTCAATGTTGCAAACTTTGATAGTTATATTGCGCACAGTATAAAAGTTAGTGAAATTTGAAGTTGCATCAGTGTTTCATTTTTTACTCAAGGGTAGCACTGTTGTACCGATATCTTAAATTGAAAATAGTAAACTATTGTCACAAAATTTCAAGGTTTTATGACGGACCAGTAAAAAGTTACAGCATTTCAATGTTGCAAACTTTGATATTTATATTTCTCACAGTCTAAAAGTTAGTGAATTTTGAAGTTGCATCAGTGTTTAATTTTTTACTCAAGGGCAGCACTGTTTTACCGATATCTCAAATTGACAATAGCACTTTATTGTCACAAAATTTCAAGATCTTATAAAGCTCCATTAAAAAGTTACAGCATTTCAATATTGCAAACTTTGATAGTTATATTGCGCACAGTATAAAAGTTAGTGAAATTTGAAGTTGCATCAGTGTTTCATTTTTTACTCAAGGGTAGCATTGTTATGCCGATATCTCAAATTGACAATAGTATACTTTTGTCACAAAATTTCAAGGTCTTATGACGTTCCAGTAAAAAGTTACAGCATTTCAATGTTGCAAATTTTGATAGTTATATTACACACAGTATAAAAGTTAGTGAAATTTGAAGTTGCATCCGTGTTTCATTTTTTACTCAAGGGTAGCACTGTTATACCGATATCTCAAATTGACAATTGTCACAAAATTTTAAGGTTTTATGACGCCCCAGTAAAAAGTTACAGCATTTCAATGTTGCAAACTTTGATAGTTATATTTCTCACAGTCTCAAAGTTAGTGAATTTTGAAGTTGCATCAGTGTTTAATTTTTTACTCAACGGTAGTACTGTTATACCGACATCTCAAATTGAAACTAGTACTCTATTGTCACAACAATTCCAGTCTTTCTGACGCTCCAGTAAAAGTTACAGCATTTCAATGTAGCAAACTTTGATAGTTATATTAAGCACAGTATAAAAGTTAGTGAAATTTGAAGTTGCATCCGTGTTTCATTTTTTACTCAAGGGTAGCACTGTTGTGCCGATATCTCAAATTGACAATAGTATACTTTTGTCACAAAATTTCAAGGTCTTATGACGTTCCAGTAAAAAGTTACAGCATTTCAATGTTGCAAACTTTGATAGTTATATTACACACAGTATAAAAGTTAGTGAAATTTGAAGTTGCATCAGTGTTTCATTTTTTACTCAAGGGTAGTACTGTTATACCGATATCTCAAATTGACAATTGTCACAAAATTTCAAGGTTTTATGACGCCCTAGTAAAAAGTTACAGCATTTCAATGTTGCAAACTTTGATAGTTATATTTCTCACAGTCTAAAAGTTAGTGAATTTTGAAGTTGCATCAGTGTTTTTTTTGTATTGTTATACCGACATCTCAAATTGACACTAGTACTTTATTGTCACAAAATTTCCAGGCTTTCCGATGCACCAGTAAAAAGTTACAGCATTTCAATGTTGCAAACTTTGATAGTTATATTGCGCACAGTATAAAAGTTAGTGAAATTTGAAGTTGCATCAGTGTTTCATTTTTTACTCAAGGGTAGCACTGTTATACCGATATCTCAAATTGACAATAGTATACAATTGTCACAAAATTTCAAGGTCTGGTCTTATGGCGCTCCAGTAAAAAGTTACAGCATTTCAATGTTGCAAACTTTGATAGTTATATTGCGCACAGTATAAAAGTTAGTGAAATTTGAAGTTGCATCAGTGTTTCATTTTTTACTCAAGGGTAGCATTGTTATGCCGATATCTCAAATTGACAATAGTATACTTTTGTCACAAAATTTCAAGGTCTTATGACGTTCCAGTAAAAAGTTACAGCATTTCAATGTTGCAAATTTTGATAGTTATATTACACACAGTATAAAAGTTAGTGAAATTTGAAGTTGCATCCGTGTTTCATTTTTTACTCAAGGGTAGCACTGTTATACCGATATCTCAAATTGACAATTGTCACAAAATTTTAAGGTTTTATGACGCCCCAGTAAAAAGTTACAGCATTTCAATGTTGCAAACTTTGATAGTTATATTTCTCACAGTCTAAAAGTTAGTGAATTTTGAAGTTGCATCAGTGTTTAATTTTTTATCCAAGGGTAGCACTGTTTTACCGATATCTCAAATTGACAATAGCACTTTATTGTCACAAAATTTCAAGGTCTTATAAAGCTCCAGTAAAAAGTTACAGCATTTCAATGTTGCAAACTTTGATAGTTATATTGCGCACAGTATAAAAGTTAGTGAAATTTGAAGTTGCATCAGTGTTTCATTTTTTACTCAAGGGTAGCACTGTTGTACCGATATCTTAAATTGAAAATAGTAAACTATTGTCACAAAATTTCTAGGTGTTATGACGCACCAGTAAAAAGTTACAGCATTTCAATGTTGCAAACTTTGATATTTATATTTCTCACAGTCTAAAAGTTAGTGAATTTTGAAGTTGCATCAGTGTTTAATTTTTTACTCAAGGGCAGCACTGTTTTACCGATATCTCAAATTGACAATAGCACTTTATTGTCACAAAATTTCAAGATCTTATAAAGCTCCATTAAAAAGTTACAGCATTTCAATGTTGCAAACTTTGATAGTTATATTGTGCACAGTATAAAAGTTAGTGAAATTTGAAGTTGCATCAGTGTTTCATTTTTTACTCAAGGGTAGCACTGTTATACCGATATCTCAAATTAACAATAGTATACTATTGTCACAAAATTTCAAGGTCTTATGACGCACCAGTAAAAAGTTACAGCATTTCAATTTTGCAAACTTTGATAGTTATATTACGCACAGAATAAAAGTTAGTGAATTTTGAAGTTGCATCAGTGTTTAATTTTTTACTCAACTGTAGTACTGTTATACCGACATCTCAAATTGAAACTAGTACTTTATTGTCACAACATTTCCAGGCTTTCTGACGCTCCAGTAAAAGTTACAGCATTTCAATGTAGCAAACTTTGATAGTTATATTAAGCACAGTATAAAAGTTAGTGAATTTTGAAAATGCATCAGTGTTTCATTTTTCAATCAAAGTTAGCACTGTTATACCGATATATCAAAATGACAATAGTACATTATTGTCACAAAATTTCAAAGTCTTATGACGCTCCAGTAAAAAGTTACAGCATTTCAATGTTGCAAACTTTGATAGTTATATTACGCACAGTATAAAAGTTAGTGAATTTTGAAGTTGCATAAGGTTTTCATTTTTTACTCAATGGTAGTACTGTTATTCCGATATCTCAAATTGACAATACGAATTTATTGTCACAAAATTTCCAGGCTTTCTGACGCACCAGTAAAAAGTTACTGCATTTCAATGTTGCAAACTTTGATAGTTATATTGCGCACAGTATAAAAGTTAGTTAAATTTGAAGTTGCATCAGTGTTTCATTTTTTACTCAAGGCTAGCACTGTTATACCGATATCTCAAATTGACAATAGTATACAATTGTCACAAAATTTCAAGGTCTTATGGCGCTCCAGTAAAAAGTTACAGCATTTCAATGTTGCAAACTTTGAAAGTTATATTACGCACAGAATAAAAGTTAGAGATTTTTGAAGTTCCATCAGTGTTTAATTTTTTATTCAACGGTTGTACTGTTATACCGACATCTCAAATTGGCACTAGTACTTTATTGTCACAAAATTTCCAGGCTTTCTGACGCACCAGTAAAAAGTTACAGCATTTCAATGTTGCAAACTTTGATAGTTATATTGCGCACAGTATAAAAGTTAGTGAAATTTGAAGTTGCATCAGTGTTTCATTTTTTACTCAAGGGTAGCACTGTTATGCCGATATCTCAAATTGACAATAGTATACTTTTGTCACAAAATTTCAAGGTCCTATGACGTTCCAGTAAAAAGTTACAGCATTTCAATGTTGCAAACTTTGATAGTTATATTACACACAGTATAAAAGTTAGTGAAATTTGAAGTTGCATCAGTGTTTCATTTTTAACTCAAGGGTAGCACTGTTATACCGATATCTCAAATTGACAATTGTCACAAAATTTCAAGGTTTTATGACGCCCCAGTAAAAAGTTACAGCATTTCAATGTTGCAAACTTTGATAGTTATATTTCTCACAGTCTAAAAGTTAGTGAATTTTGAAGTTGCATCAGTGTTTCATTTTTTACTCAAGGGTAGCACTGTTTTACCGATAACTCAAATTGACAATAGCACTTTATTGTTACAAAATTTCAAGATCTTATGAAGCTCCAGTAAAAAGTTACAGCATTTCAATGTTGCAAACTTTGATAGTTATATTGCGCACAGTATAAAAGTTAGTGAAATTTGAAGTTGCATCATTGTCTCATTTTTTACTCAAGGGTAGCACTGTTGTACCGATATCTCAAATTGACAATAGTATACTATTGTCACAAAATTTCAAGGTTTTATGACACACCAGTAAATAGTTACAGCATTTCAATGTTGCAAACTTTGATAGTTATATTACGCACAGAATAAAAGTTAGTGAATTTTGAAGTTGCATCAGTGATTAATTTTTTACTCAACGGTAGTACTGTTATACCGATATCTCAAATTGACACTACTACTTTATTGTTACAGCATTTCAAAGTTGCAAACTTTGATAGTTACATTGCGCACAGTATAAAAGTTAGTGAAATTTGAAGTTGCATCAGTGTTTCATTTTTTACTCAAGGTTAGCACTGTTATACCGATATCTCAAATTGACAATAGTATACTATTGTCACAAGATTTCAAGGTTTTATGACGCACCAGTAAAAAGTTACAGCATTTCAATGTTGCAAACTTTGATAGTTATATTACGCACAGAATAAAAGTTAGAGATTTTTGAAGTTGCATCAGTGTTTCATTTTTTACTCAAGGGTAGCACTGTTGTACCGATATCTTAAATTGAAAATAGTAAACTATTGTCACAAAATTTCAAGGTTTTATGACGCTCCAGTAAAAGGTTACAGCATTTCAATGTTGCAAACTTTGATATTTATATTTCTCACAGTCTAAAAGTTTGTGAATTTTGAAGTTGCATAAGTGTTTCATTTTTTACTCAAGGGTAGCACTGTCTTACCGATATATCAAATTGACAATAGCACTTTATTGTCACAAAATTTCAAGGTTTTATGACGCACCAGTAAAATGTTACAGCATTTAAATTTTGCAAACTTTGATAGTTATATTACGCACAGAATAAAAGTTAGTGAAATTTGAAGTTGCATCAATGTTTCATTTTTTACTCAATGGTAGCACTGTTATACCGATATCTCAAATTGACAATTGTCACAAAATTTCAAGGTTTTATGACGCCCCAGTAAAAAGTTACAGCATTTCAATGTTGCAAACTTTGATAGTTATATTTCTCACAGTCTAAAAGTTAGTGAATTTTGAAGTTGCATCAGTGTTTCGTTTATTACTCAAGGGTAGCACTGTTTTACCGATATCTCAAATTGACAATAGCACTTTATTGTCACAAAATTTCAAGGTCTTATTAAGCTCCAGTAAGTTACAGCATTTCAATGTTGCAAACTTTGATAGTTATATTGCGCACAGTATAAAAGTTAGTGAAATTTGAAGTTGCATCAGTGTTTCATTTTTTACTCAAGGGTAGCACTGTTATACCGATATCTCAAATTGACAATAGTATACAATTGTCACAAAATTTCAAGGTCTTATGACGTTCCAGTAAAAAGTTACAGCATTTCAATGTTGCAAACTTTGATAGTTATATTACACACAGTATAAAAGTTAGTGAAATTTGAAGTTGGATCAGTGTTTCATTTTTAACTCAAGGGTAGCACTGTTATACCGATATCTCAAATTGACAATTGTCACAAAATTTCAAGGTTTTATGACGCCCCAGTAAAAAGTTACAGCATTTCAATGTTGCAAACTTTGATAGTTATATTTCTCACAGTCTAAAAGTTAGTGAATTTTGAAGTTGCATCAGTGTTTCATTTTTTACTCAAGGGTAGCACTGTTTTACCGATAACTCAAATTGACAATAGCACTTTATTGTTACAAAATTTCAAGATCTTATGAAGCTCCAGTAAAAAGTTACAGCATTTCAATGTTGCAAACTTTGATAGTTATATTGCGCACAGTATAAAAGTTAGTGAAATTTGAAGTTGCATCATTGTCTCATTTTTTACTCAAGGGTAGCACTGTTGTACCGATATCTCAAATTGACAATAGTATACTATTGTCACAAAATTTCAAGGTTTTATGACACACCAGTAAATAGTTACAGCATTTCAATGTTGCAAACTTTGATAGTTATATTACGCACAGAATAAAAGTTAGTGAATTTTGAAGTTGCATCAGTGATTAATTTTTTACTCAACGGTAGTACTGTTATACCGATATCTCAAATTGACACTACTACTTTATTGTTACAGCATTTCAAAGTTGCAAACTTTGATAGTTACATTGCGCACAGTATAAAAGTTAGTGAAATTTGAAGTTGCATCAGTGTTTCATTTTTTACTCAAGGTTAGCACTGTTATACCGATATCTCAAATTGACAATAGTATACTATTGTCACAAGATTTCAAGGTTTTATGACGCACCAGTAAAAAGTTACAGCATTTCAATGTTGCAAACTTTGATAGTTATATTACGCACAGAATAAAAGTTAGAGATTTTTGAAGTTGCATCAGTGTTTCATTTTTTACTCAAGGGTAGCACTGTTGTACCGATATCTTAAATTGAAAATAGTAAACTATTGTCACAAAATTTCAAGGTTTTATGACGCTCCAGTAAAAGGTTACAGCATTTCAATGTTGCAAACTTTGATATTTATATTTCTCACAGTCTAAAAGTTTGTGAATTTTGAAGTTGCATAAGTGTTTCATTTTTTACTCAAGGGTAGCACTGTCTTACCGATATATCAAATTGACAATAGCACTTTATTGTCACAAAATTTCAAGGTTTTATGACGCACCAGTAAAATGTTACAGCATTTAAATTTTGCAAACTTTGATAGTTATATTACGCACAGAATAAAAGTTAGTGAAATTTGAAGTTGCATCAATGTTTCATTTTTTACTCAATGGTAGCACTGTTATACCGATATCTCAAATTGACAATTGTCACAAAATTTCAAGGTTTTATGACGCCCCAGTAAAAAGTTACAGCATTTCAATGTTGCAAACTTTGATAGTTATATTTCTCACAGTCTAAAAGTTAGTGAATTTTGAAGTTGCATCAGTGTTTCGTTTATTACTCAAGGGTAGCACTGTTTTACCGATATCTCAAATTGACAATAGCACTTTATTGTCACAAAATTTCAAGGTCTTATTAAGCTCCAGTAAGTTACAGCATTTCAATGTTGCAAACTTTGATAGTTATATTGCGCACAGTATAAAAGTTAGTGAAATTTGAAGTTGCATCAGTGTTTCATTTTTTACTCAAGGGTAGCACTGTTATACCGATATCTCAAATTGACAATAGTATACAATTGTCACAAAATTTCAAGGTCTTATGACGTTCCAGTAAAAAGTTACAGCATTTCAATGTTGCAAACTTTGATAGTTATATTACACACAGTATAAAAGTTAGTGAAATTTGAAGTTGCATCAGTGTTTCATTTTTAACTCAAGGGTAGCACTGTTATACCGATATCTCAAATTGACAATTGTCACAAAATTTCAAGGTTTTATGACGCCCCAGTAAAAAGTTACAGCATTTCAATGTTGCAAACTTTGATAGTTATATTTCTCACAGTCTAAAAGTTAGTGAATTTTGAAGTTGCATCAGTGTTTCATTTTTTACTCAAGGGTAGCACTGTTTTACCGATAACTCAAATTGACAATAGCACTTTATTGTTACAAAATTTCAAGATCTTATGAAGCTCCAGTAAAAAGTTACAGCATTTCAATGTTGCAAACTTTGATAGTTATATTGCGCACAGTATAAAAGTTAGTGAAATTTGAAGTTGCATCATTGTCTCATTTTTTACTCAAGGGTAGCACTGTTGTACCGATATCTCAAATTGACAATAGTATACTATTGTCACAAAATTTCAAGGTTTTATGACACACCAGTAAATAGTTACAGCATTTCAATGTTGCAAACTTTGATAGTTATATTACGCACAGAATAAAAGTTAGTGAATTTTGAAGTTGCATCAGTGATTAATTTTTTACTCAACGGTAGTACTGTTATACCGATATCTCAAATTGACACTACTACTTTATTGTTACAGCATTTCAAAGTTGCAAACTTTGATAGTTACATTGCGCACAGTATAAAAGTTAGTGAAATTTGAAGTTGCATCAGTGTTTCATTTTTTACTCAAGGTTAGCACTGTTATACCGATATCTCAAATTGACAATAGTATACTATTGTCACAAGATTTCAAGGTTTTATGACGCACCAGTAAAAAGTTACAGCATTTCAATGTTGCAAACTTTGATAGTTATATTACGCACAGAATAAAAGTTAGAGATTTTTGAAGTTGCATCAGTGTTTCATTTTTTACTCAAGGGTAGCACTGTTGTACCGATATCTTAAATTGAAAATAGTAAACTATTGTCACAAAATTTCAAGGTTTTATGACGCTCCAGTAAAAGGTTACAGCATTTCAATGTTGCAAACTTTGATATTTATATTTCTCACAGTCTAAAAGTTTGTGAATTTTGAAGTTGCATCAGTGTTTCATTTTTTACTCAAGGGTAGCACTGTCTTACCGATATATCAAATTGACAATAGCACTTTATTGTCACAAAATTTCAAGGTTTTATGACGCACCAGTAAAATGTTACAGCATTTAAATTTTGCAAACTTTGATAGTTATATTACGCACAGAATAAAAGTTAGTGAAATTTGAAGTTGCATCAGTGTTTCATTTTTTACTCAATGGTAGCACTGTTATACCGATATCTCAAATTGACAATTGTCACAAAATTTCAAGGTTTTATGACGCCCCAGTAAAAAGTTACAGCATTTCAATGTTGCAAACTTTGATAGTTATATTTCTCACAGTCTAAAAGTTAGTGAATTTTGAAGTTGCATCAGTGTTTCGTTTATTACTCAAGGGTAGCACTGTTTTACCGATATCTCAAATTGACAATAGCACTTTATTGTCACAAAATTTCAAGGTCTTATTAAGCTCCAGTAAGTTACAGCATTTCAATGTTGCAAACTTTGATAGTTATATTGCGCACAGTATAAAAGTTAGTGAAATTTGAAGTTGCATCAGTGTTTCATTTTTTACTCAAGGGTAGCACTGTTATACCGATATCTCAAATTGACAATAGTATACAATTGTCACAAAATTTCAAGGTCTTATGACGTTCCAGTAAAAAGTTACAGCATTTCAATGTTGCAAACTTTGATAGTTATATTACACACAGTATAAAAGTTAGTGAAATTTGAAGTTGCATCAGTGTTTCATTTTTTACTCAATGGTAGCACTGTTATACCGATATCTCAAATTGACAATTGTCACAAAATTTCAAGGTTTTATGACGCCCCAGTAAAAAGTTACAGCATTTCAATGTTGCAAACTTTGATAGTTATATTTCTCACAGTCTAAAAGTTAGTGAATTTTGAAGTTGCATCAGTGTTTAATTTTTTACTCAAGGGTAGCACTGTTTTACCGATATCTCAAATTGACAATAGCACTTTATTGTCACAAAATTTCAAGGTCTTATAAAGCTCCAGTAAGAAGTTACAGCATTTCAATGTTGCAAACTTTGATAGTTATATTGCGCACAGTATAAAAGTTAGTGAAATTTGAAGTTGCATCAGTGTTTCATTTTTTACTCAAGGGTAGCACTGTTGTACCGAGATCTTAAATTGAAAATAGTAAACTATTGTCACAAAATTTCAAGGTTTTATGACGCACCAGTAAAAAGTTACAGCATTTCAATGTTGCAAACTTTGATATTTATATTTCTCACAGTCTAAAAGTTAGTGAATTTTGAAGTTGCATCAGTGTTTCATTTTTTACTCAAGGGCAGCACTGTTTTACCGATATCTCAAATTGACAATAGCACTTTATTGTCACAAAATTTCAAGATCTTATAAAGCTCCATTAAAAAGTTACAGCATTTCAATGTTGCAAACTTTGAAAGTTATATTACGCACAGAATAAAAGTTAGAGATTTTTGAAGTTCCATCAGTGTTTAATTTTTTACTCAACGGTTGTACTGTTATACCGACATCTCAAATTGGCACTAGTACTTTATTGTCACAAAATTTCCAGGCTTTCTGACGCACAAGTAAAAAGTTACAGCATTTCAATGTTGCAAACTTTGATAGTTATATTGCGCACAGTATAAAAGTTAGTGAAATTTGAAGTTGCATCAGTGTTTAATTTTTTACTCAAGGGTAGCACTGTTATGCCGATATCTCAAATTGACAATAGTATACTTTTGTCACAAAATTTCAAGGTCCTATGACGTTCCAGTAAAAAGTTACAGCATTTCAATGTTGCAAACTTTGATATTTATATTTCTCACAGTCTAAAAGTTAGTGAATTTTGAAGTTGCATCAGTGTTTAATTTTTTACTCAAGGGCAGCACTGTTTTACCGATATCTCAAATTGACAATAGCACTTTATTGTCACAAAATTTCAAGATCTTATAAAGCTCCATTAAAAAGTTACAGCATTTCAATGTTGCAAACTTTGATAGTTATATTGTGCACAGTATAAAAGTTAGTGAAATTTGAAGTTGCATCAGTGTTTCATTTTTTACTCAAGGGTAGCACTGTTATACCGATATCTCAAATTAACAATAGTATACTATTGTCACAAAATTTCAAGGTTTTATGACGCACCAGTAAAAAGTTACAGCATTTCAATTTTGCAAACTTTGATAGTTATATTACGCACAGAATAAAAGTAAGTGAATTTTGAAGTTGCATCAGTGTTTAATTTTTTACTCAACGGTAGTACTGTTATACCGACATCTCAAATTGAAACTAGTACTCTATTGTCACAACAATTCCAGGCTTTCTGACGCTCCAGTAAAAGTTACAGCATTTCAATGTAGCAAACTTTGATAGTTATATTAAGCACAGTATAAAAGTTAGTGAAATTTGAAGTTGCATCCGTGTTTCATTTTTTACTCAAGGGTAGCACTGTTGTGCCGATATCTCAAATTGACAATAGTATACTTTTGTCACAAAATTTCAAGGTCTTATGACGTTCCAGTAAAAAGTTACAGCATTTCAATGTTGCAAACTTTGATAGTTATATTACACACAGTATAAAAGTTAGTGAAATTTGAAGTTGCATCAGTGTTTCATTTTTTACTCAAGGGTAGTACTGTTATACCGATATCTCAAATTGACAATTGTCACAAAATTTCAAGGTTTTATGACGCCCTAGTAAAAAGTTACAGCATTTCAATGTTGCAAACTTTGATAGTTATATTTCTCACAGTCTAAAAGTTAGTGAATTTTGAAGTTGCATCAGTGTTTCATTTTTTACACAAGGGTAGCACTGTTTTACCGATATCTCAAATTGACAATAGCACTTTATTGTCACACAATTTCATGGTCTTATAAAGCTCCAGTAAAAGGTTACAGCATTTCAATGTTGCAAACTTTGATAGTTATATTGCGCACAGTATAAAAGTTAGTGAAATTTGAAGTTGCATCAGTGTTTCATTTTTTACTCAAGGGTAGCACTGTTGTACCGATATCTTAAATTGAAAATAGTAAACTATTGTCACAAAATTCAAAGGTTTTATGACGCACCAGTAAAAAGTTACAGCATTTCAATGTTGCAAACTTTGATATTTATATTTCTCACAGTCTAAAAGTTAGTGAATTTTGAAGTTGCATCAGTGTTTCATTTTTTACTCAAGGGCAGCACTGTTTTACCGATATCTCAAATTGACAATAGCACTTTATTGTCACAAAATTTCAAGATCTTACAAAGCTGCATTAAAAAGTTACAGCATTTCAATGTTGCAAACTTTGATAATTATATTGTGCACAGTATAAAAGTTAGTGAAATTTGAAGTTGCATCAGTGTTTCATTTTTTACTCAAGGGTAGCACTGTTATACCGATATCTCAAATTAACAATAGTATACTATTGTCACAAAATTTCAAGGTTTTATGACGCACCAGTAAAAAGTTACAGCATTTCAATTTTGCAAACTTTGATAGTTATATTACGCACAGAATAAAAGTTAGTGAATTTTGAAGTTGCATCAGTGTTTAATTTTTTACTCAACTGTAGTACTGTTATACCGACATCTCAAATTGAAACTAGTACTTTATTGTCACAACATTTCCAGGCTTTCTGACGCTCCAGTAAAAGTTACAGCATTTCAATGTAGCAAACTTTGATAGTTATATTAAGCACAGTATAAAAGTTAGTGAATTTTGAAAATGCATCAGTGTTTCATTTTTCAATCAAAGTTAGCACTGTTATACCGATATTTCAAAATGACAATAGTACATTATTGTCACAAAATTTCAAAGTCTTATGACGCTCCAGTAAAAAGTTACAGCATTTCAATGTTGCAAACTTTGATAGTTATATTACACACAGTATAAAAGTTAGTGAAATTTGAAGTTGCATCAGTGTTTCATTTTTTACTCAAGGGTAGTACTGTTATACCGATATCTCAAATTGACAATTGTCACAAAATTTCAAGGTTTTATGACGCCCTAGTAAAAAGTTACAGCATTTCAATGTTGCAAACTTTGATAGTTATATTTCTCACAGTCTAAAAGTTAGTGAATTTTGAAGTTGCATCAGTGTTTCATTTTTTACACAAGGGTAGCACTGTTTTACCGATATCTCAAATTGACAATAGCACTTTATTGTCACACAATTTCATGGTCTTATAAAGCTCCAGTAAAAGGTTACAGCATTTCAATGTTGCAAACTTTGATAGTTATATTGCGCACAGTATAAAAGTTAGTGAAATTTGAAGTTGCATCAGTGTTTCATTTTTTACTCAAGGGTAGCACTGTTGTACCGATATCTTAAATTGAAAATAGTAAACTATTGTCACATAATTCAAAGGTTTTATGACGCACCAGTAAAAAGTTACAGCATTTCAATGTTGCAAACTTTGATATTTATATTTCTCACAGTCTAAAAGTTAGTGAATTTTGAAGTTGCATCAGTGTTTCATTTTTTACTCAAGGGCAGCACTGTTTTACCGATATCTCAAATTGACAATAGCACTTTATTGTCACAAAATTTCAAGATCTTACAAAGCTCCATTAAAAAGTTACAGCATTTCAATGTTGCAAACTTTGATAATTATATTGTGCACAGTATAAAAGTTAGTGAAATTTGAAGTTGCATCAGTGTTTCATTTTTTACTCAAGGGTAGCACTGTTATACCGATATCTCAAATTAACAATAGTATACTATTGTCACAAAATTTCAAGGTTTTATGACGCACCAGTAAAAAGTTACAGCATTTCAATTTTGCAAACTTTGATAGTTATATTACGCACAGAATAAAAGTTAGTGAATTTTGAAGTTGCATCAGTGTTTAATTTTTTACTCAACTGTAGTACTGTTATACCGACATCTCAAATTGAAACTAGTACTTTATTGTCACAACATTTCCAGGCTTTCTGACGCTCCAGTAAAAGTTACAGCATTTCAATGTAGCAAACTTTGATAGTTATATTAAGCACAGTATAAAAGTTAGTGAATTTTGAAAATGCATCAGTGTTTCATTTTTCAATCAAAGTTAGCACTGTTATACCGATATTTCAAAATGACAATAGTACATTATTGTCACAAAATTTCAAAGTCTTATGACGCTCCAGTAAAAAGTTACAGCATTTCAATGTTGCAAACTTTGATAGTTATATTACACAGTATAAAAGTTAGTGAAATTTGAAGTTGCATCAGTGTTTCATTTTTTACTCAAGGGTAGTACTGTTATACCGATATCTCAAATTGACAATTGTCACAAAATTTCAAGGTTTTATGACGCCCTAGTAAAAAGTTACAGCATTTCAATGTTGCAAACTTTGATAGTTATATTGCGCACAGTATAAAAGTTAGTGAAATTTGAAGTTGCATCAGTGTTTCATTTTTTACTCAAGGGTAGCACTGTTTTACCGATAACTCAAATTGACAATAGCACTTTATTGTTACAAAATTTCAAGGTCTTATGACGTTCCAGTAAAAAGTTACAGCATTTCAATGTTGCAAACTTTGATAGTTATATTACACACAGTATAAAAGTTAGTGAAATTTGAAGTTGCATCAGTGTTTCATTTTTTACTCAATGGTAGCACTGTTATACCGATATCTCAAATTGACAATTGTCACAAAATTTCAAGGTTTTATGACGCCCCAGTAAAAAGTTACAGCATTTCAATGTTGCAAACTTTGATAGTTATATTTCTCACAGTCTAAAAGTTAGTGAATTTTGAAGTTGCATCAGTGTTTAATTTTTTACTCAAGGGTAGCACTGTTTTACCGATATATCAAATTAACAATAGCACTTTATTGTCACAAAATTTCAAGATCTTATAAAGCTCCAGTAAAAAGTTACAGCATTTCAATGTTGCAAACTTTGATAGTTATATTATGCACAGAATAAAAGTTAGTGAATTTTGAAGTTGCATCAGTGTTAAATTTTTTATTATTATTATTATTATTATTTATTTTTTTTTTTCTCAACGGTAGTACTGCTATACCGACATCTCAAATTGACACTAGTACTTTATTGTCACAAAATTTCTAGGCTTTCTGACGCACCAGTAAAAAGTTACAGCATTTTAATGTTGCAAACTTTGATATTTATATTGTGCACAGTATAAAAGTTAGTGAAATTTGAAGTTGCATCAGTGTTTCATTTTTTACTCAAGGGTAGCACTGTTATACCGATATCTCAAATTAACAATAGTATACTATTGTCACAAAATTTCAAGGTTTTATGACGCACCAGTAAAAAGTTACAGCATTTCAATTTTACAAACTTTGATACTTATATTACGCAAAGAATAAAAGTTAGTGAATTTTGAAGTTGCATCAGTGTTTAATTTTTTACTTAACGGTAGTACTGTTATACCGACATCTCAAATTGAAACTAGTACTTTATTGTCACAACATTTCCAGGCTTTCTGCCGCACCAGTAAAAGTTACAGCATTTCAATGTAGCAAACTTTGATAGTTATATTACGCACAGTATAAAAGTTAGTGAATTTTGAAAATGCATCAGTGTTTCATTTTTCAATCAAAGTTAGCACTGTTATACCGATATTTCAAAATGACAATAGTACATTATTGTCACAAAATTTCAAGGTCTTTTGACGCACCAGCTAAAAGTTACAGCATTTCAAAGTTGCAAACTTTGATAGTTATATTACGCACAGTATAAAAGTTAGTGAATTTTGAAGTTGCATCAGTGTATCATTTTTTACTCAAGGGTAGCACTGTTTTCGCGATATCTCAAATTGATAATAGTATACTATTGTCACAAAATTTCAAGGTCTTATGACGCACCAGTAAAAAGGTACAGCATTTCAATGTTGCAAACTTTGATAGTTATATTACGCACAGTATAAAAGTTAGTGAATTTTCAAGTTGCATCAGTGTTTCATTTTTTACTCAAGGTTAGCACTGTTATACCGATATCTCAAATTGACAATAGTATACTATTGTCACAAAATTTCAAGGTTTTATGACGCACCAGTAAAAAGTTACAGCATTTCAATGTTGCAAACTTTGATATTTATATTTCTCACAGTCTAAAAGTTTGTGAATTTTGAAGTTGCATCAGTGTTTCATTTTTTACTCAAGGGTAGCACTGTTTTACCGATATATCAAATTGACACTACTACTTTATTGTTACAGCATTTCAATGTTGTAAACTTTCATAGTTACATTGCGCACAGTATAAAAGTTAGTGAAATTTGAAGTTGCATCATTTTTTCATTTTTTACTCAAGGTTAGCACTGTTATACCGATATCTCAAATTGACAATAGTATACTATTGTCACAATATTTCAAGGTTTTATGACCCACCAGTAAAAAGTTACAGCATTTCAATGTTGCAAACTTTGATAGTTATATTTCGCACAGAAGTTGCATCAGTGTTTCATTTTTTACTCAAGGGTAGCACTGTTGTACCGATATCTTAAATTGAAAATAGTAAACTATTGTCACAAAATTTCAAGGTTTTTTGACGCACCAGTAAAAAGTTACAGCATTTCAATGTTGCAAACTTTGATATTTATATTTCTCACAGTCTAAAGGTTAGTGAATTTTGAAGTTGCATCAGTGTTAAATTTTTTACTCAAGGGTAGCACTGTTTTACCGATATATCAAATTAACAATAGCACTTTATTGTCACAAAATTTCAAGATCTTATAAAGCTCCAGTAAAAAGTTACAGCATTTCAATGTTGCAAACTTTGATAGTTATATTATGCACAGAATAAAAGTTAGTGAATTTTGAAGTTGCATCAGTGTTAAATTTTTTATTATTATTATTATTATTATTATTATTTTTTTTTTTTTACTCAACGGTAGTACTGCTATACCGACATCTCAAATTGACACTAGTACTTTATTGTCACAAAATTTCTAGGCTTTCTGACGCACCAGTAAAAAGTTACAGCATTTTAATGTTGCAAACTTTGATATTTATATTGTGCACAGTATAAAAGTTAGTGAAATTTGAAGTTGCATCAGTGTTTCATTTTTTACTCAAGGGTAGCACTGTTGTACCGATATCTCAAATTAACAATAGTATACTATTGTCACAAAATTTCAAGGTTTTATGACGCACCAGTAAAAAGTTACAGCATTTCAATTTTACAAACTTTGATACTTATATTACGCAAAGAATAAAAGTTAGTGAATTTTGAAGTTGCATCAGTGTTTAATTTTTTACTCAACGGTAGTACTGTTATACCGACATCTCAAATTGAAACTAGTACTTTATTGTCACAACATTTCCAGGCTTTCTGCCGCACCAGTAAAAGTTACAGCATTTCAATGTAGCAAACTTTGATAGTTATATTACGCACAGTATAAAAGTTAGTGAATTTTGAAAATGCATCAGTGTTCCATTTTTCAATCCAAGTTAGCACTGTTATACCGATATTTCAAAATGACAATAGTACATTATTGTCACAAAATTTCAAGGTCTTTTGACGCACCAGTTAAAAGTTACAGCATTTCAAAGTTGCAAACTTTGATAGTTATATTACGCACAGTATAAAAGTTAGTGAATTTTGAAGTTGCATCAGTGTATCATTTTTTACTCAAGGGTAGCACTGTTTTCGCGATATCTCAAATTGATAATAGTATACTATTGTCACAAAATTTCAAGGTCTTATGACGCACCAGTAAAAAGGTACAGCATTTCAATGTTGCAAACTTTGATAGTTATATTACGCACAGTATAAAAGTTAGTGAATTTTCAAGTTGCATCAGTGTTTCATTTTTTACTCAATGGTAGTACTGTTATTCCGATATCTCAAATTGACAATACGAATTTATTGTCACAAAATTTCCAGGCTTTTTGACGCACCAGTAAAAAGTTACAGCATTTCAATGTTGCAAACTTTGATAGTTATATTATGCACAGCATAAAAGTTAGTGAATTTTGAAGTTGCATTAGTGTTTAATTTTTTATTTAATTATTATAATTTTATTTTATTTTATTATTATTATTTTTTTTTTTTTTACTCAACGGTAGTACTGCTATACCGACATCTCAAATTGACACTAGTACTTTATTGTCACAAAATTGCTATGCTTTCTGACGCACCAGTAAAAAGTTACAGCATTTCAATGTTGCAAACTTTGATAGTTATATTACTCACAGTATAAAAGTTAGTGAAATTTGAAGTTGCATCAGTGTTTCATTTTTTACTCAAGGGTAGCACTGTTATACCGATATCTCAAATTGACAATAGTATACTATTGTCACAAAATTTCCAGGCTTTCTGACGCACCAGTAAAAAGTTACAGCATTTCAATGTTGCAAACTTTGATAGTTATATTGCGCACAGTATAAAAGTTAGTGAAATTTGAAGTTGCGTCAGTGTTTAATTTTTTACTCAAGGGTAGCACTGTTATACCGATATCTCAAATTGACAATAGTATACTTTTGTCACAAAATTTCAAAGTCTTATGACGTTCCAGTAAAAAGTTACAGCATTTCAATGTTGCAAACTTTGATAGTTATATTACACACAGTATAAAAGTTAGTGAAATTTGAAGTTGCATCAGTGTTTCATTTTTTACTCAAGGATAGCACTGTTATACCGATATCTCAAATTGACAATTGTCACAAAATTTCAACGTTTTATGACGCACCAGTAAAAAGTTACAGCATTTCAATGTTGCAAACTTTGATAGTTATATTTCTCACAGTCTAAAAGTTAGTGAATTTTGAAGTTGCATCAGTGTTTCATTTTTCAAGGGTAACACTGTTTTACCGATAACTCAAATTGACAATAGCACTTTATTGTTACAAAATTTCAAGATCTTATGAAGCTCCAGTAAAAAGTTACAGCATTTCAATGTTGCAAACTTTGATAGTTATATTACGCACAGAATAAAAGTTAGTGAATTTTGAAGTTGCATCAGTGTTTAATTTTTTACTCAACGGTAGTATTGTTATACCGATATCTCAAATTGACACCACTACTTTATTGCTACAGCATTTCAATGTTGCAAACTTTGATAGTTACATTGCGCACGTTATAAAAGTTAGTGAAATTTGAAGTTGCAACAGTGTTTCATTTTTTACTCAAGGGTAGCACTGTTATACCGATATCTCAAATTGACAATAGTATACTATTGTCACAAAATTTTAAGGTTTTATGACGCACCAGTAAAAAGTTACAGCATTTCAATGTTGCAAACTTTGATAGTTATATTACGCACAGAATAAAAGTTAGAGATTTTTGAAGTTGCATCAGTGTTTCATTTTTTACTCAACGGTTGTACTGTTATACCGACATTTCAAATTGACACTAGTACTTTATTGTCACAAAATTTCCAGGCTTTCTGACGCACCAGTAAAAGTTACAGCATTTCAATGTAGCAAACTTTGATAGTTATATTACGCACAGTATAAAAGTTAGTGAAATTTGAAGTTGCATCAGTGTTTCATTTTTTACTCAAGGGTAGCACTGTTATACCGATATCTCAAATTGACAATTGTCACAAAATTTCAAGGTTTTATGACGCACCAGTAAAAAGTTACACCATTTCAATGTTGCAAACTTTGATAGTTATATTCCTCACAGTGTAAAAGTTAGTGAATTTTGAAGTTGCATCAGTTTTTCATTTTTTACTCAAGGGTAGCACTGTTGTACCGATATCTCAAATTGACAATAGTATACTATTGTCACAAAATTTCAAGGTTTTATGACGCACCAGTAAAGAGTTACAGCATTTCAATGTTGCAAACTTTGATAGTTATATTACGCACAGAATAAAAGTTAGAGATTTTTGAAGTTGCATCAGTGTTTCAGTTTTTACTCAAGGGTAGCACTGTTGTACCGATATCTTAAATTGAAAATAGTAAACTATTGTCACAAAATTTCAAGGTTTTATGACGCACCAGTAAAAAGTTACAGCATTTCAATGTTGCAAACTTTGATATTTATATTTCTCACAGTTTGTGAATTTTGAAGTTGCATCAGTGTTTCATTTTTTACTCAAGGGTAGCACTGTTTTACCGATATATCAAATTGACACTACTACTTTATTGTTACAGCATTTCAATGTTGTAAACTTTCATAGTTACATTGCGCACAGTATAAAAGTTAGTGAAATTTGAAGTTGCATCAGTGTTTCATTTTTACTCAAGGTTAGCACTGTTATACCGATATCTCAAATTGACAATAGTATACTATTGTCACAATATTTCAAGGTTTTATGACCCACCAGTAAAAAGTTACAGCATTTCAATGTTGCAAACTTTGATAGTTATATTTCGCACAGAAGTTGCATCAGTGTTTCATTTTTTACTCAAGGGTAGCACTGTTGTACCGATATCTTAAATTGAAAATAGTAAACTATTGTCACAAAATTTCAAGGTTTTTTGACGCACCAGTAAAAAGTTACAGCATTTCAATGTTGCAAACTTTGATATTTATATTTCTCACAGTCTAAAGGTTAGTGAATTTTGAAGTTGCATCAGTGTTTCATTTTTTACTCAAGGGTAGCACTGTTTTACCCATATATCAAATTAACAATAGCACTTTATTGTCACAACGGTAGTACTGCTATACCGACATCTCAAATTGACACTAGTACTTTATTGTCACAAAATTTCTAGGCTTTCTGACGCACCCGTAAAAAGTTACAGCATTTTAATGTTGCACACTTTGATATTTATATTGTGCACAGTATAAAAGTTAGTGAAATTTGAAGTTGCATCAGTGTTTCATTTTTTACTCAAGGGTAGCACTGTTATACCGATATCTCAAATTAACAATAGTATACTATTGTCACAAAATTTCAAGGTTTTATGACGCACCAGTAAAAAGTTACAGCATTTCAATTTTAAAAACTTTGATACTTATATTACGCAAAGAATAAAAGTTAGTGAATTTTGAAGTTGCATCAGTGTTTAATTTTTTACTAAACGGTAGTACTGTTATACCGACACCTCAAATTGAAACTAGTACTTTATTGTCACAACATTTCCAGGCTTTCTGCCGCACCAGTAAAAGTTACAGCATTTCAATGTAGCAAACTTTGATAGTTATATTACGCACAGTATAAAAGTTAGTGAATTTTTAAAATGCATCAGTGTTCCATTTTTCAATCAAAATTAGCACTGTTATACCGATATTTCAAAATGACAATAGTACATTATTGTCACAAAATTTCAAGGTCTTTTGACGCACCAGTTAAAAGTTACAGCATTTCAAAGTTGCAAACTTTGATAGTTATATTACGCACAGTATAAAAGTTAGTGAATTTTGAAGTTGCATCAGTGTATCATTTTTTACTCAAGGGTAGCACTGTTTTCGCGATATCTCAAATTGATAATAGTATACTATTGTCACAAAATTTCAAGGTCTTATGACGCACCAGTAAAAAGGTACAGCATTTCAATGTTGCAAACTTTGATAGTTATATTACGCACAGTATAAAAGTTAGTGAATTTTCAAGTTGCATCAGTGTTTCATTTTTTACTCAATGGTAGTACTGTTATTCCGATATCTCAAATTGACAATACGAATTTATTGTCACAAAATTTCCAGGCTTTTTGACGCACCAGTAAAAAGTTACAGCATTTCAATGTTGCAAACTTTGATAGTTATATTATGCACAGCATAAAAGTTAGTGAATTTTGAAGTTGCATTAGTGTTTAATTTTTTATTTAATTATTATAATTTTATTTTATTTTATTTGTTTATTTTTTTTTTTTTTACTCAACGGTAGTACTGCTATACCGACATCTCAAATTGACACTAGTACTTTATTGTCACAAAATTGCTATGCTTTCTGACGCACCAGTAAAAAGTTACAGCATTTCGATGTTGCAAACTTTGATAGTTATATTACTCACAGTATAAAAGTTAGTGAAATTTGAAGTTGCATCAGTGTTTCATTTTTTACTCAAGGGTAGCACTGTTATACCGATATCTCAAATTGACAATAGTATACTATTGTCACAAAATTTCCAGGCTTTCTGACGCACCAGTAAAAAGTTACAGCATTTCAATGTTGCAAACTTTGATAGTTATATTGCGCACAGTATAAAAGTTAGTGAAATTTGAAGTTGCGTCAGTGTTTAATTTTTACTCAAGGGTAGCACTGTTATACCGATATCTCAAATTGACAATAGTATACTTTTGTCACAAAATTTCAAAGTCTTATGACGTTCCAGTAAAAAGTTACAGCATTTCAATGTTGCAAACTTTGATAGTTATATTACACACAGTATAAAAGTTAGTGAAATTTGAAGTTGCATCAGTGTTTCATTTTTTACTCAAGGATAGCACTGTTATACCGATATCTCAAATTGACAATTGTCACAAAATTTCAACGTTTTATGACGCACCAGTAAAAAGTTACAGCATTTCAATGTTGCAAACTTTGATAGTTATATTTCTCACAGTCTAAAAGTTAGTGAATTTTGAAGTTGCATCAGTGTTTCATTTTTTACTCAAGGGTAACACTGTTTTACCGATAACTCAAATTGACAATAGCACTTTATTGTTACAAAATTTCAAGATCTTATGAAGCTCCAGTAAAAAGTTACAGCATTTCAATGTTGCAAACTTTGATAGTTATATTACGCACAGAATAAAAGTTAGTGAATTTTGAAGTTGCATCAGTGTTTAATTTTTTACTCAACGGTAGTATTGTTATACCGATATCTCAAATTGACACCACTACTTTATTGCTACAGCATTTCAATGTTGCAAACTTTGATAGTTACATTGCGCACGTTATAAAAGTTAGTGAAATTTGAAGTTGCAACAGTGTTTCATTTTTTACTCAAGGGTAGCACTGTTATACCGATATCTCAAATTGACAATAGTATACTATTGTCACAAAATTTTAAGGTTTTATGACGCACCAGTAAAAAGTTACAGCATTTCAATGTTGCAAACTTTGATAGTTATATTACGCACAGAATGAAAGTTAGAGATTTTTGAAGTTGCATCAGTGTTTCATTTTTTACTCAACGGTTGTACTGTTATACCGACATTTCAAATTGACACTAGTACTTTATTGTCACAAAATTTCCAGGCTTTCTGACGCACCAGTAAAAGTTACAGCATTTCAATGTAGCAAACTTTGATAGTTATATTACGCACAGTATAAAAGTTAGTGAAATTTGAAGTTGCATCAGTGTTTCATTTTTTACTCAAGGGTAGCACTGTTATACCGATATCTCAAATTGACAATTGTCACAAAATTTCAAGGTTTTATGACGCACCAGTAAAAAGTTACACCATTTCAATGTTGCAAACTTTGATAGTTATATTTCTCACAGTCTAAAAGTTAGTGAATTTTGAAGTTGCATCAGTGTTTCATTTTTTACTCAAGGGTAGCACTGTTGTACCGATATCTCAAATTGACAATAGTATACTATTGTCACAAAATTTCAGGGTTTTATGACGCACCAGTAAAGAGTTACAGCATTTCAATGTTGCAAACTTTGATAGTTATATTACGCACAGAATAAAAGTTAGAGATTTTTGAAGTTGCATCAGTGTTTCATTTTTTACTCAAGGTTAGCACTGTTATACCGATATCTCAAATTGACAATAGTATACTATTGTCACAAAATTTCAAGGTTTTATGACGCACCAGTAAAAAGTTACAGCATTTCAATGTTGCAAACTTTGATAGTTATATTACGCACAGAATAAAAGTTAGAGATTTTTGAAGTTGCATCAGTGTTTCATTTTTTACTCAAGGGTAGCACTGTTGTACCGATATCTTAAATTGAAAATAGTAAACTATTGTCACAAAATTTCAAGGTTTTATGACGCACCAGTAAAAAGTTACAGCATTTCAATGTTGCAAACTTTGATATTTATATTTCTCACAGTCTAAAAGTTTGTGAATTTTGAAGTTGCATCAGTGTTTCATTTTTTACTCAAGGGTAGCACTGTTTTACCGATATATCAAATTGACACTACTACTTTATTGTTACAGCATTTCAATGTTGTAAACTTTCATAGTTACATTGCGCACAGTATAAAAGTTAGTGAAATTTGAAGTTGCATCAGTGTTTCATTTTTACTCAAGGTTAGCACTGTTATACCGATATCTCAAATTGACAATAGTATACTATTGTCACAATATTTCAAGGTTTTATGACCCACCAGTAAAAAGTTACAGCATTTCAATGTTGCAAACTTTGATAGTTATATTTCGCACAGAAGTTGCATCAGTGTTTCATTTTTTACTCAAGGGTAGCACTGTTGTACCGATATCTTAAATTGAAAATAGTAAACTATTGTCACAAAATTTCAAGGTTTTTTGACGCACCAGTAAAAAGTTACAGCATTTCAATGTTGCAAACTTTGATATTTATATTTCTCACAGTCTAAAGGTTAGTGAATTTTGAAGTTGCATCAGTGTTTCATTTTTTACTCAAGGGTAGCACTGTTTTACCGATATATCAAATTAACAATAGCACTTTATTGTCACAAAATTTCAAGATCTTATAAAGCTCCAGTAAAAAGTTACAGCATTTCAATGTTGCAAACTTTGATAGTTATATTATGCACAGAATAAAAGTTAGTGAATTTTGAAGTTGCATCAGTGTTAAATTTTTTATTATTATTATTATTATTATTATTTTTTTATTTTTTTTTATTTTATTTTTTTTTTTTTACTCAACGGTAGTACTGCTATACCGACATCTCAAATTGACACTAGTACTTTATTGTCACAAAATTTCTAGGCTTTCTGACGCACCAGTAAAAAGTTACAGCATTTTAATGTTGCAAACTTTGATATTTATATTGTGCACAGTATAAAAGTTAGTGAAATTTGAAGTTGCATCAGTGTTCCATTTTTTACTCAAGGGTAGCACTGTTATACCGATATCTCAAATTAACAATAGTATACTATTGTCACAAAATTTCAAGGTTTTATGACGCACCAGTAAAAAGTTACAGCATTTCAATTTTACAAACTTTGATACTTATATTACGCAAAGAATAAAAGTAAGTGAATTTTGAAGTTGCATCAGTGTTTAATTTTTTACTCAACGGTAGTACTGTTATACCGACATCTCAAATTGAAACTAGTACTTTATTGTCACAACATTTTCAGGCTTTCTGCCGCACCAGTAAAAGTTACAGCATTTCAATGTAGCAAACTTTGATAGTTATATTACGCACAGTATAAAAGTCAGTGAATTTTGAAAATGCATCAGTGTTTCATTTTTCAATCAAAGTTAGCACTGTTATACCGATATTTCAAAATGACAATAGTACATTATTGTCACAAAATTTCAAGGTCTTTTGACGCACCAGTTAAAAGTTACAGCATTTCAAAGTTGCAAACTTTGATAGTTATATTACGCACAGTATAAAAGTTAGTGAATTTTGAAGTTGCATCAGTGTTTAATTGTTTACTCAAGGGTAGCACTGTTTTCGCGATATCTCAAATTGATAATAGTATACTATTGTCACAAAATTTCAAGGTCTTATGACGCACCAGTAAAAAGGTACAGCATTTCAATGTTGCAAACTTTGATAATTATATTACGCACAGTATAAAAGTTAGTGAATTTTCAAGTTGCATCAGTGTTTCATTTTTTACTCAATGGTAGTACTGTTATTCCGATATCTCAAATTGACAATACGAATTTATTGTCACAAAATTTCCAGGCTTTTTGACGCACCAGTAAAAAGTTACAGCATTTCAATGTTGCAAACTTTGATAGTTATATTATGCACAGAATAAAAGTTAGTGAATTTTTAAGTTGCATTAGTGTTTAATTTTTTATTTAATTATTATAATTTTATTTTATTTATTTATTATTTTTTTTTTTACTCAACGGTAGTACTGCTATACCGACATCTCAAATTGACACTAGTACTTTATTGTCACAAAATTGCTATGCTTTCTGACGCACCAGTAAAAAGTTACAGCATTTCAATGTTGCAAACTTTGATAGTTATATTACTCACAGTATAAAAGTTAGTGAAATTTGAAGTTGCATCAGTGTTTCATTTTTTACTCAAGGGTAGCACTGTTATACCGATATCTCAAATTGACAATAGTATACTATTGTCACAAAATTTCCAGGCTTTCTGACGCACCAGTAAAAAGTTACAGCATTTCAATGTTGCAAACTTTGATAGTTATATTGCGCACAGTATAAAAGTTAGTGAAATTTGAAGTTGCGTCAGTGTTTAATTTTTTGCTCAAGGGTTGCACTGTTATACCGATATCTCAAATTGACAATAGTATACTTTTGTCACAAAATTTCAAAGTCTTATGACGTTCCAGTAAAAAGTTACAGCATTTCAATGTTGCAAACTTTGATAGTTATATTACACACAGTATAAAAGTTAGTGAAATTTGAAGTTGCATCAGTGTTTCATTTTTTACTCAAGGATAGCACTGTTATACCGATATCTCAAATTGACAATTGTCACAAAATTTCAACGTTTTATGACGCACCAGTAAAAAGTTACAGCATTTCAATGTTGCAAACTTTGATAGTTATATTTCTCACAGTCTAAAAGTTAGTGAATTTTGAAGTTGCATCAGTGTTTCATTTTTTACTCAAGGGTAACACTGTTTTACCGATAACTCAAATTGACAATAGCACTTTATTGTTACAAAATTTCAAGATCTTATGAAGCTCCAGTAAAAAGTTACAGCATTTCAATGTTGCAAACTTTGATAATTATATTACGCACAGAATAAAAGTTAGTGAATTTTGAAGTTGCATCAGTGTTTAATTTTTTACTCAACGGTAGTATTGTTATACCGATATCTCAAATTGACACCACTACTTTATCGCTACAGCATTTCAATGTTGCAAACTTTGATAGTTACATTGCGCACGTTATAAAAGTTAGTGAAATTTGAAGTTGCAACAGTGTTTCATTTTTTACTCAAGGGTAGCACTGTTATACCGATATCTCAAATTGACAATAGTATACTATTGTCACAAAATTTTAAGGTTTTATGACGCACCAGTAAAAAGTTACAGCATTTCAATGTTGCAAACTTTGATAGTTATATTACGCACAGAATAAAAGTTAGAGATTTTTGAAGTTGCATCAGTGTTTCATTTTTTACTCAACGGTTGTACTGTTATACCGACATTTCAAATTGACACTAGTACTTTATTGTCACAAAATTTCCAGGCTTTCTGACGCACCAGTAAAAGTTACAGCATTTCAATGTAGCAAACTTTGATAGTTATATTACGCACAGTATAAAAGTTAGTGAAATTTGAAGTTGCATCAGTGTTTCATTTTTTACTCAAGGGTAGCACTGTTATACCGATATCTCAAATTGACAATTGTCACAAAATTTCAAGGTTTTATGACGCACCAGTAAAAGGTTACACCATTTCAATGTTGCAAACTTTGATAGTTATATTTCTCACAGTCTAAAAGTTAGTGAATTTTGAAGTTGCATCAGTGTTTCATTTTTTACTCAAGGGTAACACTGTTTTACCGATAACTCAAATTGACAATAGCACTTTATTGTTACAAAATTTCAAGATCTTATGAAGCTCCAGTAAAAAGTTACAGCATTTCAATGTTGCAAACTTTGATAGTTATATTGCGCACAGTATAAAAGTTTGTGAAATTTGAAGTTGCATCATTGTTTCATTTTTTACTCAAGGGTAGCACTGTTGTACCGATATCTCAAATTGACAATAGTATACTATTGTCACAAAATTTCAAGGTTTTATGACGCACCAGTAAAGAGTTACAGCATTTCAATGTTGCAAACTTTGATAGTTATATTACGCACAGAATAAAAGTTAGAGATTTTTGAAGTTGCATCAGTGTTTCATTTTTTACTCAAGGTTAGCACTGTTATACCGATATCTCAAATTGACAATAGTATACTATTGTCACAAAATTTCAAGGTTTTATGACGCACCAGTAAAAAGTTACAGCATTTCAATGTTGCAAACTTTGATAGTTATATTACGCACAGAATAAAAGTTAGAGATTTTTGAAGTTGCATCAGTGTTTCATTTTTTACTCAAGGGTAGCACTGTTGTACCGATATCTTAAATTGAAAATAGTAAACTATTGTCACAAAATTTCAAGGTTTTATGACGCACCAGTAAAAAGTTACAGCATTTCAATGTTGCAAACTTTGATATTTATATTTCTCACAGTCTAAAAGTTTGTGAATTTTGAAGTTGCATCAGTGTTTCATTTGTTACTCAAGGGTAGCACTGTTTTACCGATATATCAAATTGACACTACTACTTTATTGTTGCAGCATTTCAATGTTGTAAACTTTCATAGTTACATTGCGCACAGTATAAAAGTTAGTGAAATTTGAAGTGGCATCAGTGTTTCATTTTTTACTCAAGGTTAGCACTGTTATACCGATATCTCAAATTGACAATAGTATACTATTGTCACAATATTTCAAGGTTTTATGACCCACCAGTAAAAAGTTACAGCATTTCAATGTTGCAAACTTTGATAGTTATATTTCGCACAGAAGTTGCATCAGTGTTTCATTTTTTACTCAAGGGTAGCACTGTTGTACCGATATCTTAAATTGAAAATAGTAAACTATTGTCACAAAATTTCAAGGTTTTTTGACGCACCAGTAAAAAGTTACAGCATTTTAATGTTGCAAACTTTGATATTTATATTGTGCACAGTATAAAAGTTAGTGAAATTTGAAGTTGCATCAGTGTTTCATTTTTTACTCAAGGGTAGCACTGTTATACCGATATCTCAAATTAACAATAGTATACTATTGTCACAAAATTTCAAGGTTTTATGACGCACCAGTAAAAAGTTACAGCATTTCAATTTTACAAACTTTGATACTTATATTACGCAAAGAATAAAAGTTAGTGAATTTTGAAGTTGCATCAGTGTTTAATTTTTTACTCAACGGTAGTACTGTTATACCGACATCTCAAATTGAAACTAGTACTTTATTGTCACAACATTTCCAGGCTTTCTGCCGCACCAGTAAAAGTTACAGCATTTCAATGTAGCAAACTTTGATAGTTATATTACGCACAGTATAAAAGTTAGTGAATTTTGAAAATGCATCAGTGTTTCATTTTTCAATCAAAGTTAGCACTGTTATACCGATATTTCAAAATGACAATAGTACATTATTGTCACAAAATTTCAAGGTCTTTTGACGCACCAGTTAAAAGTTACAGCATTTCAAAGTTGCAAACTTTGATAGTTATATTACGCACAGTATAAAAGTTAGTGAATTTTGAAGTTGCATCAGTGTATCATTTTTTACTCAAGGGTAGCACTGTTTTCGCGATATCTCAAATTGATAATAGTATACTATTGTCACAAAATTTCAAGGTCTTATGACGCACCAGTAAAAAGGTACAGCATTTCAATGTTGCAAACTTTGATAGTTATATTACGCACAGCATAAAAGTTAGTGAATTTTCAAGTTGCATCAGTGTTTCATTTTTTACTCAATGGTAGTACTGTTATTCCGATATCTCAAATTGACAATACGAATTTATTGTCACAAAATTTCCAGGTTTTTTGACGCACCAGTAAAAAGTTACAGCATTTCAATGTTGCAAACTTTGATAGTTATCTTATGCACAGCATAAAAGTTAGTGAATTTTGAAGTTGCATTAGTGTTTAATTTTTTATTTAATTATTATAATTTTTATTTTTTTTTTTTCTCAACGGTAGTACTGCTATACCGACATCTCAAATTGACACTAGTACTTTATTGTCACAAAAATGCTATGCTTTCTGACGCACCAGTAAAAAGTTACAGCATTTCAATGTTGCAAACTTTTATAGTTATGTTACTCACAGTATAAAAGTTAGTGAAATTTGAAGTTGCATCAGTGTTTCATTTTTTACTCAAGGGTAGCACTGTTATACCGATATCTCAAATTGACAATAGTATACTATTGTCACAAAATTTCCAGGCTTTCTGACGCACCAGTAAAAAGTTACAGCATTTCAATGTTGCAAACTTTGATAGTTATATTGCGCACAGTATAAAAGTTAGTGAAATTTGAAGTTGCGTCAGTGTTTAATTTTTTACTCAAGGGTAGCACTGTTATACCGATATCTCAAATTGACAATAGTATACTTTTGTCACAAAATTTCAAAGTCTTATGACGTTCCAGTAAAAAGTTACAGCATTTCAATGTTGCAAACTTTGATAGTTATATTACACACAGTATAAAAGTTAGTGAAATTTGAAGTTGCATCAGTGTTTCATTTTTTACTCAAGGATAGCACTGTTATACCGATATCTCAAATTGACAATTGTCACAAAATTTCAACGTTTTATGACGCACCAGTAAAAAGTTACAGCATTTCAATGTTGCAAACTTTGAAAGTTATATTTCTCACAGTCTAAAAGTTAGTGAATTTTGAAGTTGCATCAGTGTTTCATTTTTTACTCAAGGGTAACACTGTTTTACCGATAACTCAAATTGACAATAGCACTTTATTGTTACAAAATTTCAAGATCTTATGAAGCTCCAGTAAAAAGTCACAGCATTTCAATGTTGCAAACTTTGATAGTTATATTACGCACAGAATAAAAGTTAGTGAATTTTGAAGTTGCATCAGTGTTTAATTTTTTACTCAACGGTAGTATTGTTATACCGATATCTCAAATTGACACTACTACTTTATTGCTACAGCATTTCAATGTTGCAAACTTTGATAGTTACATTGCGCACGTTATAAAAGTTAGTGAAATTTGAAGTTGCAACAGTGTTTCATTTTTTACTCAAGGGTAGCACTGTTATACCGATATCTCAAATTGACAATAGTATACTATTGTCACAAAATTTTAAGGTTTTATGACGCACCAGTAAAAAGTTACAGCATTTCAATGTTGCAAACTTTGATAGTTATATTACGCACAGAATAAAAGTTAGTGAATTTTGAAGTTGCATCAGTGTTTCATTTTTTACTCAACGGTTGTACTGTTATACCGACATTTCAAATTGACACTAGTACTTTATTGTCACAAAATTTCCAGGCTTTCTGACGCACCAGTAAAAGTTACAGCATTTCAATGTTGCAAACTTTGATAGTTATATTACGCACAGTATAAAAGTTAGTGAAATTAGAAGTTTCATCAGTATTTAATTTTTTGCTCAAGGGAAGCTTTGTTATACCGATATCTCAAACGGACAATATTACTTTACTGTCACAAAATTTCAAGGTTTTATGACGCTCCAGTAAAAAGTTACA
This sequence comes from Clusia tigrina, assembly GCA_920105625.2. Lineage (NCBI taxonomy): Eukaryota > Metazoa > Arthropoda > Insecta > Diptera > Clusiidae > Clusia > Clusia tigrina. The sequence goes on along the minus strand of OV050030.1, from coordinate 202,569,377 downwards.
CCATTTCAATGTTGCAAACTTTGATAGTTATATTTCTCACAGTCTAAAAGTTAGTGAATTTTGAAGTTGCATCAGTGTTTCATTTTTTACTCAAGGGTAACACTGTTTTACCGATAACTCAAATTGACAATAGCACTTTATTGTTACAAAATTTCAAGATCTTATGAAGCTCCAGTAAAAAGTTACAGCATTTCAATGTTGCAAACTTTGATAGTTATATTGCGCACAGTATAAAAGTTAGTGAAATTTGAAGTTGCATCATTGTTTCATTTTTTACTCAAGGGTAGCACTGTTGTACCGATATCTCAAATTGACAATAGTATACTATTGTCACAAAATTTCAAGGTTTTATGACGCACCAGTAAAGAGTTACAGCATTTCAATGTTGCAAACTTTTATAGTTATATTACGCACAGAATAAAAGTTAGTGAATTTTGAAGTTGCATCAGTGTTTAATTTTTACTTCAACGGTAGTACTGTTATACCAATATCTCAAATTGACACTACTACTTTATTGTTACAGCATTTCAATGTTGCAAACTTTGATAGTTACATTGCGCACGTTATAAAAGTTAGTGAAATTTGAAGTTGCATCAGTGTTTCATATTTACTCAAGGGTAGCACTGTTATACCGATATCTCAAATTGACAATAGTATACTATTGTCACAAAATTTCAAGGTTTTATGATGCACCAGTAAAAAGTTACAGCATTTCAATGTTGCAAACTTTGATAGTTATATTATGCACAGAATAAAAGTTAGTGAATTTTGAAGTTGCATTAGTGTTTAATTTTTTATTTAATTATTATAATTAAAATTTATTTTTTATTTATTATAATTTTATTTATTTATTTTTTTATTTATTTATTTTTTATTTATTTTTTTACCTCAACGGTAGTACTGCTATACCGACATCTCAAATTGACACTAGTACTTTATTGTCACAAAATTTCTAGGCTTTCTGACGCACCAGTAAAAAGTTAAATTATTTCAATGTTGCAAACTTTGATAGTTATATTACTTACAGTATAAAAGTTAGTGAAATTTGAAGTTGCATCAGTGTTTCATTTTTCACTCAAGGGTAGCACTGTTATACCGATATCTCAAATTGACAATAGTATACTATTGTCACAAAATTTCCAGGCTTTCTGACGCACCAGTAAAAAGTTACAGCATTTCAATGTTGCAAGCTTTGATAATTATATTGCGCACAGTATAAAAGTTAGTGAAATTTGAAGTTGCATCAGTGTTTCATTTTTTACTCAAGGGTAGCACTGTTATACCGATATCTCAAATTGACAATAGTATACTTTTGTCACAAAATTTCAAGGTCTTATGACGTTCCAGTAAAAAGTTACAGCATTTCAATGTTGCAAACTTTGAAAGTTATATTTCTCACAGTCTAAAAGTTAGTGAATTTTGAAGTTGCATCAGTGTTTCATTTTTTACTCAAGGGTAACACTGTTTTACCGATAACTCAAATTGACAATAGCACTTTATTCTTACAAAATTTCAAGATCTTATGAAGCTCCAGTAAAAAGTTACAGCATTTCAATGTTGCAAACTTTGATAGTTATATTACGCACAGAATAAAAGTTAGTGAATTTTGAAGTTGCATCAGTGTTTAATTTTTTACTCAACGGTAGTATTGTTATACCGATATCTCAAATTGACACTACTACTTTATTGCTACAGCATTTCAATGTTGCAAACTTTGATAGTTACATTGCGCACGTTATAAAAGTTAGTGAAATTTGAAGTTGCAACAGTGTTTCATTTTTTACTCAAGGGTAGCCCTGTTATACCGATATCTCAAATTGACAATAGTATACTATTGTCACAAAATTTTAAGGTTTTATGACGCACCAGTAAAAAGTTACAGCATTTCAATGTTGCAAACTTTGATAGTTATATTACGCACAGAATAAAAGTTAGAGATTTTTGAAGTTGCATCAGTGTTTCATTTTTTACTCAACGGTTGTACTGTTATACCGACATTTCAAATTGACACTAGTACTTTATTGTCACAAAATTTCCAGGCTTTCTGACGCACCAGTAAAAGTTACAGCATTTCAATGTAGCAAACTTTGATAAATATATTACGCACAGTATAAAAGTTAGTGAAATTAGAAGTTTCATCAGTGTTTCATTTTTTGCTCAAGGGAAGCTTTGTTATACCGATATCTCAAACAAACAATATTACTTTACTGTCACAAAATTTCAAGGTTTTATGACGCGCCAGTAAAAAGTTACACCATTTCAATGTTGCAAACTTTGATAGTTATATTTCTCACAGTCTAAAAGTTAGTGAATTTTGAAGTTGCATCAGTGTTTCATTTTTTACTCAAGGGTAACACTGTTTTACCGATAACTCAAATTGACAATAGCACTTTATTGTTACAAAATTTCAAGATCTTATGAAGCTCCAGTAAAAAGTTACAGCATTTCAATGTTGCAAACTTTGATAGTTATATTGCGCACAGTATAAAAGTTAGTGAAATTTGAAGTTGCATCATTGTTTCATTTTTTACTCAAGGGTAGCACTGTTGTACCGATATCTCAAATTGACAATAGTATACTATTGTCACAAAATTTCAAGGTTTTATGACGCACCAGTAAAGAGTTACAGCATTTCAATGTTGCAAACTTTTATAGTTATATTACGCACAGAATAAAAGTTAGTGAATTTTGAAGTTGCATCAGTGTTTAATTTTTACTTCAACGGTAGTACTGTTATACCAATATCTCAAATTGACACTACTACTTTATTGTTACAGCATTTCAATGTTGCAAACTTTGATAGTTACATTGCGCACTTTATAAAAGTTAGTGAAATTTGAAGTTGCATCAGTGTTTCATATTTACTCAAGGGTAGCACTGTTATACCGATATCTCAAATTGACAATAGTATACTATTGTCACAAAATTTCAAGGTTTTATGATGCACCAGTAAAAAGTTACAGCATTTCAATGTTGCAAACTTTGATAGTTATATTATGCACAGAATAAAAGTTAGTGAATTTTGAAGTTGCATTAGTGTTTAATTTTTTATTTAATTATTATAATTAAAATTTATTTTTTATTTATTATAATTTTATTTATTTATTTATTTATTTATTTTTTATTTTTTTTTACCTCAACGGTAGTACTGCTATACCGACATCTCAAATTGACACTAGTACTTTATTGTCACAAAATTTCTAGGCTTTCTGACGCACCAGTAAAAAGTTAAATTATTTCAATGTTGCAAACTTTGATAGTTATATTACTTACAGTATAAAAGTTAGTGAAATTTGAAGTTGCATCAGTGTTTCATTTTTCACTCAAGGGTAGCACTGTTATACCGATATATCAAATTGACAATAGTATACTATTGTCACAAAATTTCCAGGCTTTCTGACGCACCAGTAAAAAGTTACAGCATTTCAATGTTGCAAGCTTTGATAGATATATTGCGCACAGTATAAAAGTTAGTGAAATTTGAAGTTGCATCAGTGTTTCATTTTTTACTCAAGGGTAGCACTGTTATACCGATATCTCAAATTGACAATAGTATACTTTTGTCACAAAATTTCAAGGTCTTATGACGTTCCAGTAAAAAGTTACAGCATTTCAATGTTGCAAACTTTGATAGTTATATTACACACAGTGTAAAAGTTAGTGAAATTTGAAGTTGTATCAGTGTTTCATTTTTTACTCAAGGGTAGCACTGTTATACCGATATCTCAAATTGACAATTGTCACAAAATTTCTAGGTTTTATGACGCACCAGTAAAAAGTTACAGCATTTCAATGTTGCAAACTTTGATAGTTATATTTCTCACAGTCTAAAAGTTAGTGAATTTTGAAGTTGCATCAGTGTTTCACTTTTTACTCAAGGGTAGCACTGTTTTACCGACAATAGCGTTTTATTGTTACAAAATTTCAAGATCTTATGAAGCTCCAGTAGAAAGTTACAGCTTTGATAGTTATATTGCGCACAGTATAAAAGTTAGTGAAATTTGAAGTTGCTTCATTGTTTCATTTTTTACTCAAGGGTAGCACTGTTGTCCCGATATCTCAAATTGACAATAGTATACTATTGTCACAAAATTTCAAGGTTTTATGACGCACCAGGAAATAGTTACAGCATTTCAATGTTGCAAACTTTGATAGTTATATTACGCACAGAATAAAAGTTAGTGAATTTTGAAGTTGCATCAGTGTTTAATTTTTTACTCAACGGTAGTACTGTTATACCGATATCTCAAATTGACACTACTACTTTATTGTTACAGCATTTCACTGTTGCAAACTTTGATAGTTATATTGCGCACAGTATAAAAGTTGGTGAAATTTGAAGTTGCGTCTGTGTTTAATTTTTTACTCAAGGGTAGCACTGTTATACCGATATCTCAAATTGACAATAGTATGCTTTTGTCACAAAATTTCAAAGTCTTATGACGTTCCAGTAAAAAGTTACAGCATTTCAATGTTGCAAACTTTGATAGTTATATTACACACAGTATAAAAGTTAGTGAAATTTGAAGTTGCATCAGTGTTTCATTTTTTACTCAAGGATAGCACTGTTATACCGATATCTCAAATTGACAATTGTCACAAAATTTCAACGTTTTATGACGCACCAGTAAAAAGTTACAGCATTTCAATGTTGCAAACTTTGATAGTTATATTTCTCACAGTCTAAAAGTTAGTGAATTTTGAAGTTGCATCAGTGTTTCATTTTTTACTCAAGGGTAACACTGTTTTACCGATAACTCAAATTGACAATAGCACTTTATTGTTACAAAATTTCAAGATCTTATGAAGCTCCAGTAAAAAGTTACAGCATTTCAATGTTGCAAACTTTGATAGTTATATTACGCACAGAATAAAAGTTAGTGAATTTTGAAGTTTCATCAGTGTTTAATTTTTTACTCAACGGTAGTATTGTTATACCGATATCTCAAATTGACACTACTACTTTATTGCTACAGCATTTCAATGTTGCAAACTTTGATAGTTACATTGCGCACGTTATAAAAGTTAGTGAAATTTGAAGTTGCAACAGTGTTCCATTTTTTACTCAAGGGTAGCACTGTTATACCGATATCTCAAATTGACAATTGTCACAAAATTTCAAGGTTTTATGACGCACCAGTAAAAAGTTACACCATTTCAATGTTGCAAACTTTGATAGTTATATTTCTCACAGTCTAAAAGTTAGTGAATTTTGAAGTTGCATCAGTGTTTCATTTTTTACTCAAGGGTAACACTGTTTTACCGATAACTCAAATTGACAATAGCACTTTATTGTTACAAAATTTCAAGATCTTATGAAGCTCCAGTAAAAAGTAACAGCATTTCAATGTTGCAAACTTTGATAGTTATATTGCGCACAGTATACAAGTTAGTGAAATTTGAAGTTGCATCATTGTTTCATTTTTTACTCAAGGGTAGCACTGTTGTACCGATATCTCAAATTGACAATAGTATACTATTGTCACAAAATTTCAAGGTTTTATGACGCACCAGTAAAGAGTTACAGCATTTCAATGTTGCAAACTTTGATAGTTATATTACGCACAGAATAAAAGTTAGTGAATTTTGAAGTTGCATCAGTGTTTAATTTTTACTTCAACGGTAGTACTGTTATACCAATATCTCAAATTGACACTACTACTTTATTGTTACAGCATTTCAATGTTGCAAACTTTGATAGTTACATTGCGCACGTTATAAAAGTTAGTGAAATTTGAAGTTGCATCAGTGTTTCATATTTACTCAAGGGTAGCACTGTTATACCGATATCTCAAATTGACAATAGTATACTATTGTCACAAAATTTCAAGGTTTTATGATGCACCAGTAAAAAGTTACAGCATTTCAATGTTGCAAACTTTGATAGTTATATTATGCACAGAATAAAATTTATTGAATTTTGAAGTTGCATTAGTGTTTAATTTTTTATTTAATTATTATAATTAAAATTTATTTTTTATTTATTATAATTTAATATTTTTTTTATTTTATTTTATTTTTATATTTTTTTTTTTTTTTACTCAACGGTAGTACTGCTATACCGACATCTCAAATTGACACTAGTACTTTATTGTCACAAAATTTCTAGGCTTTCTGACGCACCAGTAAAAAGTTAAATTATTTCAATGTTGCAAACTTTGATAGTTATATTACTTACAGTATAAAAGTTAGTGAAATTTGAAGTTGCATCAGTGTTTCATTTTTCACTCAAGGGTAGCACTGTTATACCGATATCTCAAATTGACAATAGTATACTATTGTCACAAAATTTCCAGGCTTTCTGACGCACCAGTAAAAAGTTACAGCATTTCAATGTTGCAAACTTTGATAGTTATATTGCGCACAGTATAAAAGTTAGTGAAATTTGAAGTTGCATCAGTGTTTCATTTTTTACTCAAGGGTGGCACTGTTATACCGATATCTCAAATTGACAATAGTATACTTTTGTCACAAAATTTCAAGGTCTTATGACGTTCCAGTAAAAAGTTACAGCATTTCAATGTTGCAAACTTTGATAATTCTATTACACACAGTGTAAAAGTTAGTGAAATTTGAAGTTGCATCAGTGTTTCATTTTTTACTCAAGGGTAGCACTGTTATACCGATATCTCAAATTGACAATTGTCACAAAATTTCTAGGTTTTATGACGCACCAGTAAAAAGTTACAGCATTTCAATGTTGCAAACTTTGATAGTTATATTTCTCACAGTCTAAAAGTTAGTGAATTTTGAAGTTGCATCAGTGTTTCACTTTTTACTCAAGGGTAGCACTGTTTTACAGATAACTCAAATTGACAATAGCACTTTATTGTTACAAAATTTCAAGATCTTATGAAGCTCCATTAGAAGGTTACAGCATTTCAATGTTGCAAACTTTGATATTTATATTGCGCACAGTATAAAAGTTAGTGAAATTTGAAGTTGCTTCATTGTTTCATTTTTTACTCAAGGGTAGCACTGTTGTACCGATATCTCAAATTGACAATAGTATACTATTGTCACAAAATTTCAAGGTTTTATGACGCACCAGGAAATAGTTACAGCATTTCAATGTTGCAAACTTTGATAGTTATATTACGCACAGAATAAAAGTTAGTGAATTTTGAAGTTGCATCAGTGTTTAATTTTTTACTCAACGGTAGTACTGTTATACCGATATCTCAAATTGACACTACTACTTTATTGTTACAGCATTTCACTGTTGCAAACTTTGATAGTTACATTGCGCACGTTATAAAAGTTAGTGAAATTTGAAGGTGCATCACTGTTTCATTTTTTACTCAAAGGTAGCACTGTTATACCGATATCTCAAATTGACAATAGTATACTATTGTCACAAAATTTCAAGGTTTTATGACGCACCAGTAAAAAGTTACAGCATTTCAATGTTGCAAACTTTGATAGTTATATTACGCACAGAATAAAAGTTAGAGATTTTTGAAGTTGCATCAGTGTTTCATTTTTTACTCAACGGTTGTACTGTTATACCGACATCTCAAATTGACACTACTACTTTATTGTTACATCATTTCAATGTTGCAAACTTTGATAGTTACATTGCGCACGTTATAAAAGTTAGTGAATTTTGAAGTTGCATCAGTGTTTCATATTTACTCAAGGGTAGCACTGTTATACCGATATCTCAAATTGACAATAGTATACTATTGTCACAAAATTTCAAGGTTTTATGATGCACCAGTAAAAAGTTACAGCATTTCAATGTTGCAAACTTTGATAGTTATATTATGCACAGAATAAAAGTTAGTGAATTTTGAAGTTGCATTAGTGCTTAATTTTTTATTTAATTATTATAATTAAAATTTATTTTTTATTTATTATAATTTTATTTTTTTTTTATTTTTATTTTTTATTTTTTATTTTTTTTTTTACTCAACGGTAGTACTGCTATACCGACATTTCAAATTGACACTAGTACTTTATTGTCACAAAATTTCCAGGCTTTCTGACGGACCAGTAAAAGTTACAGCATTTCAATGTAGCAAACTTTGATAGTTATATTACGCACAGTATAAAAGTTAGTGAAATTTGAAGTTGCAACAGTGTTTCATTTTTTACTCAAGGGTAGCACGGTTATACCGATATCTCAAATTGACAATTGTCACAAAATTTCAAGGTTTTATGACGCACCAGTAAAAAGTTACAGCATTTCAATGTTGCAAACTTTGATAGTTATATTTCTCACAGTCTAAAAGTTAGTGAATTTTGAAGTTGCATCAGTGTTTCACTTTTTACTCAAGGGTAGCACTGTTTTACCCATAATTCAAATTGACAATTTCACATGTCACATGTTTCATTGTCACAAAATTTCAAGGTTTTATGACGCACCAGTAAATAGTTACAGCATTTCAATGTTGCAAACTTTGATAATTATATTACGCACAGCATAAAAGTTAGTGAATTTTGAAGTTGCATCAGTGTTTAATTTTTTACTCAACGGTAGTACTGTTATACCGATATCTCAAATTGACACTACTACTTTATTATTACAGCATTTCAATGTTGCAAACTTTGATAGTTATATTGCGCACAGTATAAAAGTTAGTGAAATTTGAAGTTGCATCAGTGTTTCATTTTTTACTCAAGGGTAGCACTGTTATACCGGTATCTCAAATTGACAATAGCACTTTATTGTTACAAAATTTCAAGATCTTATGAAGCTCCAGTAAAAAGTTACAGCATTTCAATGTTGCAAACTTTGATAGTTATATTGCTCACAGTATAAAAGTTAGTGAAATTTGAAGTTGCATCATTGTTTAATTTTTTAATCAAGGGTAGCACTGTTGTACCGATATCTCAAATTGACAATAGTATACTGTTGTCACAAAATTTCAAGGTTTTATGACGCACCAGTAAATAGTTACAGCATTTCAATGTTGCATCAGTGTTTAATTTTTTACTCAACCGTAGTACTGCTATACCGATATCTCAAATTGACACTACTACTTAATTGTTACAGCATTTCAATGTTGCAAACTTTGATAGTTACATTGCGCACAGTATAAAATTTAGTGAAATTTGAAGTTGCATCAGTGTTTAATTTTTCACTCAAGGGTAGCACTGTTATACCGAGATCTCAAATTGACAATAGTATACTATTGTCACGAAATTTCCAGGCTTTCTGACGCACCAGTAAAAAGTTACAGCATTTCAATGTTGCAAACTTTGATAGCTATATTACGCACAGAATAAAAGTTAGTGAATTTTGAAGTTGCATCAGTGTTTAATTTTTTACTCAACGGTAGTACTGTTATACCGACATCTCAAATTGACACTAGTACTTTATTGTCACAAAATTTCCAGGCTTTCTCGCGCACCAGTAAAAAGTTACAGCATTTCAATGTTGCAAACTTTGAAAGTTATATTACTCACAGTATAAAAGTTAGTGAAATTTGAAGTTGCATCAGTGTTTAATTTTTCACTCAAGGGTAGCACTGTTATGCCGATATCTCAAATTGACAATAGTATACTATTGTCACGAAATTTCCAGGCTTTCTGACGCACCAGTAAAAAGTTACAGCATTTCAATGTTGCAAACTTTGATAGTTATATTACGCACAGTATAAAAGTTAGTGAATTTTGAAGTTGCATCAGTGTTTAATTTTTTTACTCAAAAGTAGCACTCTTATACCGATATTTCAAATTGTCAGTAGTACTTTATTGTTGAAAAAGTTGTACGTCTTATCACGCTACAGTAAAAAGTTATAGCATTTCAATGTTGCAAACTTTGATAGTTATATTACTCACAGTATAAAAGTTAGTGAATTTTGAAATGGCATCAGTGTTTCATTTTTAACTAAAGGGTAGCACTGTTATACCGATTTTTCAAATTGACAATAGTATACTATTGTCACAAAATTTCAAGGTCTTATGACGCTCCAGTAAAAAGTTACAGCATTTCAATGTTGCAAACTTTGATAGTTATATTAAGCACAGTATAAAAGTTAGTGAATTTTCAAGTTGCATCAGTGTTTCATTTTTTACTCAATTGTAGTACTGTTATTCCGATATCTCAAATTGACAATACGAATTTATTGTCACAAAATTTCAAGGTCTAATGAAGCTCCAGTAAAAACTTACAGCTTTTCAATATTGCAAACTTTCATATTTATATTTCTCACAGTCTAAAATTTAGTGAATTTTGAAGTTGCATCAGTGTTTCATTTTTTACTCAAGGATAGCACTGTTTTACCGATATCTCAAATTGACAATAGCACTTTATTGTCACAAAATTTCAAGGTCTTATAAAGCTCCAGTAAAAAGTTACAGCATTTCAATTTTGCAAACTTTGATAGTTATATTGCGCACAGTATAAAAGCTAGTGAAATTTGAAGTTGCATCAGTGTTTCATTTTTAACTCAAGGGTAGCACTGTTTTCGCGATATCTCAAATTGATAATAGTATACTATTGTCACAAAATTTCAAGGTCTTATGACGCTCCAGTAAAAAGTTACAGCATTTCAATGTTGCAAACTTTGATAGTTATATTACGCACAGTATAAAAGTTAGTGAATTTTCAAGTTGCATCTGTGCTTCATTTTTTACTCAAGGGCAGCACTGTTTTACCGATATCTCAAATTGACAATAGCACTTTATTGTCACAAAATTTCAAGGTCTTATAAAGCTCCAGTAAAAAGTTACAGCATTTCAATGTTGCAAACTTTGATAGTTATATTATGCACAGAATAAAAGTTAGTGAATTTTGAAGTTGTATCAGTGTTTAATATATATATTTTTTTTATTTTATTTTATTTTATTTTATTTTTTTTTTTTCTCAACGGTAGTACTGCTATACCGACATCTCAAATTGACACTAGTACTTTATTGTCACAAAATTTCTGGGCTTTCTGACGCACCAGTAAAAAGTTACAGCATTTCAATGTTGCAAACTTTGATAGTTATATTACTCACAGTATAAAAGTTAGTGAAATTTGAAGTTGCATCAGTGTTTCATTTTTTACTCACGGGTAGCACTGTTATACCGATATCTCAAATTGACAATAGTATACTATTGTCACAAAATTTCCAGGCTTTCTGACGCACCAGTAAAAAGTTACAGCATTTCAATGTTGCAAACTTTGATAGTTATATTACTCACAGTATAAAATTTGGTGAAATTTGAAGTGTCATCAGTGTTTCATTTTTTACCCAAGGGTAGCACTGTTATACCGATATCTCAAATTGACAATAGTATACTATTGTCACAAAATTTCGCGCTTTTATGACGCACCAGTAAAAAGTTACAGCATTTCTTAGTTGCAAACTTTGATAGTTATATTTCTCACAGTCTAAAAGTTAGTGAATTTTGAAGTTGCATCAGAGTTTCATTTTTTACTCAAGGGTAGCACTGTTTTACCGATATCTCAAATTGACAATAGCACTTTATTGTCACAAAATTTCAAGGTCTTATGAAGCACCAGTAAAATTTGCAGCATTTCAATGTAGCAAACTTTGATAGTTATATTACGCACAGTATAAAAGTTAGTTAATTTTGAAAATGCATCAGTGTTTAATTTTTCACTCAAAGTTAGCACTGTTATACCGATATTTCAAAATGACAATAGTACATTATTGTCACAAAATTTCAAGGTCTTATTACGCTCCAGTAAAAAGTTACAGCATTTCAATGTTGCAAACTGTGATAGTTATATTACGCACAGTATAAAAGTTAGTGAATTTTGAAGTTGCATCAGTGTATCATTTGTTACTCAAGGGTAGAACTGTTTTACCGATATCTCAAATTGACAATAGTATACTATTGTCACAAAATTTCAAGGTCTTATGACGCTCCAGTAAAAAGTTTCAGCATTTCAATGTTGCAAACTTTGATAGTTATATTAAGCACAGTATAAAAGTTAGTGAATTTTCAAGTTGCATCAGTGTTTCATTTTTTACTCAAGGGTAGTACTGTTATTCCGATATCTCAAATTGACAATACGAATTTATTGTCACAAAATTTCAAGGTCTAATGAAGCTCCAGTAAAAAGTTACAGATTTTCAATGTTGCAAACTTTCATATTTATATTTCTCACAGTCTAAAATTTAGTGAATTTTGAAGTTGCATCAGTGTTTCATTTTTTACTCAAGGGTAGCACTGTTTTACCGATATCTCAAATTGACAATAGCACTTTATTATCACAAAATTTCAAGGTCTTATAAAGCTCCAGTAAAAAGTTACAGCATTTCAATGTTGCAAACTTTGATAGTTATATTGCGCACAGTATAAAAGTTAGTGAAATTTGAAGTTGCATCAGTGTTTCATTTTTTACTCAAGGGTAGCACTGTTGTACCGATATCTCAAATTTACAATAGTGAACTTTTATCACAAAATTTAAAGGTTTTATGACGCACCAGTAAAAAGTTACAGCATTTCAATATTGCAAACTTTGATAGTTATATTGCGCACAGTATAAAAGTTAGTGAAATTTGAAGTTGCATCAGTGTATCATTTGTTACTCAAGGGTAGCACTGTTTTACCGATATCTCAAATTGATAATAGTATACTATTGTCACAAAATTTCAAGGTCTTATGACGCTCCAGTAAAAAGTTACAGCATTTCAATGTTGCAAACTTTGATAATTATATTACGCACAGTATAAAAGTTAGTGAATTTTCAAGTTGCATCAGTGTTTCATTTTTTACTCAAGGGTAGTACTGTTATTCCGATATCTCAAATTGACAATACGAATTTATTGTCACAAAATTTCAAGGTCTAATGAAGCTCCAGTAAAAAGTTACAGTATTTCAATGTTGCAAACTTTGATAGTTATATTACGCACAGTATAAAACTTAGTGAATTTTTAAGTTGCATCACTGTTTCATTTTTTACTCAGAGGTAGCACTGTTATACCGATATTTCAAATTGACTATAGCGCATTATTGTCACAAAATTTCGAAGTTTTATGACGCACCAGTAAAAAGTTACAGCATTTTATTGTTGCAAACTTTGATATTTATATTACGCACAGTATAAAAGTTAGTGAATTTTGAAGTTGCATCAGTGTATCATTTGTTACTCAAGGGTAGAACTGTTTTACCGATATCTCAAATTGACAATAGTATACTATTGTCACAAAATTTCCAGGCTTTCTGACGCACCAGTAAAAAGTTACAGCATTTCAATGTTGCAAACTTTGATAGTTATATTACTCACAGTATAAAAATTAGTGAAATTTGAAGTTGCATCAGTGTTTCATTTTTTACTCAAGGGTAGCACTGTTATACCGATATCTCAAACTGACAATAGTATACTATTGTCACAAAATTTCCAGGCCTTCTGACGCACCAGTAAAAAGATACAGCATTTCAATGTTGCAAACTTTGATAGTTATATTACGTACAGTATAAAAGTTAGTGAAATTTGAAGTTGCATCAGTGTTTCATTTTTTACTCAAGGGTAGCACTGTTATACCGATATCTCAAATTGACAATAGTTTACTATTGTCACAAAATTTCAAGGTCTTATGACGCTACAGTAAAAAGTTACAGCATTTCAATGTTGCAAACTTTGATAATTATATTACGCACAGAATAAAAGTTAGTGAATTTTGAAGTTGCATCAGTATTTCATTTTTTACTCAACGGTAGTACTGTTATACCGACATCTCAAACTGACACTAGTACTTTATTGTCACAAAATTTCCAGGCTTTCTGACGCACCAGTAAAAAGTTACAGCATTTCAATGTTGCAAACTTTGATAGTTATATTGCGCACAGTATAAAAGTTAGTGAAATTTGAAGTTGCATCAGTGTTTCATTTTTTACTCAAGGGTAGCACTGTTATACCGATATCTCAAATTGACAATAGTATACCATTGTCACAAAATTTCAAGGTTTTATGACGCACCAGTAAGAAGTTACAGAATTTCAATGTTGCAAACTTTGATATTTATATTACGCAGAGAATAAAAGTTAGTGAATTTTGAAGTTGCATCAGTGTTTAATTTTTTACTCAACGGTAGTACTGCTATACCGATATCTCAAATTGACACTACTACTTTATTGTTACACCATTTCAATGTTGCAAACTTTGATAGTTACATTGCGCACAGTATAAAAGTTAGTGAAATTTGAAGTTGCATCAGTGTTTCATTTTTTACTCAAGGGTAGCACTGTTATACCGATATCTCAAATTGACAATAGTATACTATTGTCAGAAAATTTCAAGGTTTTATGACACCAGTAAAAAGTTACAGCATTTCAATGTTGCAAACTTTGATAGTTATATTACGCACAGAATAAAAGTTAGTGAATTTTGAAGTTGCATCAGTGTTGAATTTTTTACTCAACGGTAGTACTGTTATACCGACATCTCAAATTGACACTAGTACTTTATTGTCACAAAATTTCCAGGCTTTCTGGCGCACCAGTAAAAAGTTACAGCATTTCAATGTTGCAAACTTTGAAAGTTATATTACTCACAGTATAAAAGTTAGTGAAATTTGAAGTTGCATCAGTGTTTAATTTTTCACACAAGGTTAGCACTGTTATACCGATATCTCAAATTGACAATAGTATACTATTGTCACAAAATTTCGCGCTTTTATGACGCACCAGTAAAAAGTTACAGCATTTCTTAGTTGCAAACTTTGATAGTTATATTTCTCACAGTCTAAAAGTTAGTGAATTTTGAAGTTGCATCAGAGGTTCATTTTTTACTCACTGTTTTACCGATATCTCAAATTGACAATAGCACTTTATTGTCACAAAATTTCAAGGTCTTATGAAGCACCAGTAAAATTTGCAGCATTTCAATGTAGCAAACTTTGATAGTTATATTACGCACAGCATAAAAGTTAGTGAATTTTGAAAATGCATCAGTGTTTCATTTTTCACTCAAAGTTAGCACTGTTATACCGATTTTTCAAAATGACAATAGTACATTATTGTCACAAAATTTCAAGGTCTTTTGACGCACCACTAAAAAGTTACAGCATTTCAAAGTTGCAAACTTTGATAGTTATATTACGCACAGTATAAAAGTTAGTGAATTTTGAAGCTGCATCAGTGTTTCATTTTTTACTCAAAAGTAGCACTCTTATACCGATATTTCAAATTGTCAGTAGTACTTTATTGTTGCAAAATTTGTACGTCTTATCACGCTACAGTAAAAAGTTATAGCATTTCAATATTGCAAACTTTTATAATTATATTACTCACAGTATAAAAGTTAGTGAATTTTGAAGTTGCATCAGTGTATCATTTGTTACTCAAGGGTAGAACTGTTTTACCGATATCTCAAATTGACAATAGTATACTATTGTCACAAAATTTCCAGGCTTCTGACGCACCAGTAAAAAGTTACAGCATTTCAATGTTGCAAACTTTGATAGTTATATTGCGCACAGTATAAAAGTTAGTGAAATTTGAAGTTGCATCAGTGTTTCATTTTTTACTCAAGGGTAGCACTGTTATGCCGATATCTCAAATTGACAATAGCACTTTATTGTCACAAAATTTCAAGGTCTTATAAAGCTCCAGTAAAAAGTTACAGCATTTCAATGTTGCAAACTTTGATAGTTATATTATGCACAGAATAAAAGTTAGTGAATTTTGAAGTTGCATCAGTGTTTAATATATATATTTTTTTTATTTTATTTATTTATTTATTTATTTATTTATTTATTTTTTTTTTTTATACTCAACGGTAGTACTGCTATACCGATATCTCAAATTGACACTACTACTTTATTTTTACAGCATTTCAAAGTTGCAAACTTTGATACTTACATTGCGCACAGTATAAAAGTTAGTGAAATTTTAAGTTGCATCAGTGTTTCATTTTTTACTCAAGGGTAGCACTGTTATACCGATATCTCAAATTGACAATAGTATACTATTGTCACAAAATTTCAAGGTTTTATGACGCACCAATAAAAAGTTACAGCATTTCAATGTTGCAAACTTTGATAATTATATTACGCACAGAATAAAAGTTAGTGAATTTTGAAGTTGCATCAGTGTTTAATTTTTTACTCAACGGTAGTACTGTTATACCGACATCTCAAATTGACACTAGTACTTTATTGTCACAAAATTTCCAGGCTTTCTGGCGCACCAGTAAAAAGTTACAGCATTTCAATGTTGCAAACTTTGAAAGTTATATTACTCACAGTATAAAAGTTAGTGAAATTTGAAGTTGCATCAGTGTTTAATTTTTCACTCAAGGGTAGCACTGTTATACCGATATGTCAAATTGACAATAGTAAACTATTGTCACGAAATTTCCAGGCTTTCTGACGCATCAGTAAAAAGTTACAGCATTTCAATGTTGCAAACTTTGATAGTTATATTACTCACAGTATAAAATTTGGTGAAATTTGAAGTGTCATCAGTGTTTCATTTTTTACCCAAGGGTAGCACTTTTATACCGATATCTCAAATTGACAATAGTATACTATTGTCACAAAATTTCGCGCTTCTATGACGCACCAGTAAAAAGTTACAGCATTTCTTAGTTGCAAACTTTGATAGTTATATTTCTCACAGTCTAAAAGTTAGTGAATTTTGAAGTTGCATCAGAGTTTCATTTTTTACTCAAGGGTAGCACTGTTTTACCGATATCTTAAATTGACAATAGCACTTTATTGTCACAAAATTTCAAGGTCTTATGAAGCACCAGTAAAATTTGCAGCATTTCAATGTTGCAAACTGTGATAGTTATATTACGCACAGTATAAAAGTTAGTGAATTTTGAAGTTGCATCAGTGTATCATTTGTTACTCAAGGGTAGAACTGGTTTACCGATATCTCAAATTGACAATAGTATACTATTGTCACAAAATTTCAAGGTCTTATGACGCTCCAGTAAAAAGTTACAGCATTTCAATGTTGCAAACTTTGATAGTTATATTAAGCACAATATAAAAGTTAGTGAATTTTCAAGTTGCATCAGTGTTTCATTTTTTACTCAAGGGTAGTACTGTTATTCCGATATCTCAAATTGATAATACGAATTTATTGTCACAAAATTTCAAGGTCTAATAAAGCTCCAGTAAAAAGTTACAGATTTTCAATGTTGCAAACTTTCATATTTATATTTCTCACAGTCTAAAATTTATTGAATTTTGAAGTTGCATCAGTGTTTCATTTTTTACTCAAGGGTAGCACTGTTTTACCGATATCTCAAATTGACAATAGCACTTTATTGTCACAAAATTTCAAGGTCTTATAAAGCTCCAGTAAAAAGTTACAGCATTTCAATGTTGAAAACTTTGAAAGTTATATTACTCACAGTATAAAAGTTAGTGAAATTTGAAGTTGCATCAGTGTTTCATTTTTTACTCAAGGGTAGCACTGTTGTACCGATATCTCAAATTGACAATAGTGAACTATTATCACAAAATTTCAAGGTTTTATGACGCACCAGTAAAAAGTTACAGCATTTCAATGTTGCAAACTTTGATAGTTATATTGCGCACAGTATAAAAGTTAGTGAAATTTGAAGTTGCATCAGTGTATCATTTGTTACTGAAGGGTAGCACTGTTTTACCGATATCTCAAATTGATAATAGTATACTATTGTCACAAAATTTCAAGGTCTTATGACGCTCCAGTAAAAAGTTACAGCATTTCGATGTTGCAAACTTTGATAGTTATATTAAGCACAGTATAAAAGTTAGTGAACTTTCAAGTTGCATCAGTGTTTCATTTTTTACTCAAGGGTAGTACTGTTATTCCGATATCTCAAATTGACAATACGAATTTATTGTCACAAAATTTCAAGGTCTAATGAAGCTCCAGTAAAAAGTTACAGTATTTCAATGTTGCAAACTTTGATAGTTATATTACGCACAGTATAAAACTTAGTGAATTTTTAAGTTGCATCAGTGTTTCATTTTTTACTCAAGGGTAGCACTGTTATACCGATATCTCAAATTGACAATAGTATACTATTGTAAAAAAATTTCAAGGTTTTATGACGCACCAGTAAAAAGTTACAGCATTTCAATGTTGCAAACTTTGATAGTTATATTACGCACAGAATAAAAGTTAGTGAATTTTGAAGTTGCCTCAGTGTTTAATTTTTTACTCAACGGTAGTACTGTTATACCGACATCTCAAATTGACACTAGTACTTTATTGTCACAAAATTTCCAGGCTTTCTGGCGCACCAGTAAAAAGTTACAGCATTTCAATGTTGCAAACTTTGAAAGTTATATTACTCACAGTATAAAAGTTAGTGAAATATGAAGTTGCATCAGAGTTTCATTTTTTACTCAAGGGTAGCACTGTTTTACCGATATCTCAAATTGACAATAGCACTTTATTGTCACAAAATTTCAAGGTCTTATGAAGCACCAGTAAAATTTGCAGCATTTCAATGTAGCAAACTTTGATAGTTATATTACGCACAGTATAAAAGTTAGTTAATTTTGAAAATGCATCAGTGTTTCATTTTTCACTCAAAGTTAGCACTGTTATACCGATATTTCAAAATGACAATAGTACATTATTGTCACAAAATTTCAAGGTCTTTTGACGCAACAGTAAAAAGTTACAGCATTTCAATGTTGCAAACTGTGATAGTTATATTACGCACAGTATAAAAGTTAGTGAATTTTGAAGTTGCATCAGTGTATCATTTGTTACTCAAGGGTAGAACTGTTTTACCGATATCTCAAATTGACAATAGTATACTATTGTCACAAAATTTCAAGGTCTTATGACGCTCCAGTAAAAAGTTACAGATTTTCAATGTTGCAAACTTTCATATTTATATTTCTCACAGTCTAAAATTTAGTGAATTTTGAAGTTGCATCCGTGTTTCATTTTTTACTCAAGGGTAGCACTGTTTTACCGATATCTCAAATTGACAATAGCACTTTATTGTCACAAAATTTTAAGGTCTTATAAAGCTCCAGTAAAAAGTTACAGCATTTCAATGTTGCAAACTTTGATAGTTATATTGCGCACAGTATAAAAGTTAGTGAAATTTGAAGTTGCATCAGTGTATCATTTGTTACTCAAGGGTAGCACTGTTTTACCGATATCTCAAATTGATAATAGTATACTATTGTCACAAAATTTCAAGGTCTTATGACGCTCCAGTAAAAAGTTACAGCATTTCAATGTTGCAAACTTTGATAATTATATTACGCACAGTATAAAAGTTAGTGAATTTTCAAGTTGCATCAGTGTTTCATTTTTTACTCAAGGGTAGTACTGTTATTCCAATATCTCAAATTGACAATACGAATTTATTGTCACAAAATTTCAAGGTCTAATGAAGCTCCAGTAAAAAGTTACAGTATTTCAATGTTGCAAACTTTGATAGTTATATTACGCACAGTATAAAACTTAGTGAATTTTTAAGTTGCATCACTGTTTCATTTTTTACTCAAAGGTAGCACTGTTATACCGATATTTCAAATTGACTATAGCGTATTATTATCACAAAATTTCGATGTTTTATGACGCACCAGTAAAAAGTTACAGCATTTTATTGTTGCAAACTTTGATATTTATATTACTCACAGTATAAATGTTTGTGAAATTTGAAGTTGCATCAGTGTTTCATTTTTTATTCAAGGGTAGCACTGTTTTACCGATTTTTCAAATTGACAATAGCACTTTATTGTTACAAAATTTCAAGATCTTATGAAGCTCCAGTAAAAAGTTACAGCATTTCAATGTTGCAAACTTTGATAGTTATATTGAGCACAGTATAAAAGTTAGTGAAATTTGAAGTTGCATCATTGTTTCATTTTTTACTCAAGGGTAGCACTGTTTTACCGATATCTCAAATTGATAATAGTATACTATTGTCACAAAATTTCAAGGTCTTATGACGCTCCAGTAAAAAGTTACAGATTTTCAATGTTGCAAACTTTCATATTTATATTCCTCACAGTCTAAAATTTAGTGAATTTTGAAGTTGCATCCGTGTTTCATTTTTTACTCAAGGGTAGCACTGTTTTACCGATATCTCAAATTGACAATAGCACTTTATTGTCACAAAATTTTAAGGTCTTATAAAGCTCCAGTAAAAAGTTACAGCATTTCAATGTTGCAAACTTTGATAGTTATATTGCGCACAGTATAAAAGTTAGTGAAATTTGAAGTTGCATCAGTGTATCATTTGTTACTCAAGGGTAGCACTGTTTTACCGATATCTCAAATTGATAATAGTATACTATTGTCACAAAATTTCAAGGTCTTTTGACGCAACAGTAAAAAGTTACAGCATTTCAATGTTGCAAACTGTGATAGTTATATTACGCACAGTATAAAAGTTAGTGAATTTTGAAGTTGCATCAGTGTATCATTTGTTACTCAAGGGTAGAACTGTTTTACCGATATCTCAAATTGACAATAGTATACTATTGTCACAAAATTTCAAGGTCTTATGACGCTCCAGTAAAAAGTTACAGATTTTCAATGTTGCAAACTTTCATATTTATATTTCTCACAGTCTAAAATTTAGTGAATTTTGAAGTTGCATCCGTGTTTCATTTTTTACTCAAGGGTAGCACTGTTTTACCGATATCTCAAATTGACAATAGCACTTTATTGTCACAAAATTTTAAGGTCTTATAAAGCTCCAGTAAAAAGTTACAGCATTTCAATGTTGCAAACTTTGATAGTTATATTGCGCGCAGTATAAAAGTTAGTGAAATTTGAAGTTGCATCAGTGTATCATTTGTTACTCAAGGGTAGCACTGTTTTACCGATATCTCAAATTGATAATAGTATACTATTGTCACAAAATTTCAAGGTCTTATGACGCTCCAGTAAAAAGTTACAGCATTTCAATGTTGCAAACTTTGATAATTATATTACGCACAGTATAAAAGTTAGTGAATTTTCAAGTTGCATCAGTGTTTCATTTTTTACTCAAGGGTAGTACTGTTATTCCAATATCTCAAATTGACAATACGAATTTATTGTCACAAAATTTCAAGGTCTAATGAAGCTCCAGTAAAAAGTTACAGTATTTCAATGTTGCAAACTTTGATAGTTATATTACGCACAGTATAAAACTTAGTGAATTTTTAAGTTGCATCACTGTTTCATTTTTTACTCAAAGGTAGCACTGTTATACCGATATTTCAAATTGACTATAGCGTATTATTGTCACAAAATTTCGAAGTTTTATGACGCACCAGTAAAAAGTTACAGCATTTTATTGTTGCAAACTTTGATATTTATATTACTCACCGTATAAATGTTTGTGAAATTTGAAGTTGCATCAGTGTTTCATTTTTTATTCAAGGGTAGCACTGTTTTACCGATTTTTCAAATTGACAATAGCACTTTATTGTTACAAAATTTCAAGATCTTATGAAGCTCCAGTAAAAAGTTACAGCATTTCAATGTTGCAAACTTTGATAGTTATATTGAGCACAGTATAAAAGTTAGTGAAATTTGAAGTTGCATCATTGTTTCATTTTTTACTCAAGGGTAGCACTGTTTTACCGATATCTCAAATTGATAATAGTATACTATTGTCACAAAATTTCAAGGTCTTATGACGCTCCAGTAAAAAGTTACAGCATTTCAATGTTGCAAACTTTGATAATTATATTACGCACAGTATAAAAGTTAGTGAATTTTCAAGTTGCATCAGTGTTTCATTTTTTACTCAAGGGTAGTACTGTTATTCCGATATCTCAAATTGACAATACGAATTTATTGTCACAAAATTTCAAGGTCTAATGAAGCTCCAGTAAAAAGTTACAGTATTTCAATGTTGCAAACTTTGATAGTTATATTACGCACAGTATAAAACTTAGTGAATTTTTAAGTTGCATCACTGTTTCATTTTTTACTCAAAGGTAGCACTGTTATACCGATATTTCAAATTGACTATAGCGTATTATTGTCACAAAATTTCGAAGTTTTATGACGCACCAGTAAAAAGTTACAGCATTTTATTGTTGCAAACTTTGATATTTATATTACTCACAGTATAAATGTTTGTGAAATTTGAAGTTGCATCAGTGTTTCATTTTTTATTCAAGGGTAGCACTGTTTTACCGATATCTCAAATTGACAATAGCACTTTATTGTTACAAAATTTCAAGATCTTATGAAGCTCCAGTAAAAAGTTACAGCATTTCAATGTTGCAAACTTTGATAGTTATATTGCGCACAGTATAAAAGTTAGTGAAATTTGAAGTTGCATCATTGTTTCATTTTTTACTCAAGGGTAGCACTGTTGTACCGATATCTCAAATTGACAATAGTATACTATTGTCACAAAATTTCAAGGTTTTATGACGCACCAGTAAATAGTTACAGCATTTCAATGTTGCAAACTTGGATAGTTATATTACGCACAGAATAAAATTTAGTGAATTTTGAAGTTGCTTCAGTGTTTAATTTTTTACTCAACGGTAGTACTGCTATCCCGATATCTCAAATTGACACTACTACTCTATTGTTACACCATTTCAATGTTGCAAACTTTGATAGTTATATTGCGCACAGTATAAAAGTTAGTGAATTTTCAAGTTGCATCAGTGTTTCATTTTTTACTCAAGGGTAGTACTGTTATTCCGATATCTCAAATTGATAATACGAATTTATTGTCACAAAATTTCAAGGTCTAATGAAGCTCCAGTAAAAAGTTACAGACTTTCAATGTTGCAAACTTTCATATTTATATTTCTCACAGTCTAAAATTTAGTGAATTTTGAAGTTGCATCAGTGTTTCATTTTTTACTCAAGGGTAGCACTGTTTTACCGATATCTCAAATTGACAATAGCACTTTATTGTCACAAAATTTCAAGGTCTTATAAAGCTCCAGTAAAAAGTTACAGCATTTCAATGTTGAAAACTTTGAAAGTTATATTACTCACAGTATAAAAGTTAGTGAAATTTGAAGTTTCATCAGTGTTTCATTTTTTACTCAAGGGTAGCACTGTTGTACCGATATCTCAAATTGACAATAGTGAACTATTATCACAAAATTTCAAGGTTTTATGACGCACCAGTAAAAAGTTACAGCATTTCAATATTGCAAACTTTGATAATTATATTGCGCACAGTATAAAAGTTAGTGAAATTTGAAGTTGCATCAGTGTATCATTTGTTACTCAAGGGTAGCACTGTTTTACCGATATCTCAAATTGATAATAGTATACTATTGTCACAAAATTTCAAGGTCTTATGACGCTCCAGTAAAAAGTTACAGCATTTCAATGTTGCAAACTTTGATAATTATATTACGCACAGTATAAAAGTTAGTGAATTTTCAAGTTGCATCAGTGTTTCATTTTTTACTCAAGGGTAGTACTGTTATTCCGATATCTCAAATTGACAATACGAATTTATTGTCATAAAATTTCAAGGTCTAATGAAGCTCCAGCAAAAAGTTACAGTATTTCAATGTTGCAATCTTTGATAGTTATATTACGCACAGTATAAAACTTAGTGAATTTTTAAGTTGCATCACTGTTTCATTTTTTACTCAAAGGTAGCACTGTTATACCGATATTTCAAATTGACTATAGCGCATTATTGTCACAAAATTTCGAAGTTTTGTGACGCACCAGTAAAAAGTTACAGCATTTTATTGTTGCAAACTTTGATATTTATATTACGCACAGTATAAAAGTTAGTGAATTTTGAAGTTGCATCAGTGTATCATTTGTTACTCAAGGGTAGAACTGTTTTACCGATATCTCAAATTGACAATAGTATACTATTGTCACAAAATTTCAAGGTTTTCTGACGCACCAGTAAAAAGTTACAGCATTTCAATGTTGCAAACTTTAATAGTTATATTACGCACAGAATAAAAGTTAGTGAATTTTGAAGTTGCATCAGTGTTTAATTTTTCACTCAAGGGTAGCACTGTTATACCGATATGTCAAATTGACAATAGTATACTATTGTCACAAAATTTCAAGGTTTTATGACGCACCAGTAAAAAGTTACAGCATTTCAATGTTGCAAACTTTAATAGTTATATTACGCACAGAATAAAAGTTAGTGAATTTTGAAGTTGCATCAGTGTTTAATTTTTCACTCAAGGGTAGCACTGTTATACCGATATGTCAAATTGACAATAGTATACTATTGTCACGAAATTTCCAGGCTTTCTGGCGCACCAATAAAAAGTTACAGCATTTCAATGTTGCAAACTTTGATAGTTATATTACTCACAGTATAAAATTTGGTGAAATTTGAAGTGTCATCAGTGTTTCATTTTTTACCCAAGGGTAGCACTTTTATACCGATATCTCAAATTGACAATAGTATACTATTGTCACAAAATTTCGCGCTTTTATGACGCACCAGTAAAAAGTTACAGCATTTCTTAGTTGCAAACTTTGATAGTTATATTTCTCACAGTCTAAAAGTTAGTGAATTTTGAAGTTGCATCAGAGTTTCATTTTTTACTCAAGGGTAGCACTGTTTTACCGATATCTCAAATTGACAATAGCACTTTATTGTCACAAAATTTCAAGGTCTTATGAAGCACCAGTAAAATTTGCAGCATTTCAATGTAGCAAACTTTGATAGTTATATTACGCACAGTATAAAAGTTAGTTAATTTTGAAAATGCATCAGTGTTTCATTTTTCACTCAAAGTTAGCACTGTTATACCGATATTTCAAAATGACAATAGTACATTATTGTCACAAAATTTCAAGGTCTTTTGACGCAACAGTAAAAAGTTACAGCATTTCAATGTTGCAAACTGTGATAGTTATATTACGCACAGTATAAAAGTTAGTGAATTTTCAAGTTGCATCAGTGTTTCATTTTTTACTCAAGGGTAGCACTGTTGTACCGATATCTCAAATTGACAATAACACTTTATTGTCACAAAATTTCAAGGTCTTATAAAGCTCCAGTAAAAAGTTACAGCATTTCAATGTTGCAAACTTTGATAGTTATATTGCGCACAGTATAAAAGTTAGTGAAATTTGAAGTTGCATCAGTGTTTCATTTTTTACTCAAGGGTAGTACTGTTATTCCGATATCTCAAATTGATAATACGAATTTATTGTCACAAAATTTCAAGGTCTAATGAAGCTCCAGTAAAAAGTTACAGACTTTCAATGTTGCAAACTTTCATATTTATATTTCTCACAGTCTAAAATTTAGTGAATTTTGAAGTTGCATCAGTGTTTCATTTTTTACTCAAGGGTAGCACTGTTTTACCGATATCTCAAATTGACAATAGCACTTTATTGTCACAAAATTTCAAGGTCTTATAAAGCTCCAGTAAAAAGTTACAGCATTTCAATGTTGAAAACTTTGAAAGTTATATTACTCACAGTATAAAAGTTAGTGAAATTTGAAGTTTCATCAGTGTTTCATTTTTTACTCAAGGGTAGCACTGTTGTACCGATATCTCAAATTGACAATAGTGAACTATTATCACAAAATTTCAAGGTTTTATGACGCACCAGTAAAAAGTTACAGCATTTCAATATTGCAAACTTTGATAGTTATATTGCGCACAGTATAAAAGTTAGTGAAATTTGAAGTTGCATCAGTGTATCATTTGTTACTCAAGGGTAGCACTGTTTTACCGATATCTCAAATTGATAATAGTATACTATTGTCACAAAATTTCAAGGTCTTATGACGCTCCAGTAAAAAGTTACAGCATTTCAATGTTGCAAACTTTGATAATTATATTACGCACAGTATAAAAGTTAGTGAATTTTCAAGTTGCATCAGTGTTTCATTTTTTACTCAAGGGTAGTACTGTTATTCCGATATCTCAAATTGACAATACGAATTTATTGTCACAAAATTTCAAGGTCTAATGAAGCTCCAGTAAAAAGTTACAGTATTTCAATGTTGCAAACTTTGATAGTTATATTACGCACAGTATAAAACTTAGTGAATTTTTAAGTTGCATCACTGTTTCATTTTTTACTCAAAGGTAGCACTGTTATACCGATATTTCAAATTGACTATAGCGCATTATTGTCACAAAATTTCGAAGTTTTGTGACGCACCAGTAAAAAGTTACAGCATTTTATTGTTGCAAACTTTGATATTTATATTACGCACAGTATAAAAGTTAGTGAATTTTGAAGTTGCATCAGTGTATCATTTGTTACTCAAGGGTAGAACTGTTTTACCGATATCTCAAATTGACAATAGTATACTATTGTCACAAAATTTCAAGGTTTTCTGACGCACCAGTAAATAGTTACAGCATTTCAATGTTGCATCAGTGTTTAATTTTTTACTCAACGGTAGTACTGCTATACCGATATCTCAAATTGACACTACTACTTTATTTTTACAGCATTTCAATGTTGCAAACTTTGATACTTACATTGCGCACAGTATAAAAGTTAGTGAAATTTGAAGTTGCATCAGTGTTTCATTTTTTACTCAAGGGTAGCACTGTTATACCAATATCTCAAATTGACAATAGTATACTATTGTCACAAAATTTCAAGGTTTTATGACGCACCAGTAAAAAGTTACAGCATTTCAATGTTGCAAACTTTAATAGTTATATTACGCACAGAATAAAAGTTAGTGAATTTTGAAGTTGCATCAGTGTTTAATTTTTCACTCAAGGGTAGCACTGTTATACCGATATGTCAAATTGACAATAGTATACTATTGTCACGAAATTTCCAGGCTTTCTGGCGCACCAGTAAAAAGTTACAGCATTTCAATGTTGCAAACTTTGATAGTTATATTACTCACAGTATAAAATTTGGTGAAATTTGAAGTGTCATCAGTGTTTCATTTTTTACCCAAGGGTAGCACTTTTATACCGATATCTCAAATTGACAATAGTATACTATTGTCACAAAATTTCGCGCTTTTATGACGCACCAGTAAAAAGTTACAGCATTTCTTAGTTGCAAACTTTGATAGTTATATTTCTCACAGTCTAAAAGTTAGTGAATTTTGAAGTTGCATCAGAGTTTCATTTTTTACTCAAGGGTAGCACTGTTTTACCGATATCTCAAATTGACAATAGCACTTTATTGTCACAAAATTTCAAGGTCTTATGAAGCACCAGTAAAATTTGCAGCATTTCAATGTAGCAAACTTTGATAGTTATATTACGCACAGTATAAAAGTTAGTTAATTTTGAAAATGCATCAGTGTTTCATTTTTCACTCAAAGTTAGCACTGTTATACCGATATTTCAAAATGACAATAGTACATTATTGTCACAAAATTTCAAGGTCTTTTGACGCAACAGTAAAAAGTTACAGCATTTCAATGTTGCAAACTGTGATAGTTATATTACGCACAGTATAAAAGTTAGTGAATTTTCAAGTTGCATCAGTGTTTCATTTTTTACTCAAGGGTAGTACTGTTATTCCGATATCTCAAATTGATAATACGAATTTATTGTCACAAAATTTCAAGGTCTAATGAAGCTCCAGTAAAAAGTTACAGATTTTCAATGTTGCAAACTTTCATATTTATATTTCTCACAGTCTAAAATTTAGTGAATTTTGAAGTTGCATCAGAGTTTCATTTTTTACTCAAGGGTAGCACTGTTATACCGATATCTCAAATTGACAATGGTACTTTATGGTCACAAAATTTCAAGGTCTTATAATGCTCCAGCAAAAAGTAATAGCATTTCAATGTTGCAAACTTTGATAGGTATATTGCGCACAGTATAAAAGTTAGTGAAATTTGAACTTTCATCAGTGTTTAATTTTTTGCACAAAGGAAGCTCTGTTATACCGATATCTCAAATTGACAATAGTGAACTATTATCACAAAATTTCAAGGTTTTATGACGCACCAGTAAAAAGTTAGAGCATTTCAATGTTGCAAACTTTGATATTTATATTGCGCACAGTATAAAAGTTAGTGAAATTTGAAGTTGCATCAGTGTATCATTTGTTACTCAAGGGTAGCATTGTTTTACCGATATCTCAAATTGACAATAGCACTTTATTGTCACAAAATTTCAAGGTCTTATGAAGCAACAGAAAAATTTGCAGCATTTCAATGTAGCAAACTTTGATAGTTATATTACGCACAGTATAAAAGTTAGTTAATTTTGAAAATGCATCAGTGTTTCATTTTTCACTCAAAGTTAGCACTGTTATACCGATATTTCAAAATGACAATAGTAGATTATTGTCACAAAATTTCAAGGTCTTTTGACGCAACAGTAAAAAGTTACAGCATTTCAATGTTGCAAACTGTGATAGTTATATTACGCACAGTATAAAAGTTAGTGAATTTTGAAGTTGCATCAGTGTATCATTTGTTACTCAAGGGTAGAACTGTTTTACCGATATCTCAAATTGACAATAGTATACTATTGTCACAAAATTTCAAGGTCTTATGACGCTCCAGTAAAAAGTTACAGCATTTCAATGTTGCAAACATTGATAGTTATATTAAGCACAGTATAAAAGTTAGTGAATTTTCAAGTTGCATCAGTGTTTCATTTTTTACTCAAGGGTAGTACTGTTATTCCGATATCTCAAATTGATAATACGAATTTATTGTCACAAAATTTCAAGGTCTAATGAAGCTCCAGTAAAAAGTTACAAATTTTCAATGTTGCAAACTTTCATATTTATATTTCTCACAGTCTAAAATTTAGTGAATTTTGAAGTTGCATCAGTGTTTCATTTTTTACTCAAGGGTAGCACTGTTTTACCGATATCTCAAATTGACAATAGCACTTTATTGTCACAAAATTTCAAGGTCTTATAAAGCTCCAGTAAAAAGTTACAGCATTTCAATGTTGCAAACTTTGATAGTTATATTGCGCACAGTATAAAAGTTAGTGAAATTTGAAGTTGCATCAGTGTATCATTTGTTACTCAAGGGTAGCACTGTTTTACCGATATCTCAAATTGATAATAGTTTACTATTGTCACAAAATTTCAAGGTCTTATGACGCTCCAGTAAAAAGTTACAGCATTTCAATGTTGCAAACTTTGATAATTATATTACGCACAGTATAAAAGTTAGTGAATTTTCAAGTTGCATCAGTGTTTCATTTTTTACTCAAGGGTAGTACTGTTATTCCGATATCTCAAATTGACAATACGAATTTATTGTCACAAAATTTCAAGGTCTAATGAAGCTCCAGTAAAAAGTTACAGTATTTCAATGTTGCAAACTTTGATAGTTATATTACGCACAGTATAAAACTTAGTGAAACTTGAAGTTGCATCAGTGTTTCATTTTTACTCATGGGTAGCACTGTTTTACCGATATCTCAAATTGACTATAGCGTATTATTGTCACAAAATTTCGAAGTTTTATGACGCACCAGTAAAAAGTTACAGCATTTTATTGTTGCAAACTTTGATATTTATATTACTCACAGTATAAATGTTTGTGAAATTTGAAGTTGCATCAGTGTTTCATTTTTTATTCAAGGGTAGCACTGTTTTACCGATATCTCAAATTGACAATAGCACTTTATTGTTACAAAATTTCAAGATCTTATGAATTTCCAGTAAAAAGTTACAGCATTTCAATGTTGCAAACTTTGATAGTTATATTGCGCACAGTATAAAAGTTTGTGAAATTTGAAGTTGCATCATTGTTTCATTTTTTACTCAAGGGTAGCACTGTTTTACCGATATCTCAAATTGATAATAGTATACTATTGTCACAAAATTTCAAGGTCTTATGACGCTCCAGTAAAAAGTTACAGCATTTCAATGTTGCAAACTTTGATAATTATATTACGCACAGTATAAAAGTTAGTGAATTTTCAAGTTGCATCAGTGTTTCATTTTTTACTCAAGGGTAGTATTGTTATTCCGATATCTCAAATTGACAATACGAATTTATTGTCACAAAATTTCAAGGTCTAATGAAGCTCCAGTAAAAAGTTACAGTATTTCAATGTTGCAAACTTTGATAATTATATTACGCACAGTATAAAACTTAGTGAATTTTTAAGTTGCATCACTGTTTCATTTTTTACTCAAAGGTAGCACTGTTATACCGATATTTCAAATTGACTATAGCGTATTATTGTCACAAAATTTCGAAGTTTTATGACGCACCAGTAAAAAGTTACAGCATTTTATTGTTGCAAACTTTGATATTTATATTACTCACAGTATAAATGTTTGTGAAATTTGAAGTTGCATCAGTGTTTCATTTTTTATTCAAGGGTAGCACTGTTTTACCGATATCTCAAATTGACAATAGCACTTTATTGTTACAAAATTTCAAGATCTTATGAAGCTCCAGTAAAAAGTTACAGCATTTCAATGTTGCAAACTTTGATAGTTATATTGCGCACAGTATAAAAGTTAGTGAAATTTGAAGTTGCATCATTGTTTCATTTTTTACTCAAGGGTAGCACTGTTGTACCGATATCTCAAATTGACAATAGTATACTATTGTCACAAAATTTCAAGGTTTTATGACGCACCAGTAAATAGTTACAGCATTTCAATGTTGCAAACTTTGATAGTTATATTACGCACAGAATAAAATTTAGTGAATTTTGAAGTTGCTTCAGTGTTTAATTTTTTACTCAACGGTAGTACTGCTATACCGATATCTCAAATTGACACTACTACTCTATTGTTACACCATTTCAATGTTGCAAACTTTGATAGTTACATTGCGCACAGTATAAAAGTTAGTGAATTTTCAAGTTGCATCAGTGTTTCATTTTTTACTCAAGGGTAGTACTGTTATTCCGATATCTCAAATTGATAATACGAATTTATTGTCACAAAATTTCAAGGTCTAATGAAGCTCCAGTAAAAAGTTACAGATTTTCAATGTTGCAAACTTTTATATTTATATTTCTCACAGTCTAAAATTTAGTGAATTTTGAAGTTGCATCAGTGTTTCATTTTTTACTCAAGGGTAGCACTGTTTTACCGATATCTCAAATTGACAATAGCACTTTATTGTCACAAAATTTCAAGGTCTTATAAAGCTCCAGTAAAAAGTTACAGCATTTCAATGTTGAAAACTTTGAAAGTTATATTACTCACAGTATAAAAGTTAGTGAAATTTGAAGTTGCATCAGTGTTTCATTTTTTACTCAAGGGTAGCACTGTTGTACCGATATCTCAAATTGACAATAGTGAACTATTATCACAAAATTTCAAGGTTTTATGACGCACCAGTAAAAAGTTACAGCATTTCAATGTTGCAAACTTTGATAGTTATATTGCGCACAGTATAAAAATTAGTGAAATTTGAAGTTGCATCAGTGTATCATTTGTTACTCAAGGGTAGCACTGTTTTACCGATATCTCAAATTGACAATAGTATACTATTGTCACAAAATTTCAAGGTTTTCTGACGCACCAGTAAATAGTTACAGCATTTCAATGTTGCATCAGTGTTTAATTTTTTACTCAACGGTAGTACTGCTATACCGATATCTCAAATTGACACTACTACTTTATTTTTACAGCATTTCAATGTTGCAAACTTTGATACTTACATTGCGCACAGTATAAAAGTTAGTGAAATTTGAAGTTGCATCAGTGTTTCATTTTTTACTCAAGGGTAGCACTGTTATACCAATATCTCAAATTGACAATAGTATACTATTGTCACAAAATTTCAAGGTTTTATGACGCACCAGTAAAAAGTTACAGCATTTCAATGTTGCAAACTTTAATAGTTATATTACGCACAGAATAAAAGTTAGTGAATTTTGAAGTTGCATCAGTGTTTAATTTTTCACTCAAGGGTAGCACTGTTATACCGATATGTCAAATTGACAATAGTATACTATTGTCACGAAATTTCCAGGCTTTCTGGCGCACCAGTAAAAAGTTACAGCATTTCAATGTTGCAAACTTTGATAGTTATATTACTCACAGTATAAAATTTGGTGAAATTTGAAGTGTCATCAGTGTTTCATTTTTTACCCAAGGGTAGCACTTTTATACCGATATCTCAAATTGACAATAGTATACTATTGTCACAAAATTTCGCGCTTTTATGACGCACCAGTAAAAAGTTACAGCATTTCTTAGTTGCAAACTTTGATAGTTATATTTCTCACAGTCTAAAAGTTAGTGAATTTTGAAGTTGCATCAGAGTTTCATTTTTTACTCAAGGGTAGCACTGTTTTACCGATATCTCAAATTGACAATAGCACTTTATTGTCACAAAATTTCAAGGTCTTATGAAGCACCAGTAAAATTTGCAGCATTTCAATGTAGCAAACTTTGATAGTTATATTACGCACAGTATAAAAGTTAGTTAATTTTGAAAATGCATCAGTGTTTCATTTTTCACTCAAAGTTAGCACTGTTATACCGATATTTCAAAATGACAATAGTACATTATTGTCACAAAATTTCAAGGTCTTTTGACGCAACAGTAAAAAGTTACAGCATTTCAATGTTGCAAACTGTGATAGTTATATTACGCACAGTATAAAAGTTAGTGAATTTTCAAGTTGCATCAGTGTTTCATTTTTTACTCAAGGGTAGTACTGTTATTCCGATATCTCAAATTGATAATACGAATTTATTGTCACAAAATTTCAAGGTCTAATGAAGCTCCAGTAAAAAGTTACAGATTTTCAATGTTGCAAACTTTCATATTTATATTTCTCACAGTCTAAAATTTAGTGAATTTTGAAGTTGCATCAGTGTTTCATTTTTTACTCAAGGGTAGCACTGTTATACCGATATCTCAAATTGACAATGGTACTTTATTGTCACAAAATTTCAAGGTCTTATAATGCTCCAGCAAAAAGTAACAGCATTTCAATGTTGCAAACTTTGATAGGTGTATTGCGCACAGTATAAAAGTTAGTGAAATTTGAAGTTGCATCAGTGTTTCATTTTTTACTCAAGGGTAGCACTGTTGTACCGATATCTCAAATTGACAATAGTGAACTATTATCACAAAATTTCAAGGTTTTATGACGCACCAGTAAAAAGTTAGAGCATTTCAATGTTGCAAACTTTGATATTTATATTGCGCACAGTATAAAAGTTAGTGAAATTTGAAGTTGCATCAGTGTATCATTTGTTACTCAAGGGTAGCATTGTTTTACCGATATCTCAAATTGACAATAGCACTTTATTGTCACAAAATTTCAAGGTCTTATGAAGCAACAGAAAAATTTGCAGCATTTCAATGTAGCAAACTTTGATAGTTATATTACGCACAGTATAAAAGTTAGTTAATTTTGAAAATGCATCAGTGTTTCATTTTTCACTCAAAGTTAGCACTGTTATACCGATATTTCAAAATGACAATAGTAGATTATTGTCACAAAATTTCAAGGTCTTTTGACGCAACAGTAAAAAGTTACAGCATTTCAATGTTGCAAACTGTGATAGTTATATTACGCACAGTATAAAAGTTAGTGAATTTTGAAGTTGCATCAGTGTATCATTTGTTACTCAAGGGTAGAACTGTTTTACCGATATCTCAAATTGACAATAGTATACTATTGTCACAAAATTTCAAGGTCTTATGACGCTCCAGTAAAAAGTTACAGCATTTCAATGTTGCAAACATTGATAGTTATATTAAGCACAGTATAAAAGTTAGTGAATTTTCAAGTTGCATCAGTGTTTCATTTTTTACTCAAGGGTAGTACTGTTATTCCGATATCTCAAATTGATAATACGAATTTATTGTCACAAAAGTTCAAGGTCTAATGAAGCTCCAGTAAAAAGTTACAAATTTTCAATGTTGCAAACTTTCATATTTATATTTCTCACAGTCTAAAATTTAGTGAATTTTGAAGTTGCATCAGTGTTTCATTTTTTACTCAAGGGTAGCACTGTTTTACCGATATCTCAAATTGACAATAGCACTTTATTGTCACAAAATTTCAAGGTCTTATAAAGCTCCAGTAAAAAGTTACAGCATTTCAATGTTGCAAACTTTGATAATTATATTACGCACAGTATAAAAGTTAGTGAATTTTCAAGTTGCATCAGTGTTTCATTTTTTACTCAAGGGTAGTACTGTTATTCCGATATCTCAAATTGACAATACGAATTTATTGTCACAAAATTTCAAGGTCTAATGAAGCTCCAGTAAAAAGTTACAGTATTTCAATGTTGCAAACTTTGATAGTTATATTACGCACAGTATAAAACTTAGTGAAACTTGAAGTTGCATCATTGTTTCATTTTTTACTCAAGGGTAGCACTGTTTTACCGATATCTCAAATTGATAATAGTATACTATTGTCACAAAATTTCAAGGTCTTATGACGCTCCAGTAAAAAGTTACAGCATTTCAATGTTGCAAACTTTGATAATTATATTACGCACAGTATAAAAGTTAGTGAATTTTCAAGTTGCATCAGTGTTTCATTTTTTACTCAAGGGTAGTATTGTTATTCCGATATCTCAAATTGACAATACGAATTTATTGTCACAAAATTTCAAGGTCTAATGAAGCTCCAGTAAAAAGTTACAGTATTTCAATGTTGCAAACTTTGATAATTATATTACGCACAGTATAAAACTTAGTGAATTTTTAAGTTGCATCACTGTTTCATTTTTTACTCAAAGGTAGCACTGTTATACCGATATTTCAAATTGACTATAGCGTATTATTGTCACAAAATTTCGAAGTTTTATGACGCACCAGTAAAAAGTTACAGCATTTTATTGTTGCAAACTTTGATATTTATATTACTCACAGTATAAATGTTTGTGAAATTTGAAGTTGCATCAGTGTTTCATTTTTTATTCAAGGGTAGCACTGTTTTACCGATATCTCAAATTGACAATAGCACTTTATTGTTACAAAATTTCAAGATCTTATGAAGCTCCAGTAAAAAGTTACAGCATTTCAATGTTGCAAACTTTGATAGTTATATTGCGCACAGTATAAAAGTTAGTGAAATTTGAAGTTGCATCATTGTTTCATTTTTTACTCAAGGGTAGCACTGTTGTACCGATATCTCAAATTGACAATAGTATACTATTGTCACAAAATTTCAAGGTTTTATGACGCACCAGTAAATAGTTACAGCATTTCAATGTTGCAAACTTTGATAGTTATATTACGCACAGAATAAAATTTAGTGAATTTTGAAGTTGCTTCAGTGTTTAATTTTTTACTCAACGGTAGTACTGCTATACCGATATCTCAAATTGACACTACTACTCTATTGTTACACCATTTCAATGTTGCAAACTTTGATAGTTACATTGCGCACAGTATAAAAGTTAGTGAATTTTCAAGTTGCATCAGTGTTTCATTTTTTACTCAAGGGTAGTACTGTTATTCCGATATCTCAAATTGATAATACGAATTTATTGTCACAAAATTTCAAGGTCTAATGAAGCTCCAGTAAAAAGTTACAGATTTTCAATGTTGCAAACTTTCATATTTATATTTCTCACAGTCTAAAATTTAGTGAATTTTGAAGTTGCATCAGTGTTTCATTTTTTACTCAAGGGTAGCACTGTTTTACCGATATCTCAAATTGACAATAGCACTTTATTGTCACAAAATTTCAAGGTCTTATAAAGCTCCAGTAAAAAGTTACAGCATTTCAATGTTGAAAACTTTGAAAGTTATATTACTCACAGTATAAAAGTTAGTGAAATTTGAAGTTGCATCAGTGTTTCATTTTTTACTCAAGGGTAGCACTGTTGTACCGATATCTCAAATTGACAATAGTGAACTATTATCACAAAATTTCAAGGTTTTATGACGCACCAGTAAAAAGTTACAGCATTTCAATGGTGCAAACTTTGATAGTTATATTGCGCACAGTATAAAAGTTAGTGAAATTTGAAGTTGCATCAGTGTATCATTTGTTACTCAAGGGTAGCACTGTTTTACCGATATCTCAAATTGACAATAGTATACTATTGTCACAAAATTTCAAGGTTTTCTGACGCACCAGTAAATAGTTACAGCATTTCAATGTTGCATCAGTGTTTAATTTTTTACTCAACGGTAGTACTGCTATACCGATATCTCAAATTGACACTACTACTTTATTTTTACAGCATTTCAATGTTGCAAACTTTGATACTTACATTGCGCACAGTATAAAAGTTAGTGAAATTTGAAGTTGCATCAGTGTTTCATTTTTTACTCAAGGGTAGCACTGTTATACCAATATCTCAAATTGACAATAGTATACTATTGTCACAAAATTTCAAGGTTTTATGACGCACCAGTAAAAAGTTACAGCATTTCAATGTTGCAAACTTTAATAGTTATATTACGCACAGAATAAAAGTTAGTGAATTTTGAAGTTGCATCAGTGTTTAATTTTTCACTCAAGGGTAGCACTGTTATACCGATATGTCAAATTGACAATAGTATACTATTGTCACGAAATTTCCAGGCTTTCTGGCGCACCAGTAAAAAGTTACAGCATTTCAATGTTGCAAACTTTGATAGTTATATTACTCACAGTATAAAATTTGGTGAAATTTGAAGTGTCATCAGTGTTTCATTTTTTACCCAAGGGTAGCACTTTTATACCGATATCTCAAATTGACAATAGTATACTATTGTCACAAAATTTCGCGCTTTTATGACGCACCAGTAAAAAGTTACAGCATTTCTTAGTTGCAAACTTTGATAGTTATATTTCTCACAGTCTAAAAGTTAGTGAATTTTGAAGTTGCATCAGAGTTTCATTTTTTACTCAAGGGTAGCACTGTTTTACCGATATCTCAAATTGACAATAGCACTTTATTGTCACAAAATTTCAAGGTCTTATGAAG
This sequence comes from Clusia tigrina, assembly GCA_920105625.2. NCBI lineage: Eukaryota > Metazoa > Arthropoda > Insecta > Diptera > Clusiidae > Clusia > Clusia tigrina. The sequence continues at coordinate 202,532,746 of OV050030.1, read as the reverse complement.
CACCAGTAAAATTTGCAGCATTTCAATGTAGCAAACTTTGATAGTTATATTACGCACAGTATAAAAGTTAGTTAATTTTGAAAATGCATCAGTGTTTCATTTTTCACTCAAAGTTAGCACTGTTATACCGATATTTCAAAATGACAATAGTACATTATTGTCACAAAATTTCAAGGTCTTTTGTCGCAACAGTAAAAAGTTACAGCATTTCAATGTTGCAAACTGTGATAGTTATATTACGCACAGTATAAAAGTTAGTGAATTTTCAAGTTGCATCAGTGTTTCATTTTTTACTCAAGGGTAGTACTGTTATTCCGATATCTCAAATTGATAATACGAATTTATTGTCACAAAATTTCAAGGTCTAATGAAGCTCCAGTAAAAAGTTACAGATTTTCAATGTTGCAAACTTTCATATTTATATTTCTCACAGTCTAAAATTTAGTGAATTTTGAAGTTGCATCAGTGTTTCATTTTTTACTCAAGGGTAGCACTGTTGTACCGATATCTCAAATTGACAATAGCACTTTATTGTCACAAAATTTCAAGGTCTTATAATGCTCCAGCAAAACGTAACAGCATTTCAATGTTGCAAACTTTGATAGGTATATTGCGCACAGTATAAAAGTTAGTGAAATTTGAACTTTCATCAGTGTTTAATTTTTTACTCAAGGGAAGCTCTGTTGTACCGATATCTCAAATTGACAATAGTGAACTATTATCACAAAATTTCAAGGTTTTATGACGCACCAGTAAAAAGTTAGAGCATTTCAATGTTGCAAACTTTGATATTTATATTGCGCACAGTATAAAAGTTAGTGAAATTTGAAGTTGCATCAGTGTATCATTTGTTACTCAAGGGTAGCATTGTTTTACCGATATCTCAAATTGACAATAGCACTTTATTGTCACAAAATTTCAAGGTCTTATGAAGCAACAGAAAAATTTGCAGCATTTCAATGTAGCAAACTTTGATAGTTATATTACGCACAGTATAAAAGTTAGTTAATTTTGAAAATGCATCAGTGTTTCATTTTTCACTCAAAGTTAGCACTGTTATACCGATATTTCAAAATGACAATAGTAGATTATTGTCACAAAATTTCAAGGTCTTTTGACGCAACAGTAAAAAGTTACAGCATTTCAATGTTGCAAACTGTGATAGTTATATTACGCACAGTATAAAAGTTAGTGAATTTTGAAGTTGCATCAGTGTATCATTTGTTACTCAAGGGTAGAACTGTTTTACCGATATCTCAAATTGACAATAGTATACTATTGTCACAAAATTTCAAGGTCTTATGACGCTCCAGTAAAAAGTTACAGCATTTCAATGTTGCAAACATTGATAGTTATATTAAGCACAGTATAAAAGTTAGTGAATTTTCAAGTTGCATCAGTGTTTCATTTTTTACTCAAGGGTAGTACTGTTATTCCGATATCTCAAATTGATAATACGAATTTATTGTCACAAAATTTCAAGGTCTAATGAAGCTCCAGTAAAAAGTTACAAATTTTCAATGTTGCAAACTTTCATATTTATATTTCTCACAGTCTAAAATTTAGTGAATTTTGAAGTTGCATCAGTGTTTCATTTTTTACTCAAGGGTAGCACTGTTTTACCGATATCTCAAATTGACAATAGCACTTTATTGTCACAAAATTTGAAAGTGTTATAATTCTCCAGGAAAAAAGTGACAGCATTTCAATGTTGCAAACTTTGATAAATATATTACGCACAGTATAAAAGTTAGTGAATTTTCAAGTTGCATCAGTGTTTCATTTTTTACTCAAGGGTAGTACTGTTATTCCGATATCTCAAATTGACAATACGAATTTATTGTCACAAAATTTCAAGGTCTAATGAAGCTCCAGTAAAAAGTTACAGTATTTCAATGTTGCAAACTTTGATAGTTATATTACGCACAGTATAAAACTTAGTGAAACTTGAAGTTGCATCATTGTTTCATTTTTTACTCAAGGGTAGCACTGTTTTACCGATATCTCAAATTGATAATAGTATACTATTGTCACAAAATTTCAAGGTCTTATGACGCTCCAGTAAAAAGTTACAGCATTTCAATGTTGCAAACTTTGATAATTATATTACGCACAGTATAAAAGTTAGTGAATTTTCAAGTTGCATCAGTGTTTCATTTTTTACTCAAGGGTAGTATTGTTATTCCGATATCTCAAATTGACAATACGAATTTATTGTCACAAAATTTCAAGGTCTAATGAAGCTCCAGTAAAAAGTTACAGTATTTCAATGTTGCAAACTTTGATAATTATATTACGCACAGTATAAAACTTAGTGAATTTTTAAGTTGCATCACTGTTTCATTTTTTACTCAAAGGTAGCACTGTTATACCGATATTTCAAATTGACTATAGCGTATTATTGTCACAAAATTTCGAAGTTTTATGACGCACCAGTAAAAAGTTACAGCATTTTATTGTTGCAAACTTTGATATTTATATTACTCACAGTATAAATGTTTGTGAAATTTGAAGTTGCATCAGTGTTTCATTTTTTATTCAAGGGTAGCACTGTTTTACCGATATCTCAAATTGACAATAGCACTTTATTGTTACAAAATTTCAAGATCTTATGAAGCTCCAGTAAAAAGTTACAGCATTTCAATGTTGCAAACTTTGATAGTTATATTGCGCACAGTATAAAAGTTAGTGAAATTTGAAGTTGCATCATTGTTTCATTTTTTACTCAAGGGTAGCACTGTTGTACCGATATCTCAAATTGACAATAGTATACTATTGTCACAAAATTTCAAGGTTTTATGACGCACCAGTAAATAGTTACAGCATTTCAATGTTGCAAACTTTGATAGTTATATTACGCACAGAATAAAATTTAGTGAATTTTGAAGTTGCTTCAGTGTTTAATTTTTTACTCAACGGTAGTACTGCTATACCGATATCTCAAATTGACACTACTACTCTATTGTTACACCATTTCAATGTTGCAAACTTTGATAGTTACATTGCGCACAGTATAAAAGTTAGTGAATTTTCAAGTTGCATCAGTGTTTCATTTTTTACTCAAGGGTAGTACTGTTATTCCGATATCTCAAATTGATAATACGAATTTATTGTCACAAAATTTCAAGGTCTAATGAAGCTCCAGTAAAAAGTTACAGATTTTCAATGTTGCAAACTTTCATATTTATATTTCTCACAGTCTAAAATTTAGTGAATTTTGAAGTTGCATCAGTGTTTCATTTTTTACTCAATGGTAGCACTGTTTTACCGATATCTCAAATTGACAATAGCACTTTATTGTCACAAAATTTCAAGGTCTTATAAAGCTCCAGTAAAAAGTTACAGCATTTCAATGTTGAAAACTTTGAAAGTTATATTACTCACAGTATAAAAGTTAGTGAAATTTGAAGTTGCATCAGTGTTTCATTTTTTACTCAAGGGTAGCACTGTTGTACCGATATCTCAAATTGACAATAGTGAACTATTATCACAAAATTTCAAGGTTTTATGACGCACCAGTAAAAAGTTACAGCATTTCAATGTTGCAAACTTTGATAGTTATATTGCGCACAGTATAAAAGTTAGTGAAATTTGAAGTTGCATCAGTGTATCATTTGTTACTCAAGGGTAGCACTGTTTTACCGATATCTCAAATTGATAATAGTATACTATTGTCACAAAATTTCAAGGTCTTATGACGCTCCAGTAAAAAGTTACAGCATTTCAATGTTGCAAACTTTGATAATTATATTACGCACAGTATAAAAGTTAGTGAATTTTCAAGTTGCATCAGTGTTTCATTTTTTACTCAAGGGTAGTACTGTTATTCCGATATCTCAAATTGACAATACGAATTTATTGTCACAAAATTTCAAGGTCTAATGAAGATCCAGTAAAAAGTTACAGTATTTCAATGTTGCAAACTTTGATAGTTATATTACGCACAGTATAAAACTTAGTGAATTTTTAAGTTGCATCACTGTTTCATTTTTTACTCAAAGGTAGCACTGTTATACCGATATTTAAAATTGACTATAGCGTATTATTGTCACAAAATTTCGAAGTTTTATGACGCACCAGTAAAAAGTTACAGCATTTTATTGTTGCAAACTTTGATATTTATATTACTCACAGTATAAATGTTTGTGAAATTTGAAGTTGCATCAGTGTTTCATTTTTTATTCAAGGGTAGCACTGTTTTACCGATATCTCAAATTGACAATAGCACTTTATTGTTACAAAATTTCAAGATCTTATGAAGCTCCAGTAAAAAGTTACAGCATTTCAATGTTGCAAACTTTGATAGTTATATTGCGCACAGTATAAAAGTTAGTGAAATTTGAAGTTGCATCATTGTTTCATTTTTTACTCAAGGATAGCACTGTTTTACCGATATCTCAAATTGATAATAGTATACTATTGTCACAAAATTTCAAGGTCTTATGACGCTCCAGTAAAAAGTTACAGCATTTCAATGTTGCAAACTTTGATAATTATATTACGCACAGTATAAAAGTTAGTGAATTTTCAAGTTGCATCAGTGTTTCATTTTTTACTCAAGGGTAGTACTGTTATTCCGATATCTCAAATTGACAATACGAATTTATTGTCACAAAATTTCAAGGTCTAATGAAGCTCCAGTAAAAAGTTACAGTATTTCAATGTTGCAAACTTTGATAGTTATATTACGCACAGTATAAAACATAATGAATTTTTAAGTTGCATCACTGTTTCATTTTTTACTCAAAGGTAGCACTGTTATACCGATATTTCAAATTGACTATAGCGTATTATTGTCACAAAATTTCGAAGTTTTATGACGCACCAGTAAAAAGTTACAGCATTTTATTGTTGCAAACTTTGATATTTATATTACTCACAGTATAAATGTTTGTGAAATTTGAAGTTGCATCAGTGTTTCATTTTTTATTCAAGGGTAGCACTGTTTTACCGATATCTCAAATTGACAATAGCACTTTATTGTTACAAAATTTCAAGATCTTATGAATTTCCAGTAAAAAGTTACAGCATTTCAATGTTGCAAACTTTGATAGTTATATTGCGCACAGTATAAAAGTTAGTGAAATTTGAAGTTGCATCATTGTTTCATTTTTTACTCAAGGGTAGCACTGTTTTACCGATATCTCAAATTGATAATAGTATACTATTGTCACAAAATTTCAAGGTCTTATGACGCTCCAGTAAAAAGTTACAGCATTTCAATGTTGCAAACTTTGATAATTATATTACGCACAGTATAAAAGTTAGTGAATTTTCAAGTTGCATCAGTGTTTCATTTTTTACTCAAGGGTAGTACTGTTATTCCGATATCTCAAATTGACAATACGAATTTATTGTCACAAAATTTCAAGGTCTAATGAAGCTCCAGTAAAAAGTTACAGTATTTCAATGTTGCAAACTTTGATAATTATATTACGCACAGTATAAAACTTAGTGAATTTTTAAGTTGCATCACTGTTTCATTTTTTACTCAAAGGTAGCACTGTTATACCGATATTTCAAATTGACTATAGCGTATTATTGTCACAAAATTTCGAAGTTTTATGACGCACCAGTAAAAAGTTACAGCATTTTATTGTTGCAAACTTTGATATTTATATTACTCACAGTATAAATGTTTGTGAAATTTGAAGTTGCATCAGTGTTTCATTTTTTATTCAAGGGTAGCACTGTTTTACCGATATCTCAAATTGACAATAGCACTTTATTGTTACAAAATTTCAAGATCTTATGAAGCTCCAGTAAAAAGTTACAGCATTTCAATGTTGCAAACTTTGATAGTTATATTGCGCACAGTATAAAAGTTAGTGAAATTTGAAGTTGCATCATTGTTTCATTTTTTACTCAAGGGTAGCACTGTTGTACCGATATCTCAAATTGACAATAGTATACTATTGTCACAAAATTTCAAGGTTTTATGACGCACCAGTAAATAGTTACAGCATTTCAATGTTGCAAACTTTGATAGTTATATTACGCACAGAATAAAATTTAGTGAATTTTGAAGTTGCTTCAGTGTTTAATTTTTTACTCAATGGTAGTACTGCTATACCGATATCTCAAATTGACACTACTACTCTATTGTTACACCATTTCAATGTTGCAAACTTTGATAGTTACATTGCGCACAGTATAAAAGTTAGTGAATTTTCAAGTTGCATCAGTGTTTCATTTTTTACTCAAGGGTAGTACTGTTATTCCGATATCTCAAATTGATAATACGAATTTATTGTCACAAAATTTCAAGGTCTAATGAAGCTCCAGTAAAAAGTTACAGATTTTCAATGTTGCAAACTTTCATATTTATATTTCTCACAGTCTAAAATTTAGTGAATTTTGAAGTTGCATCAGTGTTTCATTTTTTACTCAAGGGTAGCACTGTTTTACCGATATCTCAAATTGACAATAGCACTTTATTGTCACAAAATTTCAAGGTCTTATAAAGCTCCAGTAAAAAGTTACAGCATTTCAATGTTGAAAACTTTGAAAGTTATATTACTCACAGTATAAAAGTTAGTGAAATTTGAAGTTGCATCAGTGTTTCATTTTTTACTCAAGGGTAGCACTGTTGTACCGATATCTCAAATTGACGATAGTGAGCTATTATCACAAAATTTCAAGGTTTTATGACGCACCAGTAAAAAGTTACAGCATTTCAATGTTGCAAACTTTGATAGTTATATTGCGCACAGTATAAAAGTTAGTGAAATTTGAAGTTGCATCAGTGTATCATTTGTTACTCAAGGGTAGCACTGTTTTACCGATATCTCAAATTGATAATAGTATACTATTGTCACAAAATTTCAAGGTCTTATGACGCTCCAGTAAAAAGTTACAGCATTTCAATGTTGCAAACTTTGATAATTATATTACGCACAGTATAAAAGTTAGTGAATTTTCAAGTTGCATCAGTGTTTCATTTTTTACTCAAGGGTAGTACTGTTATTCCGATATCTCAAATTGACAATACGAATTTATTGTCACAAAATTTCAAGGTCTAATGAAGCTCCAGTAAAAAGTTACAGTATTTCAATGTTGCAAACTTTGATAGTTATATTACGCACAGTATAAAACTTAGTGAATTTTTAAGTTGCATCACTGTTTCATTTTTTACTCAAAGGTAGCACTGTTATACCGATATTTAAAATTGACTATAGCGTATTATTGTCACAAAATTTCGAAGTTTTATGACGCACCAGTAAAAAGTTACAGCATTTTATTGTTGCAAACTTTGATATTTATATTACTCACAGTATAAATGTTTGTGAAATTTGAAGTTGCATCAGTGTTTCATTTTTTATTCAAGGGTAGCACTGTTTTACCGATATCTCAAATTGACAATAGCACTTTATTGTTACAAAATTTCAAGATCTTATGAAGCTCCAGTAAAAAGTTACAGCATTTCAATGTTGCAAACTTTGATAGTTATATTGCGCACAGTATAAAAGTTAGTGAAATTTGAAGTTGCATCATTGTTTCATTTTTTACTCAAGGGTAGCACTGTTTTACCGATATCTCAAATTGATAATAGTATACTATTGTCACAAAATTTCAAGGTCTTATGACGCTCCAGTAAAAAGTTACAGCATTTCAATGTTGCAAACTTTGATAATTATATTACGCACAGTATAAAAGTTAGTGAATTTTCAAGTTGCATCAGTGTTTCATTTTTTACTCAAGAGTAGTACTGTTATTCCGATATCTCAAATTGACAATACGAATTTATTGTCACAAAATTTCAAGGTCTAATGAAGCTCCAGTAAAAAGTTACAGTATTTCAATGTTGCAAACTTTGATAGTTATATTACGCACAGTATAAAACTTAGTGAATTTTTAAGTTGCATCACTGTTTCATTTTTTACTCAAAGGTAGCACTGTTATACCGATATTTCAAATTGACTATAGCGTATTATTGTCACAAAATTTCGAAGTTTTATGACGCACCAGTAAAAAGTTACAGCATTTTATTGTTGCAAACTTTGATATTTATATTACTCACAGTATAAATGTTTGTGAAATTTGAAGTTGCATCATTGTTTCATTTTTTACTCAAGGGTAGCACTGTTGTACCGATATCTCAAATTGTAAATAGTATACTATTGTCACAAAATTTCAAGGTTTTATGACGCACCAGTAAATAGTTACAGCATTTCAATGTTGCAAACTTTGATAGTTATATTACGCACAGAATAAAATTTAGTGAATTTTGAAGTTGCTTCAGTGTTTAATTTTTTACTCAACGGTAGTACTGCTATACCGATATCTCAAATTGACACTACTACTCTATTGTTACACCATTTCAATGTTGCAAACTTTGATAGTTACATTGCGCACAGTATAAAAGTTAGTGAATTTTCAAGCTGCATCAGTGTTTCATTTTTTACTCAAGGGTAGTACTGTTATTCCGATATCTCAAATTGATAATACGAATTTATTGTCACAAAATTTCAAGGTCTAATGAAGCTCCAGTAAAAAGTTACAGATTTTCAATGTTGCAAACTTTCATATTTATATTTCTCACAGTCTAAAATTTAGTGAATTTTGAAGTTGCATCAGTGTTTCATTTTTTACTCAAGGGTAGCACTGTTTTACCGATATCTCAAATTGACAATAGCACTTTATTGTCACAAAATTTCAAGGTCTTATAAAGCTCCAGTAAAAAGTTACAGCATTTCAATGTTGAAAACTTTGAAAGTTATATTACTCACAGTATAAAAGTTAGTGAAATTTGAAGTTGCATCAGTGTTTCATTTTTTACTCAAGGGTAGCACTGTTGTACCGATATCTCAAATTGACAATAGTGAACTATTATCACAAAATTTCAAGGTTTTATGACGCACCAGTAAAAAGTTACAGCATTTCAATGTTGCAAACTTTGATAGTTATATTGCGCACAGTATAAAATTTAGTGAAATTTGAAGTTGCATCAGTGTATCATTTGTTACTCAAGGGTAGCACTGTTTTACCGATATCTCAAATTGATAATAGTATACTATTGTCACAAAATTTCAAGGTCTTATGACGCTCCAGTAAAAAGTTACAGCATTTCAATGTTGCAAACTTTGATAATTATATTACGCACAGTATAAAAGTTAGTGAATTTTCAAGTTGCATCAGTGTTTCATTTTTTACTCAAGGGTAGTACTGTTATTCCGATATCTCAAATTGACAATACGAATTTATTGTCACAAAATTTCAAGGTCTAATGAAGCTCCAGTAAAAAGTTACAGCATTTCAATGTTGCAAACTTTGATAGTTATATTGCGCACAGTATAAAAGTTAGTGAAATTTGAAGTTGCATCAGTCTATCATTTGTTACTCAAGGGTAGCACTGTTTTACCGATATCTCAAATTGATAATAGTATACTATTGTCACAAAATTTCAAGGTCTTATGACGCTCCAGTAAAAAGTTACAGCATTTCAATGTTGCAAACTTTGATAATTATATTACGCACAGTATAAAAGTTAGTGAATTTTCAAGTTGCATCAGTGTTTCATTTTTTACTCAAGGGTAGTACTGTTATTCCGATATCTCAAATTGACAATACGAATTTATTGTCACAAAATTTCAAGGTCTAATGAAGCTCCAGTAAAAAGTTACAGTATTTCAATGTTGCAAACTTTGATAGTTATATTACGCACAGTATAAAACTTAGTGAATTTTTAAGTTGCATCACTGTTTCATTTTTTACTCAAAGGTAGCACTGTTATACCGATATTTCAAATTGACTATAGCGCATTATTGTCACAAAATTTCGAAGTTTTATGACGCACCAGTAAAAAGTTACAGCATTTTATTGTTGCAAACTTTGATATTTATATTACGCACAGTATAAAAGTTAGTGAATTTTGAAGTTGCATCAGTGTATCATTTGTTACTCAAGGGTAGAACTGTTTTACCGATATCTCAAATTGACAATAGTATACTATTGTCACAAAATTTCAAGGTTTTCTGACGCACCAGTAAATAGTTACAGCATTTCAATGTTGCATCAGTGTTTAATTTTTTACTCAACGGTAGTACTGCTATACCGATATCTCAAATTGACACTACTACTTTATTTTTACAGCATTTCAATGTTGCAAACTTTGATACTTACATTGCGCACAGTATAAAAGTTAGTGAAATTTGAAGTTGCATCAGTGTTTCATTTTTTACTCAAGGGTAGCACTGTTATACCGATATCTCAAATTGACAATAGTATACTATTGTCACAAAATTTCAAGCTTTTATGACCCACCAGTAAAAAGTTACAGCATTTCAATGTTGCAAACTTTGATAGTTATATTACGCACAGAATAAAAGTTAGTGAATTTTGAAGTTGCATCAGTGTTTAATTTTTTACTCAACGGTAGTACTGTTATACCGACATCTCAAATTGACACTAGTACTTTATTGTCACAAAATTTCCAGGCTTTCTGGCGCACCAGTAAAAAGTTACAGCATTTCAATGTTGCAAACTTTCATATTTATATTTCTCACAGTCTAATATTTAGTGAATTTTGAAGATGCATCAGTGATTCATTTTTTACTCAAGGGTAGCACTGTTTTACCGATATCTCAAATTGACAATAGGACTTTATTGTCACAAAATTTCAAGGTCTTATAAAGCTCGAGTAAAAAGTTACAGCATTTCAATGTTGAAAACTTTGAAAGTTATATTACTCACAGTATAAAAGTTAGTGAAATTTGAAGTTGCATCAGTGTTTCATTTTTTACTCAAGGGTAGCACTGTTGTACCGATATCTCAAATTGACAATAGTGAACTATTATCACAAAATTTCAAGGTTTTATGACGCACCAGTAAAAAGTTACAGCATTTCAATGTTGCAAACTTTGATAGTTATATTGCGCACAGTATAAAAGTTAGTGAAATTTGAAGTTGCATCAGTGTATCATTTGTTACTCAAGGGTAGCACTGTTTTACCGATATCTCAAATTGATAATAGTATACTATTGTCACAAAATTTCAAGGTCTAATGAAGCTCCAGTAAAAAGTTACAGTATTTCAATGTTGCAAACTTTGATAGTTATATTACGCACAGTATAAAACTTAGTGAATTTTTAAGTTGCATCACTGTTTCATTTTTTACTCAAAGGTAGCACTGTTATACCGATATTTCAAATTGACAATAGTAGATTATTGTCACAAAATTTCAAGGTCTTTTGACGCAACAGTAAAAAGTTACAGCATTTCAATGTTGCAAACTGTGATAGTTATATTACGCACAGTATAAAAGTTAGTGAATTTTGAAGTTGCATCAGTGTATCATTTGTTACTCAAGGGTAGAACTGTTTTACCGATATCTCAAATTGACAATAGCACTTTATTGTTACAAAATTTCAAGATCTTATGAAGCTCCAGTAAAAAGTTACAGCATTTCAATGTTGCAAACTTTGATAGTTATATTGCGCACAGTATAAAAGTTAGTGAAATTTGAAGTTGCATCATTGTTTCATTTTTTACTCAAGGGTAGCACTGTTTTACCGATATCTCAAATTGATAATAGTATACTATTGTCACAAAATTTCAAGGTCTTATGACGCTCCAGTAAAAAGTTACAGCATTTCAATGTTGCAAACTTTGATAATTATATTACGCACAGTATAAAAGTTAGTGAATTTTCAAGTTGCATCAGTGTTTCATTTTTTACTCAAGAGTAGTACTGTTATTCCGATATCTCAAATTGACAATACGAATTTATTGTCACAAAATTTCAAGGTCTAATGAAGCTCCTGTAAAAAGTTACAGTATTTCAATGTTGCAAACTTTGATAGTTATATTACGCACAGTATAAAACTTAGTGAATTTTTAAGTTGCATCACTGTTTCATTTTTTACTCAAAGGTAGCACTGTTATACCGATATTTCAAATTGACTATAGCGTATTATTGTCACAAAATTTCGAAGTTTTATGACGCACCAGTAAAAAGTTACAGCATTTTATTGTTGCAAACTTTGATATTTATATTACTCACAGTATAAATGTTTGTGAAATTTGAAGTTGCATCATTGTTTCATTTTTTACTCAAGGGTAGCACTGTTGTACCGATATCTCAAATTGTAAATAGTATACTATTGTCACAAAATTTCAAGGTTTTATGACGCACCAGTAAATAGTTACAGCATTTCAATGTTGCAAACTTTGATAGTTATATTACGCACAGAATAAAATTTAGTGAATTTTGAAGTTGCTTCAGTGTTTAATTTTTTACTCAACGGTAGTACTGCTATACCGATATCTCAAATTGACACTACTACTCTATTGTTACACCATTTCAATGTTGCAAACTTTGATAGTTACATTGCGCACAGTATAAAAGTTAGTGAATTTTCAAGTTGCATCAGTGTTTCATTTTTTACTCAAGGGTAGTACTGTTATTCCGATATCTCAAATTGATAATACGAATTTATTGTCACAAAATTTCAAGGTCTAATGAAGCTCCAGTAAAAAGTTACAGATTTTCAATGTTGCAAACTTTCATATTTATATTTCTCACAGTCTAAAATTTAGTGAATTTTGAAGTTGCATCAGTGTTTCATTTTTTACTCAAGGGTAGCACTGTTTTACCGATATCTCAAATTGACAATAGCACTTTATTGTCACAAAATTTCAAGGTCTTATAAAGCTCCAGTAAAAAGTTACAGCATTTCAATGTTGAAAACTTTGAAAGTTATATTACTCACAGTATAAAAGTTAGTGAAATTTGAAGTTGCATCAGTGTTTCATTTTTTACTCAAGGGTAGCACTGTTGTACCGATATCTCAAATTGACAATAGTGAACTATTATCACAAAATTTCAAGGTTTTATGACGCACCAGTAAAAAGTTACAGCATTTCAATGTTGCAAACTTTGATAGTTATATTGCGCACAGTATAAAAGTTAGTGAAATTTGAAGTTGCATCAGTGTATCATTTGTTACTCAAGGGTAGCACTGTTTTACCGATATCTCAAATTGATAATAGTATACTATTGTCACAAAATTTCAAGGTCTTATGACGCTCCAGTAAAAAGTTACAGCATTTCAATGTTGCAAACTTTGATAATTATATTACGCACAGTATAAAAGTTAGTGAATTTTCAAGTTGCATCAGTGTTTCATTTTTTACTCAAGGGTAGTACTGTTATTCCGATATCTCAAATTGACAATACGAATTTATTGTCACAAAATTTCAAGGTCTAATGAAGCTCCAGTAAAAAGTTACAGTATTTCAATGTTGCAAACTTTGATAGTTATATTACGCACAGTATAAAACTTAGTGAATTTTTAAGTTGCATCACTGTTTCATTTTTTACTCAAAGGTAGCACTGTTATACCGATATTTAAAATTGACTATAGCGTATTATTGTCACAAAATTTCGAAGTTTTATGACGCACCAGTAAAAAGTTACAGCATTTTATTGTTGCAAACTTTGATATTTATATTACTCACAGTATAAATGTTTGTGAAATTTGAAGTTGCATCAGTGTTTCATTTTTTATTCAAGGGTAGCACTGTTTTACCGATATCTCAAATTGACAATAGCACTTTATTGTTACAAAATTTCAAGATCTTATGAAGCTCCAGTAAAAAGTTACAGCATTTCAATGTTGCAAACTTTGATAGTTATATTGCGCACAGTATAAAAGTTAGTGAAATTTGAAGTTGCATCATTGTTTCATTTTTTACTCAAGGGTAGCACTGTTTTACCGATATCTCAAATTGATAATAGTATACTATTGTCACAAAATTTCAAGGTCTTATGACGCTCCAGTAAAAAGTTACAGCATTTCAATGTTGCAAACTTTGATAATTATATTACGCACAGTATAAAAGTTAGTGAATTTTCAAGTTGCATCAGTGTTTCATTTTTTACTCAAGGGTAGTACTGTTATTCCGATATCTCAAATTGACAATACGAATTTATTGTCACAAAATTTCAAGGTCTAATGAAGCTCCAGTAAAAAGTTACAGTATTTCAATGTTGCAAACTTTGATAGTTATATTACGCACAGTATAAAACATAATGAATTTTTAAGTTGCATCACTGTTTCATTTTTTACTCAAAGGTAGCACTGTTATACCGATATTTCAAATTGACTATAGCGTATTATTGTCACAAAATTTCGAAGTTTTATGAAGCACCAGTAAAAAGTTACAGCATTTTATTGTTGCAAACTTTGATATTTATATTACTCACAGTATAAATGTTTGTGAAATTTGAAGTTGCATCAGTGTTTCATTTTTTATTCAAGGGTAGCACTGTTTTACCGATATCTCAAATTGACAATAGCACTTTATTGTTACAAAATTTCAAGATCTTATGAAGCTCCAGTAAAAAGTTACAGCATTTCAATGTTGCAAACTTTGATAGTTATATTGCGCACAGTATAAAAGTTAGTGAAATTTGAAGTTGCATCATTGTTTCATTTTTTACTCAAGGGTAGCATTGTTGTACCGATATCTCAAATTGACAATAGTATACTATTGTCACAAAATTTCAAGGTTTTATGACGCACCAGTAAATAGTTACAGCATTTCAATGTTGCAAACTTTGATAGTTATATTACGCACAGAATAAAATTTAGTGAATTTTGAAGTTGCTTCAGTGTTTAATTTTTTACTCAACGGTAGTACTGCTATACCGATATCTCAAATTGACACTACTACTCTATTGTTACACCATTTCAATGTTGCAAACTTTGATAGTTACATTGCGCACAGTATAAAAGTTAGTGAATTTTCAAGTTGCATCAGTGTTTCATTTTTTACTCAAGGGTATTACTGTTATTCCGATATCTCAAATTGATAATACGAATTTATTGTCACAAAATTTCAAGGTCTAATGAAGCTCCAGTAAAAAGTTACAGATTTTCAATGTTGCAAACTTTCATATTTATATTTCTCACAGTCTAAAATTTAGTGAATTTTGAAGTTGCATCAGTGTTTCATTTTTTACCCAAGGGTAGCACTGTTTTACCGATATCTCAAATTGACAATAGCACTTTATTGTCACAAATTTTCAAGGTCTTATAAAGCTCCAGTAAAAAGTTACAGCATTTCAATGTTGAAAACTTTGAAAGTTATATTACTCACAGTATAAAAGTTAGTGAAATTTGAAGTTGCATCAGTGTTTCATTTTTTACTCAAGGGTAGCACTGTTGTACCGATATCTCAAATTGACAATAGTGAACTATCACAAAATTTCAAGGTTTTATGACGCACCAGTAAAAAGTTACAGCATTTCAATGTTGCAAACTTTGATAGTTATATTGCGCACAGTATAAAAGTTAGTGAAATTTGAAGTTGCATCAGTGTATCATTTGTTACTCAAGGGTAGCACTGTTTTACCGATATCTCAAATTGACAAAACGAATTTATTGTCACAAAATTTCAAGGTCTAATGAAGCTCCAGTAAAAAGTTACAGTATTTCAATGTTGCAAACTTTGATAGTTATATTACGCACAGTATAAAACTTAGTGAATTTTTAAGTTGCATCACTGTTTAATTTTTTACTCAAAGGTAGCACTGTTATACCGATATTTCAAATTGACTATAGCGCATTATTGTCACAAAATTTCGAAGTTTTATGACGCACCAGTAAAAAGTTACAGCATTTTATTGTTGCAAACTTTGATATTTATATTACGCACAGTATAAAAGTTAGTGAATTTTGAAGTTGCATCAGTGTATCATTTGTTACTCAAGGGTAGAACTGTTTTACCGATATCTCAAATTGACAATAGTATACTATTGTCACAAAATTTCAAGGTTTTCTGACGCACCAGTAAATAGTTACAGCATTTCAATGTTGCATCAGTGTTTAATTTTTTACTCAACGGTAGTACTGCTATACCGATATCTCAAATTGACACTACTACTTTATTTTTACAGCATTTCAATGTTGCAAACTTTGATACTTACATTGCGCACAGTATAAAAGTTAGTGAAATTTGAAGTTGCATCAGTGTTTCATTTTTTACTCAAGGGTAGCACTGTTATACCGATATCTCAAATTGACAATAGTATACTATTGTCACAAAATTTCAAGCTTTTATGACCCACCAGTAAAAAGTTACAGCATTTCAATGTTGCAAACTTTGATAGTTATATTACGCACAGAATAAAAGTTAGTGAATTTTGAAGTTGCATCAGTGTTTAATTTTTTACTCAACGGTAGTACTGTTATACCGACATCTCAAATTGACACTAGTACTTTATTGTCACAAAATTTCCAGGCTTTCTGGCGCACCAGTAAAAAGTTACAGCATTTCAATGTTGCAAACTTTCATATTTATATTTCTCACAGTCTAATATTTAGTGAATTTTGAAGATGCATCAGTGATTCATTTTTTACTCAAGGGTAGCACTGTTTTACCGATATCTCAAATTGACAATAGGACTTTATTGTCACAAAATTTCAAGGTCTTATAAAGCTCGAGTAAAAAGTTACAGCATTTCAATGTTGAAAACTTTGAAAGTTATATTACTCACAGTATAAAAGTTAGTGAAATTTGAAGTTGCATCAGTGTTTCATTTTTTACTCAAGGGTAGCACTGTTGTACCGATATCTCAAATTGACAATAGTGAACTATTATCACAAAATTTCAAGGTTTTATGACGCACCAGTAAAAAGTTACAGCATTTCAATGTTGCAAACTTTGATAGTTATATTGCGCACAGTATAAAAGTTAGTGAAATTTGAAGTTGCATCAGTGTATCATTTGTTACTCAAGGGTAGCACTGTTTTACCGATATCTCAAATTGATAATAGTATACTATTGTCACAAAATTTCAAGGTCTAATGAAGCTCCAGTAAAAAGTTACAGTATTTCAATGTTGCAAACTTTGATAGTTATATTACGCACAGTATAAAAGTTAGTGAATTTTTAAGTTGCATCACTGTTTCATTTTTTACTCAAAGGTAGCACTGTTATACCGATATTTCAAATTGACAATAGTAGATTATTGTCACAAAATTTCAAGGTCTTTTGACGCAACAGTAAAAAGTTACAGCATTTCAATGTTGCAAACTGTGATAGTTATATTACGCACAGTATAAAAGTTAGTGAATTTTGAAGTTGCATCAGTGTATCATTTGTTACTCAAGGGTAGAACTGTTTTACCGATATCTCAAATTGACAATAGTATACTATTGTCACAAAATTTCAAGGTCTTATGACGCTCCAGTAAAAAGTTACAGCATTTCAATGTTGCAAACTTTGATAGTTATATTAAGCACAGTATAAAAGTTAGTGAATTTTCAAGTTGCATCAGTGTTTCATTTTTTACTCAAGGGTAGTACTGTTATTCCGATATCTCAAATTGATAATACGATTTTATTGTCACAAAATTTCAAGATCTAATGAAGCTCCAGTAAAAAGTTACAGATTTTCAATGTTGCAAACTTTCATATTTATATTTCTCACAGTCTAAAATTTAGTGAATTTTGAAGTTGCATCAGTGTTTCATTTTTTACTCAAGGGTAGCACTGTTTTACCGATATCTCAAATTGACAATAGCACTTTATTGTCACAAAATTTCAAGGTCTTATAAAGCTCCATTAAAAAGTTACAGCATTTCAATGTTGCAAACTTTGATAGTTATATTGCGCACAGTATAAAAGTTAGTGAAATTTGAAGTTGCATCAGTGTTTCATTTTTTACTCAAGGGTAGCACTGTTGTACCGATATCTCAAATTGACAATAGTGAACTATTATCACAAAATTTCAAGGTTTTATGACGCACCAGTAAAAAGTTAGAGCATTTCAATGTTGCAAACTTTGATAGTTATATTGCGCACAGTATAAAAGTTAGTGAAATTTGAAGTTGCATCAGTGTATCATTTGTTACTCAAGGGTAGCACTGTTTACCGATATCTCAAATTGATAATAGTATACTATTGTCACAAAATTTCAAGGTCTTATGACGCTCCAGTAAAAAGTTACAGCATTTCAATGTTGCAAACTTTGATAATTATATTACGCACAGTATAAAAGTTAGTGAATTTTCAAGTTGCATCAGTGTTTCATTTTTTACTCAAGGGTAGCACTGTTGTACCGATATCTCAAATTGACAATAGTGAACTATTATCACAAAATTTCAAGGTTTTATGACGCACCAGTAAAAAGTTACAGCATTTCAATGTTGCAAACTTTGATAGTTATATTACGCACAGTATAAAACTTAGTGAATTTTTAAGTTGCATCACTGTTTCATTTTTTACTCAAAGGTAGCACTGTTATACCGATATTTCAAATTGACTATAGCGCATTATTGTCACAAAATTTCGAAGTTTTATGACGCACCAGTAAAAAGTTACAGCATTTTATTGTTGCAAACTTTGATATTTATATTACGCACAGTATAAAAGTTAGTGAATTTTGAAGTTGCATCAGTGTATCATTTGTTACTCAAGGGTAGAACTGTTTTACCGATATCTCAAATTGACAATAGTATACTATTGTCACAAAATTTCAAGGTTTTCTGACGCACCAGTAAATAGTTACAGCATTTCAATGTTGCATCAGTGTTTAATTTTTTACTCAACGGTAGTACTGCTATACCGATATCTCAAATTGACACTACTACTTTATTTTTACAGCATTTCAATGTTGCAAACTTTGATACTTACATTGCGCACAGTATAAAAGTTAGTGAAATTTGAAGTTGCATCAGTGTTTCATTTTTTACTCAAGGGTAGCACTGTTATACCGATATCTCAAATTGACAATAGTATACTATTGTCACAAAATTTCAAGCTTTTATGACCCACCAGTAAAAAGTTACAGCATTTCAATGTTGCAAACTTTGATAGTTATATTACGCACAGAATAAAAGTTAGTGAATTTTGAAGTTGCATCAGTGTTTAATTTTTTACTCAACGGTAGTACTGTTATACCGACATCTCAAATTGACACTAGTACTTTATTGTCACAAAATTTCCAGGCTTTCTGGCGCACCAGTAAAAAGTTACAGCATTTCAATGTTGCAAACTTTCATATTTATATTTCTCACAGTCTAAAATTTAGTGAATTTTGAAGATGCATCAGTGATTCATTTTTTACTCAAGGGTAGCACTGTTTTACCGATATCTCAAATTGACAATAGGACTTTATTGTCACAAAATTTCAAGGTCTTATAAAGCTCCAGTAAAAAGTTACAGCATTTCAATGTTGAAAACTTTGAAAGTTATATTACTCACAGTATAAAAGTTAGTGAAATTTGAAGTTGCATCAGTGTTTCATTTTTTACTCAAGGGTAGCACTGTTGTACCGATATCTCAAATTGACAATAGTGAACTATTATCACAAAATTTCAAGCCTTTATGACGCACCAGTAAAAAGTTACAGCATTTCAATGTTGCAAACTTTGATAGTTATATTGCGCACAGTATAAAAGTTAGTGAAATTTGAAGTTGCATCAGTGTATCATTTGTTACTCAAGGGTAGCACTGTTTTACCGATATCTCAAATTGATAATAGTATACTATTGTCACAAAATTTCAAGGTCTAATGAAGCTCCAGTAAAAAGTTACAGTATTTCAATGTTGCAAACTTTGATAGTTATATTACGCACAGTATAAAACTTAGTGAATTTTTAAGTTGCATCACTGTTTCATTTTTTACTCAAAGGTAGCACTGTTATACCGATATTTCAAATTGACAATAGTAGATTATTGTCACAAAATTTCAAGGTCTTTTGACGCAACAGTAAAAAGTTACAGCATTTCAATGTTGCAAACTGTGATAGTTATATTACGCACAGTATAAAAGTTAGTGAATTTTGAAGTTGCATCAGTGTATCATTTGTTACTCAAGGGTAGAACTGTTTTACCGATATCTCAAATTGACAATAGTATACTATTGTCACAAAATTTCAAGGTCTTATGACGCTCCAGTAAAAAGTTACAGCATTTCAATGTTGCAAACTTTGATAGTTATATTAAGCACAGTATAAAAGTTAGTGAATTTTCAAGTTGCATCAGTGTTTCATTTTTTACTCAAGGGTAGTACTGTTATTCCGATATCTCAAATTGATAATACGAGTTTATTGTCACAAAATTTCAAGATCTAATGAAGCTCCAGTAAAAAGTTACAGATTTTCAATGTTGCAAACTTTCATATTTATATTTCTCACAGTCTAAAATTTAGTGAATTTTGAAGTTGCATCAGTGTTTCATTTTTTACTCAAGGGTAGCACTGTTTTACCGATATCTCAAATTGACAATAGCACTTTATTGTCACAAAATTTCAAGGTCTTATAAAGCTCCAGTAAAAAGTTACAGCATTTCAATGTTGCAAACTTTGATAATTATATTGCGCACAGTATAAAAGTTAGTGAAATTTGAAGTTGCATCAGTGTTTCATTTTTTACTCAAGGGTAGCACTGTTGTACCGATATCTCAAATTGACAATAGTGAACTATTATCACAAAATTTCAAGGTTTTATGAAGCACCAGTAAAAAGTTAGAGCATTTCAATGTTGCAAACTTTGATAGTTATATTGCGCACAGTATAAAAGTTAGTGAAATTTGAAGTTGCATCAGTGTATCATTTGTTACTCAAGGGTAGCACTGTTTTACCGATATCTCAAATTGATAATAGTATACTATTGTCACAAAATTTCAAGGTCTTATGACGCTCCAGTAAAAAGTTACAGCATTTCAATGTTGCAAACTTTGATAATTATATTACGCACAGTATAAAAGTTAGTGAATTTTCAAGGTGCATCAGTGTTTCATTTTTTACTCAAGGGTAGCACTGTTGTACCGATATCTCAAATTGACAATAGTGAACTATTATCACAAAATTTCAAGGTTTTATGACGCACCAGTAAAAAGTTAGAGCATTTCAATGTTGCAAACTTTGATAGTTATATTACGCACAGTATAAAACTTAGTGAATTTTTAAGTTGCATCACTGTTTCATTTTTTACTCAAAGGTAGCACTGTTATACCGATATTTCAAATTGACTATAGCGTATTATTGTCACAAAATTTCGAAGTTTTATGACGCACCAGTAAAAAGTTACAGCATTTTATTGTTGCAAACTTTGATATTTATATTACTCACAGTATAAATGTTTGTGAAATTTGAAGTTGCATCAGTGTTTAATTTTTATTCAAGGGTAGCACTGTTTTACCGATATCTCAAATTGACAATAGCACTTTATTGTTACAAAATTTCAAGATCTTATGAAGCTCCAGTAAAAAGTTACAGCATTTCAATGTTGCAAACTTTGATAGTTATATTGCGCACAGTATAAAAGTTAGTGAAATTTGAAGTTGCATCATTGTTTCATTTTTTACTCAAGGGTAGCACTGTTGTACCGATATCTCAAATTGACAATAGTATACTATTGTCACAAAATTTCAAGGTTTTATGACGCACCAGTAAATAGTTACAGCATTTCAATGTTGCAAACTTTGATAGTTATATTACGCACAGAATAAAATTTAGTGAATTTTGAAGTTGCTTCAGTGTTTAATTTTTTACTCAACGGTAGTACTGCTATACCGATATCTCAAATTGACAATAGTTTACTATTATCACAAAATTTCAAGGTTTTATGACGCACCAGTAAAAAGTTACAGCATACCTATGTTGCAAACTTTGATAGTTATATTGCGCACAGTATAAAAAATAGTGGAATTTGAAGTTGCATCAGTGTATCATTTTTACTCAAGGGTAGCACTGTTTTACCGATATCTTAAATTGATAATAGTATACTATTGTCACAAAATTTCAAGGTCTTATGACGCTACAGTAAAAAGTTACAGCATTTCAATGTTGCAAACTGTGATAGTTATATTACGCACAGTATAAAAGTTAGTGAATTTTGAAGTTGCATCAGTGTATCATTTGTTACTCAAGGGTAGAACTGTTTTACCGATATCTCAAATTGACAATAGTATACTATTGTCACAAAATTTCAAGGTCTTATGACGCTCCAGTAAAAAGTTACAGCATTTCAATGTTGCAAACTTTGATAGTTATATTAAGCACAGTATAAAAGTTAGTGAATTTTCAAGTTGCATCAGTGTTTCATTTTTTACTCAAGGGTAGTACTGTTATTCCGATATCTCAAATTGATAATACGATTTTATTGTCACAAAATTTCAAGATCTAATGAAGCTCCAGTAAAAAGTTACAGATTTTCAATGTTGCAAACTTTCATATTTATATTTCTCACAGTCTAAAATTTAGTGAATTTTGAAGTTGCATCAGTGTTTCATTTTTTACTCCAGGGTAGCACTGTTTTACCGATATCTCAAATTGACAATAGCACTTTATTGTCACAAAATTTCAAGGTCTTATAAAGCTCCAGTAAAAAGTTACAGCATTTCAATGTTGCAAACTTTGATAGTTATATTGCGCACAGTATAAAAGTTAGTGAAATTTGAAGTTGCATCAGTGTTTCATTTTTTACTCAAGGGTAGCACTGTTGTACCGATATCTCAAATTGACAATAGTGAACTATTATCACAAAATTTCAAGGTTTTATGACGCACCAGTAAAAAGTTAGAGCATTTCAATGTTGCAAACTTTGATAGTTATATTGCGCACAGTATAAAAGTTAGTGAAATTTGAAGTTGCATCAGTGTATCATTTGTTACTCAAGGGTAGCACTGTTTTACCGATATCTCAAATTGATAATAGTATACTATTGTCACAAAATTTCAAGGTCTTATGACGCTCCAGTAAAAAGTTACAGCATTTCAATGTTGCAAACTTTGATAATTATATTACGCACAGTATAAAAGTTAGTGAATTTTCAAGTTGCATCAGTGTTTCATTTTTTACTCAAGGGTAGTACTGTTATTCCGATATCTCAAATTGACAATACGAATTTATTGTCACAAAATTTCAAGGTCTAATGAAGCTCCATTAAAAAGTTACAGTATTTCAATGTTGCAAACTTTGAGAGTTATATTACGCACAGTATAAAACTTAGTGAATTTTTAAGTTGCATCACTGTTTCATTTTTTACTCAAAGGTAGCACTGTTATACCGATATTTCAAATTGACTATAGCGCATTATTGTCACAAAATTTCGAAGTTTTATGACTCACCAGTAAAAAGTTACAGCATTTTATTGTTGCAAACTTTGATATTTATATTACTCACAGTATAAATCTTTGTGAAATTTGAAGTTGCATCAGTGTTTCATTTTTTATTCAAGGGTAGCACTGTTTTACCGATATCTCAAATTGACAATAGCACTTTATTATTACAAAATTTCAAGATCTTATGAAGCTCCAGTAAAAAGTTACAGCATTTCAATGTTGCAAACTTTGATAGTTATATTGCGCACAGTATAAAAGTTAGTGAAATTTGAAGTTGCATCATTGTTTCATTTTTTACTCAAGGGTAGCACTGTTGTACCGATATCTCAAATTGACAATAGTATACTATTGTCACAAAATTTCAAGGTTTTATGACGCACCAGTAAATAGTTACAGCATTTCAATGTTGCAAACTTTGATAGTTATATTACGCACAGAATAAAATTTAGTGAATTTTGAAGTTGCATCAGTGTTTAATTTTTCACTCAAGGTTAGCACTGTTATACCGATATCTCAAATTGACAATAGTTTACTATTATCACAAAATTTCAAGGTCTTATGACGCACCAGTAAAAAGTTACAGCATTTCAATGTTGCAAACTTTGATAGTTATATTGCGCACAGTATAAAAAATAGTGGAATTTGAAGTTGCATCAGTGTATCATTTTTACTCAAGGGTAGCACTGTTTTACCGATATCTTAAATTGATAATAGTATACTATTGTCACAAAATTTCAAGGTCTTATGACGCTACAGTAAAAAGTTACAGCATTTCAATGTTGCAAACTTTGATAATTATATTACGCACAGTATAAAAGTTAGTGAATTTTCAAGTTGCATCAGTGTTTCATTTTTTACTCAAGGGTAGTACTGTTATTCCGATATCTCAAATTGATAATACGAATTTATTGTCACAAAATTTCAAGGTCTAATGAAGCTCCAGTAAAAAGTTACAGATTTTCAATGTTGCAAACTTTCATATTTATATTTCTCACAGTCTAAAATTTAGTGAATTTTCAAGTTGCATCAGTGTTTCATTTTTTACTCAAGGGTAGTACTGTTTTACCGATATCTCAAATTGACAATAGCACTTTATTGTTACAAAATTTCAAGATCTTATGAAGCTCCAGTAAAAAGTTACAGCATTTCAATGTTGCAAACTTTGATAGTTATATTGCGCACAGTATAAAAGTTAGTGAAATTTGAAGTTGCATCATTGTTTCATTTTTTACTCAAGGGTAGCACTGTTGTACCGATATCTCAAATTGACAATAGTATACTATTGTCACAAAATTTCAAGGTTTTATGACGCACCAGTAAATAGTTACAGCATTTCAATGTTGCAAACTTTGATAATTATATTACGCACAGAATAAAATTTAGTGAATTTTGAAGTTGCATCAGTGTTTAATTTTTCACTCAAGGTTAGCGCTGTTATACCGATATCTCAAATTGACAATAGTTTACTATTATCACAAAATTTCAAGGTTTTATGACGCACCAGTAAAAAGTTACAGCATTTCAATGTTGCAAACTTTTATAGTTATATTGCGCACAGTATAAAAAATAGTGGAATTTGAAGTTGCATCAGTGTATCATTTTTACTCAAGGGTAGCACTGTTTTACCGATATCTTAAATTGATAATAGTATACTATTGTCACAAAATTTCAAGGTCTTATGACGCTACAGTAAAAAGTTACAGCATTTCAATGTTGCAAACTTTGATAATTATATTACGCACAGTATAAAAGTTAGTGAATTTTCAAGTTGCATCAGTGTTTCATTTTTTACTCAAGGGTAGTACTGTTATTCCGATATCTCAAATTGATAATACGAATTTATTGTCACAAAATTTCAAGGTCTAATGAAGCTCCAGTAAAAAGTTACAGATTTTCAATGTTGCAAACTTTCATATTTATATTTCTCACAGTCTAAAATTTAGTGAATTTTGAAGTTGCATCAGTGTTTCATTTTTTACTCAAGGGTAGCACTGTTTTACCGATATCTCAAATTGACAATAGCACTTTATTGTCACAAAATTTCAAGGTCTTATAAAGCTCCAGTAAAAAGTTACAGCATTTCAATGTTGAAAACCTTGAAAGTTATATTACTCACAGTATAAAAGTTAGTGAAGTTTGAAGTTGCATCAGTGTTTCATTTTTTACTCAACGGTAGCACTGTTATACCAATATCTCAAATTGACAATAGTATACTATTGTCACAAAATTTCAAGGTCTTATGACGCTCCAGTAAAAAGTTACAGCATTTCAATGTTGCAAACTTTGATAATTATATTACGCACAGTATAAAAGTTAGTGAATTTTCAAGTTGCATCAGTGTTTCATTTTTTACTCAAGGGTAGTACTGTTATTCCGATATCTCAAATTGACAATACGAATTTATTGTCACAAAATTTCAAGGTCTAATGAAGCTCCAGTAAAAAGTTACAGTATTTCAATGTTGCAAACTTTGATAGTTATATTACGCACAGTATAAAACTTAGTGAATTTTTAAGTTGCATCACTGTTTCATTTTTTACTCAAAGGTACCACTCTTATACCGATATTTCAAATTGACTATAGCGCATTATTGTCACAAAATTTCGAAGTTTTATGACGCACCAGTAAAAAGTTACAGCATTTTATTGTTGCAAACTTTGATATTTATATTACGCACAGTATAAAAGTTAGTGAATTTTGAAGTTGCATCAGTGTATCATTTGTTACTCAAGGGTAGAACTGTTTTACCGATATCTCAAATTGACAATAGTATACTATTGTCACAAAATTTTAAGCTCTTATGACGCTCCAGTAAAAAGTTACAGCATTTCAATGTTGCAAACTTTGATAGTTATATTACTCACAGTATAAAAATTAGTGAAATTTGAAGTTGCATCAGTGTTTCATTTTTTACTAAAGGGTAGCACTGTTATACCGATATCTCAAACTGACAATAGTATGCTATTGTCACAAAATTTCCAGGCCTTCTGACGCACCAGTAAAAAGATACAGCATTTCAATGTTGCAAACTTTGGTAGTTATATTACGCACAGTATAAAAGTTAGTGAAATTTGAAGTTGCACAGTGTTTCATTTTTTACTCAAGGGTAGCACTGTTATACCGATATCTCAAATTGACAATAGCACTTTATTGTTACAAAATTTCAAGATCTTATGAAGCTCCAGTAAAAAGTTACAGCATTTCAATGTTGCAAACTTTGATAGTTATATTACGCACAGAATAAAAGTTAGTGAATTTTGAAGTTGCATCAGTGTTTAATTTTTTACTCAACGGTAGTACTGTTATACCGACATCTCAAATTGACACTAGTATACTATTGTCACAAAATTTCAAGGTTTTATGACGCACCAGTAAAAAGTTACAGCATTTCAATGTTGCAAACTTTGATAGTTATATTACGCACAGAATAAAAGTTAGTGAATTTTGAAGTTGCATCAGTGTTTAATTTTTTACTCAACGGTAGTACTGTTATACCGACATCTCAAATTGACACTAGTACTTTATTGTCACAAAATGTCCAGGCTTTCTGGCGCACCAGTAAAAAGTTACAGCATTTCAATGTTGAAAACTTTGAAAGTTATATTACTCACAGTATAAAAGTTAGTGAAATTTGAAGTTGCATCAGTGTTTAATTTTTCACTCAAGGTTAGCACTGTTATACCGATATCTCAAATTGACAATAGTATACTATTATCACAAAATTTCAAGGTTTTATGACGCACCAGTAAAAAGTTACAGCATTTCAATGTTGCAAACTTTGATAGTTATATTGCGCACAGTATAAAAAATAGTGAAATTTGAAGTTGCATCAGTGTATCATTTGTTACTCAAGGGTAGCACTGTTTTACCGATATCTCAAATTGATAATAGTATACTATTGTCACAAAATTTCAAGGTCTTATGACGCTACAGTAAAAAGTGACAGCATTTCAATGTTGCAAACTTTGATAATTATATTACGCACAGTATAAAAGTTAGTGAATTTTCAAGTTGCATCACTGTTTCATTTTTTACTCAAAGGTAGTACTGTTATTCCGATACCTCAAATTGACAATACGAATTTATTGTCACAAAATTTCAAAGTCTAATGAAGCTCCAGTAAAAAGTTACAGTATTTCAATGTTGCAAACTTTGATAGTTATATTACGCACAGTATAAAACTTAGTGAATTTTTAAGTTGCATCACTGTTTCATTTTTTACTCAAAGGTAGCACTGTTATACCGATATTTCAAATTGACTATAGCGCATTATTGTCACAAAATTTCGAAGTTTTATGACGCACCAGTAAAAATTTATAGCATTTTATTGTTGCAAACTTTGATATTTATATTACGCACAGTATAAAAGTTAGTGAATTTTGAAGTTGCATCAGTGTATCATTTGTTACTCAAGGGTAGCACTGTTTTACCGATATCTCAAATTGATAATAGTATACTATTGTCACAAAATTTCAAGGTCTTATGACGCTCCAGTAAAAAGTTACAGCATTTCAATGTTGCAAACTTTGATAATTATATTACGCACAGTATAAAAGTTAGTGAATTTTCAAGTTGCATCAGTGTTTCATTTTTTACTCAAGGGTAGTACTGTTATTCCGATATCTCAAATTGACAATACGAATTTATTGTCACAAAATTTCAAGGTCTAATGAAGCTCCAGTAAAAAGTTACAGTATTTCAATGTTGCAAACTTTGATAGTTATATTACGCACAGTATAAAACTTAGTGAATTTTTAAGTTGCATCACTGTTTCATTTTTTACTCAAAGGTAGCACTGTTATACCGATATTTCAAATTGACTATAGCGCATTATTGTCACAAAATTTCGAAGTTTTATGACGCACCAGTAAAAAGTTACAGCATTTTATTGTTGCAAACTTTGATATTTATATTACTCACAGTATAAATGTTTGTGAAATTTGAAGTTGCATCAGTGTTTCATTTTTTATTCAAGGGTAGCACTGTTTTACCGATATCTCAAATTGACAATAGCACTTTATTGTTACAAAATTTCAAGATCTTATGAAGCTCCAGTAAAAAGTTACAGCATTTCAATGTTGCAAACTTTGATAGTTATATTGCGCACAGTATAGTGAAATTTGAAGTTGCATCATTGTTTCATTTTTTACTCAAGGGTAGCACTGTTGTACCGATATCTCAAATTGACAATAGTATACTATTGTCACAAAATTTCAAGGTTTTATGACGCACCAGTAAATAGTTACAGCATTTCAATGTTGCAAACTTTGATAGTTATATTACGCACAAAATAAAATTTAGTGAATTTTGAAGTTGCATCAGTGTTTACTTTTTCACTCAAGGTTAGCACTGTTATACCGATATCTCAAATTGACAATAGTATACTATTATCACAAAATTTCAAGGTTTTATGACGCACCAGTAAAAAGTTACAGCATTTCAATGTTGCAAACTTTGATAGTTATATTGCGCACAGTATAAAAAATAGTGAAATTTGAAGTTGCATCAGTGTATCATTTTTACTCAAGGGTAGCACTGTTTTACCGATATCTCAAATTGATAATAGTATACTATTGTCACAAAATTTCAAGGTCTTATGACGCTACAGTAAAAAGTTACAGCATTTCAATGTTGCAAACTTTGATAATTATATTACGCACAGTATAAAAGTTAGTGAATTTTCAAGTTGCATCAGTGTTTCATTTTTTACTCAAGGGTAGTACTGTTTTACCGATATCTCAAATTGACAATAGCACTTTATTGTTACAAAATTTCAAGATCTTATGAAGCTCCAGTAAAAAGTTACAGCATTTCAATGTTGCAAACTTTGATAGTTATATTGCGCACAGTATAAAAGTTAGTGAAATTTGAAGTTGCATCATTGTTTCATTTTTTACTCAAGGGTAGCACTGTTGTACCGATATCTCAAATTGACAATAGTATACTATTGTCACAAAATTTCAAGGTTTTATGACGCACCAGTAAATAGTTACAGCATTTCAATGTTGCAAACTTTGATAATTATATTACGCACAGTATAAAAGTTAGTGAATTTTCAAGTTGCATCAGTGTTTCATTTTTTACTCAAGGGTAGTACTGTTATTCCGATATCTCAAATTGACAATACGAATTTATTGTCACAAAATTTCAAGGTCTAATGAAGCTCCAGTAAAAAGTTACAGTATTTCAATGTTGCAAACTTTGATAGTTATATTACGCACAGTATAAAACTTAGTGAATTTTTAAGTTGCATCACTGTTTCATTTTTTACTCAAAGGTAGCACTGTTATACCGATATTTCAAATTGACTATAGCGCATTATTGTCACAAAATTTCGAAGTTTTATGACGCACCAGTAAAAAGTTACAGCATTTTATTGTTGCAAACTTTGATATTTATATTACTCACAGTATAAATGTTTGTGAAATTTGAAGTTGCATCAGTGTTTCATTTTTTATTCAAGGGTAGCACTGTTTTACCGATATCTCAAATTGACAATAGCACTTTATTGTTACAAAATTTCAAGATCTTATGAAGCTCCAGTAAAAAGTTACAGCATTTCAATGTTGCAAACTTTGATAGTTATATTGCGCACAGGATAGTGAAATTTGAAGTTGCATCATTGTTTCATTTTTTACTCAAGGGTAGCACTGTTGTACCGATATCTCAAATTGACAATAGTATACAATTGTCACAAAATTTCAAGGTTTTATGACGCACCAGTAAATAGTTACAGCATTTCAATGTTGCAAACTTTGATAGTTATATTACGCACAGAATAAAATTTAGTGAATTTTGAAGTTGCATCAGTGTTTAATTTTTCACTCAAGGTTAGCACTGTTATACCGATATCTCAAATTGACAATAGTATACTATTATCACAAAATTTCAAGGTTTTATGACGCACCAGTAAAAAGTTACAGCATTTCAATGTTGCAAACTTTGATAGTTATATTGCGCACAGTATAAAAAATAGTGAAATTTGAAGTTGCATCAGTGTATCATTTTTACTCAAGGGTAGCACTGTTTTACCGATATCTCAAATTGATAATAGTATACTATTGTCACAAAATTTCAAGGTCTTATGACGCTACAGTAAAAAGTTACAGCATTTCAATGTTGCAAACTTTGATAATTATATTACGCACAGTATAAAAGTTAGTGAATTTTCAAGTTGCATCAGTGTTTCATTTTTTACTCAAGGGTAGTACTGTTATTCCGATACCTCAAATTGACAATACGAATTTATTGTCACAAAATTTCAAGGTCTAATGAAGCTCCAGTAAAAAGTTACAGATTTTCAATGTTGCAAACTTTCATATTTATATTTCTCACAGTCTAAAATTTAGTGAATTTTCAAGTTGCATCAGTGTTTCATTTTTTACTCAAGGGTAGTACTGTTTTACCGATATCTCAAATTGACAATAGCACTTTATTGTTACAAAATTTCAAGATCTTATGAAGCTCCAGTAAAAAGTTACAGCATTTCAATGTTGCAAACTTTGATAGTTATATTGCGCACAGTATAAAAGTTAGTGAAATTTGAAGTTGCATCATTGTTTCATTTTTTACTCAAGGGTAGCACTGTTGTACCGATATCTCAAATTGACAATAGTATACTGTTGTCACAAAATTTCAAGGTTTTATGACGCACCAGTAAATAGTTACAGCATTTCAATGTTGCAAACTTTGATAGTTATATTACGCACAGAATAAAATTTAGTGAATTTTGAAGTTGCATCAGTGTTTAATTTTTCACTCAAGGTTAGCACTGTTATACCGATATCTCAAATTGACAATAGTTTACTATTATCACAAAATTTCAAGGTTTTATGACGCACCAGTAAAAAGTTACAGCATTTCAATGTTGCAAACTTTGATAGTTATATTGCGCACAGTATAAAAAATAGTGGAATTTGAAGTTGCATCAGTGTATCATTTTTACTCAAGGGTAGCACTGTTTTACCGATATCTTAAATTGATAATAGTATACTATTGTCACAAAATTTCAAGGTCTTATGACGCTACAGTAAAAAGTTACAGCATTTCAATGTTGCAAACTTTGATAATTATATTACGCACAGTATAAAAGTTAGTGAATTTTCAAGTTGCATCAGTGTTTCATTTTTTACTCAAGGGTAGTACTGTTATTCCGATATCTCAAATTGATAATACGAATTTATTGTCACAAAATTTCAAGGTCTAATGAAGCTCCAGTAAAAAGTTACAGATTTTCAATGTTGCAAACTTTCATATTTATATTTCTCACAGTCTAAAATTTAGTGAATTTTGAAGTTGCATCAGTGTTTCATTTTTTACTCAAGGGTAGCACTGTTTTACCGATATCTCAAATTGACAATAGCACTTTATTGTCACAAAATTTCAAGGTCTTATAAAGCTCCAGTAAAAAGTTACAGCATTTCAATGTTGAAAACCTTGAAAGTTATATTACTCACAGTATAAAAGTTAGTGAAGTTTGAAGTTGCATCAGTGTTTCATTTTTTACTCAACGGTAGCACTGTTATACCAATATCTCAAATTGACAATAATTTACTATTGTCACAAAATTTCAAGGTCTTATGACGCTCCAGTAAAAAGTTACATCATTTCAATGTTGCAAATTTTGATAATTATATTACGCACAGTATAAAAGTTAGTGAATTTTGAAGTTGCATCAGTGTTTCATTTTTTACTCAAGGGTAGTACTGTTATTCCGATATCTCAAATTGACAATACGAATTTATTGTCACAAAATTTCAAGGTCTAATGAAGCTCCAGTAAAAAGTTACAGTATTTCAATGTTGCAAACTTTGATAGTTATATTACGCACAGTATAAAACTTAGTGAATTTTTAAGTTGCATCACTGTTTCATTTTTTACTCAAAGGTACCACTCTTATACCGATATTTCAAATTGACTATAGCGCATTATTGTCACAAAATTTCGAAGTTTTATGACGCACCAGTAAAAAGTTACAGCATTTTATTGTTGCAAACTTTGATATTTATATTACGCACAGTATAAAAGTTAGTGAATTTTGAAGTTGCATCAGTGTATCATTTGTTACTCAAGGGTAGAACTGTTTTACCGATATCTCAAATTGACAATAGTATACTATTGTCACAAAATTTTAAGCTCTTATGACGCTCCAGTAAAAAGTTACAGCATTTCAATGTTGCAAACTTTGATAGTTATATTACTCACAGTATAAAAATTAGTGAAATTTGAAGTTGCATCAGTGTTTCATTTTTTACTCAAGGGTAGCACTGTTATACCGATATCTCAAACTGACAATAGTATGCTATTGTCACAAAATTTCCAGGCCTTCTGACGCACCAGTAAAAAGATACAGCATTTCAATGTTGCAAACTTTGATAGTTATATTACGCACAGTATAAAAGTTAGTGAAATTTGAAGTTGCACAGTGTTTCATTTTTTACTCAAGGGTAGCACTGTTATACCGATATCTCAAATTGACAATAGCACTTTATTGTTACAAAACTTCAAGATCTTATGAAGCTCCAGTAAAAAGTTACAGCATTTCAATGTTGCAAACTTTGATAGTTATATTGCGCACAGTATAAAAGTTAGTGAAATTTGAAGTTGCATCAATGTTTCATTTTTTACTCAAGGGTAGCACTGTTGTACCGATATCTCAAATTGACAATAGTATACTATTGTCACAAAATTTCAAGGTTTTATGACGCACCAGTAAATAGTTACAGCATTTCAATGTTGCAAACTTTGATAGTTATATTACGCACAGAATAAAATTTAGTGAATTTTGAAGTTGCATCAGTGTTTAATTTTTTACTCAACGGTAGTACTGCTATACCGATATCTCAAATTGACACTACTACTTTATTGTTACACCATTTCAATGTTGCAAACTTTGATAGTTACATTGCGCACAGTATAAAAGTTAGTGAAATTTGAAGTTGCATCAGTGTTTCATTTTTTACTCAAGGGTAGCACTGTTATACCGATATCTCAAATTGACAATAGTATACTATTGTCACAAAATTTCAAGGTTTTATGACGCACCAGTAAAAAGTTACAGCATTTCAATGTTGCAAACTTTGATAGTTATATTACGCACAGAATAAAAGTTAGTGAATTTTGAAGTTGCATCAGTGTTTAATTTTTTACTCAACGGTAGTACTGTTATACCGACATCTCAAATTGACACTAGTACTTTATTGTCACAAAATGTCCAGGCTTTCTGGCGCACCAGTAAAAAGTTACAGCATTTCAATGTTGAAAACTTTGAAAGTTATATTACTCACAGTATAAAAGTTAGTGAAATTTGAAGTTGCATCAGTGTTTAATTTTTCACTCAAGGTTAGCACTGTTATACCGATATCTCAAATTGACAATAGTATACTATTATCACAAAATTTCAAGGTTTTATGACGCACCAGTAAAAAGTTACAGCATTTCAATGTTGCAAACTTTGATAGTTATATTGCGCACAGTATAAAAAATAGTGAAATTTGAAGTTGCATCAGTGTATCATTTGTTACTCAAGGGTAGCACTGTTTTACCGATATCTCAAATTGATAATAGTATACTATTGTCACAAAATTTCAAGGTCTTATGACGCTACAGTAAAAAGTGACAGCATTTCAATGTTGCAAACTTTGATAATTATATTACGCACAGTATAAAAGTTAGTGAATTTTCAAGTTGCATCACTGTTTCATTTTTTACTCAAAGGTAGTACTGTTATTCCGATACCTCAAATTGACAATACGAATTTATTGTCACAAAATTTCAAGGTCTAATGAAGCTCCAGTAAAAAGTTACAGTATTTCAATGTTGCAAACTTTGATAGTTATATTACGCACAGTATAAAACTTAGTGAATTTTTAAGTTGCATCACTGTTTCATTTTTTACTCAAAGGTAGCACTGTTATACCGATATTTCAAATTGACTATAGCGCATTATTGTCACAAAATTTCGAAGTTTTATGACGCACCAGTAAAAATTTACAGCATTTTATTGTTGCAAACTTTGATATTTATATTACGCACAGTATAAAAGTTAGTGAATTTTGAAGTTGCATCAGTGTATCATTTGTTACTCAAGGGTAGCACTGTTTTACCGATATCTCAAATTGATAATAGTATACTATTGTCACAAAATTTCAAGGTCTTATGACGCTCCAGTAAAAAGTTACAGCATTTCAATGTTGCAAACTTTGATAATTATATTACGCACAGTATAAAAGTTAGTGAATTTTCAAGTTGCATCAGTGTTTCATTTTTTACTCAAGGGTAGTACTGTTATTCCGATATCTCAAATTGACAATACGAATTTATTGTCACAAAATTTCAAGGTCTAATGAAGCTCCAGTAAAAAGTTACAGTATTTCAATGTTGCAAACTTTGATATTTATATTACGCACAGTATAAAACTTAGTGAATTTTTAAGTTGCATCACTGTTTCATTTTTTACTCAAAGGTAGCACTGTTATACCGATATTTCAAATTGACTATAGCGCATTATTGTCACAAAATTTCGAAGTTTTATGACGCACCAGTAAAAAGTTACAGCATTTTATTGTTGCAAACTTTGATATTTATATTACTCACAGTATAAATGTTTGTGAAATTTGAAGTTGCATCAGTGTTTCATTTTTTATTCAAGGGTAGCACTGTTTTACCGATATCTCAAATTGACAATAGCACTTTATTGTTACAAAATTTCAAGATCTTATGAAGCTCCAGTAAAAAGTTACAGCATTTCAATGTTGCAAACTTTGATAGTTATATTGCGCACAGTATAAAAGTTAGTGAAATTTGAAGTTGCATCATTGTTTCATTTTTTACTCAAGGGTAGCACTGTTGTACCGATATCTCAAATTGACAATAGTATACTATTGTCACAAAATTTCAAGGTCTAATGAAGCTCCAGTAAAAAGTTACAGTATTTCAATGTTGCAAACTTTGATAGTTATATTACGCACAGTATAAAACTTAGTGAATTTTTAAGTTGCATCACTGTTTCATTTTTTACTCAAAGGTAGCACTGTTATACCGATATTTCAAATTGACTATAGCGCATTATTGTCACAAAATTTCGAAGTTTTATGACGCACCAGTAAAAAGTTACAGCATTTTATTGTTGCAAACTTTGATATTTATTATACGCACAGTATAAAAGTTAGTGAATTTTGAAGTTGCATCAGTGTATCATTTGTTACTCAAGGGTAGCACTGTTTTACCGATATCTCAAATTGACACTAGTACTTTATTGTCACAAAATTTCCAGGCTTTCTGACGCACCAGTAAAAAGTTACAGCATTTCAATGTTGCAAACTTTGATAGTTATATTACGCACAGAATAAAATTTAGTGAATTTTGAAGTTGTATCAGTGTTTAATTTTTTACTCAACGGTAGTACTGCTATACCGATATCTCAAATTGACACTACTACTTTATTGTTACACCATTTCAATATTGCAAACTTTTATAATTATATTACTCACAGTATAAACGTTAGTGAATTTTGAAGTTGCATCAGTGTATCATTTGTTACTCAAGGGTAGAACTGTTTTACCGATATCTCAAATTGACAAAAGTATACTATTGTCACAAAATTTCCAGGCTTCTGACGCACCAGTAAAAAGTTACAGCATTTCAATGTTGCAAACTTTGATAATTATATTACTCACAGTACAAAATTTGGTGAAATTTGAAGTGTCATTAGTGTTTCATTTTTTACCCAAGGGTAGTACTGTTATACCGACATCTCAAATTGACACTAGTACTTTATTGTCACAAAATTTCCAGGCTTTCTGGCGCACCAGTAAAAAGTTACAGCATTTCAATGTTGCAAACTTTGATAGTTATATTACTCACAGTATAAAAGTTAGTGAATTTTGAAGTTGCATCAGTGTATCATTTGTTACTCAAGGGTAGAACTGTTTTACCGATATCTCAAATTGACAATAGTATACTATTGTCACAAAATTTCAAGGTCTTATAAAGCTCCAGTAAAAAGTTACAGCATTTCAATGTTGCAAACTTTGATAGTTATATTATGCACAGAATAAAAGTTAGTGAATTTTGAAGTTGCATCAGTGTTTAATATATATATATTTTTTTATTTTATTATTATTATTTTTTTTTTTACTCAACGGTAGTATTGCTATACCGACATCTCAAATTGACACTAGTACTTTATTGTCACAAAATTTCTGGGCTTTCTGACGCACCAGTAAAAAGTTACAGCATTTCAATGTTGTAAACTTTGATAGTTATATTACTCACAGTATAAAAGTTAGTGAAATTTGAAGTTGCATCAGTGTTTCATTTTTTACTCAAGGGTAGCACTGTTATACCGATATCTCAAATTGACAATAGTATACTATTGTCACAAAATTTCCAGCCTTTCTGACGCACCAGTAAAAAGTTACAGCATTTCAATGTTGCAAACTTTGATAGTTATATTGCGCACAGTATAAAAGTTAGTGAAATTTGAAGTTGCATCAGTGTTTCATTTTTTACTCAAGGGTAGCACTGTTATACCGATATCTCAAATTGACAATAGTATACTATTGTCACAAAATTTCCAGGCTTTCTGACGCACCAGTAAAAAGTTACAGCATTTCAATGTTGCAAACTTTGATAGTTATATTTCTCACAGTCTAAAAGTTAGTGAATTTTGAAGTTGCATCAGAGTTTCATTTTTTACTCAAGGGTAGCACTGTTTTACCGATATCTCAAATTGACAATAGCACTTTATTGTCACAAAATTTCAAGGTCTTATGAAGCACCAGTAAAATTTGCAGCATTTCAATGTAGCAAACTTTGATAGTTATATTACGCACAGTATAAAAGTTAGTGAATTTTGAAAATGCATCAGTGTTTCGTTTTTCACTCAAAGTTAGCACTGTTATACCGATATTTCAAAATGATAATAGTACATTATTGTCACAAAATTTCAAGGTCTTTTGACGCACCACTAAAAAGTTACAGCATTTCAAAGTTGCAAACTTTGATAGTTATATTACGCACAGTATAAAAGTTAGTGAATTTTGAAGTTGCATCAGTGTTTCATTTTTTTACTCAAAAGTAGCACTCTTAAACCGATGTTTCAAATTGTCAGTAGTACTTTATTGTTGCAAAATTTGTACGTCTTATCACGCTACAGTAAAAAGTTATAGCATTTCAATATTGCAAACTTTTATAATTATATTACTCACAGTATAAAAGTTAGTGAATTTTGAAGTTGCATCAGTGTATCATTTGTTACTCAAGGGTAGAACTGTTTTACCGATATCTCAAATTGACAATAGTATACTATTGTCACAAAATTTCCAGGCTTCTGACGCACCAGTAAAAAGTTACAGCATTTCAATGTTGCAAACTTTGATAGTTATATTGCGCACAGTATAAAAGTTAGTGAAATTTGAAGTTGCATCAGTGTTTCATTTTTTACTCAAGGGTAGCACTGTTATGCCGATATCTCAAATTGACAATAGCACTTTATTGTCACAAAATTTCAAGGTCTTATAAAGCTCCAGTAAAAAGTTACAGCATTTCAATGTTGCAAACTTGGATAGTTATATTATGCACAGAATAAAAGTTAGTGAATTTTCAAGTTGCATCAGTGTTTAATATATATATATTTTTTTATTTTATTATTATTATTTTTTTTTTTACTCAACGGTAGTATTGCTATACCGACATCTCAAATTGACACTAGTACTTTATTGTCACAAAATTTCTGGGCTTTCTGGCGCACCAGTAAAAAGTTACAGCATTTCAATGTTGCAAACGTTGATAGTTATATTACTCACAGTATAAAAGTTAGTGAAATTTGAAGTTGCATCAGTGTTTCATTTTTTACTCAAGGGTAGCACTGTTATACCGATATCTCAAATTGACAATAGTATACTATTGTCACAAAATTTCCAGGCTTTCTGACGCACCAGTAAAAAGTTACAGCATTTCAATGTTGCAAACTTTGATAGTTATATTGCGCACAGTATAAAAGTTAGTGAAATTTGAAGTTGCATCAGTGTTTCATTTTTTACTCAAGGGTAGCACTGTTATACCGATATCTCAAATTGACAATAGTATACTATTGTCACAAAATTTCGCGCTTTTATGACGCACCAGTAAAAAGTTACAGCATTTCTTAGTTGCAAACTTTGATAGTT
Organism: Clusia tigrina; assembly: GCA_920105625.2. Classification (NCBI taxonomy): domain Eukaryota; kingdom Metazoa; phylum Arthropoda; class Insecta; order Diptera; family Clusiidae; genus Clusia; species Clusia tigrina. The sequence goes on along the minus strand of OV050030.1, from coordinate 202,494,501 downwards.
ATATTTCTCACAGTCTAAAAGTTAGTGAATTTTGAAGTTGCATCAGAGTTTCATTTTTTACTCAAGGGTAGCACTGTATTACCGATATCTCAAATTGACAATAGCACTTTATTGTCACAAAATTTCAAGGTCTTATGAAGCACCAGTAAAATTTGCAGCATTTCAATGTAGCAAACTTTGATAGTTATATTACGAACAGTATAAAAGTTAGTGAATTTTGAAAATGCATCAGTGTTTCATTTTTCACTCAAAGTTAGCACTGTTATACCGATATTTCAAAATGACAATAGTACATTATTGTCACAAAATTTCAAGGTCGTTTGACGCACCACTAAAAAGTTACAGCATTTCAAAGTTTCAAACTTTGATAGTTATATTACGCACAGTATAAAAGTTAGTGAATTTTGAAGTTGCATCAGTGTTTCATTTTTTTACTCAAAAGTAGCACTCTTATACCGATATTTCAAATTGTCAGTAGTACTTTATTGTTGCAAAATTTGTACGTCTTATCACGCTACAGTAAAAAGTTATAGCATTTCAATATTGCAAACTTTTATAATTATATTACTCACAGTATAAAAGTTAGTGAATTTTGAAGTTGCATCAGTGTATCATTTGTTACTCAAGGGTAGAACTGTTTTACCGATATCTCAAATTGACAATAGTATACTATTGTCACAAAATTTTCAGGCTTCTGACGCACCAGTAAAAAGTTACAGCATTTCAATGTTGCAAACTTTGATAGTTATATTGCGCACAGTATAAAAGTTAGTGAAATTTGAAGTTGCATCAGTGTTTCATTTTTTACTCAAGGGTAACACTGTTATGCCGATATCTCAAATTGACAATAGCACTTTATTGTCACAAAATTTCAAGGTCTTATAAAGCTCCAGTAAAAAGTTATAGCATTTCAATGTTGCAAACTTTGATAGTTATATTACGCACAGTATAAAAGTTAGTGAATTTTGAAAATGCATCAGTGTTTAATTTTTCACTCAAAGTTAGCACTGTTATACCGATATTTCAAAATGACAATAGTACATTATTGTCACAAAATTTCAAGGTCGTTTGACGCACCACTAAAAAGTTACAGCATTTCAAAGTTGCAAACTTTGATAGTTATATTACGCACAGTATAAAAGTTAGTGAATTTTGAAGTTGCATCAGTGTTTCATTTTTTTACTCAAAAGTAGCACTCTTATACCGATATTTCAAATTGTCAGTAGTACTTTATTGTAGCAAAATTTGTACGTCTTATCACGCTACAGTAAAAAATTATAGCATTTCATATTGCAAACTTTTATAATTATATTACTCACAGTATAAAAGTTAGTGAATTTTGAAGTTGCATCAGTGTATCATTTGTTACTCAAGGGTAGAACTGTTTTACCGATATCTCAAATTGACAATAGTATACTATTGTCACAAAATTTCCAGGCTTCTGACGCACCAGTAAAAAGTTACAGCATTTCAATGTTGCAAACTTTGATAATTATATTGCGCACAGTATAAAAGTTAGTGAAATTTGAAGTTGCATCAGTGTTTCATTTTTTACTCAAGGGTAGCACTGTTATGCCGATATCTCAAATTGACAATAGCACTTTATTGTCACAAAATTTCAAGGTTTTATAAAGCTCCAGTAAAAAGTTACAGCATTTCAATGTTGCAAACTTTGATAGTTTTATTACTCACAGTATAAAATTTGGTGAAATTTGAAGTGTCATCAGTGTTTCATTTTTTACCCAAGGGTAGCACTGTTATACCGATATCTCAAATTGACAATAGTATACTATTGTCACAAAATTTCGCGCTTTTATGACGCACCAGTAAAAAGTTACAGCATTTCTTAGTTGCAAACTTTGATAGTTATATTTCTCACAGTCTAAAAGTTAGTGAATTTTGAAGTTGCATCAGAGTTTCATTTTTTACTCAAGGGTAGCACTGTTTTACCGATATCTCAAATTGACAATAGCACTTTATTGTCACAAAATTTCAAGGTCTTATGAAGCACCAGTAAAATTTGCAGCATTTCAATGTAGCAAACTTTGATAGTTATATTACGCACAGTATAAAAGTTAGTGAATTTTGAAAATGCATCAGTGTTTCATTTTTCACTCAAAGTTAGCACTGTTATACCGATATTTCAAAATGACAATAGTACATTATTGTCACAAAATTTCAAGGTCTTTTGACGCACCACTAAAAAGTTACAGCATTTCAAAGTTGCAAACTTTGATGGTTATATTACGCACAGTATAAAAGTTAGTGAATTTTGAAGTTGCATCAGTGTTTCATTTTTTTACTCAAAAGTAGCACTCTTATACCGATATTTCAAATTGTCAGTAGTACTTTATTGTTGCAAAATTTGTATGTCTTATCACGCTACAGTAAAAAATTATAGCATTTCAATATTGCAAACTTTTATAATTATATTACTCACAGTATAAAAGTTAGTGAATTTTGAAGTTGCATCAGTGTATCATTTGTTACTCAAGGGTAGAACTGTTTTACCGATATCTCAAATTGACAATAGTATACTATTGTCACAAAATTTCCAGGCTTCTGACGCACCAGTAAAAAGTAACAGCATTTCAATGTTGCAAACTTTGATAGTTATATTGCGCACAGTATAAAAGTTAGTGAAATTTGAAGTTGCATCAGTGTTTCATTTTTTACTCAAGGGTAGCACAGTTATGCCGATATCTCAAATTGACAATAGCACTTTATTGTCACAAAATTTCAAGGTCTTATAAAGCTCCAGTAAAAAGTTACAGCATTTCAATGTTGCAAACTTTGATAGTTATATTATGCACAGAATAAAAGTGAGTGAATTTTGAAGTTGCATCAGTGTTTAATATATATTTTTTTATTTTATTATTATTATTATTATTATTTTTATTATTTATTTATTTATTTTTTTTTACTCAACGGTAGTACTGCTATACCGACATCTCAAATTGACACTAGTACTTTATTGTCACAAAATTTCTGGGCTTTCTGACGCACCAGTAAAAAGTTACAGCATTTCAATGTTGCAAACTCTGATAGTTATATTACTCACAGTATAAAAGTTAGTGAAATTTGAAGTTGCATCAGTGTTTCATTTTTTACTCAAGGGTAGCACTGTAATACCGATATCTCAAATTGACAATAGTATACTATTGTCACAAAATTTCCAGGCTTTCTACGCACCAGTAAAAAGTAACAGCATTTCAATGTTGCAAACTTTGATAGTTATATTGCGCACAGTATAAAAGTTAGTGAAATTTGAAGTTGCATCAGTGTTTCATTTTTTAGTCAAGGGTAGCACTGTTATACCGATATCTCAAATTGACAATAGTATACAATTGTCACAAAATTTCAAGGTCTTATGGCGCTCCAGTAAAAAGTTACAGCATTTTTTAGTTGCAAACTTTGATAGTTATAGTACGCACAGAATAAAATTTAGAGATTTTTGAAGTTGCATCAGTGTTTAATTTTTTACTCAACGGTAACACCGTTATACCGACATCTCAAATTGACACTAGTACTTTATTGTCACAAAATTTCCAGGCTTTCTGACGCACCAGTAAAAAGTTACAGCATTTCAATGTTGCAAACTTTGATAGTTATATTGCGCACAGTATAAAAGTTAGTGAAATTTGAAGTTGCATCAGTGTTTCATTTTTTACTCAAGGGTAGCACTGTTATGCCGATATCTCAAATTGACAATAGCACTTTATTGTCACAAAATTTCAAGGTCTTATAAAGCTCCAGTAAAAAGTTACAGCATTTCAATGTTGCAAACTTTGATAGTTATATTATGCACAGTGTTTCATTTTTACTCAAGGGTAGCACTGTTATACCGATATCTCAAATTGACAATTGTCACAAAATTTCAAAGTTTTATGACGCACCAGTAAAAAGTTACAGCATTTCAATGTTGCAAACTTTGATAGTTATATTTCTCAAAGTCTAAAAGTTAGTGAATTTTGAAGTTGCATCAGTGTTTCATTTTTTACTCAAGGGTAGCACTGTTTTACCGATATCTCAAATTGACTATAGCACTTTATTGTTACAAAATTTTAAGATCTTATGAAGCTCCAGTAAAAAGTTACAGCATTTCAATGTTGCAAACTTTGATAGTTATATTGCTCACAGTATAAAAGTTAGTGAAATTTGAAGTTGCATCATTGTTTCATTTTTTACTCAAGGGTAGCACTGTTGTACCGATATCTCAAATTGACAATAGTATACTATTGTCACAAAATTTCAAGGTTTTATGACGCACCAGTAAATAGTTACAGCATTTCAATGTTGCATCAGTGTTTAATTTTTTACTCAACGGTAGTACTGCTATACCGATATCTCAAATTGACACTACTACTTTATTTTTACAGCATTTCAATGTTGCAAACTTTGATAGTTACATTGCGCACAGTATAAAAGTTAGTGAAATTTGAAGTTGCATCAGTGTTTCATTTTTTACTCAAGGGTAGCACTGTTATACCGATATCTCAAATTGACAATAGTATACTATTGTCACGAAATTTCCAGGCTTTCTGACGCACCAGTAAAAAGTTACAGCATTTCAATGTTGCAAACTTTGATAGTTATATTACTCACAGTATAAAATTTGGTGAAATTTGAAGTGTCATCAGTGTTTCATTTTTTACCCAAGGGTAGCACTGTTATACCGATATCTCAAATTGATAATAGTATATTATTGTCACAAAATTTCGCGCTTTTATGACGCACCAGTAAAAAGTTACAGCATTTCTTAGTTGCAAACTTTGATAGTTATATTTCTCACAGTCTAAAAGTTAGTGAATTTTGAAGTTGCATCAGAGTTTCATTTTTTACTCAAGGGTAGCACTGTTTTACCGATATCTCAAATTGACAATAGCACTTTATTGTCACAAAATTTCAAGGTCTTATGAAGCACCAGTAAAATTTGCAGCATTTCAATGTAGCAAACTTTGATAGTTATATTACGCACAGTATAAAAGTTAGTTAATTTTGAAAATGCATCAGTGTTTCATTTTTCACTCAAAGTTAGCACTGTTATACCGATATTTCAAAATGACAATAGTACAATATTGTCACAAAATTTCAAGGTCTTTTGACGCAACAGTAAAAAGTTACAGCATTTCAAAGTTGCAAACTTTGATAGTTATATTACGCACAGTATAAAAGTTAGTGAAATTTGAAGTTGCATCAGTGTTTCATTTTTTACTCAAGGGTAGCACTGTTGCACCGATATCTCAAATTGACAATAGTGAACTATTATCACAAAATTTCAAGGTTTTATGACGCACCAGTAAAAAGTTACAGCATTTCAATGTTGCAAACTTTGATAGTTATATTGCGCACAGTTAGTGAAATTTGAAGTTGCATCAGTGTATCATTTGTTACTCAAGGGTAGCACTGTTTTACCGGTATCTCAAATTGATAATAGTATACTATTGTCACAAAATTTCAAGGTCTTATGACGCTCCAGTAAAAAGTTACAGCATTTCAATGTTGCAAACTTTGATAATTATATTACGCACGGTATAAAAGTTAGTGAATTTTCAAGTTGCATCAGTGTTTCATTTTTTACTCAAGGGTAGTACTGTTATTCCGATATCTCAAATTGACAATAGGAATTTATTGTCACAAAATTTCAAGGTCTAATTAAGCTCCAGTAAAAAGTTACAGTATTTCAATGTTGCAAACTTTGATAGTTATATCACGCACAGTATAAAACTTAGTGAATTTTTAAGTTGCATCACTGTTTCATTTTTTACTCAAAGGTAGCACTGTTATACCGATATTTCAAATTGACTATAGCGCATTATTGTCACAAAAGTTCGAAGTTTTATGACGCACCAGTAAAAAGTTACAGCATTTTATTTTTGCAAACTTTGATATTTATATTACGCACAGTATAAAAGTTAGTGAATTTTGAAGTTGCATCAGTGTATCATTTGTTACTCAAGGGTAGAACTGTTTTACCGATATCTCAAATTGACAATAGTATACTATTGTCACAAAATTTCAAGCTCTTATGACGCTCCAGTAAAAAGTTACAGCATTTCAATGTTGCAAACTTTGATAGTTATATTACTCTCACAGTATAAAAATTAGTGAAATTTGAAGTTGCATCAGTGTTTTATTTTTTACTCAAGGGTAGCACTGTTATACCGATATCTCAAATTGACAATAGTATACTATTGTCACAAAATTTCAAGGTCTTATGACGCTACAGTAAAAAGTTACAGCATTTCAATGTTGCAAACTTTGATAGTTATATTACGCACAGAATAAAAGTTAGTGAATTTTGAAGTTGCATCAGTATTTCATTTTTTACTCAACGGTAGTACTGTTATACCGACATCTCAAACTGACACTAGTACTTTATTGTCACAAAATTTCCAGGCTTTCTGACGCACCAGTAAAAAGTTACAGCATTTCAATGTTGCAAACTTTGATAGTTATATTGCGCACAGTATAAAAGTTAGTGAAATTTGAAGTTGCATCAGTGTTTCATTTTTTACTCAAGGGTAGCACTGTTATACCAATATCTCAAATTGACAATAATATACAATTGTCACAAAATTTCAAGGTCTTATAACGCTACAGTAAAAAGTTACAGCATTTCAATGTTGCAAACTTTGATAGTTATATTACTCACAGTATAAATGTTAGTGAAATTTGAAGTTGCATCAGTGTTTCATTTTTTACTCAAGGGTAGCACTGTTTTACCGATATCTCAAATTGACAATAGGACTTTATTGTTACAAAATTTCAAGATCTTATGAAGCTCCAGTAAAAAGTTACAGCATTTCAATGTTGCAAACTTTGATAGTTATATTGCGCACAGTATAAAAGTTAGTGAAATTTGAAGTTGCATCATTGTTTCATTTTTTACTCAAGGGTAGCACTGTTGTACCGATATCTCAAATTGACAATAGTATACTATTGTCACAAAATTTCGCGCTTTTATGACGCACCAGTAAAAAGTTACAGCATTTCTTAGTTGCAAACTTTGATAGTTATATTTCTCACAGTCTAAAAGTTAGTGAATTTTGAAGTTGCATCAGAGTTTCAATTTTTACTCAAGGGTAGCACTGTTTTACCGATATCTCAAATTGACAATAGCACTTTATTGTCACAAAATTTCAAGGTCTTATGAAGCACCAGTAAAATTTGCAGCATTTCAATGTAGCAAACTTTGATAGTTATATTACGCACAGTATAAAAGTTAGTGAATTTTGAAAATGCATCAGTGTTTCATTTTTCACTCAAAGTTAGCACTGTTATACCGATATTTCAAAATGACAATAGTACATTATTGTCACAAAATTTCAAGGTCTTTTGACGCACCACTAAAAAGTTACAGCATTTCAAAGTTGCAAACTTTGATAGTTATATTATGCACAGTATAAAAGTTAGTGAATTTTGAAGTTGCATCAGTGTTTCATTTTTTTACTCAAAAGTAGCACTCTTATACCGATATTTCAAATTGTCAGTAGTACTTTATTGTTGCAAAATTTGTACGTCTTATCACGCTACAGTAAAAAGTTATAGCATTTCAATATTGCAAACTTTAATAATTATATTACTCACAGTATAAAAGTTAGTGAATTTTGAAGTTGCATCAGTGTATCATTTGTTACTCAAGGGTAGAACTGTTTTACCGATATTTCAAATTGACAATAGTATACTATTGTCACAAAATTTCAAGGTCTTATGACGCTTCAGTAAAAAGTTACAGCATTTGTATGTTGCAAACTTTGATAGTTATATTAAGCACAGTATAAAAGTTAGTGAATTTTCAAGTTGCATCAGTGTTTCATTTTTTACTCAAGGGTAGTACTGTTATTCCGATATCTCAAATTGACAATACGAATTTATTGTCACAAAATTTCAAGGTCTAATGAAGCTCCAGTAAAAAGTTACACTTTTTCAGTCTAAAATTTAGTGAATTTTGAAGTTGCATCAGTGTTTCATTTTTTACTCAAGGGTAGCTCTGTTTTACCGATATCTCAAATTGACACTAGTACTTTATTGTCACAAAATTTCCAGGCTTTCTGACGCACCAGTAAAAAGTTACAGCATTTCAATGTTGCAAACTTTGATAGTTATATTACTCACAATATAAATGTTAGTGAAATTTGAAGTTGCATCAGTGTTTCATTAATTTGTACTCAAGGGTAGCACTGTTTTACCGATATCTCAAATTGACAATAGCATTTTATTGTTACAAAATTTCAAGATCTTATGAAGCTCCAGTAAAAAGTTACAGCATTTCAATGTTGCAAACTTTGATAGTTATATTGCGCACAGTATAAAAGTTAGTGAAATTTGAAGTTGCATCATTGTTTCATTTTTTACTTAAGGGTAGCACTGTTGTACCGATATCTCAAATTGACAATAGTATACTATTGTCACAAAATTTCAAGGTTTTATGACGCACCAGTAAATAGTTACAGCATTTCAATGTTGCAAACTTTGATAGTTATATTACGCACAGAATAAAAGTTAGTGAATTTTGAAGTTGCATCAGTGTTTAATTTTTTACTCAACGGTAGTACTGCTATACCGATATCACAAATTGACACTACTACTTTATTGTTACACCATTTCAATGTTGCAAACTTTGATAGTTACATTGCGCACAGTATAAAAGTTAGTGAAATTTGAAGTTGCATCAGTGTTTCATTTTTTACTCAAGGGTAGCACTGTTATACCGATATCTCAAATTGATAATAATATACTATTGTCACAAAATTTCAAGGTTTTATGACGCACCAGCAACTTCAAAATTCACTAACTTTTATTCTGTGCGTAATATACCTATCAAAGTTTGCAACATTGAAATGCTGTAACTTTTTACTGGAGCGTCATAAGAGCTTGAAATTTTGTGATAATAAAGTGCTATTGTCAATTTGAGATATCGGTAAAACAGTGCTACCCTTGAGTAAAAATGAAACACTGATGCAACTTCAAATTTCACAAACTTTTATACTGTGCGCAATATAACTATCAAAGTTTGCAACATTGAAATGCTGTAACTTTTTAGTGGTGCGTCAGAAAGTCTGGAAATTTTGTGACAATAAAGTACTAGTGTCAATTTGAGATGTCGGTATAACAGTACTACCATTGAGTAAAAAATGAAATACTGATGCAACTTCAAATTTCACAAACTTTTATACTGTGCGCAATATAACTATCAAAGTTTGCAACATTGAAATGCTGTAACTTTTTAGTGGTGCGTCAGAAAGCCTGGAAATTTTGTGACAATAAAGTACTAGTGTCAATTTGAGATATCGGTAAAACAGTGCTACCCTTGAGTAAAAAATGAAACACTGATTCAACTTCAAAATTCACTAACTTTTAGACTGTGAGAAATATAATTATCAAAGTTTGCAACATAGAAATGCTGTAACTTTTTACTGGTGCGTCATAAAACCGTGAAATTTTGTGACAATAGTATACTATTGTCAATTTCAGATATCGGTATAACAGTGCTACCCTTCAGGAAAAAATTAAACACTGATGCAACTTCAAATTTCACTAACTTTTATACTGTGCGCAATATAATTATCAAAGTTTGCAACATTGAAATGCTGTAATTTTTTACTGGTGCGTCAGAAAGCCTGGAAATTTTGTGACAATAAAGTACTAGTGTCAATTTGAGATGTCGGTATAACAGTACTACCGTTGAGTAAAAAAAGAAATACTGATGCAACTTCAAAATTCACTAACTTTTACTCTGTGCGTAATATAACTATCAAAGTTTGCAACATTGAAATGCTGTAACTTTTTACTGAAGCGTCATAAGACCTTGAAATTTTGTGACAATAGTATACTATTGTCAATTTGAGATATCGGTATAACAGTGCTACCCTTGAGTAAAAAATGAAACACTGATGCAACTTCATATTTCACTAACTTTTATACTGTGCGCAATATAACTATCAAAGTATGCAACATTGAAATGCTGTAACTGTTTGCTGGTGCGTCAGAAGGCCTGGAAATTTTGTGAGAATAGTAAACTATTTTCAATTTGAGATATCGGTACAACAGTGCTACCCTTGAGTAAAAAATGAAACACTGATGCAACTTCAAATTTCACTAACTTTAATACTGTGCGCAATATAACTATCAAAGTTTGCAACATTGAAATGCTGTAACTTTTTACTGGAGCTTCATAAGACCTTGAAATTTTGTGACAATAAAGTGCTATTGTCAATTTGAGATATCGGTAAAACAGTGCTACCCTTGAGTAAAAAATGAAACACTGATGCAACTTCAAAATTCACTAACTTTTAGACTGTGAGAAATATAAATATCAAAGTTTGCAACATTGAAATGCTGTAACTTTTTACTGGTGCGTCATAAAACCTTGAAATTTTATGACAATAGTATATTATTGTCAATTTGAGATATCGGTATAACAGTGCTTCCCTTGAGTAAAAAATGAAACACTGATTTCACTAACTTTTATACTGTGAATAATACAACTATCAAAGTTTGCAACATTGAAATGCTGTAACTTTTTACTGGTGCGTCAGAAAGCCTGGAAATTTTGTGACAATAAAGTACTAGTGTCAATTTGAGATGTCGGTATAACAGTACTACCGTTGAGTAAAAAATTAAACACTGATGCAACTTCAAAATTCACTAACTTTTATTCTGTGCGTAATATACCTATCAAAGTTTGCAACATGGATATGCTGTAACTTTTTACTGGAGCGTCATAAGACCTTGAAGTTTTGTGATAATAAAGTGCTATTGTCAATTTTAGATATCGGTAAAACAGTGCTACCCTTGAGTAAAAATTAAACACTGATGCAACTTCAAATTTCACTAACTTTTATACTGTGCGCAATATAACTATCAAAGTTTGCAACATTGAAATGATGTAACTTCTTATGGGTGCGTCAGAAAGCCTGGAAATTTTGTGACAATAAATTACTAGTGTAAATTTGAGATGTCGGTATAACAGTACTACCGTTGAGTAAAAAAAGAAATACTGATGCAACTTCAAAATTCACTAACTTTTACTCTGTGCGTAATATAACTATCAAAGTTTGCAACATTGAAATGCTGTAACTTTTTACTGGAGCGTCATAAGACCTTGAAATTTTGTGACAATAGTATACTATTGTCAATTTGAGATATCGGTATAACAGTGCTACCCTTGAGTAAAAAATGAAACACTGATGCAACTTCATATTTCACTAACTTTTATACTGTGCGCAATATAACTATCAAAGTTTGCAACATTGAAATGCTGTAACTTTTTACTGGTGCGTCAGAAGGCCTGGAAATTTTGTGACAATAGTATACTATTGTTAATTTGAGATATCGGGACAACAGTGCTACCCTTGAGTAAAAAATGAAACACTGATGCAACTTCAAATTTCACTAACTTTAATACTGTGCGCAATATAAATATCAAAGTTTGCAACATTGAAATGCTGTAACTTTTTACTGGAGCTTCATAAGACCTTGAAATTTTGTGACAATAAAGTGCTATTGTCAATTTGAGATATCGGTAAAACAGTGCTACCTTTGAGTAAAAAATGAAACACTGATGCAACTTCAAAATTCACTAACTTTTAGACTGTGAGAAATATAAATATCAAAGTTTGCAACATTGAAATGCTGTAACTTTTTACTGGTGCGGCAGAAAGCCTGGAAATTTTGTGACAATAAAGTACTAGTGTCAGTTTAAGATGTCGGTATAACAGTACTACCGTTGAGTAAAAAATGAAATACTGATGCAACTTCAAGTTTCACTAACTTTTATACTGTGAGTAATATAACTATCAAAGTTTGCAACATTGGAATGCTGTAACTTTTTATGGGTGCGTCAGAAAGCCTGGAAATTTTGTGACAATAAAGTACTAGTGTCAATTTGAGATGTCGGTATAACAGTACCACCGTTGAGAAAAAAATGAAATACTGATGCAACTTCAAAATTCACTAACTTTTATTCTGTGCGTAATATAACTATCAAAGTTTGCAACATTGAAATGCTGTAACTTTTTACTGGAGCGTCATAAAAGCTTGAAATTTTGTAACAATAGTATACTATTGTCAATTTGAGATATCGGTAGAACAGTGCTACCCTTGAGTAAAAAATGAAACACTGATGCAACTTCAAATTTCACTAACTTTTATACTGTGCGCAATATAATTATCAAAGTTTGCAACATTGAAATGCTGTAATTTTTTACTGGTGCGTCAGAAAGCCTGGAAATTTTGTGACAATAAAGTACTAGTGTAAATTTGAGATGTCGGTATAACAGTACTACCGTTGAGTAAAAAAAGAGATACTGATGCAACTTCAAAATTCACTAACTTTTACTCTGTGCGTAATATAACTATCAAAGTTTGCAACATTGAAATGCTGTAACTTTTTACTGGAGCGTCACAAGACCTTGAAATTTTGTGACAATAGTATACTATTGTCAATTTGAGATATCGGTATAACAGTGCCACCCTTGAGTAAAAAATGAAACACTGATGCAACTTCATATTTCACTAACTTTTATACTGTGCGCAATATAACTATCAAAGTTTGCAACATTGAAATGCTGTAACTTTTTACTGGTGCGTCAGAAACCCTGGAAATTTTGTGACAATAGTATACTATTGTTAATTTGAGATATCGGGACAACAGTGCTACCCTTGGGTAAAAAATGAAACACTGATGCAACTTCAAATTTCACTAACTTTAATACTGTGCGCAATATAACTATCAAAGTTTGCAACATTGAAATGCTGTAATTTTTTACTGGTGCGTCAGAAAGCCTGGAAATTTTGTGACAATAAAGTACTAGTGTCAGTTTAAGATGTCGGTATAACAGTACTACCGTTGAGTAAAAAATGAAATACTGATGCAACTTCAAGTTTCACTAACTTTTATACTGTGAGTAATATAACTATCAAAGTTTGCAACATTGGAATGCTGTAACTTTTTACTGGTGCGTCATAAAACCTTGAAATTTTGTGACAATAGTATATTATTGTCAATTTGAGATATCGGTATAACAGTGCTACCCTTGAGTAAAAAATGAAACACTGATGCAACTTCAAATTTCACTAACTTTTATACTGTGCGCAATATATGTAACTATCAAAGTTTGCAACATTGAAATGCTGTAACTTTTTACTGGTGCGTCAGAAAGCCTGGAAATTTTGTGACAATAAAGTACTAGTGTCAGTTTAAGATGTCGGTATAACAGTACTACCGTTGAGTAAAAAATGAAATACTGATGCAACTTCAAAATTCACTAACTTTTATTCTGTGCGTAATATAACTATCAAAGTTTGCAACATTGAAATGCTGTAACTTTTTACTGGAACGTCATAAGACCTTGAAATTTTGTGACAATAGTATACTATTGTCAATTTGAGATATCGGTATAACAGTGCTACCCTTGAGTAAAAAATGAAACACTGATGCAACTTCATATTTCACTAACTTTTATACTGTGCGCAATATAACTATCAAAGTTTGCAACATTGAAATGCTGTAACTTTTTACTGGAGCTTCATAAGACCTTGAAATTTTGTGACAATAAAGTGCTATTGTCAATTTGAGATATCGGTAAAACAGTGCTACCTTTGAGTAAAAAATTAAACACTGATGCAACTTCAAAATTCACTAACTTTTAGACTGTGAGAAATATAAATATCAAAGTTTGCAACATTGAAATGCTGTAACTTTTTACTGGTGCGTCAGAAACCCTGGAAATTTTGTGACAATAAAGTACTAGTGTCAGTTTAAGATGTCGGTATAACAGTACTACCGTTGAGTAAAAAATGAAATACTGATGCAACTTCAAGTTTCACTAACTTTTAGACTGTGAGAAATATAAATATCAAAGTTTGCAACATTGAAATGCTGTAACTTTTTACTGGTGCGGCAGAAAGCCTGGAAATTTTGTGACAATAAAGTACTAGTGTCAGTTTAAGATGTCGGTATAACAGTACTACCGTTGAGTAAAAAATGAAATACTGATGCAACTTCAAGTTTCACTAACTTTTATACTGTGAGTAATATAACTATCAAAGTTTGCAACATTGGAATGCTGTAACTTTTTATGGGTGCGTCAGAAAGCCTGGAAATTTTGTGACAATAAAGTACTAGTGTCAATTTGAGATGTCGGTATAACAGTACCACCGTTGAGAAAAAAATGAAATACTGATGCAACTTCAAAATTCACTAACTTTTATTCTGTGCGTAATATAACTATCAAAGTTTGCAACATTGAAATGCTGTAACTTTTTACTGGAGCGTCATAAAAGCTTGAAATTTTGTAACAATAGTATACTATTGTCAATTTGAGATATCGGTAGAACAGTGCTACCCTTGAGTAAAAAATGAAACACTGATGCAACTTCAAATTTCACTAACTTTTATACTGTGCGCAATATAATTATCAAAGTTTGCAACATTGAAATGCTGTAATTTTTTACTGGTGCGTCAGAAAGCCTGGAAATTTTGTGACAATAAAGTACTAGTGTAAATTTGAGATGTCGGTATAACAGTACTACCGTTGAGTAAAAAAAGAGATACTGATGCAACTTCAAAATTCACTAACTTTTACTCTGTGCGTAATATAACTATCAAAGTTTGCAACATTGAAATGCTGTAACTTTTTACTGGAGCGTCACAAGACCTTGAAATTTTGTGACAATAGTATACTATTGTCAATTTGAGATATCGGTATAACAGTGCCACCCTTGAGTAAAAAATGAAACACTGATGCAACTTCATATTTCACTAACTTTTATACTGTGCGCAATATAACTATCAAAGTTTGCAACATTGAAATGCTGTAACTTTTTACTGGTGCGTCAGAAACCCTGGAAATTTTGTGACAATAGTATACTATTGTTAATTTGAGATATCGGGACAACAGTGCTACCCTTGGGTAAAAAATGAAACACTGATGCAACTTCAAATTTCACTAACTTTAATACTGTGCGCAATATAACTATCAAAGTTTGCAACATTGAAATGCTGTAATTTTTTACTGGTGCGTCAGAAAGCCTGGAAATTTTGTGACAATAAAGTACTAGTGTCAGTTTAAGATGTCGGTATAACAGTACTACCGTTGAGTAAAAAATGAAATACTGATGCAACTTCAAGTTTCACTAACTTTTATACTGTGAGTAATATAACTATCAAAGTTTGCAACATTGGAATGCTGTAACTTTTTACTGGTGCGTCATAAAACCTTGAAATTTTGTGACAATAGTATATTATTGTCAATTTGAGATATCGGTATAACAGTGCTACCCTTGAGTAAAAAATGAAACACTGATGCAACTTCAAATTTCACTAACTTTTATACTGTGCGCAATATATGTAACTATCAAAGTTTGCAACATTGAAATGCTGTAACTTTTTACTGGTGCGTCAGAAAGCCTGGAAATTTTGTGACAATAAAGTACTAGTGTCAGTTTAAGATGTCGGTATAACAGTACTACCGTTGAGTAAAAAATGAAATACTGATGCAACTTCAAAATTCACTAACTTTTATTCTGTGCGTAATATAACTATCAAAGTTTGCAACATTGAAATGCTGTAACTTTTTACTGGAGCGTCATAAGACCTTGAAATTTTTTGACAAGAAAATACCATTGTCAATTTGAGATATCGGTATAACAGTGCTACCCTTGAGTAAAAAATGAAACACTGATGCAACTTCATATTTCACTAACTTTTATACTGTGCGCAATATAACTATCAAAGTTTGCAACATTGAAATGCTGTAACTTTTTACTGGAGCTTCATAAGACCTTGAAATTTTGTGACAATAAAGTGCTATTGTCAATTTGAGATATCGGTAAAACAGTGCTACCTTTGAGTAAAAAATTAAACACTGATGCAACTTCAAAATTCACTAACTTTTAGACTGTGAGAAATATAAATATCAAAGTTTGCAACATTGAAATGCTGTAACTTTTTACTGGTGCGTCAGAAACCCTGGAAATTTTGTGACAATAAAGTACTAGTGTCAGTTTAAGATGTCGGTATAACAGTACTACCGTTGAGTAAAAAATGAAATACTGATGCAACTTCAAGTTTCACTAACTTTTATACTGTGAGTAATATAACTATCAAAGTTTGCAACATTGAAATGCTGTAACTTTTTACTGGTGCGTCATAAAACCTTGAAATTTTGTGACAATAGTATATTATTGTCAATTTGAGATATCGGTATAACAGTGCTACCCTTGAGTAAAAAATGAAACACTGATGCAACTTCAAGTTTCACTAACTTTTATACTGTGAGTAATATAACTATCAAAGTTTGCAACATTGAAATGCTGTAACTTTTTACTGGAGCGTCATAAGACCTTGAAATTTTGTGACAATTGTATACTATTGTCAATTTGAGATATTGGTATAACAGTGCTACCCTTGAGTAAAAAAAATGAAACACTGATGCAACTTCAAATTTCACTAACTTTTATACTGTGCGCAATATAACTATCAAAGTTTGCAACATTGAAATGCTGTAACTTTTTACTGGTGCGTCAGAAAGCCTGGAAATTTTGTGACAATAAAGTACTAGTGTCAGTTTAAGGTGTCGGTATAACAGTACTACCGTTGAGTAAAAAATGAAATACTGATGCAACTTCAAAATTCACTAACTTTTATTCTTTCATTTTTTACTCAAGGGTAGCACTGTTATACCGATATCTCAAATTGACAATAATATACTATTGTCACAAAATTTCAAGGTTCTATGACGCACCAGTAAAAAGTTACAGCATTTCAATGTTGCAAACTTTGATAGTTATATTACTCACAGTATAAAAGTTAGTGAAACTTGAAGTTGCATCAGTATTTCATCTTTTACTCAACGGTAGTACTGTTATACCGACATCTTAAACTGACACTAGTACTTTATTGTCACAAAATTTCCAGGCTTTCTGACGCACCAGTAAAAAGTTACAGCATTTCAATGTTGCAAACTTTGATATTTATATTTCTCACAGTCTAAAAGTTAGTGAATTTTGAAGTTGCATCAGTGTTTCATTTTTTACTCAAAGGTAGCACTGTTTTACCGATATCTCAAATTGACAATAGCACTTTATTGTCACAAAATTTCAAGGTCTTATGAAGCTCCAGTAAAAAGTTACAGCATTTCAATGTTGCAAATTTTGATAGTTATATTGCGCACAGTATTAAAGTTAGTGAAATTTGAAGTTGCATCAGTGTTTCATTTTTTACTCAAGGGTAGCACTGTTATACCAATATCTCAAATTGACAATAGTATACAATTGTCACAAAATTTCAAGGTCTTATGACGCTCCAGTAAAAAGTTACAGCATTTCAATGTTGCAAACTTTGATAGTTATATTACTCACAGTATAAAAGTTAGTGAAACTTGAAGTTGCATCAGTGTTTCATTTTTTACTCAAGGGTAGCACTGTTATACCGATATCTCAAATTGACAATAATATACTATTGTCACAAAATTTCAAGGTTTTATGACGCACCAGTAAAAAGTTACAGCATTTCAATGTTGCAAACTTTGATAGTTATATTACTCACAGTATAAAAGTTAGTGAAACTTGAAGTTGCATCAGTATTTCATTTTTTACTCAACGGTAGTACTGTTATACCGACATCTTAAACTGACACTAGTACTTTATTGTCACAAAATTTCCAGGCTTTCTGACGCACCAGTAAAAAGTTACAGCATTTCAATGTTGCAAACTTTGATATTTATATTTCTCACAGTCTAAAAGTTAGTGAATTTTGAAGTTGCATCACTGTTTCATTTTTTACTCAAAGGTAGCACTGTTTTACCGATATCTCAAATTGACAATAGCACTTTATTGTCACAAAATTTCAAGGTCTTATGAAGCTCCAGTAAAAAGTTACAGCATTTCAATGTTGCAAACTTTGATAGTTATATTGCGCAAAGTATTAAAGTTAGTGAAATTTGAAGTTGCATCAGTGTTTCATTTTTTACTCAAGGGTAGCACTGTTGTCCCGATATCTCAAATTAACAATAGTATACTATTGTCACAAAATTTCCAGGCTTTCTGACGTACCAGTAAAAAGTTACAGCATTTCAATGTTGCAAACTTTGATAGTTATATTGCGCACAGTATAAAAGTTAGTGAAATATGAAGTTGCATCAGTGTTTCATTTTTTACTCAAGGGTAGCACTGTTATACCGATATCTCAAATTGACAATAGTATACTATTGTCACAAAATTTCAAGGTCTTATGACGCTCCAGTAAAAAGTTACAGCATTTCAATGTTGCAAACTTTGATAGTTATATTACGCACAGTATAAAAGTTAGTGAATTTTGAAGTTGCATCAGTATTTCATTTTTTACTCAACGGTAGTACTGTTATACCGACATCTTAAACTGACACTAGTACTTTATTGTCACAAAATTTCCAGGCTTTCTGACGCACCAGTAAAAAGTTACAGCATTTCAATGTTGCAAACTTTGATAGTTACATATATTGCGCACAGTATTAAAGTTAGTGAAATTTGAAGTTGCATCAGTGTTTCATTTTTTACTCAAGGGTAGCACTGTTATACCAATATCTCTAATTGACAATAGTATACAATTGTCACAAAATTTCAAGGTCTTATGAAGCTCCAGTAAAAAGTTACAGCATTTCAATGTTGCAAACTTTGATAGTTATATTACTCACAGTATAAAAGTTAGTGAAACTTGAAGTTGCATCAGTGTTTCATTTTTTACTCAAGGGTAGCACTGTTATACCGATATCTCAAATTGACAATAATATACTATTGTCACAAAATTTCAAGGTTTTATGACGCACCAGTAAAAAGTTACAGCATTCCAATGTTGCAAACTTTGATAGTTATATTACTCACAGTATAAAAGTTAGTGAAACTTGAAGTTGCATCAGTATTTCATTTTTTACTCAACGGTAGTACTGTTATACCGACATCTTAAACTGACACTAGTACTTTATTGTCACAAAATTTCCAGGCTTTCTGACGCACCAGTAAAAAGTTACAGCATTTCAATGTTGCAAACTTTGATATTTATATTTCTCACAGTCTAAAAGTTAGTGAATTTTGAAGTTGCATCAGTGTTTCATTTTTTACTCAAAGGTAGCACTGTTTTACCGATATCTCAAATTGACAATAGCACTTTATTGTCACAAAATTTCAAGGTCTTATGAAGCTCCAGTAAAAAGTTACAGCATTTCAATGTTGCAAACTTTGATAGTTATATTGCGCACAGTATTAAAGTTAGTGAAATTTGAAGTTGCATCAGTGTTTCATTTTTTACTCAAGGGTAGCACTGTTGTCCCGATATCTCAAATTAACACTAGTATACTATTGTCACAAAATTTCCAGGCTTTCTGACGTACCAGTAAAAAGTTACAGCATTTCAATGTTGCAAACTTTGATAGTTATATTGCGCACAGTATAAAAGTTAGTGAAATATGAAGTTGCATCAGTGTTTCATTTTTTACTCAAGGGTAGCACTGTTATACCGATATCTCAAATTGACAATAGTATACTATTGTCACAAAATTTCAAGGTCTTATGACGCTCCAGTAAAAAGTTACAGCATTTCAATGTTGCAAACTTTGATAGTTATATTACGCACAGTATAAAAGTTAGTGAATTTTGAAGTTGCATCAGTATTTCATTTTTTACTCAACGGTAGTACTGTTATACCGACATCTTAAACTGACACTAGTACTTTATTGTCACAAAATTTCCAGGCTTTCTGACGCACCAGTAAAAAGTTACAGCATTTCAATGTTGCAAACTTTGATAGTTACATATATTGCGCACAGTATTAAAGTTAGTGAAATTTGAAGTTGCATCAGTGTTTCATTTTTTACTCAAGGGTAGCACTGTTATACCAATATCTCTAATTGACAATAGTATACAATTGTCACAAAATTTCAAGGTCTTATGAAGCTCCAGTAAAAAGTTACAGCATTTCAATGTTGCAAACTTTGATAGTTATATTACTCACAGTATAAAAGTTAGTGAAATTTGAAGTTGCATCAGTGTTTCATTTTTTACTCAAGGGTAGCACTGTTATACCGATATCTCAAATTGACAATAATATACTATTGTCACAAAATTTCAAGGTTTTATGACGCACCAGTAAAAAGTTACAGCATTCCAATGTTGCAAACTTTGATAGTTATATTACTCACAGTATAAAAGTTAGTGAAACTTGAAGTTGCATCAGTATTTCATGTTTACTCAACGGTAGTACTGTTATACCGACATCTTAAACTGACACTAGTACTTTATTGTCACAAAATTTCCAGGCTTTCTGACGCACCAGTAAAAAGTTACAGCATTTCAATGTTGCAAACTTTGATATTTATATTTCTCACAGTCTAAAAGTTAGTGAATTTTGAAGTTGCATCAGTGTTTCATTTTTTACTCAAAGGTAACACTGTTTTACCGATATCTCAAATTGACAATAGCACTTTATTGTCACAAAATTTCAAGGTCTTATGAAGCTCCAGTAAAAAGTTACAGCATTTCAATGTTGCAAACTTTGATAGTTATATTGCGCACAGTATTAAAGTTAGTGAAATTTGAAGTTGCATCAGTGTTTCATTTTTTACTCAAGGGTAGCACTGTTGTCCCGATATCTCAAATTAACAATAGTATACTATTGTCACAAAATTTCCAGGCCTTCTGACGCACCAGTAAAAAGTTACAGCATTTCAATGTTGCAAACTTTGATAGTTATATTGCGCACAGTATAAAAGTTAGTGAAATATGAAGTTGCATCAGTGTTTCATTTTTTACTCAAGGGTAGCACTGTTATACCGATATCGCAAATTGACAATAGTATACTATTGTCACAAAATTTCAAGGTCTTATGACGCTCCAGTAAAAAGTTACAGCATTTCAATGTTGCAAACTTTGATAATTATATTACGCACAGAGTAAAAGTTAGTGAATTTTGAAGTTGCATCAGTATTTCTTTTTTTACTCAACGGTAGTATTGTTATACCGACATCTCAAATTTACACTAGTACTTTATTGTCACAAAATTTCCAGGCTTTCTGACGCACCAGTAAAAAATTACAGCATTTCAATGTTGAAAACTTTGATAATTATATTGCGCACAGTATAAAAGTTAGTGAAATTTGAAGTTGCATCAGTGTTTCATTTTTTACTCAAGGGTAGCACTGTTCTACCGATATCTCAAATTGACAATAGTATACTATTGTTACAAAATTTCAAGCTTTTATGACGCTCCAGTAAAAAGTTACAGCATTTCAATGTTGCAAACTTTGATAGTTATATTACGCACAGAATAAAAGTTAGTGAATTTTGAAGTTGCATCAGTATTTCATTTTTTTCTCAACGGTGGTACTGTTATACCGACATCTCAAATTGACACTAGTACTTTATTGTCACAAAATTGCCAGGCTTTCTGACGCACCCATAAAAAGTTACAGCATTTCAATGTTGCAAACTTTGATAGTTATGTTGCGCACAATATAAAAGTTAGTGAAATTTGAAGTTGCATCAGTGTTTCATTTTTACTCAAGGGTAGCACTGTTTTACCGATATCTCAAATTGACAATAATATACTATTGTCATAAAATTTCAAGGTTTTATGACGCACCAGTAAAAAGTTACAGCATTTCAATGTTGCAAACTTTGATAGTTATATTATTCACAGTATAAAAGTTAGTGAAATATGAAGTTCCATCAGTGTTTCATTTTTTACTCAAGGGTAGCACTGTTTTACCGATATCTCAAATTGACAATAGCACTTTATTGTCACAAAATTTCAAGGTCTTATGAAGCTCCAGTAAAAAGTTACAGCATTTCAATGTTGCAAACTTTGATAGTTATATTGCGCACAGTATTAAAGTTAGTGAAATTTGAAGTTGCATCAGTGTTTCATTTTTTACTCAAGGGTAGCACTGTTGTACCGATATCTGAAATTGAAAATAGTTTACTATTCTCACAAAATTTCTAGGCCTTCTGACGCACCAGCAAACAGTTACAGCATTTCAATGTTGCAAACTTTAATAGTTATATTGCGCACAGTATAAAAGTTAGTGAAATATGAAGTTGCATCAGTGTTTCATTTTTTACTCAAGGGTAGCACTGTTATACCGATATCTCAAATTGACAATAGTATACTATTGTCACAAAATTTCAAGGTCTTATGACGCTTCAGTAAAAAGTTACAGCATTTCAATGTTGAAACTTTGATAGTTATATTACGCACAGAGTAAAAGTTAGTGAATTTTGAAGTTGCATCAGTATTTCTTTTTTTACACAACGGTAGTACTGTTATACCGACATCTCAAATTGACACTAGTACTTTATTATCACAAAATTTCCAGGCTTTCTGACGCACCAGTAAAAAATTACAGCATTTCAATGTTGCAAACTTTGATAATTATATTGCGCACAGTATAAAAGTTAGTGAAATTTGAAGTTGCATCAGTGTTTAATTTTTTCCTCAAGGGTAGCACTGTTATACCGATATCTGAAATTGACAATAGTATACTATTGTCACAAAATTTCACGGTTTTATGACGCACCAGTAAAAATTTACAGCATTTCTATGTTGCAAACTTTGATAGTTATATTTCTCACAGTCTAAAAGTTAATGAATTTTGAAGTTGAATCAGTGTTTCATTTTTTACTCAAGGGTAGCACTGTTATACCGATATCTCAAATTGACAATAGCACTTTATTATCACAAAATTTCAAGGTCTTATGACGCTCCAGTAAAAAGTTACAGCATTTCAATGTTGCAAACTTTGATAGGTATATTACGCACAGAATAATAGTTAGTGAATTTTGAAGTTGCATCACTGTTTCATTTTTTACTCAAGGGAAGCACTGTTATACCGATATCTCAAATTGACAATAATATACTATTGTCACAAAATTTCAAGGTTTTATGACGCACCAGTAAAAAGTTACAGCATTTCAATGTTGCAAACTTTGATATTTATATTTCTCACAGTCTAAAAGTTAGTGAGTTTTGAAGTTGCATCAGTGTTTCATTTTTTACTCAAGGGTAGCACTATTTTACCGATATCTCAAATTGACAATAGCACTTTATTGTCACAAAATTTCAAGGTCTTATGAAGCTCCAGTAAAAAGTTACAGCATTTCAATTTTGCAAACTTTGATAGTTATATTGCGCACAGTATTAAAGTTAGTGAAATTTGAAGTTGCATCATTGTTTCATTTTTTACTCAAGGGTAGCACTGTTGTCCCGATATCTCAAATTAACAATAGTATACTATTGTCACAAAATTTCCAGGCCTTCTGACGCACCAGTAAAAAGTTACAGCATTTCAATGTTGCAAACTTTGATAGTTATATTGCGCACAGTATAAAAGTTAGTGAAATATGAAGTTGCATCAGTGTTTCATTTTTTACTCAAGGGTAGCACTGTTATACCGATATCTCAAATTGACAATAGTATACTATTGTCACAAAATTTCAAGGTCTTATGACGCTCCAGTAAAAAGTTACAGCATTTCAATGTTGCAAACTTTGATAGTTATATTACGCACAGAGTAAAAGTTAGTGAATTTTGAAGTTGCATCAGTATTTCTTTTTTTACTCAACGGTAGTACTGTTATACCGACATCTCAAATTTACACTAGTACTTTATTGTCACAAAATTTCCAGGCTTTCTGACGCACCAGTAAAAAATTACAGCATTTCAATGTTGAAAACTTTGATAATTATATTGCGCACAGTATAAAAGTTAGTGAAATTTGAAGTTGCATCAGTGTTTCATTTTTTACTCAAGGGTAGCACTGTTCTACCGATATCTCAAATTGACAATAGTATACTATTGTTACAAAATTTCAAGCTTTTATGACGCTCCAGTAAAAAGTTACAGCATTTCAATGTTGCAAACTTTGATAGTTATATTACGCACAGAATAAAAGTTAGTGAATTTTGAAGTTGCATCAGTATTTCATTTTTTTCTCAACGGTGGTACTGTTATACCGACATCTCAAATTGACACTAGTACTTTATTGTCACAAAATTTCCAGGCTTTCTGACGCACCCATAAAAAGTTACAGCATTTCAATGTTGCAAACTTTGATAGTTCTATTGCGCACAATATAAAAGTTAGTGAAATTTGAAGTTGCATCAGTGTTTCATTTTTACTCAAGGGTAGCACTGTTTTACCGATATCTCAAATTGACAATAGCACTTTATTATCACAAAATTTCAAGGTCTTATGGCGCTCCAGTAAAAAGTTACAGCATTTCAATGTTGCAAACTTTGATAGGTATATTACGCACAGAATAAAAGTTAGTGAATTTTGAAGTTTCATCAGTGTTTAATTTTTTACTCAACGGTAGTACTGTTATACCGACATCTCAAATTGACACTAGTACTTTATTGTCACAAAATTTCCAGGCTTTCTGACGCACCAGTAAAAAGTTACAGCATTTCAATGTTGCAAACTTTGATAGTTATATTATTCACAGTATAAAAGTTAGTGAAATATGAAGTTGCATCAGTGTTTAATTTTTTGCTCAAGGGAAGCTTTGTTGTACCGATATCGCAAATTGACAATAATATACTATTGTCATAAAATTTCAAGGTTTTATGACGCACCAGTAAAAAGTTACAGCATTTCAATGTTGCAAACTTTGATAGTTATATTATTCACAGTATAAAAGTTAGTGAAATATGAAGTTCCATCAGTGTTTCATTTTTTACTCAAGGGTAGCACTGTTTTACCGATATCTCAAATTGACAATAGCACTTTATTGTCACAAAATTTCAAGGTCTTATGAAGCTCCAGTAAAAAGTTACAGCATTTCAATGTTGCAAACTTTGATAGTTATATTGCGCACAGTATTAAAGTTAGTGAAATTTGAAGTTGCATCAGTGTTTCATTTTTTACTCAAGGGTAGCACTGTTGTACCGATATCTGAAATTGAAAATAGTTTACTATTCTCACAAAATTTCCAGGCCTTCTGACGCACCAGCAAACAGTTACAGCATTTCAATGTTGCAAACTTTGATAGTTATATTGCGCACAGTATAAAAGTTACTGAAATATGAAGTTGCATCAGTGTTTCATTTTTTACTCAAGGGTAGCACTGTTATAGCGATATCTCAAATTGACAATAGTATACTATTGTCACAAAATTTCAAGGTCTTATGACGCTTCAGTAAAAAGTTACAGCATTTCAATGTTGAAACTTTGATAGTTATATTACGCACAGAGTAAAAGTTAGTGAATTTTGAAGTTGCATCAGTATTTCTTTTTTTACTCAACGGTAGTACTGTTATACCGACATCTCAAATTGACACTAGTACTTTATTATCACAAAATTTCCAGGCTTTCTGACGCACCAGTAAAAAATTACAGCATTTCAATGTTGCAAACTTTGATAGTTATATTTCTCACAGTCTAAAAGTTAGTGAATTTTGAAGTTGCATCAGTGTTTCATTTTTACTCAAGGGTAGCACTGTTTTACCGATATCTCAAATTGACAATAGCACTTTATTATCACAAAATTTCAAGGTCTTATGGCGCTCCAGTAAAAAGTTACAGCATTTCAATGTTGCAAACTTTGATAGGTATATATTACGCACAGAATAAAAGTTAGTGAATTTTGAAGTTGCATCAGTGTTTAATTTTTTACTCAACGGTAGTACTGTTATACCGACATCTCAAATTGACACTAGTACTTTATTGTCACAAAATTTCCAGGCTTTCTGACGCACCAGTAAAAAGTTACAGCATTTCAATGTTGCAAACTTTGATAGTTATATTATTCACAGTATAAAAGTTAGTGAAATATGAAGTTGCATCAGTGTTTCATTTTTTACTCAAGGGAAGCACTGTTATACCGATATCTCAAATTGACAATAATATACTATTGTCATAAAATTTCAAGGTTTTATGACGCACCAGTAAAAAGTTACAGCATTTCAATGTTGCAAACTTTGATAGTTATATTATTCACAGTATAAAAGTTAGTGAAATATGAAGTTCCATCAGTGTTTCATTTTTTACTCAAGGGTAGCACTGTTTTACCGATATCTCAAATTGACAATAGCACTTTATTGTCACAAAATTTCAAGGTCTTATGAAGCTCCAGTAAAAAGTTACAGCATTTCAATGTTGCAAACTTTGATAGTTATATTGCGCACAGTATTAAAGTTAGTGAAATTTGAAGTTGCATCAGTGTTTCATTTTTTACTCAAGGGTAGCACTGTTGTACCGATATCTGAAATTGAAAATAGTTTACTATTCTCACAAAATTTCTAGGCCTTCTGACGCACCAGCAAACAGTTACAGCATTTCAATGTTGCAAACTTTGATAGTTATATTGCGCACAGTATAAAAGTTAGTGAAATATGAAGTTGCATCAGTGTTTCATTTTTTACTCAAGGGTAGCACTGTTATACCGATATCTCAAATTGACAATAGTATACTATTGTCACAAAATTTCAAGGTCTTATGACGCTTCAGTAAAAAGTTACAGCATTTCAATGTTGAAACTTTGATAGTTATATTACGCACAGAGTAAAAGTTAGTGAATTTTGAAGTTGCATCAGTATTTCTTTTTTTACACAACGGTAGTACTGTTATACCGACATCTCAAATTGACACTAGTACTTTATTATCACAAAATTTCCAGGCTTTCTGACGCACCAGTAAAAAATTACAGCATTTCAATGTTGCAAACTTTGATAATTATATTGCGCACAGTATAAAAGTTAGTGAAATTTGAAGTTGCATCAGTGTTTAATTTTTTCCTCAAGGGTAGCACTGTTATACCGATATCTGAAATTGACAATAGTATACTATTGTCACAAAATTTCACGGTTTTATGACGCACCAGTAAAAATTTACAGCATTTCTATGTTGCAAACTTTGATAGTTATATTTCTCACAGTCTAAAAGTTAATGAATTTTGAAGTTGAATCAGTGTTTCATTTTTTACTCAAGGGTAGCACTGTTTTACCGATATCTCAAATTGACAATAGCACTTTATTATCACAAAATTTCAAGGTCTTATGACGCTCCAGTAAAAAGTTACAGCATTTCAATGTTGCAAACTTTGATAGGTATATTACGCACAGAATAATAGTTAGTGAATTTTGAAGTTGCATCACTGTTTCATTTTTTACTCAAGGGAAGCACTGTTATACCGATATCTCAAATTGACAATAATATACTATTGTCACAAAATTTCAAGGTTTTATGACGCACCAGTAAAAAGTTACAGCATTTCAATGTTGCAAACTTTGATATTTATATTTCTCACAATCTAAAAGTTAGTGAGTTTTGAAGTTGCATCAGTGTTTCATTTTTTACTCAAGGGTAGCACTATTTTACCGATATCTCAAATTGACAATAGCACTTTATTTTCACAAAATTTCAAGGTCTTATGAAGCTCCAGTAAAAAGTTACAGCATTTCAATGTTGCAAACTTTGATAGTTATATTGCGCACAGTATTAAAGTTAGTGAAATTTGAAGTTGCATCAGTGTTTCATTTTTTACTCAAAGGTAGCACTGTTTTACCGATATCTCAAATTGACAATAGCACTTTATTGTCACAAAATTTCAAGGTCTTATGAAGCTCCAGTAAAAAGTTACAGCATTTCAATTTTGCAAACTTTGATAGTTATATTGCGCACAGTATTAAAGTTAGTGAAATTTGAAGTTGCATCATTGTTTCATTTTTTACTCAAGGGTAGCACTGTTGTCCCGATATCTCAAATTAACAATAGTATACTATTGTCACAAAATTTCCAGGCCTTCTGACGCACCAGTAAAAAGTTACAGCATTTCAATGTTGCAAACTTTGATAGTTATATTGCGCACAGTATAAAAGTTAGTGAAATATGAAGTTGCATCAGTGTTTCATTTTTTACTCAAGGGTAGCACTGTTATACCGATATCTCAAATTGACAATAGTATACTATTGTCACAAAATTTCAAGGTCTTATGACGCTCCAGTAAAAAGTTACAGCATTTCAATGTTGCAAACTTTGATAGTTATATTACGCACAGAGTAAAAGTTAGTGAATTTTGAAGTTGCATCAGTATTTCTTTTTTTACTCAACGGTAGTACTGTTATACCGACATCTCAAATTTACACTAGTACTTTATTGTCACAAAATTTCCAGGCTTTCTGACGCACCAGTAAAAAATTACAGCATTTCAATGTTGAAAACTTTGATAATTATATTGCGCACAGTATAAAAGTTAGTGAAATTTGAAGTTGCATCAGTGTTTCATTTTTTACTCAAGGGTAGCACTGTTCTACCGATATCTCAAATTGACAATAGTATACTATTGTTACAAAATTTCAAGCTTTTATGACGCTCCAGTAAAAAGTTACAGCATTTCAATGTTGCAAACTTTGATAGTTATATTACGCACAGAATAAAAGTTAGTGAATTTTGAAGTTGCATCAGTATTTCATTTTTTTCTCAACGGTGGTACTGTTATACCGACATCTCAAATTGACACTAGTACTTTATTGTCACAAAATTTCCAGGCTTTCTGACGCACCCATAAAAAGTTACAGCATTTCAATGTTGCAAACTTTGATAGTTATATTGCGCACAATATAAAAGTTAGTGAAATTTGAAGTTGCATCAGTGTTTCATTTTTACTCAAGGGTAGCACTGTTTTACCGATATCTCAAATTGACAATAGCACTTTATTATCACAAAATTTCAAGGTCTTATGGCGCTCCAGTAAAAAGTTACAGCATTTCAATGTTGCAAACTTTGATAGGTATATTACGCACAGAATAAAAGTTAGTGAATTTTGAAGTTGCATCAGTGTTTAATTTTTTACTCAACGGTAGTACTGTTATACCGACATCTCAAATTGACACTAGTACTTTATTGTCACAAAATTTCCAGGCTTTCTGACGCACCAGTAAAAAGTTACAGCATTTCAATGTTGCAAACTTTGATAGTTATATTATTCACAGTATAAAAGTTAGTGAAATATGAAGTTGCATCAGTGTTTCATTTTTTACTCAAGGGAAGCACTGTTATACCGATATCTCAAATTGACAATAATATACTATTGTCATAAAATTTCAAGGTTTTATGACGCACCAGTAAAAAGTTACAGCATTTCAATGTTGCAAACTTTGATAGTTATATTATTCACAGTATAAAAGTTAGTGAAATATGAAGTTCCATCAGTGTTTCATTTTTTACTCAAGGGTAGCACTGTTTTACCGATATCTCAAATTGACAATAGCACTTTATTGTCACAAAATTTCAAGGTCTTATGAAGCTCCAGTAAAAAGTTACAGCATTTCAATGTTGCAAACTTTGATAGTTATATTGCGCACAGTATTAAAGTTAGTGAAATTTGAAGTTGCATCAGTGTTTCATTTTTTACTCAAGGGTAGCACTGTTGTACCGATATCTGAAATTGAAAATAGTTTACTATTCTCACAAAATTTCCAGGCCTTCTGACGCACCAGCAAACAGTTACAGCATTTCAATGTTGCAAACTTTGATAGTTATATTGCGCACAGTATAAAAGTTACTGAAATATGAAGTTGCATCAGTGTTTCATTTTTTACTCAAGGGTAGCACTGTTATAGCGATATCTCAAATTGACAATAGTATACTATTGTCACAAAATTTCAAGGTCTTATGACGCTTCAGTAAAAAGTTACAGCATTTCAATGTTGAAACTTTGATAGTTATATTACGCACAGAGTAAAAGTTAGTGAATTTTGAAGTTGCATCAGTATTTCTTTTTTTACTCAACGGTAGTACTGTTATACCGACATCTCAAATTGACACTAGTACTTTATTATCACAAAATTTCCAGGCTTTCTGACGCACCAGTAAAAAATTACAGCATTTCAATGTTGCAAACTTTGATAATTATATTGCGCACAGTATAAAAGTTAGTGAAATTTGAAGTTGCATCAGTGTTTAATTTTTTCCTCAAGGGTAGCACTGTTATACCGATATCTGAAATTGACAATAGTATACTATTGTCACAAAATTTCACGGTTTTATGACGCACCAGTAAAAATTTACAGCATTTCTATGTTGCAAACTTTGATAGTTATATTTCTCACAGTCTAAAAGTTAGTGAATTTTGAAGTTGAATCAGTGTTTCATTTTTTACTCAAGGGTAGCACTGTTTTACCGATATCTCAAATTGACAATAGCACTTTATTATCACAAAACTTCAAGGTCTTATGAAGCTCCAGTAAAAAGTTACAGCATTTCAATGTTGCAAACTTTGATAGTTATATTACGCACAGAATAAAAGTTAGTGAATTTTGAAGTTGCATCAGTATTTCATTTTTTACTCAATGGTAGTACTGTTATACCGACATCTCAAATTGACACTAGTACTTTATTGTCACAAAATTTTCAGGCTTTCTGACGCACCACTAAAAAGTTACAGCATTTCAATGTTGCAAACTTTGATAGTTATATTGCGCACAATATAAAAGTTTGTGAAATTTGAAGTTGCATCAGTGTTTCATTTTTACTCAAGGGTAGCGCTGTTTTACCGATATCTCAAATTGATAATAGCACTTTATTATCACAAAATTTCAAGGTCTTATGACGCTCCAGTAAAAAGTTACAGCATTTCAATGTTGCAAACTTTGATAGGTATATTACGCACAATATAAAAGTTAGTGAATTTTGAAGTCTCGTCAGTGTTTCATTTTTTACTCAAGGGAAGCACTGTTATACCGATATCTCAAATTGACAATAGTATTTTATTGTCACAAAATTTCAAGGTTTTATAATGCTCCAGTAAAAAGTTACAGCATTTCAATGTTGCAAACTTTGATATTTATATTTCTCACAGTCTAAAAGTTAGTGAGTTTTGAAGTTGCATCAGTGTTTCATTTTTTACTCAAGGGTAGCACTATTTTACCGATATCTCAAATTGACAATAGCACTTTATTTTCACAAAATTTCAAGGTCTTATGAAGCTCCAGTAAAAAGTTACAGCATTTCAATGTTGCAAACTTTGATAGTGATATTGCGCACAGTATTAAAGTTAGTGAAATTTGAAGTTGCATCAGTGTTTCATTTTTTACTCAAGGGTAGCACTGTTGTACCGATATCTCAAATTGAAAATAGTTTACTATTGTCACAAAATTTCCAGGCCTTCTGACGCACAAGCAAAAAGTTACAGCATTTCAATGTTGCAAACTTTGATAGTTATATTGCGCACAGTATAAAAGTTAGTGAAATATGAAGTTGCATCAGTGTTTCATTTTTTACTCAAGGGTAGCACTGTTATACCGATATCTCAAATTGACAATAGTATACTATTGTCACAAAATTTCAAGGTCTTATGACGCTTCAGTAAAAAGTTACAGCATTTCAATGTTGCAAACTTTGATAGTTATATTACGCACAGAGTAAAAGTTAGTGAATTTTGAAGTTGCATCAGTATTTCTTTTTTTACTCAACGGTAGTACTGTTATACCGACATCTCAAATTGACCAGTGACCAGTGATGCACCAGTAAAAAATTACAGCATTTCAATGTTGCAAACTTTGATAATTATATTGCGCACAGTATAAAAGTTAGTGAAATTTGAAGTTGCATCAGTGTTTAATTTTTTCCTCAAGGGTAGCACTGTTATACCGATATCTGAAATTGACAATAGTATGCTATTGTCACAAAATTTCACGGTTTTATGACGCACCAGTAAAAAGTTACAGCATTTCTATGTTGCAAACTTTGATAATTATATTTCTCACAGTCTAAAAGTTAGTGAATTTTGAAGTTGAATCAGTGTTTCATTTTTTACTCAAGGGTAGCACTGTTTTACCGATATCTCAAATTGACAATAGGACTTTATTATCACAAAATTTCAAGGTCTTATGAAGCTCCAGTAAAAAGTTACAGCATTTCAATGTTGCAAACTTTGATAGTTATATTACGCACAGAATAAAAGTTAGTGAATTTTGAAGTTGCATCAGTATTTCATTTTTTACTCAATGGTAGTACTGTTATACCGACATCTCAAATTGACACTAGTACTTTATTGTCACAAAATTTCCAGGCTTTCTGACGCACCACTAAAAAGTTACAGCATTTCAATGTTGCAAACTTTGATAGTTATATTGCGCACAGTATAAACGTTTGTGAAATTTGAAGTTGCATCAGTGTTTCATTTTTTACTCAAGGGTAGCACTGTTTTACCGATATCTCAAATTGAAAATAGCACTTTATTTTCACAAAATTTCAAGGTCTTATGACGCTCCAGTAAAAAGTTACAGCATTTCAATGTTGCAAACTTTGATAGTTATATTACGCACAGAATAAAAGTTAGTGAATTTTGAAGTTGCATCAGTGTTTAATTTTTTACTCAACGGCAGTACTGTTATACCGACATCTCAAATTGACACTAGTACTTTATTGTCACAAAATTTCCAGGCTTTCTGACGCACCAGTAAAAAGTTACAGCATTTCAATGTTGCAAACTTTGATAGTTATATTACTCACAGTATAAAAGTTAGTCAAATTTGAAGTTGCATCAGTGTTTCATTTTTTACTCAAGGGTAGCACTGTTATACCGATATCTCAAATTGACAATAGTATACTATTGTCACAAAATTTCCAGGCTTTCTGACACACCTATAAAAAGTTATAGCATTTCAATGTTGCAAACTTTGATAGTTATATTACTCGCAGTATAAAAGTTTGTGAAATTTGAAGTGTCATCAGTGTTTAATTTTTTACTCAAGGGTAGCACTTTTTGACCGATATCTCAAATTGACAATAGCACTTTATTGTCACAAAATTTCTAGGTCTTATGAAGCTCAAGTAAAAAGTTACAGCATTTCAATGTTGCAAACTTTGATAGTTATATTGCGCACAGTATAAAAGTTAGTGAAATTTGAAGTTGCATCAGTGTTTCAATTTTTACTCAAGGGTAGCACTGTTGTACCGATATCTCAAATTGACAATAGTATACTATTGTCACAAAATTTCTAGGTTTTATGACGCACCAGCAAAAAGTTACAGCATTTCCATGTTGCAAACTTTGATAGTTATATTGCGCACAGTATAAAAGATTGTGCAATTTGAAGTTGAATCAGTGTTTCATTTTTTACTCAACGGTAGCACTGTTATACCGATATCTCAAATTGACAATAGTATACTATTGTCACAAAATTTCAAGATTTTATGACGCACCAGTAAAAAGTTACAGCATTTCAATGTTGCAAACTTTGATAGTTATATTACGCACAGAATAAAAGTTAGTGAATTTTGAAGTTGCATCAGTGTTTAATTTTTTATTCAACGGTAGATCTGTTACACTGACATCTCAAATTGACACTAGTACTTTATTATCATAAAATTTCCAGGCTTTCTGACGCACCAGTAAAAAGTTACAGCATTTCAATGTTGCAAACTTTGATAGTTATATTACTCACAGTATAAAAGTTAGTGAAATTTGAAGTTGCATCAGTGTTTCATTTTTTACCCAAGGGTAGCACTGTTATACCGATATCTCAAATTGACAATAGTATACTATTGTCACAAAATTTCCAGGCTTTCTGACGCACCAATAAAAAGTTACAGCATTTCAATGTTGCAAACTTTGATAGTTATATTACTCACAGTATAAAAGTTAGTGAAATTTGAAGTGTCATCAGTGTTTCATTTTTTACTCAAGGGTAGCACTGTTATACCGATATCTCAAATTGAAAATAGTATTCTATTCTCACAAAATTTCACGGTTTTATGACGCAACAGTAAAAAGTTACAGCATTTCTATGTTGCAAACTGTGATAGTTATATTTCTCACAGTCTAAAAGTTAGTGAATTTTGAAGTTGCATCAGAGTTTCATTTTTTACTCAAGGGTAGCACTGTTTTACCGATATCTCAAATTGACAATAGCACTTTATTGTCACAAAATTTCTAGGTCTTATGAAGCTCAAGTAAAAAGTTACAGCATTTCAATGTTGCAAACTTTGATAGTTATATTGCGCACAGAATAAAAGTTAGTGAAATTTGAAGTTGCATCAGTGTTTCATTTTTTCTCAACGGTAGTACTGTTATACCGACATCTCAAATTGACGCTAGTACTTTATTGTCACAAAAATTCCAGGCTTTCTGACGCACCAGTAAAAAGTTACAGCATTTCAATGTTGCAAACTTTGATAGTTATATTGCGCACAGTATAAAAGTTAGTGAAATTTGAAGTTGCATCAGTGTTTCATTTTTTACTCAAGGGTAGCACTGTTATACCGATATCTAAAATTGACAATAGTATACTATTGTCACAAAATTTCAAGGTCTTATGACGCTCCAGTAAAAAGTTACAGCATTTCAATGTTGCAAACTATGATAGTTATATTACTCACAGTATAAAAGTTAGTGAAATTTGAAGTTGCATCAGTGTTTCATTTTTTACTCAAGGGTAGCACTGTTATACCGACATCTCAAATTGACTTTCTGACGCACCAGTAAGAAGTTACAGCATTTCAATGTTGCAAACTTTGATAGTTATATTGCGCACAGTATAAAATTTAGTGAATTTTGAAGTTGCATCAGTATTTCATTTATTACTGAAGGGTAGCACTGTTATAGCGATATATCAAATTGACAATAGGAATTTATTGTCATAAAATTTCGATGTCTTATGACGCACCAGTAAAAAGTTACAGTATTTCAATGTTGTCAACTTTGATAGTTATATTACGCACAGTATAAATGCTAGTGAAGTTTGAAGTTGCTTAAGTGTTCCATTTTTTTTTCAAAAGTAGCACTGTTATACCGATATTTCAAATTGACAACAGGAATTTATTGTCATAAAATTTCGATGTCTTATGACGCACCAGTAAAAAGTTACAGTATTTCAATCTTGCCAACTTTGATAGTTATATTACGCACAGTATAAAAGTTAGTGAATTTTTAAGTTGTATCAGTGTTTCATTTTTTACTCAGAGGTAGCACTGTTATACCGATATCTCAAATTGACAATAGGATACTATTGTCACAAAATTTCAAGGTTTTATGACTCTCCAGTAAAAAGGTACAGCATTTCAATGTTGCAAACTTTGATAGTTATATTGCGCACAGTATAAAAGTTAGTGAAATTTGAAGTTGCAACAGTGTTTCATTTTTACTCAAGGGTAGCACTGTTATACCGATATCTCAAATTGACAATAGTATACTATTGTCACAAAATTTCTAGGTTTTATGACGCACCAGTAAAAAGTTACAGCATTTCAATGTTGCAAACTTTGATAATTATATTGCGCACAGTATAAAAGTTAGTGAAATTTGAAGTTGCATCAGTGTTTAATTTTTTCCTCAAGGGTAGCACTGTTATACCGATATCTGAAATTGACAATAGTATGCTATTGTCACAAAATTTCACGGTTTTATGACGCACCAGTAAAAAGTTACAGCATTTCTATGTTGCAAACTTTGATAATTATATTTCTCACAGTCTAAAAGTTAGTGAATTTTGAAGTTGAATCAGTGTTTCATTTTTTACTCAAGGGTAGCACTGTTTTACCGATATCTCAAATTGACAATAGGACTTTATTATCACAAAATTTCAAGGTCTTATGAAGCTCCAGTAAAAAGTTACAGCATTTCAATGTTGCAAACTTTGATAGTTATATTACGCACAGAATAAAAGTTAGTGAATTTTGAAGTTGCATCAGTATTTCATTTTTTACTCAATGGTAGTACTGTTATACCGACATCTCAAATTGACACTAGTACTTTATTGTCACAAAATTTCCAGGCTTTCTGACGCACCACTAAAAAGTTACAGCATTTCAATGTTGCAAACTTTGATAGTTATATTGCGCACAGTATAAAAGTTTGTGAAATTTGAAGTTGCATCAGTGTTTCATTTTTTACTCAAGGGTAGCACTGTTTTACCGATATCTCAAATTGAAAATAGCACTTTATTTTCACAAAATTTCAAGGTCTTATGACGCTCCAGTAAAAAGTTACAGCATTTCAATGTTGCAAACTTTGATAGTTATATTACGCACAGAATAAAAGTTAGTGAATTTTGAAGTTGCATCAGTGTTTAATTTTTTACTCAACGGCAGTACTGTTATACCGACATCTCAAATTGACACTAGTACTTTATTGTCACAAAATTTCCAGGCTTTCTGACGCACCAGTAAAAAGTTACAGCATTTCAATGTTGCAAACTTTGATAGTTATATTACTCACAGTATAAAAGTTAGTCAAATTTGAAGTTGCATCAGTGTTTCATTTTTTACTCAAGGGTAGCACTGTTATACCGATATCTCAAATTGACAATAGTATACTATTGTCACAAAATTTCCAGGCTTTCTGACACACCTATAAAAAGTTATAGCATTTCAATGTTGCAAACTTTGATAGTTATATTACTCGCAGTATAAAAGTTTGTGAAATTTGAAGTGTCATCAGTGTTTAATTTTTTACTCAAGGGTAGCACTTTTTTACCGATATCTCAAATTGACAATAGCACTTTATTGTCACAAAATTTCTAGGTCTTATGAAGCTCAAGTAAAAAGTTACAGCATTTCAATGTTGCAAACTTTGATAGTTATATTGCGCACAGTATAAAAGTTAGTGAAATTTGAAGTTGCATCAGTGTTTCAATTTTTACTCAAGGGTAGCACTGTTGTACCGATATCTCAAATTGACAATAGTATACTATTGTCACAAAATTTCTAGGTTTTATGACGCACCAGCAAAAAGTTACAGCATTTCCATGTTGCAAACTTTGATAGTTATATTGCGCACAGTATAAAAGATTGTGCAATTTGAAGTTGAATCAGTGTTTCATTTTTTACTCAACGGTAGCACTGTTATACCGATATCTCAAATTGACAATAGTATACTATTGTCACAAAATTTCAAGATTTTATGACGCACCAGTAAAAAGTTACAGCATTTCAATGTTGCAAACTTTGATAGTTATATTACGCACAGAATAAAAGTTAGTGAATTTTGAAGTTGCATCAGTGTTTAATTTTTTATTCAACGGGAGATCTGTTACACTGACATCTCAAATTGACACTAGTACTTTATTATCATAAAATTTCCAGGCTTTCTGACGCACCAGTAAAAAGTTACAGCATTTCAATGTTGCAAACTTTGATAGTTATATTACTCACAGTATAAAAGTTAGTGAAATTTGAAGTTGCATCAGTGTTTCATTTTTTACCCAAGGGTAGCACTGTTATACCGATATCTCAAATTGACAATAGTATACTATTGTCACAAAATTTCCAGGCTTTCTG
Source organism: Clusia tigrina (assembly GCA_920105625.2). NCBI lineage: Eukaryota > Metazoa > Arthropoda > Insecta > Diptera > Clusiidae > Clusia > Clusia tigrina. The sequence continues at coordinate 202,457,246 of OV050030.1, read as the reverse complement.
ACGCACCAATAAAAAGTTACAGCATTTCAATGTTGCAAACTTTGATAGTTATATTACTCACAGTATAAAAGTTAGTGAAATTTGAAGTGTCATCAGTGTTTCATTTTTTACTCAAGGGTAGCACTGTTATACCGATATCTCAAATTGAAAATAGTATTCTATTCTCACAAAATTTCACGGTTTTATGACGCAACAGTAAAAAGTTACAGCATTTCTATGTTGCAAACTGTGATAGTTATATTTCTCACAGTCTAAAAGTTAGTGAATTTTGAAGTTGCATCAGAGTTTCATTTTTTACTCAAGGGTAGCACTGTTTTACCGATATCTCAAATTGACAATAGCACTTTATTGTCACAAAATTTTAAGGTCTTATGTAGCTCCAGTAAAAAGTTACAACATTTCAATGTTGCAAACTTTGATAGTTATATTACGCACAGAATAAAAGTTAGTGAAATTTGAAGTTGCATCAGTGTTTCATTTTTTCTCAACGGTAGTACTGTTATACCGACATCTCAAATTGACGCTAGTACTTTATTGTCACAAAAATTCCAGGCTTTCTGACGCACCAGTAAAAAGTTACAGCATTTCAATGTTGCAAACTTTGATAGTTATATTGCGCACAGTATAAAAGTTAGTGAAATTTGAAGTTGCATCAGTGTTTCATTTTTTACTCAAGGGTAGCACTGTTATACCGATATCTAAAATTGACAATAGTATACTATTGTCACCAAATTTCAAGGTCTTATGACGCTCCAGTAAAAAGTTACAGCATTTCAATGTTGCAAACTATGATAGTTATATTACTCACAGTATAAAAGTTAGTGAAATTTGAAGTTGCATCAGTGTTTCATTTTTTACTCAAGGGTAGCACTGTTATACCGACATCTCAAATTGACTTTCTGACGCACCAGTAAGAAGTTACAGCATTTCAATGTTGCAAACTTTGATAGTTATATTGCGCACAGTATAAAATTTAGTGAATTTTGAAGTTGCATCAGTATTTCATTTATTACTGAAGGGTAGCACTGTTATAGCGATATATCAAATTGACAATAGGAATTTATTGTCATAAAATTTCGATGTCTTATGACGCACCAGTAAAAAGTTACAGTATTTCAATGTTGTCAACTTTGATAGTTATATTACGCACAGTATAAATGCTAGTGAAGTTTGAAGTTGCTTAAGTGTTCCATTTTTTTTTCAAAAGTAGCACTGTTATACCGATATTTCAAATTGACAACAGGAATTTATTGTCATAAAATTTCGATGTCTTATGACGCACCAGTAAAAAGTTACAGTATTTCAATCTTGCCAACTTTGATAGTTATATTACGCACAGTATAAAAGTTAGTGAATTTTTAAGTTGTATCAGTGTTTCATTTTTTACTCAGAGGTAGCACTGTTATACCGATATCTCAAATTGACAATAGGATACTATTGTCACAAAATTTCAAGGTTTTATGACTCTCCAGTAAAAAGTTACAGCATTTCAATGTTGCAAACTTTGATAGTTATATTGCGCACAGTATAAAAGTTAGTGAAATTTGAAGTTGCAACAGTGTTTCATTTTTACTCAAGGGTAGCACTGTTATACCGATATCTCAAATTGACAATAGTATACTATTGTCACAAAATTTCTAGGTTTTATGACGCACCAGTAAAAAGTTACAGCATTTCAATGTTGCAAACTTTGATAGTTATATTGCGCACAGTATAAAAGTTAGTGAAATTTGAATTTTCATCAGTGTTTCATTTTTTACTCAAGGGTAGCACAGTTATACCGATATCTCAAATTGACAATTGTATACTATTGTCACAAAATTTCACGGTTTTATGACGCACCAGTAAAAAGTTACAGCATTTCTATGTTGCAAACTTTGATAGTTATATTTCTCACAGTCTAAAAGTTGGTGAATTTTGAAGTTGCATCAGTGTTTAATTTTTTACTCAACGGTAGTACTTTTATACCGACATCTCAAATTGACACTAGTAATTTAATGTCACAAAATTTCCAGGCTTTCTGACGCACCAGTAAAAAGTTACAGCAATAGTATACTATTGCCACAAAATTTCTAAGTTTTATGACGCACCAGTAAAAAGTTACAGCATTTCAATGTTGCAAACTTTGATACTTATATTGCGCACAGTATAAAAGTTAGTGAAATTTGAAGTTGCATCAGTGTTTCATTTTTTACCCAAGGGTAGCACTGTTATACCGATATCTCAAATTGACAATAGTATACTGTTGTTTCAAAATTTCCAGGCTTTATGACGCACTAATAAAAAGTTACAGCATTTCAATGTTGCAAACTTTGATAGTTATATTACTCACAGTATAAAAGTTAGTGAAATTTGAAGTGTCATCAGTGTTTCATTTTTTACTCAAGGGTAGCACTGTTATACCGATATCTCAAATTGACAATAGTATACTATTGTCACAAAATTTCACGGTTTTATGACGCACCAGTAAAAAGTTACAGCATTTCTATGTTGCAAACTTTGATAGTTATATTTCTCACTGTCTAAAAGTTAGTGAATTTTGAAGTTGCATCAGAGTTTCATTTTTTACTCAATGGTAGCACTGTTTTACCGATATCTCAAATTGACAATAGCACTTTATTGTCACAAAATTTCAAGGTCTTATGTAGCTCCAGTAAAAAGTTACAGCATTTCAATGTTGCAAACTTTGATAGTTATATTACGCACAGAATAAAAGTTAGTGAATTTTGAAGTTGCATCAGTGTTTCATTTTTTACTCAACGGTAGTACTGTTGTACCGACATCTCAAATTGACACTAGTACTTTATTGTCACAAAAATTCCAGGCTTTCTGACGCACCAGTAAAAAGTTACAGCATTTCAATGTTGCAAACTTTGATAGTTATATTGCGCACAGCATAAAAGTTAGTGAAATTTGAAGTTGCATCAGTGTTTCATTTTTTACTCAAGGGTAGCACTGTTATACCGGTATCTCAAATTGACAATAGTATACTATTGTCACAAAATTTCAAGGTCTTATGACGCTCCAGTAAAAAGTTACAGCATTTCAATGTTGCAAACTTTGATAGTTATATTACTCACAGTATAAAAGTTAGTGAAATTTGAAGTGTCATCAGTATTTCATTTTTTACTCAAGGGTAGCACTGTTATACCGATATCTCAAATTGACAATAGTATACTGTTGTTACAAAATTTCCAGGCTTTATGACGCACTAATAAAAAGTTACAGCATTTCAATGTTGCAAACTTTGATAGTTATATTACTCACAGTATAAAAGTTAGTGAAATTTGAAGTGTCATCAGTGTTTCATTTTTTACTCAAGGGTAGCACTGTTATACCGATATCTCAAATTGACAATAGCACTTTATTGTCACAAAATTTCAAGGTCTTATGTAGCTCCAGTAAAAAGTTACAGCATTTCAATGTTGCAAACTTTGATAGTTATATTACGCACAGAATAAAAGTTAGTGAATTTTGAAGTTGCATCAGTGTTTCATTTTTTACTCAACGGTAGTACTGTTATACCGATATCTCAAACTGACAATAGTATACTATTGTCACAAAATTTCAAGGTTTTATAACGCACCAGTAAAAAGTTACAGAATTCCAATGTTGCAAACTTTGATAGTTATATTACGCACAGAATAAAAGTTAGTGAATTTTTAAGTTGCATCAGTGTTTCATTTTTTACTCAAGGGTAGCACTGTTGTACCGATATCTCAAATTGACAATAGTATACTATTGTCACAAAATTTCTAGGTTTTATGACGCACCAGTAAAAAGTTACAGCATTTCAATATTGCAAACTTTGATAGTTATATTGCGCACAGTATAAAAGTTAGTGAAATTTGAAGTTGCGTCAGTGTTTCATTTTTTACTCAAGGGTAGCACTGTTATACCGATATCTCAAATTGACAATAGTATACTATTGTCACAAAATTTCAAGGTTTTATGACGCACCAGTAAAAAGTTACAGCATTTCAATGTTGCAAACTTTGATAGTTATATTGCGCACAGTATAAAAGTTAGTGAAATTTGAAGTTGCATCAGTGTTTTTCTTTTTTTACTCAAGGGTAGCACTGTTGTACCGATATCTCAAATTGACAATAGTATACTATTGTCACAAAATTTCTAAGTTTTATGACGCACCAGTAAAAAGTTACAGCATTTCAATGTTGCAAACTTTGATACTTATATTGCGCACAGTATAAAAGTTAGTGAAATTTGAAGTTGCATCAGTGTTTCATTTTTTACCCAAGGGTAGCACTGTTATACCGATATCTCAAATTGACAATACTATACTGTTGTTACAAAATTTCCAGGCTTTATGACGCACTAATAAAAAGTTACAGCATTTCAATGTTGCAAACTTTGATAGTTATATTACTCACAGTATAAAAGTTAGTGAAATTTGAAGTGTCATCAGTGTTTCATTTTTTACTCAAGGGTAGCACTGTTATACCGATATCTCAAATTGACAATAGTATACTATTGTCACAAAATTTCACGGTTTTATGACGCACCAGTAAAAAGTTACAGCATTTCTATGTTGCAAACTTTGATAGTTATATTTCTCACTGTCTAAAAGTTAGTGAATTTTGAAGTTGCATCAGAGTTTCATTTTTTACTCAAGGGTAGCACTGTTTTACCGATCTCTCAAATTGACAATAGCACTTTATTGTCACAAAATTTCAAGGTCTTATGTAGCTCCAGTAAAAAGTTACAGCATTTCAATGTTGCAAACTTTGATAGTTATATTACGCACAGAATAAAAGTTAGTGAATTTTGAAGTTGCATCAGTGTTTCATTTTTTACTCAACGGTAGTACTGTTGTACCGACATCTCAAATTGACACTAGTACTTTATTGTCACAAAAATTCCAGGCTTTCTGACGCACCAGTAAAAAGTTACAGCATTTCAATGTTGCAAACTTTGATAGTTATATTGTGCACAGCATAAAAGTTAGTGAAATTTGAAGTTGCATCAGTGTTTCATTTTTTACTCAAGGGTAGCACTGTTATACCGATATCTCAAATTGACAATAGTATACTATTGTCACAAAATTTCAAGGTCTTATGACGCTCCAGTAAAAAGTTACAGCATTTCAATGTTGCAAACTATGATAGTTATATTGCGCACAGTATAAAAGTTAGTGAAATTTGAAGTTGCATCAGAGTTTCATTTTTTACTCAAGGGTAGCACTGTTTTACCGATATCTCAAATTGACAATAGCACTTTATTGTCACAAAATTTCAAGGTCTTATGTAGCTCCAGTAAAAAGTTACAGCATTTCAATGTTGCAAACTTTGATAGTTATATTTCTCACTGTCTAAAAGTTAGTGAATTTTGAAGTTGCATCAGAGTTTCATTTTTTACTCAAGGGTAGCACTGTTTTACCGATCTCTCAAATTGACAATAGCACTTTATTGTCACAAAATTTCAAGGTCTTATGTACCTCCAGTAAAAAGTTACAGCATTTCAATGTTGCAAACTTTGATAGTTATATTACGCACAGAATAAAAGTTAGTGAATTTTGAAGTTGCATCAGTGTTTCATTTTTTACTCAACGGTAGTACTGTTGTACCGACATCTCAAATTGACACTAGTACTTTATTGTCACAAAAATTCCAGGCTTTCTGACGCACCAGTAAAAAGTTACAGCATTTCAATGTTGCAAACTTTGATAGTTATATTGCGCACAGCATAAAAGTTAGTGAAATTTGAAGTTGCATCAGTGTTTCATTTTTTACTCAAGGGTAGCACTGTTGTACCGATATCTCAAATTGACAATAGTATACTATTGTCACAAAATTTCTAGGTTTTATGACGCACCAGTAAAAAGTTACAGCATTTCAATATTGCAAACTTTGATAGTTATATTGCGCACAGTATAAAAGTTAGTGAAATTTGAAGTTGCATCAGTGTTTCATTTTTTACTCAAGGGTAGCACTGTTATACCGATATCTCAAATTGACAATAGTATACTATTGTCACAAAATTTCAAGGTTTTATGACGCACCAGTAAAAAGTTACAGCATTTCAATGTTGCAAACTTTGATAGTTATATTGCGCACAGTATAAAAGTTAGTGAAATTTGAAGTTGCATCAGTGTTTCATTTTTTACTCAATGGTAGCACTGTTTTACCGATATCTCAAATTGACAATAGTATACTATTGTCACAAAATTTCTAAGTTTTATGACTCACCAGTAAAAAGTTACAGCATTTCAATGTTGCAAACTTTGATACTTATATTGCGCATAGTATAAAAGTTAGTGAGATTTGAAGTTGCATCAGTGTTTCATTTTTTACCCAAGGGTAGCACTGTTATACCGATATCTCAAATTGACAATAGTATACTGTTGTTACAAAATTTCCAGGCTTTATGACGCACTAATAAAAAGTTACAGCATTTCAATGTTGCAAACTTTGATAGTTATATTACTCACAGTATAAAATTTAGTGAAATTTGAAGTGTCATCAGTGTTTCATTTTTTACTCAAGGGTAGCACTGTTATACCGATATCTCAAATTGACAATAGTATACTATTGTCACAAAATTTCACGGTTTTATGACGCACCAGTAAAAAGTTACAGCATTTCTATGTTGCAAACTTTGATAGTTATATTTCTCACTGTCTAAAAGTTAGTGAATTTTGAAGTTGCATCAGAGTTTCATTTTTTAATCAAGGGTAGCACTGTTTTACCGATATCTCAAATTGACAATAGCACTTTATTGTCACAAAATTTTAAGGTCTTATGTAGCTCCAGGAAAAAGTTACAGCATTTCAATGTTGCAAACTTTGATAGTTATATTGCGCACAGTATAAAAGTTAGTAAAATTTGAAGTTGCATCAGTGTTTCATTTTTTACTCAAGGGTAGCACTGTTATACCGATATCTCAAATTGACAATAGTATACTATTGTCACAAAATTTCAAGGTTTTATGATGCACCAGTAAAAAGTTACAGCATTTCAATGTTGCAAACTTTGATAGTTATATTGCGCACAGTATAAAAGTTAGTGAAATTTGAAGTTGCTTCAGTGTTTCATTTTTTACTCAAGGGTAGCACTGTTGTACCGATATCTCAAATTGACAATAGTATACTATTGTCACAAAATTTCTAAGTTTTATGACGCACCAGTAAAAAGTTACAGCATTTCAATGTTGCAAACTTTGATACTTATATTGCGCACAGTATAAAATTTAGTGAAATTTGAAGTTGCATCAGTGTTTCATTTTTTACCCAATTGTAGCACTGTTATACCGATATCTCAAATTGACAATAGTATACTGTTGTTACAAAATTTCCAGGCTTTATGACGCACTAATAAAAAGTTACAGCATTTCAATGCTGCAAACTTTGATAGTTATATTACTCACAGTATAAGTTAGTGAAATTTGAAGTGTCATCAGTGTTTCATTTTTTACTCAAGGGTAGCACTGTTATACCGATATCTCAAATTGACAATAGTATACTATTGTCACAAAATTTCAAGATTTTATGACGCACCAGTAAAAAGTTACAGCATTTCAATGTTGCAAACTTTGATAGTTATATTACGCACAGAATAAAAGTTAGTGAATTTTGAAGTTGCATCAGTGTTTAATTTTTTACTCAACGGTAGTACTGTTATAGTGACATCTCAAATTGACACTAGTACTTTATTGTCACAAAATTTAGGCTGTTATACCGATATCTTAAAATGACAATAGTATACTATTGTCACAAAATTTCCAGGCTTCCTGACGCACCAGTAAAAAGTTACAGCATTTCAATGTTGCAAACTTTGATAGTTATATTACTCACAGTATAAAAGTTAGTGAAATTTGAAGTTGCATCAGTGTTTAATTTTTAACTGAAGGGTAGCACTGTTATACCAATATCTCAAATTGACAATAGTATACTATTGTCACAAAATTTCAAGATTTTATGACGCACCAGTAAAAAGTTACAGCATTTCAATGTTGCAAACTTTGATAGTTATATTACTCACAGTATAAAAGTTAGTGAAATTTGAAGTTGCATCAGTGTTTCATTTTTTACCCAAGGGTAGCACTGTTATACCGATATCTCAAATTGACAATAGTATACTATTGTTAAAAAATTTCCAGGCTTTATGACGCACCAATAAAAAGTTACAGCATTTCAATGTTGCAAACTTTGATAGTTATATTACTCACAGTATAAATTAGTGAAATTTGAAGTGTCATCAGTGTTTCATTTTTTACTCAAGGGTAGCACTGTTATACCGATATCTCAAATTGACAATAGTATACTATTGTCACAAAATTTCACGGTTTTATGACGCACCAGTAAAAAGTTACAGCATTTCTATGTTGCAAACTTTGATATTTATATTTCTGACTGTCTAAAAGTTAGTGAATTTTGAAGTTGCATCAGAGTTTCATTTTTTACTCAAGGGTAGCACTGTTTTACCGATATCTCAAATTGACAATAGCACTTTATTGTCACAAAATTTCAAGGTCTTATATAGCTCCAGTAAAAAGTTACAGCATTTCAATGTTGCAAACTTTGATAGTTATATTGCGCACAGCATAAAAGTTAGTGAAATTTGAAGTTGCATCAGTGTTTCATTTTTTACTCAAGGGTAGTACTGTTGTACCGACATCTCAAATTGACACTAGTACTTTATTGTCACAAAAATTCCAGGCTTTCTGACGCACCAGTAAAAAGTTACAGCATTTCAATGTTGCAAACTTTGATAGTTATATTGCGCACAGCATAAAAGTTAGTGAAATTTGAAGTTGCATCAGTGTTTCATTGTTTACTCAAGGGTAGCACTGTTATACCGGTATCTCAAATTGACAATAGTATACTATTGTCACAAAATTTCAAGGTCTTATGACGCTCCAGTAAAAAGTTACAGCATTTCAATGTTGCAAACTTTGATAGTTATATTACTCACAGTATAAAAGTTAGTGAAATTTGAAGTGTCATCAGTATTTCATTTTTTACTCAAGGGTAGCACTGTTATACCGATATCTCAAATTGACAATAGAATACTATTGTCACAAAATTTCACGGTTTTATGACGCACCAGTAAAAAGTTACAGCATTTCTATGTTGCAAACTTTGATGGTTATATTTCTCACAGTCTAAAAGTTAGTGAATTTTGAAGTTGCATCAGTGTTTCATTTTTTACTCAACGGTAGTACTGTTATACCGATATCTCAAATTGACAATAGCACTTTATTGTCACAAAATTTCAAGGTCTTATGAAGCTCCATTAAAAAGGTACAGCATTTCAATGTTGCAAACTTTGATAGTTATATTGCGCACAGTATAAAAGTTAGTGAAATTTGAAATTGCATCAGTGTTTCATTTTTTACTCAAGGGTAGCACTGTTGTACCGATATCTCAAATTGACAATAGTATACTATTGTCACAAAATTTCTAAGTTTTATGACGCACCAGTAAAAAGTTACAGCATTTCAATGTTGCAAACTTTGATACTTATATTGCGCACAGTATAAAAGTTAGTGAAATTTGAAGTTGCATCAGTGTTTCATTTTTTACCCAAGGGTAGCACTGTTATACCGATATCTCAAATTGACAATAGTATACTGTTGTTACAAAATTTCCAGGCTTTATGACGCACTAATAAAAAGTTACAGCATTTCAATGTTGCAAACTTTGATAGTTATATTACTCACAGTATAAAAGTTAGTGAAATTTGAAGTGTCATCAGTGTTTCATTTTTTACTCAAGGGTAGCACTGTTATACCGATATCTCAAATTGACAATAGTATACTATTGTCACAAAATTTCACGGTTTTATGACGCACCAGTAAAAAGTTACAGCATTTCTATGTTGCAAACTTTGATAATTATATTTCTCACTGTCTAAAAGTTAGTGAAATTTGAAGTTGCATCAGAGTTTCATTTTTTACTCAAGGGTAGCACTGTTATACCGGTATCTCAAATTGACAATAGTATACTATTGTCACAAAATTTCAAGGTCTTATGAGGCTCCAGTAAAAAGTTACAGCATTTCAATGTTGCAAACTTTGATAGTTATATTACTCACAGTATAAAAGTTAGTGAAATTTGAAGTGTCATCAGTATTTCATTTTTTACTCAAGGGTAGCACTGTTATACCGATATCTCAAATTGACAATAGTATACTATTGTCACAAAATTTCAAGATTTTATGATGCACCAGTAAAAAGTTACAGCATTTCAATGTTGCAAACTTTGATAGTTATATTACGCACAGAATAAATGTTAGTGAATTTTGAAGTTGCATCAGTGTTTAATTTTTTACTCAACGGTAGTACTGTTATAGTGACATCTCAAATTGACACTAGTACTTTATTGTCACAAAATTTAGGCTGTTATACCGATATCTTAAAATGACAATAGTATACTATTGTCACAAAATTTCCAGGCTTTCTGACGCACCAGTAAAAAGTTACAGCATTTCAATGTTGCAAACTTTGATAGTTATATTACTCACAGTATAAAAGTTAGTGAAATTTGAAGTTGCATCAGCGTTTCATTTTTTACTCAAGGGTAGCACTGTTATACCGATATCTCAAATTGACAATAGTATACTATTGTCACAAAATTTCAAGATTTTATGACGCACCAGTAAAAAGTTACAGCATTTCAATGTTGCAAACTTTGATAGTTATATTACTCACAGTATAAAAGTTAGTGAAATTTGAAGTTGCATCAGTGTTTCATTTTTTACCCAAGGGTGGCACTGTTATACCGATATCTCAAATTGACAATAGTATACTATTGTTAAAAAATTTCCAGGCTTTATGACGCACCAATAAAAAGTTACAGCATTTCAATGTTGCAAACTTTGATAGTTATATTACTCACAGTATAAATTAGTGAAATTTGAAGTGTCATCAGTGTTTCATTTTATACTCAAGGGTAGCACTGTTATACCGATATCTCAAATTGACAATAGTATACTATTGTCACAAAATTTCACGGTTTTATGACGCACCAGTAAAAAGTTACAGCATTTCTATGTTGCAAACTTTGATATTTATATTTCTGACTGTCTAAAAGTTAGTGAATTTTGAAGTTGCATCAGAGTTTCATTTTTTACTCAAGGGTAGCACTGTTTTACCGATATCTCAAATTGACAATAGCACTTTATTGTCACAAAATTTCAAGGTCTTATATAGCTCCAGTAAAAAGTTACAGCATTTCAATGTTGCAAACTTTGATAGTTATATTGCGCACAGCATAAAAGTTAGTGAAATTTGAAGTTGCATCAGTGTTTCATTTTTTACTCAAGGGTAGCACTGTTTTACCGATATCTCAAATTGACAATAGCACTTTATTGTCACAAAATTTCAAGGTCTTATGTAGCTCCAGTAAAAAGTTACAGCATTTCAATGTTGCAAACATTGATAGTTATATTACGCACAGAATAAAAGTTAGTGAATTTTGAAGTTGCTTCAGTGTTTCATTTTTTACTCAACGGTAGTACTGTTGTACCGACATCTCAAATTGACACTAGTACTTTATTGTCACAAAAATTCCAGGCTTTCCGACGCACCAGTAAAAAGTTACAGCATTTCAATGTTGCAAACTTTGATAGTTATATTGCGCACAGCATAAAAGTTAGTGAAATTTGAAGTTGCATCAGTGTTTCATTTTTTACTCAAGGGTAGCACTGTTATACCGGTATCTCAAATTGACAGTAGTATACTATTGTCACAAAATTTCAAGGTCTTATGACGCTCCAGTAAAAAGTTACAGCATTTCAATGTTGCAAACTTTGATAGTTATATTACTCACAGTATAAAAGTTAGTGAAATTTGAAGTGTCATCAGTATTTCATTTTTTACTCAAGGGTAGCACTGTTATACCGATATCTCAAATTGACAATAGAATACTATTGTCACAAAATTTCACGGTTTTATGACGCACCAGTAAAAAGTTACAGCATTTCTATGTTGCAAACTTTGATGTTTATATTTCTCACAGTCTAAAAGTTAGTGAATTTTGAAGTTGCATCAGTGTTTCATTTTTTACTCAACGGTAGTACTGTTATACCGATATCTCAAATTGACAATAGCACTTTATTGTCACAAAATTTCAAGGTCTTATGAAGCTCCAGTAAAAAGGTACAGCATTTCAATGTTGCAAACTTTGATACTTATATTGCGCACAGTATAAAAGTTAGTGAAATTTGAAGTTGCATCAGTGTTTCATTTTTTACCCAAGGGTAGCACTGTTATACCGATATCTCAAATTGACAATAGTATACTGTTGTTACAAAATTTCCAGGCTTTATGACGCACTAATAAAAAGTTACAGCATTTCAATGTTGCAAACTTTGATAGTTATATTACTCACAGTATAAAAGTTAGTGAAATTTGAAGTGTCATCAGTGTTTCATTTTTTACTCAAGGGTAGCACTGTTATACCGATATCTCAAATTGACAATAGTATACTATTGTTACAAAATTTCCAGGCTTTATGACGCACTAATAAAAAGTTACAGCATTTCAATGTTGCAAACTTTGATAGTTATATTACTCACTGTCTAAAAGTTAGTGAATTTTGAAGTTGCATCAGAGTTTCATTTTTTACTCAAGGGTAGCACTGTTATACCGGTATCTCAAATTGACAATAGTATACTATTGTCACAAAATTTCAAGGTCTTATGAGGCTCCAGTAAAAAGTTACAGCATTTCAATGTTGCAAACTTTGATAGTTATATTACTCACAGTATAAAAGTTAGTGAAATTTGAAGTGTCATCAGTATTTCATTTTTTACTCAAGGGTAGCACTGTTATACCGATATCTCAAATTGACAATAGTATACTATTGGTTCAAAATTTCCAGGCTTTATGACGCACTAATAAAAAGTTACAGCATTTCAATGTTGCAAACTTTGATAGTTATATTACTCACTGTCTAAAAGTTAGTGAATTTTGAAGTTGCATCAGAGTTTCATTTTTTACTCAAGGGTAGCACTGTTATACCGGTATCTCAAATTGACAATAGTATACTATTGTCACAAAATTTCAAGGTCTTATGAGGCTCCAGTAAAAAGTTACAGCATTTCAATGTTGCAAACTTTGATAGTTATATTACTCACAGTATAAAAGTTAGTGAAATTTGAAGTGTCATCAGTATTTCATTTTTTACTCAAGGGTAGCACTGTTATACCGATATCTCAAATTGACAATAGAATACTATTGTCACAAAATTTCACGGTTTTATGACGCACCAGTAAAAAGTTACAGCATTTCTATGTTCCAAACTTTGATGGTTATATTTCTCACAGTCTAAAAGTTAGTGAATTTTGCATCACTGTTTCATTTTTTACTCAACGGTAGTACTGTTATACCGATATCTCAAATTGACAATAGCACTTTATTGTCACAAAATTTCAAGGTCTTATGAAGCTCCAGTAAAAAGGTACAGCATTTCAATGTTGCAAATTTTGATAGTTATATTGCGCACAGTATAAAAGTTAGTGAAATTTGAAGTTGCATCAGTGTTTCATTTTTTACTCAAGGGTAGCACTGTTGTACTGATATCTCAAATTGACAATAGTATACTATTGTCACAAAATTTCTAGGTTTTATGACGCACCAGTAAAAAGTTACAGCATTTCAATATTGCAAACTTTGATAGTTATATTGCGCACAGTATAAAAGTTAGTGAAATTTGAAGTTGCATCAGTGTTTCATTTTTTACTCAAGGGTAGCACTGTTATACCGATATCTCAAATTGACAATAGTATACTATTGTCACAAAATTTCAAGGTTTTATGACGCACCAGTAAAAAGTTACAGCATTTCAATGTTGCAAACTTTGATAATTATATTGCGCACAGTATAAAAGTTAGTGAAATTTGAAGTTGCATCAGTGTTTCATTTTTTACTCAAGGGTAGCACTGTTGTACCGATATCTCAAATTGACAATAGTATACTATTGTCACAAAATTTCTAAGTTTTATGACGCACCAGTAAAAAGTTACAGCATTTCAATGTTGCAAACTTTGATACTTATATTGCGCACAGTATAAAAGTTAGTGAAATTTGTAGTTGCATCAGTGTTTCATTTTTTACCCAAGGGTAGCACTGTTATACCGATATCTCAAATTGACAATAGTATACTGTTGTTACAAAATTTCCAGGCTTTATGACGCACTAATAAAAAGTTACAGCATTTCAATGTTGCAAACTTTGATAGTTATATTACTCACAGTATAAAAGTTAGTGAAATTTGAAGTGTCATCAGTGTTTCATTTTTTACTCAAGGGTAGCACTGTTATACCGATATCTCAAATTGACAATAGTATACTATTGTCACAAAATTTCACGGTTTTATGACGCACCAGTAAAAAGTTACAGCATTTCTATGTTGCAAACTTTGATAGTTATATTTCTCACTGTCTAAAAGTTAGTGAATTTTGAAGTTGCATCAGAGTTTCATTTTTTACTCAAGGGTAGCACTGTTTTACCGATATCACAAATTGACAATAGCACTTTATTGTCACAAAATTTCAAGGTCTTATGTAGCTCCAGTAAAAAGTTACAGCATTTCAATGTTGCAAACTTTGATAGTTATATTACGCACAGAATAAAAGTTAGTGAATTTTGAAGTTGCATCAGTGTTTCATTTTTTACTCAACGGTAGTACTGTTGTACCGACATCTCAAATTGACACTAGTACTTTATTGTCACAAAAATTCCAGGCTTTCTGACGCACCAGTAAAAAGTTACAGCATTTCAATGTTGCAAACTTTGATAGTTATATTACTCACAGTATAAAAGTTAGTGAAATTTGAAGTGTCATCAGTGTTTCATTTTTTACTCAAGGGTAGCACTGTTATACCGATATCTCAAATTGACAATAGTATACTATTGTTACAAAATTTCCAGGCTTTATGACGCACTAATAAAAAGTTACAGCATTTCAATGTTGCAAACTTTGATAGTTATATTACTCACTGTCTAAAAGTTAGTGAATTTTGAAGTTGCATCAGAGTTTCATTTTTTACTCAAGGGTAGCACTGTTATACCGGTATCTCAAATTGACAATAGTATACTATTGTCACAAAATTTCAAGGTCTTATGAGGCTCCAGTAAAAAGTTACAGCATTTCAATGTTGCAAACTTTGATAGTTATATTACTCACAGTATAAAAGTTAGTGAAATTTGAAGTGTCATCAGTATTTCATTTTTTACTCAAGGGTAGCACTGTTATACCGATATCTCAAATTGACAATAGAATACTATTGTCACAAAATTTCACGGTTTTATGACGCACCAGTAAAAAGTTGCAGCATTTCTATGTTCCAAACTTTGATGGTTATATTTCTCACAGTCTAAAAGTTAGTGAATTTTGAAGTTGCATCACTGTTTCATTTTTTACTCAACGGTAGTACTGTTATACCGATATCTCAAATTGACAATAGCACTTTATTGTCACAAAATTTCAAGGTCTTATGAAGCTCCAGTAAAAAGGTACAGCATTTCAATGTTGCAAATTTTGATAGTTATATTGCGCACAGTATAAAAGTTAGTGAAATTTGAAGTTGCATCAGTGTTTCATTTTTTACTCAAGGGTAGCACTGTTGTACCGATATCTCAAATTGACAATAGTATACTATTGTCACAAAATTTCTAGGTTTTATGACGCACCAGTAAAAAGTTACAGCATTTCAATATTGCAAACTTTGATAGTTATATTGCGCACAGTATAAAAGTTAGTGAAATTTGAAGTTGCATCAGTGTTTCATTTTTTACTCAAGGGTAGCACTGTTATACCGATATCTGAAATTGATAATTGTATTTTATTGTCACAAAATTTCAAGTTCTTATGACGCACCAGTAAAAAGTTCCAACATTTCAATGTTGCAAACTTTGATAATTATATTGCGCACAGTATAAAAGTTAGTGAAATTTGAAGTTGCATCAGTGTTTCATTTTTTACTCAAGGGTAGCACTGTTGTACCGATATCTCAAATTGACAATAGTATACTATTGTCACAAAATTTCTAAGTTTTATGACGCACCAGTAAAAAGTTACAGCATTTCAATGTTGCAAACTTTGATACTTATATTGCGCACAGTATAAAAGTTAGTGAAATTTGAAGTTGCATCAGTGTTTCATTTTTTACCCAAGGGTAGCACTGTTATACCGATATCTCAAATTGACAATAGTATACTGTTGTTACAAAATTTCCAGGCTTTATGACGCACTAATAAAAAGTTACAGCATTTCAATGTTGCAAACTTTGATAGTTATATTACTCACAGTATAAAAGTTAGTGAAATTTGAAGTGTCATCAGTGTTTCATTTTTTACTCAAGGGTAGCACTGTTATACCGATATCTCAAATTGACAATAGTATACTATTGTCACAAAATTTCACGGTTTTATGACGCACCAGTAAAAAGTTACAGCATTTCTATGTTGCAAACTTTGATAGTTATATTTCTCACTGTCTAAAAGTTAGTGAATTTTGAAGTTGCATCAGAGTTTCATTTTTTACTCAAGGGTAGCACTGTTTTACCGATATCACAAATTGACAATAGCACTTTATTGTCACAAAATTTCAAGGTCTTATGTAGCTCCAGTAAAAAGTTACAGCATTTCAATGTTGCAAACTTTGATAGTTATATTACGCACAGAATAAAAGTTAGTGAATTTTGAAGTTGCATCAGTGTTTCATTTTTTACTCAACGGTAGTACTGTTGTACCGACATCTCAAATTGACACTAGTACTTTATTGTCACAAAAATTCCAGGCTTTCTGACGCACCAGTAAAAAGTTACAGCATTTCAATGTTGCAAAATTTGATAGTTATATTGCGCACAGCATAAAAGTTAGTGAAATTTGAAGTTGCATCAGTGTTTAATTTTTTACTCAATGGTAGCACTGTTATACCGATATCTCAAATTGACAATAGTATACTATTGTCACAAAATTTCAAGGTCTTATGACGGTCCAGTAAAAAGTTACAGCATTTCAATGTTGCAAACTATGATAATTATATTGCGCACAGTATAAAAGTTAGTGAAATTTGAAGTTGCATCAGAGTTTCATTTTTTACTCAAGGGTAGCACTGTTTTACCGATATCTCAAATTGACAATAGCACTTTATTGTCACAAAATTTCAAGGTCTTATGTAGCTCCAGTAAAAAGTTACAGCATTTCAATGTTGCAAACTTTGATAGTTATATTACGCACAGAATAAAAGTTAGTGAATTTTGAAGTTGCATCAGTGTTTCATTTTTTACTCAACGGTAGTACTGTTATACCGATATCTCAAACTGACAATAGTATACTATTGTCACAAAATTTCAAGGTTTTATAACGCACCAGTAAAAAGTTACAGAATTCCAATGTTGCAAACTTTGATAGTTATATTACGCACAGAATAAAAGTTAGTGAATTTTTAAGTTGCATCAGTGTTTCATTTTTTACTCAAGGGTAGCACTGTTGTACCGATATATCAAATTGACAATAGTATACTATTGTCACAAAATTTCTAGGTTTTATAACGCACCAGTAAAAAGTTACAGCATTTCAATATTGCAAACTTTGATAGTTATATTGCGCACAGGATAAAAGTTAGTGAAATTTGAAGTTGCATCAGTGTTTCATTTTTTACTCAAGGGTAGCACTGTTATACCGATATCTCAAATTGACAATAGTATACTATTGTCACAAAATTTCAAGGTTTTATGACGCACCAGTAAAAAGTTACAGCATTTCAATGTTGCAAACTTTGATAGTTATATTGCGCACAGTATAAAAGTTAGTGAAATTTGAAGTTGCATCAGTGTTTCATTTTTTACTCAAGGGTAGCACTGTTGTACCGATATCTCAAATTGACAATAGTATACTATTGTCACAAAATTTCTAAGTTTTATGACGCACCAGTAAAAAGTTACAGCATTTCAATGTTGCAAACTTTGATACTTATATTGCGCACAGTATAAAAGTTAGTGAAATTTGAAGTTGCATCAGTGTTTCATTTTTACCCAAGGGTAGCACTGTTATACCGATATCTCAAATTGACAATAGTATACTGTTGTTACAAAATTTCCAGGCTTTATGACGCACTAATAAAAAGTTACAGCATTTCAATGTTGCAAACTTTGATAGTTATATTGCGCACAGTATAAAAGTTAGTGAAATTTGAAGTTGCATCACTGTTTCATTTTTTACTCAACGGTAGTACTGTTATACCGATATCTCAAATTGACAATAGCACTTTATTGTCACAAAATTTCAAGGTCTTATGAAGCTCCAGTAAAAAGGTACAGCATTTCAATGTTGCAAATTTTGATAGTTATATTGCGCACAGTATAAAAGTTAGTGAAATTTGAAGTTGCATCAGTGTTTCATTTTTTACTCAAGGGTAGCACTGTTGTACCGATATCTCAAATTGACAATAGTATACTATTGTCACAAAATTTCTAGGTTTTATGACGCACCAGTAAAAAGTTACAGCATTTCAATATTGCAAACTTTGATAGTTATATTGCGCACAGTATAAAAGTTAGTGAAATTTGAAGTTGCATCAGTGTTTCATTTTTTACTCAAGGGTAGCACTGTTATACCGATATCTCAAATTGACAATAGTATACTATTGTCACAAAATTTCAAGGTTTTATGACGCACCAGTAAAAAGTTACAGCATTTCAATGTTGCAAACTTTGATACTTATATTGCGCACAGTATAAAAGTTAGTGAAATTTGAAGTTGCATCAGTGTTTCATTTTTTACCCAAGGGTAGCACTGTTATACCGATATCTCAAATTGACAATAGTATACTGTTGTTACAAAATTTCCAGGCTTTATGACGCACTAATAAAAAGTTACAGCATTTCAATGTTGCAAACTTTGATAGTTATATTACTCACAGTATAAAAGTTAGTGAAATTTGAAGTGTCATCAGTGTTTCATTTTTTACTCAAGGGTAGCACTGTTATACCGATATCTCAAATTGACAATAGTATACTATTGTCACAAAATTTCACGGTTTTATGACGCACCAGTAAAAAGGTACAGCATTTCTATGTTGCAAACTTTGATAGTTATATTTCTCACTGTCTAAAAGTTAGTGAATTTTGAAGTTGCATCAGAGTTTCATTTTTTACTCAAGGGTAGCACTGTTTTACCGATATCACAAATTGACAATAGCACTTTATTGTCACAAAATTTCAAGGTCTTCTGTAGCTCCAGTAAAAAGTTACAGCATTTCAATGTTGCAAACTTTGATAGTTATATTACGCACAGAATAAAAGTTAGTGAATTTTGAAGTTGCATCAGTGTTTCATTTTTTACTCAACGGTAGTACTGTTATACCGATATCTCAAACTGGCAATAGTATACTATTGTCACAAAATTTCAAGGTTTTATAACGCACCAGTAAAAAGTTACAGAATTCCAATGTTGCAAACTTTGATAGTTATATTACGCACAGAATAAAAGTTAGTGAATTTTTAAGTTGCATCAGTGTTTCATTTTTTACTCAAGGGTAGCACTGTTGTACCGATATCTCAAATTGACAATAGTATACTATTGTCACAAAATTTCTAGGTTTTATGACGCACCAGTAAAAAGTTACAGCATTTCAATATTGCAAACTTTGATAGTTATATTGCGCACAGGATAAAAGTTAGTGAAATTTGAAGTTGCATCAGTGTTTCATTTTTTACTCAAGGGTAGCACTGTTATACCGATATCTCAAATTGACAATAGTATACTATTGTCACAAAATTTCAAGGTTTTATGACGCACCAGTAAAAAGTTACAGCATTTCAATGTTGCAAACTTTGATAGTTATATTGCGCACAGTATAAAAGTTAGTGAAATTTGAAGTTGCATCAGTGTTTCATTTTTTACTCAAGGGTAGCACTGTTGTACCGATATCTCAAATTGACAATAGTATACTATTGTCACAAAATTTCTAAGTTTTATGACGCACCAGTAAAAAGTTACAGCATTTCAATGTTGCAAACTTTGATACTTATATTGCGCACAGTATAAAAGTTAGTGAAATTTGAAGTTGCATCAGTGTTTCATTTTTTACCCAAGGGTAGCACTGTTATACCGATATCTCAAATTGACAATAGAAAACTGTTGTTACAAAATTTCCAGGCTTTATGACGCACTAATAAAAAGTTACAGCATTTCAATGTTGCAAACTTTGATAGTTATATTACTCACAGTATAAAAGTTAGTGAAATTTGAAGTGTCATCAGTGTTTCATTTTTTACTCAAGGGTAGCACTGTTATACCGATATCTCAAATTGACAATAGTATACTATTGTCACAAAATTTCACGGTTTTATGACGCACCAGTAAAAAGTTACAGCATTTCTATGTTGCAAACTTTGATAGTTATATTTCTCACTGTCTAAAAGTTAGTGAATTTTGAAGTTGCATCAGAGTTTCATTTTTTACCCAAGGGTAGCACTGTTTTACCGATCTCTCAAATTGACAATAGCACTTTATTGTCACAAAATTTCAAGGTCTTATGTAGCTCCAGTAAAAAGTTACAGCATTTCAATGTTGCAAACTTTGATAGTTATATTGCGCACAGCATAAAAGTTAGTGAAATTTGAAGTTGCATCAGTGTTTCATTTTTTACTCAAGGGTAGCACTGTTGTACCGATATCTCAAATTGACAATAGTATACTATTGTCACAAAATTTCTAAGTTTTATGACGCACCAGTAAAAAGTTACAGCATTTCAATGTTGCAAACTTTGATACTTATATTGCGCACATTATAAAAGTTAGTGAAATTTGAAGTTGCATCAGTGTTTCATTTTTTACCCAAGGGTAGCACTGTTATACCGATATCTCAAATTGACAATAGTATACTATTGTCACAAAATTTCTAAGTTTTATGACGCACCAGTAAAAAGTTACAGCATTTCTATGTTGCAAACTTTGATAGTTATATTTCTCACTGTCTAAAAGTTAGTGAATTTTGAAGTTGCATCAGAGTTTCATTTTTTACTCAAGGGTAGCACTGTTTTACCGATATCTCAAATTGACAATAGCACTTTATTGTCACAAAATTTCAAGGTTTTATGACGCACCAGTAAAAAGTTACAGCATTTCAATGTTGCAAACTTTGATAGTTATATTGCGCACAGTATAAAAGTTAGTGAAATTTGAAGTTGCATCAGTGTTTCATTTTTTACTCAAGGGTAGCACTGTTGTACCGATATCTCAAATTGACAATAGTATACTATTGTCACAAAATTTCTAAGTTTTATGACGCACCAGTAAAAAGTTACAGCATTTCAATGTTGCAAACTTTGATACTTATATTGCGCACAGTATAAAAGTTAGTGAAATTTGAAGTTGCATCAGTGTTTCATTTTTACCCAAGGGTAGCACTGTTATACCGATATCTCAAATTGACAATAGTATACTGTTGTTACAAAATTTCCAGGCTTTATGACGCACTAATAAAAAGTTACAGCATTTCAATGTTGCAAACTTTGATAGTTATATTGCGCACAGTATAAAAGTTAGTGAAAATTGAAGTTGCATCACTGTTTCATTTTTTACTCAACGGTAGTACTGTTATACCGATATCTCAAATTGACAATAGCACTTTATTGTCACAAAATTTCAAGGTCTTATGAAGCTCCAGTAAAAAGGTACAGCATTTCAATGTTGCAAATTTTGATAGTTATATTGCGCACAGTATAAAAGTTAGTGAAATTTGAAGTTGCATCAGTGTTTCATTTTTTACTCAAGGGTAGCACTGTTGTACCGATATCTCAAATTGACAATAGTATACTATTGTCACAAAATTTCGAGGTTTTATGACGCACCAGTAAAAAGTTACAGCATTTCAATATTGCAAACTTTGATAGTTATATTGCGCACAGTATAAAAGTTAGTGAAATTTGAAGTTGCATCAGTGTTTCATTTTTTACTCAAGGGTAGCACTGTTATACCGATATCTCAAATTGACAATAGTATACTATTGTCACAAAATTTCAAGGTTTTATGACGCACCAGTAAAAAGTTACAGCATTTAAATGTTGCAAACTTTGATAGTTATATTGCGCACAGTATAAAAGTTAGTGAAATTTGAAGTTGCATCAGTGTTTCATTTTTTACTCAAGGGTAGCACTGTTGTACCGATATCTCAAATTGACAATAGTATACTATTGTCACAAAATTTCTAAGTTTTATGACGCACCAGTAAAAAGTTACAGCATTTCAATGTTGCAAACTTTGATACTTATATTGCGCACAGTATAAAAGTTAGTGAAATTTGAAGTTGCATCAGTGTTTCATTTTTTACCCAAGGGTAGCACTGTTATACCGATATCTCAAATTGACAATAGTATACTGTTGTTACAAAATTTCCAGGCTTTATGACGCACTAATAAAAAGTTACAGCATTTCAATGTTGCAAACTTTGATAGTTATATTACTCACAGTATAAAAGTTAGTGAAATTTGAAGTGTCATCAGTGTTTCATTTTTTACTCAAGGGTAGCACTGTTATACCGATATCTCAAATTGACAATAGTATACTATTGTCACAAAATTTCACGGTTTTATGACGCACCAGTAAAAAGTTACAGCATTTCTATGTTGCAAACTTTGATAGTTATATTTCTCACTGTCTAAAAGTTAGTGAATTTTGAAGTTGCATCAGAGTTTCATTTTTTACTCAAGGGTAGCACTGTTTTACCGATATCACAAATTGACAATAGCACTTTATTGTCACAAAATTTCAAGGTCTTCTGTAGCTCCAGTAAAAAGTTACAGCATTTCAATATTGCAAACTTTGATAGTTATATTGCGCACAGGATAAAAGTTAGTGAAATTTGAAGTTGCATCAGTGTTTCATTTTTTACTCAAGGGTAGCACTGTTATACCGATATCTCAAATTGACAATAGTATACTATTGTCACAAAATTTCAAGGTTTTATGACGCACCAGTAAAAAGTTACAGCATTTCAATGTTGCAAACTTTGATAGTTATATTGCGCACAGTATAAAAGTTAGTGAAATTTGAAGTTGCATCAGTGTTTCATTTTTTACTCAAGGGTAGCACTGTTGTACCGATATCTCAAATTGACAATAGTATACTATTGTCACAAAATTTCTAAGTTTTATGACGCACCAGTAAAAAGTTACAGCATTTCAATGTTGCAAACTTTGATACTTATATTGCGCACAGTATAAAAGTTAGTGAAATTTGAAGTTGCATCAGTGTTTCATTTTTACCCAAGGGTAGCACTGTTATACCGATATCTCAAATTGACAATAGTATACTGTTGTTACAAAATTTCCAGGCTTTATGACGCACTAATAAAAAGTTACAGCATTTCAATGTTGCAAACTTTGATAGTTATATTGCGCACAGTATAAAAGTTAGTGAAATTTGAAGTTGCATCACTGTTTCATTTTTTACTCAACGGTAGTACTGTTATACCGATATCTCAAATTGACAATAGCACTTTATTGTCACAAAATTTCAAGGTCTTATGAAGCTCCAGTAAAAAGGTACAGCATTTCAATGTTGCAAATTTTGATAGTTATATTGCGCACAGTATAAAAGTTAGTGAAATTTGAAGTTGCATCAGTGTTTCATTTTTTACTCAAGGGTAGCACTGTTGTACCGATATCTCAAATTGACAATAGTATACTATTGTCACAAAATTTCTAGGTTTTATGACGCACCAGTAAAAAGTTACAGCATTTCAATATTGCAAACTTTGATAGTTATATTGCGCACAGTATAAAAGTTAGTGAAATTTGAAGTTGCATCAGTGTTTCATTTTTTACTCAAGGGTAGCACTGTTATACCGATATCTCAAATTGACAATAGTATACTATTGTCACAAAATTTCAAGGTTTTATGACGCACCAGTAAAAAGTTACAGCATTTAAATGTTGCAAACTTTGATAGTTATATTGCGCACAGTATAAAAGTTAGTGAAATTTGAAGTTGCATCAGTGTTTCATTTTTTACTCAAGGGTAGCACTGTTGTACCGATATCTCAAATTGACAATAGTATACTATTGTCACAAAATTTCTAAGTTTTATGACGCACCAGTAAAAAGTTACAGCATTTCAATGTTGCAAACTTTGATACTTATATTGCGCACAGTATAAAAGTTAGTGAAATTTGAAGTTGCATCAGTGTTTCATTTTTTACCCAAGGGTAGCACTGTTATACCGATATCTCAAATTGACAATAGTATACTGTTGTTACAAAATTTCCAGGCTTTATGACGCACTAATAAAAAGTTACAGCATTTCAATGTTGCAAACTTTGATAGTTATATTACTCACAGTATAAAAGTTAGTGAAATTTGAAGTGTCATCAGTGTTTCATTTTTTACTCAAGGGTAGCACTGTTATACCGATATCTCAAATTGACAATAGTATACTATTGTCACAAAATTTCACGGTTTTATGACGCACCAGTAAAAAGTTACAGCATTTCTATGTTGCAAACTTTGATAGTTATATTTCTCACTGTCTAAAAGTTAGTGAATTTTGAAGTTGCATCAGAGTTTCATTTTTTACTCAAGGGTAGCACTGTTTTACCGATATCACAAATTGACAATAGCACTTTATTGTCACAAAATTTCAAGGTCTTCTGTAGCTCCAGTAAAAAGTTACAGCATTTCAATGTTGCAAACTTTGATAGTTATATTACGCACAGAATAAAAGTTAGTGAATTTTGAAGTTGCATCAGTGTTTCATTTTTTACTCAACGGTAGTACTGTTATACCGATATCTCAAACTGGCAATAGTATACTATTGTCACAAAATTTCAAGGTTTTATAACGCACCAGTAAAAAGTTACAGAATTCCAATGTTGCAAACTTTGATAGTTATATTACGCACAGAATAAAAGTTAGTGAATTTTTAAGTTGCATCAGTGTTTCATTTTTTACTCAAGGGTAGCACTGTTGTACCGATATCTCAAATTGACAATAGTATACTATTGTCACAAAATTTCTAGGTTTTATGACGCACCAGTAAAAAGTTACAGCATTTCAATATTGCAAACTTTGATAGTTATATTGCGCACAGGATAAAAGTTAGTGAAATTTGAAGTTGCATCAGTGTTTCATTTTTTACTCAAGGGTAGCACTGTTATACCGATATCTCAAATTGACAATAGTATACTATTGTCACAAAATTTCAAGGTTTTATGACGCACCAGTAAAAAGTTACAGCATTTCAATGTTGCAAACTTTGATAGTTATATTGCGCACAGTATAAAAGTTAGTGAAATTTGAAGTTGCATCAGTGTTTCATTTTTTACTCAAGGGTAGCACTGTTGTACCGATATCTCAAATTGACAATAGTATACTATTGTCACAAAATTTCTAAGTTTTATGACGCACCAGTAAAAAGTTACAGCATTTCAATGTTGCAAACTTTGATACTTATATTGCGCACAGTATAAAAGTTAGTGAAATTTGAAGTTGCATCAGTGTTTCATTTTTTACCCAAGGGTAGCACTGTTATACCGATATCTCAAATTGACAATAGTATACTGTTGTTACAAAATTTCCAGGCTTTATGACGCACTAATAAAAAGTTACAGCATTTCAATGTTGCAAACTTTGATAGTTATATTACTCACAGTATAAAAGTTAGTGAAATTTGAAGTGTCATCAGTGTTTCATTTTTTACTCAAGGGTAGCACTGTTATACCGATATCTCAAATTGACAATAGTATACTATTGTCACAAAATTTCACGGTTTTATGACGCACCAGTAAAAAGTTACAGCATTTCAATGTTGCAAACTTTGATAGTTATATTTCTCACTGTCTAAAAGTTAGTGAATTTTGAAGTTGCATCAGAGTTTCATTTTTTACCCAAGGGTAGCACTGTTTTACCGATCTCTCAAATTGACAATAGCACTTTATTGTCACAAAATTTCACGGTTTTATGACGCACCAGTAAAAAGTTACAGCATTTCAATGTTGCAAACTTTGATAGTTATATTGCGCACAGTATAAAAGTTAGTGAAATTTGAAGTTGCATCAGTGTTTCATTTTTTACTCAAGGGTAGCACTGTTGTACCGATATCTCAAATTGACAATAGTATACTATTGTCACAAAATTTCTAAGTTTTATGACGCACCAGTAAAAAGTTACAGCATTTCAATGTTGCAAACTTTGATACTTATATTGCGCACAGTATAAAAGTTAGTGAAATTTGAAGTTGCATCAGTGTTTCATTTTTTACCCAAGGGTAGCACTGTTATACCGATATCTCAAATTGACAATAGTATACTGTTGTTACAAAATTTCCAGGCTTTATGACGCACTAATAAAAAGTTACAGCATTTCAATGTTGCAAACTTTGATACTTATATTGCGCACAGTATAAAAGTTAGTGAAATTTGAAGTTGCATCAGTGTTTCATTTTTTACTCAAGGGTAGCACTGTTGTACCGATATCTCAAATTGACAATAGTATACTATTGTCACAAAATTTCTAAGTTTTATGACGCACCAGTAAAAAGTTACAGCATTTCAATGTTGCAAACTTTGATACTTATATTGCGCACATTATAAAAGTTAGTGAAATTTGAAGTTGCATCAGTGTTTCATTTTTTACCCAAGGGTAGCACTGTTATACCGATATCTCAAATTGACAATAGTATACTATTGTCACAAAATTTCTAAGTTTTATGACGCACCAGTAAAAAGTTACAGCATTTCTATGTTGCAAACTTTGATAGTTATATTTCTCACTGTCTAAAAGTTAGTGAATTTTGAAGTTGCATCAGAGTTTCATTTTTTACTCAAGGGTAGCACTGTTTTACCGATATCTCAAATTGACAATAGCACTTTATTGTCACAAAATTTCAAGGTCTTATGTAGCTCCAGTAAAAAGTTACAGCATTTCAATGTTGCAAACTTTGATAGTTATATTACGCACAGAATAAAAGTTATTGAATTTTGAAGTTGCATCAGTGTTTCATTTTTTACTCAACGGTAGTACTGTTATACCGACATCTCAAATTGACACTAGTACTTTATTGTCACAAAAATTCCAGGCTTTCTGACGCACCAGTAAAAAGTTACAGCATTTCAATCTTGCAAACTTTGATAGTTATATTGCGCACAGCATAAAAGTTAGTGGAATTTGAAGTTGCATCAGTGTTTCATTTTTTACTCAAGGGTAGCACTGTTATACCGATATCTCAAATTGACAATAGTATACTATTGTCACAAAATTTCAAGGTCTTATGACGCTCCAGTAAAAAGTTACAGCATTTCAATGTTGCAAACTATGATAGTTATATTGCGCACAGTATAAAAGTTAGTGAATTTTGAAGTTGCATCAGAGTTTCATTTTTTACCCAAGGGTAGCACTGTTTTACCGATCTCTCAAATTGACAATAGCACTTTATTGTCACAAAATTTCAAGGTCTTATGTAGCTCCAGTAAAAAGTTACAGCATTTCAATGTTGCAAACTTTGATAGTTATATTGCGCACAGCATAAAAGTTAGTGAAATTTGAAGTTGCATCAGTGTTTCATTTTTTACTCAAGGGTAGCACTGTTGTACCGATATCTCAAATTGACAATAGTATACTATTGTCACAAAATTTCTAAGTTTTATGACGCACCAGTAAAAAGTTACAGCATTTCAATGTTGCAAACTTTGATACTTATATTGCGCACATTATAAAAGTTAGTGAAATTTGAAGTTGCATCAGTGTTTCATTTTTTACCCAAGGGTAGCACTGTTATACCGATATCTCAAATTGACAATAGTATACTATTGTCACAAAATTTCTAAGTTTTATGACGCACCAGTAAAAAGTTACAGCATTTCTATGTTGCAAACTTTGATAGTTATATTTCTCACTGTCTAAAAGTTAGTGAATTTTGAAGTTGCATCAGAGTTTCATTTTTTACTCAAGGGTAGCACTGTTTTACCGATATCTCAAATTGACAATAGCACTTTATTGTCACAAAATTTCAAGGTCTTATGTAGCTCCAGTAAAAAGTTACAGCATTTCAATGTTGCAAACTTTGATAGTTATATTACGCACAGAATAAAAGTTATTGAATTTTGAAGTTGCATCAGTGTTTCATTTTTTACTCAACGGTAGTACTGTTATACCGACATCTCAAATTGACACTAGTACTTTATTGTCACAAAAATTCCAGGCTTTCTGACGCACCAGTAAAAAGTTACAGCATTTCAATCTTGCAAACTTTGATAGTTATATTGCGCACAGCATAAAAGTTAGTGAAATTTGAAGTTGCATCAGTGTTTCATTTTTTACTCAAGGGTAGCACTGTTATACCGATATCTCAAATTGACAATAGTATACTATTGTCACAAAATTTCAAGGTCTTATGACGCTCCAGTAAAAAGTTACAGCATTTCAATGTTGCAAACTTTGATAGTTATATTGCGCACAGTATAAAAGTTAGTGAATTTTGAAGTTGCATCAGAGTTTCATTTTTTACTCAAGGGTAGCACTGTTTTACCGATATCTCAAATTGACAATAGCACTTTATTGTCACAAAATTTCAAGGTCTTATGTAGCTTCAGTAAAAAGTTACAGCATTTCAATGTTGCAAACTTTGATAGTTATATTACGCACAGAATAAAAGTTAGTGAAATTTGAAGTTGCATCAGTGTTTCATTTTTTACTCAAGGGTAGCACTGTTGCACCGATATCTCAAATTGACAATAGTATACTATTGTCACAAAATTTCTAAGTTTTATGAAGCACCAGTAAAAAGTTACAGCATTTCAATGTTGCAAACTTTGATACTTATATTGCGCACATTATAAAAGTTAGTGAAATTTGAAGTTGCATCAGTGTTTCATTTTTTACCCAAGGGTAGCACTGTTATACCGATATCTCAAATTGACAATAGTATACTATTGTCACAAAATTTCTAAGTTTTATGACGCACCAGTAAAAAGTTACAGCATTTCTATGTTGCAAACTTTGATAGTTATATTTCTCACTGTCTAAAAGTTAGTGAATTTTGAAGTTGCATCAGAGTTTCATTTTTTACTCAAGGGTAGCACTGTTTTACCGATATCTCAAATTGACAATAGCACTTTATTGTCACAAAATTTCAAGGTCTTATGTAGCTCCAGTAAAAAGTTACAGCATTTCAATGTTGCAAACTTTGATAGTTATATTACGCACAGAATAAAAGTTATTGAATTTTGAAGTTGCATCAGTGTTTCATTTTTTACTCAACGGTAGTACTGTTATACCGACATCTCAAATTGACACTAGAACTTTATTGTCACAAAAATTCCAGGCTTTCTGACGCACCAGTAAAAAGTTACAGCATTTCAATCTTGCAAACTTTGATAGTTATATTGCGCACAGCATAAAAGTTAGTGAAATTTGAAGTTGCATCAGTGTTTCATTTTTTACTCAAGGGTAGCACTGTTATACCGATATCTCAAATTGACAATAGTATACTATTGTCACAAAATTTCAAGGTCTTATGACGCTCCAGTAAAAAGTTACAGCATTTCAATGTTGCAAACTATGATAGTTATATTGCGCACAGTATAAAAGTTAGTGAATTTTGAAGTTGCATCAGAGTTTCATTTTTTACTCAAGGGTAGCACTGTTTTACCGATATCTCAAATTGACAATAGCACTTTATTGTCACAAAATTTCAAGGTCTTATGTAGCTCCAGTAAAAAGTTACAGCATTTCAATGTTGCAAACTTTGATAGTTATATTACGCACAGAATGAAAGTTAGTGAACTTTGAAGTTGCATCAGTGTTTCATTTTTTACTCAAGGGTAGCACTGTTTTACCGATGTCTCAAATTGACAATAGCACTTTATTGTCACAAAATTTCAAGGTCTTATGTAGCTTCAGTAAAAAGTTACAGCATTTCAATGTTGCAAACTTTGATAGTTATATTACGCACAGAATAAAAGTTAGTGAAATTTGAAGTTGCATCAGTGTTTCATTTTTTACTCAAGGGTAGCACTGTTGCACCGATATCTCAAATTGACAATAGTATACTATTGTCACAAAATTTCTAAGTTTTATGACGCACCAGTAAAAAGTTACAGCATTTCAATGTTGCAAACTTTGATACTTATATTGCGCACATTATAAAAGTTAGTGAAATTTGAAGTTGCATCAGTGTTTCATTTTTTACCCAAGGGTAGCACTGTTATACCGATATCTCAAATTGACAATAGTATACTATTGTCACAAAATTTCTAAGTTTTATGACGCACCAGTAAAAAGTTACAGCATTTCTATGTTGCAAACTTTGATAGTTATATTTCTCACTGTCTAAAAGTTAGTGAATTTTGAAGTTGCATCAGAGTTTCATTTTTTACTCAAGGGTAGCACTGTTTTACCGATATCTCAAATTGACAATAGCACTTTATTGTCACAAAATTTCAAGGTCTTATGTAGCTCCAGTAAAAAGTTACAGCATTTCAATGTTGCAAACTTTGATAGTTATATTACGCACAGAATAAAAGTTATTGAATTTTGAAGTTGCATCAGTGTTTCATTTTTTACTCAACGGTAGTACTGTTATACCGACATCTCAAATTGACACTAGTACTTTATTGTCACAAAAATTCCAGGCTTTCTGACGCACCAGTAAAAAGTTACAGCATTTCAATCTTGCAAACTTTGATAGTTATATTGCGCACAGCATAAAAGTTAGTGAAATTTGAAGTTGCATCAGTGTTTCATTTTTTACTCAAGGGTAGCACTGTTATACCGATATCTCAAATTGACAATAGTATACTATTGTCACAAAATTTCAAGGTCTTATGACGCTCCAGTAAAAAGTTACAGCATTTCAATGTTGCAAACTATGATAGTTATATTGCGCACAGTATAAAAGTTAGTGAATTTTGAAGTTGCATCAGAGTTTCATTTTTCCTCAAGGGTAGCACTGTTTTACCGATATCTCAAATTGACAATAGCACTTTATTGTCACAAAATTTCAAGGTCTTATGTAGCTTCAGTAAAAAGTTACAGCATTTCAATGTTGCAAACTTTGATAGTTATATTACGCACAGAATAAAAGTTAGTGAAATTTGAAGTTGCATCAGTGTTTCATTTTTTACTCAAGGGTAGCACTGTTGTACCGATATCTCAAATTGACAATAGTATACTATTGTCACAAAATTTCTAAGTTTTATGACGCACCAGTAAAAAGTTACAGCATTTCAATGTTGCAAACTTTGATACTTATATTGCGCACATTATAAAAGTTAGTGAAATTTGAAGTTGCATCAGTGTTTCATTTTTTACCCAAGGGTAGCACTGTTATACCGATATCTCAAATTGACAATAGTATCCTATTGTTACAAAATTTCGAGGCTTTATGACGCACTAATAAAAAGTTACAGCATTTCAATGTTGCAAACTTTGATAGTTATATTACTCACAGTATAAAAGTTAGTGAAATTTGAAGTGTCATCAG
Organism: Clusia tigrina; assembly: GCA_920105625.2. Classification (NCBI taxonomy): domain Eukaryota; kingdom Metazoa; phylum Arthropoda; class Insecta; order Diptera; family Clusiidae; genus Clusia; species Clusia tigrina. Next base: position 202,425,798 of record OV050030.1, on the reverse strand, counting down.
TGTTTCATTTTTTACTCAAGGGTAGCACTGTTATACCGATATCTCAAATTGACAATAGCACTTTATTGTCACAAAATTTCAAGGTCTTATGTAGCTCCAGTAAAAAGTTACAGCATTTCAATGTTGCAAACTTTGATAGTTATATTACGCACAGAATGAAAGTTAGTGAATTTTGAAGTTGCATCAGTGTTTCATTTTTTACTCAAGGGTAGCACTGTTACAAAGATATCTCAAATTGACAATAGTATACTATTGTCACAAAATTTCAAGGTTTTATGACGCACCAGTAAAAAGTTACAGCATTTCTATGTTGCAAACTTTGATAGTTATATTTCTCACTGTCTAAAAGTTAGTAAATTTTGAAGTTGCATCAGAGTTTCATTTTTTACTCAAGGGTAACACTGTTTTACCGATATCTCAAATTGACAATAGCACTTTATTGTCACAAAATTTCAAGGTCTTATGACGCACCAGTAAAACGTTATAGCATTTCAATGTTGCAAACTTTGATAGTTATATTGCGCACAGTATAAAAGTTAGTGAAATTTGAAGTTGCATCAGTGTTTCATTTTTTACTCAAGGGTAGCACTGTTACAAAGATATCTCAAATTGACAATAGTATACTATTGTCACAAAATTTCAAGGTTTTATGACGCACCAGTAAAAAGTTACAGCATTTCTATGTTGCAAACTTTGATAGTTATATTTCTCACTGTCTAAAAGTTAGTAAATTTTGAAGTTGCATCAGAGTTTCATTTTTTACTCAAGGGTAGCACTGTTTTACCGATATCTCAAATTGACAATAGCACTTTATTGTCACAAAATTTCAAGGTCTTATGTAGCTCCAGTAAAAAGTTACAGCATTTCAATGTTGCAAACTTTGATAGTTATATTACGCACAGAATGAAAGTTAGTGAATTTTGAAGTTGCATCAGTGTTTCATTTTTTACTCAACGGTAGTACTGTTATACCGATATCTCAAACTGACAATAGTATACTATTGTCACAAAATTTCAAGGTATTATGACGCACCAGTAAAAAGTTACAGCATTCCAATGTTGCAAACTTTGATAGTTATATTACGCACAGAATAAAAGTTAGTGAATTTTTAAGTTGCATCAGTGTTTCATTTTTTACTCAAGGGTAGCACTGTTATACCGATATCTCAAATTGACAATAGTATACTATTGTCACAAAATTTCAAGGTTTTATGACGCACCAGTAAGAAGTTACAGCATTTCAATGTTGCAAACTTTGATAGTTATATTGCGCACAGTATAAAAGTTAGTGAAATTTGAAGTTGCATCAGTGTTTCATTTTTTACTCAAGGGTAGCACTGTTGTACCGATATCTCAAATTGACAATAGTATACTATTGTCACAAAATTTCTAAGTTTTATGACGCACCAGTAAAAAGTTACAGCATTTCAATGTTGCAAACTTTGATACTTATATTGCGCACATTATAAAAGTTAGTGAAATTTGAAGTTGCATCAGTGTTTCATTTTTTACCCAAGGGTAGCACTGTTATACCGATATCTCAAATTGACAATAGTATACTATTGTCACAAAATTTCTAAGTTTTATGACGCACCAGTAAAAAGTTACAGCATTTCTATGTTGCAAACTTTGATAGTTATATTTCTCACTGTCTAAAAGTTAGTGAATTTTGAAGTTGCATCAGAGTTTCATTTTTTACTCAAGGGTAGCACTGTTTTACCGATATCTCAAATTGACAATAGCACTTTATTGTCACAAAATTTCAAGGTCTTATGTAGCTCCAGTAAAAAGTTACAGCATTTCAATGTTGCAAACTTTGATAGTTATATTACGTACAGAATAAAAGTTAGTGAATTTTGAAGTTGAATCAGTGTTTCATTTTTTACTCAACGGTAGTACTGTTATACCGACATCTCAAATTGACACTAGTACTTTATTGTCACAAAAATTCCAGGCTTTCTGACGCACCAGTAAAAAGTTACAGCATTTCAATCTTGCAAACTTTGATAGTTATATTGCGCACAGCATAAAAGTTAGTGAAATTTGAAGTTGCATCAGTGTTTCATTTTTTACTCAAGGGTAGCACTGTTATACCGATATCTCAAATTGACAATAGTATACTATTGTCACAAAATTTCAAGGTCTTATGACGCTCCAGTAAAAAGTTACAGCATTTCAATGTTGCAAACTATGATAGTTATATTGCGCACAGTATAAAAGTTAGTGAATTTTGAAGTTGCATCAGAGTTTCATTTTTTACTCAAGGGTAGCACTGTTTTACCGATATCTCAAATTGACAATAGCACTTTATTGTCACAAAATTTCAAGGTCTTATGTAGCTTCAGTAAAAAGTTACAGCATTTCAATGTTGCAAACTTTGATAATTATATTACGCACAGAATAAAAGTTAGTGAAATTTGAAGTTGCATCAGTGTTTCATTTTTTACTCAAGGGTAGCACTGTTGTACCGATATCTCAAATTGACAATAGTATACTATTGTCACAAAATTTCTAAGTTTTATGACGCACCAGTAAAAAGTTACAGCATTTCTTTGTTGCAAACTTTGATACTTATATTGCGCACATTATAAAAGTTAGTGAAATTTGAAGTTGCATCAGTGTTTCATTTTTTACCCAAGGGTAGCACTGTTATACCGATATCTCAAATTGACAATAGTATACTATTGTTACAAAATTTCGAGGCTTTATGACGCACTAATAAAAAGTTACAGCATTTCAATGTTGCAAACTTTGATAGTTATATTACTCACAGTATAAAAGTTAGTGAAATTTGAAGAGTCATCAGTGTTTCATTTTTTACTCAAGGGTAGCACTGTTATACCAATATCTCAAATTGACAATAGTATACTATTGTCACAAAATTTCACGGTTTTATGACGCACCAGTAAAGAGTTACAGCATTTCTATGTTGCAAACTTTGATAGTTATATTTCTCACTGTCTAAAAGTTAGTGAATTTTGAAGTTGCATCAGAGTTTCAATTTTTACTCAAGGGTAGCACTGTTTTACCGATATCTCAAATTGACAATAGCACTTTATTGTCACAAAATTTCAAGTTCTTATGTAGCTCCAGTAAAAAGTTACAGCATTTCAATGTTGCAAACTTTGATAGTTATATTACGCACAGAATAAAAGTTAGTGAATTTTGAAGTTGCATCAGTGTTTTATTTTTTACTCAACGGTAGTACTGTTATACCGACATCTCAAATTGACACTAGTACTTTATTGTCACAAAAATTCCAGGCTTTCTGACGCACCAGTAAAAAGTTACAGCATTTCAATGTTGCAAACTTTGATAGTTATATTGCGCACAGCATAAAAGTTAGTGAAATTTGAAGTTGCATCAGTGTTTCATTTTTTACTCAAAGGTAGCACTGTTATACCGATATCTCAAATTGACAATAGTATACTATTGTCACAAAATTTCAAGGTCTTATGACGCGCCAGTAAAAAGTTACAGCATTTCAATATTGCAAACTATGATAATTATATTGCGCACAGTATAAAAGTTAGTGAATTTTGAAGTTGCATCAGAGTTTCATTTTTTACTCAAGGGTAGCACTGTTTTACCGATATCTCAAATTGACAATAGCACTTTCTTGTCACAAAATTTCAAGGTCTTATGTAGCTCCAGTAAAAAGTTACATCATTTCAATGTTGCAAACTTTGATAATTATATTACGCACAGAATAAAAGTTAGTGAATTTTGAAGTTGCATCAGTGTTTCATTTTTTACTCAACGGTAGTACTGTTATACCGATATCTCAAACTGACAATAGTATACTATTGTCACAAAATTTCAAGGTTTTATGACGCACCAGTAAAAAGTTACAGCATTCCAATGTTGCAAACTTTGATAGTTATATTACGCACAGAACAAAAGTTAGTGAATTTTTAAGTTGCATCAGTGTTTAATTTTTTACTCAAGGGTAGCACTGTTATACCGATATCTCAAATTGACAATAGCACTTTATTGTCACAAAATTTCAAGGTTTTATGACGCTCCAGTAAAAAGTTACAGCATTTCAATGTTGCAAACTTTGATAGGTATATTACGCACAGTATAAAAGTTAGTGAATTTTTAAGTTGCATCAGTGTTTAATTTTTTACTCAACGGTAGTACTTTTATACCGACATCTCAAATTGACACTAGTACTTTATTGTCACAAAATTTCCAGGCTTTCTGATGCACCAGTAAGAAGTTACAGCATTTCAATGTTGCAAACTTTGATAGTTATATTGCGCACAGTATAAAAGTTAGTGAATTTTGAAGTTGCATCAGTATTTCATTTATTACTGAAGGGTAGCACTGTTATAGCGATATATCAAATTGACAATAGGAATTTATTGTCATAAAATTTCGATGTCTTATGACGCACCAGTAAAAAGTTACAGTATTTCAATGTTGCCAACTTTGATAGTTATATTTCTCACAGTCTAAAAGTTAGTGAATTTTGAAGTTCCATCAGTGTTTAATTTTTTACTCAACGGTAGTACTTTTATACCGACATCTCAAATTGACACTAGTACTTTATTGTCACAAAATTTCCAAGCTTTCTGACGCACCAGTAAAAAGTTACAGCATTTCAATGTTGCAAACTTTGATAGTTATATTGCTCACAGTATAAAATTTATTGAATTTTGAAGTTGCATCAGTATTTCATTTATTACTCAAGGGTAGCACTGTTATACCGATATATCAAATTGACAATAGTATACTATTGTCACAAAATTTCAAGGTCTTATGACGCTCCAGTAAAAAGTTACAGCATTCCAATGTTGCAAACTTTGATAGTTATATTACGCACAGAATAAAAGTTAGTGAATTTTTAAGTTGCATCAGTGTTTAATTTTTTACTCAAGGGTAGCACTGTTATACCGCTATCTCAAATTGATAATAGCACTTTATTGTCACAAAATTTCTAGGTTTTATGACGCACCAGTAAAAACTTACAGCATTCCAATGTTGCAAACTTTGATAGTTATATTACGCACAGAATAAAAGTTAGTGAATTTTGAAGTTGCATCAGTGTTTAATTTTTTACTCAACGGTAGTACTGTTATAGTGACATCTCAAATTGACACTAGTACTTTATTGTCACAAAATTTAGGCTGTTATACCGATATCTTAAAATGACAATAGTATACTATTGTCACAAAATTTCCAGGCTTTCTGACGCACCAGTAAAAAGTTACAGCATTTCAATCTTGCAAACTTTGATAGTTATATTGCGCACAGCATAAAAGTTAGTGAAATTTGAAGTTGCATCAGTGTTTCATTTTTTACTCAAGGGTAGCACTGTTATACCGATATCTCAAATTGACAATAGTATACTATTGTCACAAAATTTCAAGGTCTTATGACGCTCCAGTAAAAAGTTACAGCATTTCAATGTTGCAAACTATGATAGTTATATTGCGCACAGTATAAAAGTTAGTGAATTTTGAAGTTGCATCAGAGTTTCATTTTTTACTCAAGGGTAGCACTGTTTTACCGATATCTCAAATTGACAATAGCACTTTATTGTCACAAAATTTCAAGGTCTTATGTAGCTTCAGTAAAAAGTTACAGCATTTCAATGTTGCAAACTTTGATAATTATATTACGCACAGAATAAAAGTTAGTGAAATTTGAAGTTGCATCAGTGTTTCATTTTTTACTCAAGGGTAGCACTGTTGTACCGATATCTCAAATTGACAATAGTATACTATTGTCACAAAATTTCTAAGTTTTATGACGCACCAGTAAAAAGTTACAGCATTTCTATGTTGCAAACTTTGATACTTATATTGCGCACATTATAAAAGTTAGTGAAATTTGAAGTTGCATCAGTGTTTCATTTTTTACCCAAGGGTAGCACTGTTATACCGATATCTCAAATTGACAATAGTATACTATTGTTACAAAATTTCGAGGCTTTATGACGCACTAATAAAAAGTTACAGCATTGCAATGTTGCAAACTTTGATAGTTATATTACTCACAGTATAAAAGTTAGTGAAATTTGAAGAGTCATCAGTGTTTCATTTTTTACTCAAGGGTAGCACTGTTATACCAATATCTCAAATTGACAATAGTATACTATTGTCACAAAATTTCCAGGCTTTCTGACGCACCAGTAAAAAGTTACAGCATTTCAATCTTGCAAACTTTGATAGTTATATTGCGCACAGCATAAAAGTTAGTGAAATTTGAAGTTGCATCAGTGTTTCATTTTTTACTCAAGGGTAGCACTGTTGTACCGATATCTCAAATTGACAATAGTATACTATTGTCACAAAATTTCTAAGTTTTATGACGCACCAGTAAAAAGTTACAGCATTTCTTTGTTGCAAACTTTGATACTTATATTGCGCACATTATAAAAGTTAGTGAAATTTGAAGTTGCATCAGTGTTTCATTTTTTACCCAAGGGTAGCACTGTTATACCGATATCTCAAATTGACAATAGTATACTATTGTTACAAAATTTCGAGGCTTTATGACGCACTAATAAAAAGTTACAGCATTTCAATGTTGCAAACTTTGATAGTTATATTACTCACAGTATAAAAGTTAGTGAAATTTGAAGAGTCATCAGTGTTTCATTTTTTACTCAAGGGTAGCACTGTTATACCAATATCTCAAATTGACAATAGTATACTATTGTCACAAAATTTCACGGTTTTATGACGCACCAGTAAAGAGTTACAGCATTTCTATGTTGCAAACTTTGATAGTTATATTTCTCACTGTCTAAAAGTTAGTGAATTTTGAAGTTGCATCAGAGTTTCAATTTTTACTCAAGGGTAGCACTGTTTTACCGATATCTCAAACTGACAATAGCACTTTATTGTCACAAAATTTCAAGTTCTTATAAAGCTCCAGTAAAAACTTACAGCATTTCAATGTTCCAAGCTTTGATAGTTATATTACGCACAGAATAAAAGTTAGTGAATTTTGAAGTTGCATCAGTGTTTTATTTTTTACTCAACGGTAGTACTGTTATACCGACATCTCAAATTGACACTAGTACTTTATTGTCACAAAAATTCCAGGCTTTCTGACGCACCAGTAAAAAGTTACAGCATTTCAATGTTGCAAACTTTGATAGTTATATTGCGCACAGCATAAAAGTTAGTGAAATTTGAAGTTGCATCAGTGTTTCATTTTTTACTCAAAGGTTGCACTGTTATACCGATACTTCATATTTACAATAGTAAATTATTGTCACAAAATTTCAAGGTCTTATGACGCGCCAGTAAAAAGTTACAGCATTCCAATATTGCAAACTATGATAATTATATTGCGCACAGTATAAAAGTTAGTGAATTTTGAAGTTGCATCAGAGTTTCATTTTTTACTCAAGGGTAGCACTGTTTTACCGATATCTCAAATTGACAATAGCACTTTCTTGTCACAAAATTTCAAGGTCTTATGTAGCTCCAGTAAAAAGTTACATCATTTCAATGTTGCAAACTTTGATAATTATATTACGCACAGAATAAAAGTTAGTGAATTTTGAAGTTGCATCAGTGTTTCATTTTTTACTCAACGGTAGTACTGTTATACCGATATCTCAAACTGACAATAGTATACTATTGTCACAAAATTTCAAGGTTTTATGACGCACCAGTAAAAAGTTACAGCATTCCAATGTTGCAAACTTTGATAGTTATATTACGCACAGAACAAAAGTTAGTGAATTTTTAAGTTGCATCAGTGTTTAATTTTTTACTCAAGGGTAGCACTGTTATACCGATATCTCAAATTGACAATAGTACTTTATTGTCACAAAATTTCAAGGTTTTATGACGCTCCAGTAAAAAGTTACAGCATTCCAATGTTGCAAACTTTGATAGTTATATTACGCACAGAATAAAAGTTAGTGAATTTTTAAGTTGCATCAGTGTTTAATTTTTTACTCAACGGTAGTACTTTTATACCGACATCTCAAATTGACACTAGTACTTTATTGTCACAAAATTTCCAGGCTTTCTGATGCACCAGTAAGAAGTTACAGCATTTCAATGTTGCAAACTTTGATAGTTATATTGCGCACAGTATAAAAGTTAGTGAATTTTGAAGTTGCATCAGTATTTCATTTATTACTGAAGGGTAGCACTGTTATAGCGATATATCAAATTGACAATAGGAATTTATTGTCATAAAATTTCGATGTCTTATGACGCACCAGTAAAAAGTTACAGTATTTCAATGTTGCCAACTTTGATAGTTATATTTCTCACAGTCTAAAAGTTAGTGAATTTTGAAGTTCCATCAGTGTTTAATTTTTTACTCAACGGTAGTACTTTTATACCGACATCTCAAATTGACACTAGTACTTTATTGTCACAAAATTTCCAAGCTTTCTGACGCACCAGTAAAAAGTTACAGCATTTCAATGTTGCAAACTTTGATAGTTATATTGCTCACAGTATAAAATTTATTGAATTTTGAAGTTGCATCAGTATTTCATTTATTACTCAAGGGTAGCACTGTTATACCGATATATCAAATTGACAATAGTATACTATTGTCACAAAATTTCAAGGTCTTATGACGCTCCAGTAAAAAGTTACAGCATTCCAATGTTGCAAACTTTGATAGTTATATTACGCACAGAATAAAAGTTAGTGAATTTTTAAGTTGCATCAGTGTTTAATTTTTTACTCAAGGGTAGCACTGTTATACCGCTATCTCAAATTGATAATAGCACTTTATTGTCACAAAATTTCTAGGTTTTATGACGCACCAGTAAAAACTTACAGCATTCCAATGTTGCAAACTTTGATAGTTATATTACGCACAGAATAAAAGTTAGTGAATTTTGAAGTTGCATCAGTGTTTAATTTTTTACTCAACGGTAGTACTGTTATAGTGACATCTCAAATTGACACTAGTACTTTATTGTCACAAAATTTAGGCTGTTATACCGATATCTTAAAATGACAATAGTATACTATTGTCACAAAATTTCCAGGCTTTCTGACGCACCAGTAAAAAGTTACAGCATTTCAATCTTGCAAACTTTGATAGTTATATTGCGCACAGCATAAAAGTTAGTGAAATTTGAAGTTGCATCAGTGTTTCATTTTTTACTCAAGGGTAGCACTGTTATACCGATATCTCAAATTGACAATAGTATACTATTGTCACAAAATTTCAAGGTCTTATGACGCTCCAGTAAAAAGTTACAGCATTTCAATGTTGCAAACTATGATAGTTATATTGCGCACAGTATAAAAGTTAGTGAATTTTGAAGTTGCATCAGAGTTTCATTTTTTACTCAAGGGTAGCACTGTTATACCGATATCTCAAATTGACAATAGCACTTTATTGTCACAAAATTTCAAGGTCTTATGTAGCTTCAGTAAAAAGTTACAGCATTTCAATGTTGCAAACTTTGATAATTATATTACGCACAGAATAAAAGTTAGTGAAATTTGAAGTTGCATCAGTGTTTCATTTTTTACTCAAGGGTAGCACTGTTGTACCGATATCTCAAATTGACAATAGTATACTATTGTCACAAAATTTCTAAGTTTTATGACGCACCAGTAAAAAGTTACAGCATTTCTATGTTGCAAACTTTGATACTTATATTGCGCACATTATAAAAGTTAGTGAAATTTGAAGTTGCATCAGTGTTTCATTTTTTACCCAAGGGTAGCACTGTTATACCGATATCTCAAATTGACAATAGTATACTATTGTTACAAAATTTCGAGGCTTTATGACGCACTAATAAAAAGTTACAGCATTGCAATGTTGCAAACTTTGATAGTTATATTACTCACAGTATAAAAGTTAGTGAAATTTGAAGAGTCATCAGTGTTTCATTTTTTACTCAAGGGTAGCACTGTTATACCAATATCTCAAATTGACAATAGTATACTATTGTCACAAAATTTCACGGTTTTATGACGCACCAGTAAAGAGTTACAGCATTTCTATGTTGCAAACTTTGATAGTTATATTTCTCACTGTCTAAAAGTTAGTGAATTTTGAAGTTGCATCAGAGTTTCAATTTTTACTCAAGGGTAGCACTGTTTTACCGATATCTCAAATTGACAATAGCACTTTATTGTCACAAAATTTCAAGTTCTTATGTAGCTCCAGTAAAAAGTTACAGCATTTCAATGTTGCAAACTTTGATAGTTATATTACGCACAGAATAAAAGTTAGTGAATTTTGAAGTTGCATCAGTGTTTTATTTTTTACTCAACGGTAGTACTGTTATACCGACATCTCAAATTGACACTAGTACTTTATTGTCACAAAAATTCCAGGCTTTCTGACGCACCAGTAAAAAGTTACAGCATTTCAATGTTGCAAACTTTGATAGTTATATTGCGCACAGCATAAAAGTTAGTGAAATTTGAAGTTGCATCAGTGTTTCATTTTTTACTCAAAGGTAGCACTGTTATACCGATACTTCAAATTGACAATAGTAAATTATTGTCACAAAATTTCAAGGTCTTATGACGCGCCAGTAAAAAGTTACAGCATTCCAATATTGCAAACTATGATAATTATATTGCGCACAGTATAAAAGTTAGTGAATTTTGAAGTTGCATCAGAGTTTCATTTTTTACTCAAGGGTAGCACTGTTTTACCGATATCTCAAATTGACAATAGCACTTTCTTGTCACAAAATTTCAAGGTCTTATGTAGCTCCAGTAAAAAGTTACATCATTTCAATGTTGCAAACTTTGATACTTATATTACGCACAGTATAAAAGCTAATGAATTTTAAAGTTGCATCAGTGTTTCATTTTTTACTCAACGGTAGTACTGTTATACCGATATCTCAAACTGACAATAGTATACTATTGTCACAAAATTTCAAGGTTTTATGACGCACCAGTAAAAAGTTACAGCATTCCAATGTTGCAAACTTTGATAGTTATATTACGCACAGAACAAAAGTTAGTGAATTTTTAAGTTGCATCAGTGTTTAATTTTTTACTCAAGGGTAGCACTGTTATACCTATATCTCAAATTGACAATAGCACTTTATTGTCACAAAATTTCAAGGTTTTATGACGCACCAGTAAAAAGTTACAGCATTCCAATGTTGCAAACTTTGATAGTTATATTACGCACAGAATAAAAGTTAGTGAATTTTTAAGTTGCATCAGTGTTTAATTTTTTACTCAACGGTAGTACTTTTATACCGACATCTCAAATTGACACTAGTACTTTATTGTCACAAAATTTCCAGGCTTTCTGATGCACCAGTAAGAAGTTACAGCATTTCAATGTTGCAAACTTTGATAGTTATATTGCGCACAGTATAAAAGTTAGTGAATTTTGAAGTTGCATCAGTATTTCATTTATTACTGAAGGGTAGCACTGTTATAGCGATATATCAAATTGACAATAGGAATTTATTGTCATAAAATTTCGATGTCTTATGACGCACCAGTAAAAAGTTACAGTATTTCAATGTTGCCAACTTTGATAGTTATATTTCTCACAGTCTAAAAGTTAGTGAATTTTGAAGTTCCATCAGTGTTTAATTTTTTACTCAACGGTAGTACTTTTATACCGACATCTCAAATTGACACTAGTACTTTATTGTCACAAAATTTCCAAGCTTTCTGACGCACCAGTAAAAAGTTACAGCATTTCAATGTTGCAAACTTTGATAGTTATATTGCTCACAGTATAAAATTTATTGAATTTTGAAGTTGCATCAGTATTTCATTTATTACTCAAGGGTAGCACTGTTATACCGATATATCAAATTGACAATAGTATACTATTGTCACAAAATTTCAAGGTCTTATGACGCTCCAGTAAAAAGTTACAGCATTCCAATGTTGCAAACTTTGATAGTTATATTACGCACAGAATAAAAGTTAGTGAATTTTTAAGTTGCATCAGTGTTTAATTTTTTACTCAAGGGTAGCACTGTTATACCGATATCTCAAATTGATAATAGCACTTTATTGTCACAAAATTTCTAGGTTTTATGACGCACCAGTAAAAACTTACAGCATTCCAAAGTTGCAAACTTTGATAGTTATATTACGCACAGAATAAAAGTTAGTGAATTTTGAAGTTGCATCAGTGTTTAATTTTTTACTCAACGGTAGTACTGTTATAGTGACATCTCAAATTGACACTAGTACTTTATTGTCACAAAATTTAGGCTGTTATACCGATATCTTAAAATGACAATAGTATACTATTGTCACAAAATTTCCAGGCTTTCTGACGCACCAGTAAAAAGTTACAGCATTTCAATGTTGCAAACTTTGATAGTTATATTACTCACAGTATAAAAGTTAGTGAAATTTGAAGTTGCATCAGCGTTTCATTTTTTACTCAAGGGTAGCACTGTTATACCGATATCTCAAATTGACAATAGTATACTATTGTCACAAAATTTCAAGATTTTATGACGCACCAGTAAAAAGTTACAGCATTTCAATGTTGCAAACTTTGATAGTTATATTACGCACAGAATAAAAGTTAGTGAATTTTGAAGTTGCATCAGTGTTTAATTTTTTACTCAACGGTAGTTCTGTTATGATGACATCTCAAATTGACACTAGTACTTTATTGTCATAAAATTTCCTGGCTTTCTGACGCACCAGTAAAAAGTTACAGCATTTCAATGTTGCAAACTTTGATAGTTATATTACTCACAGTATAAAAGTTAGTGAAATTTGAAGTTGCATCGATGTTTCATTTTTTACCCAAGGGTAGCACTGTTATACCGATATCTCAAATTGACAATAGTATACTATTGTTAAAAAATTTCCAGGCTTTATGACGCACCAATAAAAAGTTACAGCATTTCAATGTTGCAAACTTTGATAGTTATATTACTCACAGTATAAGTTAGTGAAATTTGAAGTGTCATCAGTGTTTCATTTTTTACTCAAGGGTAGCACTGTTATACCGATATCTCAAATTGACAATAGTATACTATTGTCACAAAATTTCACGGTTTTATGACGCACCAGTAAAAAGTTACAGCATTTCTATGTTGCAAACTTTGATATTTATATTTCTGACTGTCTAAAAGTTAGTGAATTTTGAAGTTGCATCAGAGTTTCATTTTTTACTCAAGGGTAGCACTGTTTTACCAATATCTCAAATTGACAATAGCACTTTATTGTCACAAAATTTCAAGGTCTTATATAGCTCCAGTAAAAAGTTACAGCATTTCAATGTTGCAAACTTTGATAATTATATTACGCACAGAATAAAAGTTAGTGAATTTTGAAGTTGCATCAGTGTTTCATTTTTTACTCCACGGTAGTACTGTTATACCGACATCTCAAATTGACACTAGTACTTTATTGTCACAAAAATTCCAGGCTTTCTGACGCACCAGTAAAAAGTTACAGCATTTCAATGTTGCAAACTTTGATAGTTATATTGCGCACAGCATAAAAGTTAGTGAAATTTGAAGTTGCATCAGTGTTTCATTTTTTACTCAAGGGTAGCACTGTTATACCGATATCTCAAATTGACAATAGTATACTATTGTCACAAAATTTCAAGGTCTTATGACGCTCCAGTAAAAAGTTACAGCATTTCAATGTTGCAAACTATGATATTTATATTGCGCACAGTATAAAAGTTAGTGAAATTTGAAGTTGCATCAGTGTTTCATTTTTTACTCAAGGGTAGCACTGTTATACCGATATCTCAAATTGACAATAGTATACTATTGTCACAAAATTTTAAGGTTTTATGACGCACCAGTAAAAAGTTACAGCATTTCTATGTTGCAAACTTTGATAGTTATATTTCTCACTGTCTAAAAGTTAGTGAATTTTGAACTTGCATCAGAGTTTCATTTTTTACTCAAGGGTAGCGCTGTTTTACCGATATCTCAAATTGACAATAGCACTTTATTGTCACAAAATTTCAAGGTCTTATGTAGCTCCAGTAAAAAGTTACAGCATTTCAATATTGCAATCTTTGATAGTTATATTACGCACAGAATAAAAGTTAGTGAATTTTGAAGTTGCATCAGTGTTTCATATTTTACTCAACGGTGGTACTGTTATACCGATATCTCAAACTGACAATAGTATACTATTGTCACAAAATTTCGAGGTTTTATGACGCACCAGTAAAAAGTTACAGCATTCCAATGCTGCAAACTTTGATAGTTATATTACGCACAGAATAAAAGTTAGTGAATTTTTAAGTTGCATCAGTGTTTAATTTTTTACTCAAGGGTAGCACTGTTATACCGATATCTCAAACTGACAATAGTATACTATTGTCACAAAATTTCAAGGTTTTATGACGCACCAGTAAAAAGTTACAGCATTCCAATGTTGCAAACTTTGATAGTTATATTACGCACAGAATAAAAGTTAGTGAATTTTGAAGTTGCATCAGTATTTCATTTATTACTGAAGGGTAGCACTGTTATAGCGATATATCAAATTGACAATAGGAATTTATTGTCATAAAATTTCGATGTCTTATGACGCACCAGTAAAAAGTTACAGTATTTCAATGTTGCCAACTTTGATAGTTATATTACGCACAATATAAATGCTAGTGAAGTTTGAAGTTGCTTAAGTGTTCCATTTTTTTCTCAAAAGTAGCACTGTTATACCGATATTTCAAATTGACAATATGAATTTATTGTCATAAAATTTCGATGTCTTATGACGCACCAGTAAAAATTTACAGTATTTCAATGTTGCCAACTTTGATAGTTATATTACACACAGTATAAAAGTTAGTGAATTTTTAAGTTGTATCAGTGTTTCATTTTTTACTCAACGGTGGTACTGTTATACCGATATCTTAAACTGACAATAGTATACTATTGTCACAAAATTTCAAGGTTTTATGACGCACCAGTAAAAAGTTACAGCATTCCAATGTTGCAAACTTTGATAGTTATATTACGCACAGAATAAAAGTTAGTGAATTTTTAAGTTGCATCAGTGTTTAATTTTTTACTCAAGGGTAGCACTGTTATACCGATATCTCAAACTGACAATAGTATACTATTGTCACAAAATTTCAAGGTTTTATGACGCACCAGTAAAAACTTACAGCATTTCAATGTTGCAAACTTTGATAGTTATATTACGCACAGAATAAAAGTTAGTGAATTTTGAAGTTCCATCAGTGTTTAATTTTTTACTCAACGGTAGTACTGTTATACCGACATCTCAAATTGACACTAGTACTTTATTGTCACAAAATTTCCAGGCTTTCTGACGCACCAGTAAAAAGTTACAGCATTCCAATGTTGCAAACTTTGATAGTTATATTACGCACAGAATAAAAGTTAGTGAATTTTTAAGTTGCATCAGTGTTTAATTTTTTACTCAAGGGTAGCACTGTTATACCGATATCTCAAACTGACAATAGTATACTATTGTCACAAAATTTCAAGGTTTTATGACGCACCAGCAAAAAGTTACAGCATTCCAATGTTGGAAACTTTGATAGTTATATTACGCACAGAATAAAAGTTAGTGAATTTTGAAGTTCCATCAGTGTTTAGTTTTTTACTCAACGGTAGTACTGTTATACCGACATCTCAAATTGACACTAGTACTTTATTGTCAGAAAATTTCCAGGCTTTCTGACGCACCAGTAAGAAGTTACAGCATTTCAATGTTGCAAATTTTGATAGTTATATTGCGCACAGTATAAAAGTTAGTGAAATTTGAAGTTGCATCAGTGTTTCATTTTTTACTCAAGGGTAGCACTGTTATACCGATATCTCAAATTGACAATAGTATACTATTGTCACAAAATTTTAAGGTTTTATGACGCACCAGTAAAAAGTTACAGCATTTCTATGTTGCAAACTTTGATAGTTATATTTCTCACTGTCTAAAAGTTAGTGAATTTTGAACTTGCATCAGAGTTTCATTTTTTACTCAAGGGTAGCGCTGTTTTACCGATATCTCAAATTGACAATAGCACTTTATTGTCACAAAATTTCAAGGTCTTATGTAGCTCCAGTAAAAAGTTACAGCATTTCAATATTGCAATCTTTGATAGTTATATTACGCACAGAATAAAAGTTAGTGAATTTTGAAGTTGCATCAGTGTTTCATATTTTACTCAACGGTGGTACTGTTATACCGATATCTCAAACTGACAATAGTATACTATTGTCACAAAATTTCGAGGTTTTATGACGCACCAGTAAAAAGTTACAGCATTCCAATGCTGCAAACTTTGATAGTTATATTACGCACAGAATAAAAGTTAGTGAATTTTTAAGTTGCATCAGTGTTTAATTTTTTACTCAAGGGTAGCACTGTTATACCGATATCTCAAACTGACAATAGTATACTATTGTCACAAAATTTCAAGGTTTTATGACGCACCAGTAAAAAGTTACAGCATTCCAATGTTGCAAACTTTGATAGTTATATTACGCACAGAATAAAAGTTAGTGAATTTTGAAGTTGCATCAGTATTTCATTTATTACTGAAGGGTAGCACTGTTATAGCGATATATCAAATTGACAATAGGAATTTATTGTCATAAAATTTCGATGTCTTATGACGCACCAGTAAAAAGTTACAGTATTTCAATGTTGCCAACTTTGATAGTTATATTACGCACAATATAAATGCTAGTGAAGTTTGAAGTTGCTTAAGTGTTCCATTTTTTTCTCAAAAGTTGCACTGTTATACCGATATTTCAAATTGACAATATGAATTTATTGTCATAAAATTTCGATGTCTTATGACGCACCAGTAAAAATTTACAGTATTTCAATGTTGCCAACTTTGATAGTTATATTACACACAGTATAAAAGTTAGTGAATTTTTAAGTTGTATCAGTGTTTCATTTTTTACTCAACGGTGGTACTGTTATACCGATATCTTAAACTGACAATAGTATACTATTGTCACAAAATTTCAAGGTTTTATGACGCACCAGTAAAAAGTTACAGCATTCCAATGTTGCAAACTTTGATAGTTATATTACGCACAGAATAAAAGTTAGTGAATTTTTAAGTTGCATCAGTGTTTAATTTTTTACTCAAGGGTAGCACTGTTATACCGATATCTCAAACTGACAATAGTATACTATTGTCACAAAATTTCAAGGTTTTATGACGCACCAGTAAAAACTTACAGCATTTCAATGTTGCAAACTTTGATAGTTATATTACGCACAGAATAAAAGTTAGTGAATTTTGAAGTTCCATCAGTGTTTAATTTTTTACTCAACGGTAGTACTGTTATACCGACATATCAAATTGACACTAGTACTTTATTGTCACAAAATTTCCAGGCTTTCTGACGCACCAGTAAAAAGTTACAGCATTCCAATGTTGCAAACTTTGATAGTTATATTACGCACAGAATAAAAGTTAGTGAATTTTTAAGTTGCATCAGTGTTTAATTTTTTACTCAAGGGTAGCACTGTTATACCGATATCTCAAACTGACAATAGTATACTATTGTCACAAAATTTCAAGGTTTTATGACGCACCAGCAAAAAGTTACAGCATTCCAATGTTGGAAACTTTGATAGTTATATTACGCACAGAATAAAAGTTAGTGAATTTTGAAGTTCCATCAGTGTTTAGTTTTTGACTCAACGGTAGTACTGTTATACCGACATCTCAAATTGACACTAGTACTTTATTGTCAGAAAATTTCCAGGCTTTCTGACGCACCAGTAAGAAGTTACAGCATTTCAATGTTGCAAACTTTGATAGTTATATTGCGCACAGTATAAAAGTTAGTGAATTTTGAAGTTGCATCAGTATTTCATTTATTACTGAAGGGTAGCACTGTTATAGCGATATATCAAATTGACAATAGGAATTTATTGTCATAAAATTTCGATGTCTTATGACGCACCAGTAAAAAGTTACAGTATTTCAATGTTGCCAACTTTGATAGTTATATTACGCACAGTATAAAAGCTAGTGAATTTTTAAGTTGTATCAGTGTTTCATTTTTTACTCAACGGTGGTACTGTTATACCGATATCTCAAACTGACAATAGTATACTATTGTCACAAAATTTCGAGGTTTTATGACGCACCAGTAAAAAGTTACAGCATTCCAATGCTGCAAACTTTGATAGTTATATTACGCACAGAATAAAAGTTAGTGAATTTTTAAGTTGCATCAGTGTTTAATTTTTTACTCAAGGGTAGCACTGTTATACCGATATCTCAAACTGACAATAGTATACTATTGTCACAAAATTTCAAGGTTTTATGACGCACCAGTAAAAAGTTACAGCATTCCAATGTTGCAAACTTTGATAGTTATATTACGCACAGAATAAAAGTTAGTGAATTTTGAAGTTGCATCAGTATTTCATTTATTACTGAAGGGTAGCACTGTTATAGCGATATATCAAATTGACAATAGGAATTTATTGTCATAAAATTTCGATGTCTTATGACGCACCAGTAAAAAGTTACAGTATTTCAATGTTGCCAACTTTGATAGTTATATTACGCACAATATAAATGCTAGTGAAGTTTGAAGTTGCTTAAGTGTTCCATTTTTTTCTCAAAAGTAGCACTGTTATACCGATATTTCAAATTGACAATATGAATTTATTGTCATAAAATTTCGATGTCTTATGACGCACCAGTAAAAATTTACAGTATTTCAATGTTGCCAACTTTGATAGTTATATTACACACAGTATAAAAGTTAGTGAATTTTTAAGTTGTATCAGTGTTTCGTTTTTTACTCAACGGTGGTACTGTTATACCGATATCTTAAACTGACAATAGTATACTATTGTCACAAAATTTCAAGGTTTTATGACGCACCAGTAAAAAGTTACAGCATTCCAATGTTGCAAACTTTGATAGTTATATTACGCACAGAATAAAAGTTAGTGAATTTTTAAGTTGCATCAGTGTTTAATTTTTTACTCAAGGGTAGCACTGTTATACCGATATCTCAAACTGACAATAGTATACTATTGTCACAAAATTTCAAGGTTTTATGACGCACCAGTAAAAACTTACAGCATTTCAATGTTGCAAACTTTGATAGTTATATTACGCACAGAATAAAAGTTAGTGAATTTTGAAGTTCCATCAGTGTTTAATTTTTTACCCAACGGTAGTACTGTTATACCGACATCTCAAATTGACACTAGTACTTTATTGTCACAAAATTTCCAGGCTTTCTGACGCACCAGTAAAAAGTTACAGCATTCCAATGTTGCAAACTTTGATAGTTATATTACGCACAGAATAAAAGTTAGTGAATTTTTAAGTTGCATCAGTGTTTAATTTTTTACTCAAGGGTAGCACTGTTATACCGATATCTCAAACTGACAATAGTATACTATTGTCACAAAATTTCAAGGTTTTATGACGCACCAGCAAAAAGTTACAGCATTCCAATGTTGGAAACTTTGATAGTTATATTACGCACAGAATAAAAGTTAGTGAATTTTGAAGTTCCATCAGTGTTTAGTTTTTTACTCAACGGTAGTACTGTTATACCGACATCTCAAATTGACACTAGTACTTTATTGTCACAAAATTTCCAGGCTTTCTGACGCACCAGTAAGAAGTTACAGCATTTCAATGTTGCAAACTTTGATAGTTATATTGCGCACAGTATAAAAGTTAGTGAATTTTGAAGTTGCATCAGTATTTCATTTATTACTGAAGGGTAGCACTGTTATAGCGATATATCAAATTGACAATAGGAATTTATTGTCATAAAATTTCGATGTCTTATGACGCACCAGTAAAAAGTTACAGTATTTCAATGTTGCCAACTTTGATAGTTATATTACGCACAATATAAATGCTAGTGAAGTTTGAAGTTGCTTAAGTGTTCCATTTTTTTCTCAAAAGTAGCACTGTTATACCGATATTTCAAATTGACAATATGAATTTATTGTCATAAAATTTCGATGTCTTATGACGCACCAGTAAAAATTTACAGTATTTCAATGTTGCCAACTTTGATAGTTATATTACACACAGTATAAAAGTTAGTGAATTTTTAAGTTGTATCAGTGTTTCATTTTTTACTCAACGGTGGTACTGTTATACCGATATCTTAAACTGTCAATAGTATACTATTGTCACAAAATTTCAAGGTTTTATGACGCACCAGTAAAAAGTTACAGCATTCCAATGTTGCAAACTTTGATAGTTATATTACGCACAGAATAAAAGTTAGTGAATTTTTAAGTTGCATCAGTGTTTAATTTTTTACTCAAGGGTAGCACTGTTATACCGATATCTCAAACTGACAATAGTATACTATTGTCACAAAATTTCAAGGTTTTATGACGCACCAGTAAAAACTTACAGCATTTCAATGTTGCAAACTTTGATAGTTATATTACGCACAGAATAAAAGTTAGTGAATTTTGAAGTTCCATCAGTGTTTAATTGTTTACTTAACGGTAGTACTGTTATACCGACATCTCAAATTGACACTAGTACTTTATTGTCACAAAATTTCCAGGCTTTCTGACGCACCAGTAAAAAGTTACAGCATTCCAATGTTGCAAACTTTGATAGTTATATTACGCACAGAATAAAAGTTAGTGAATTTTTAAGTTGCATCAGTGTTTAATTTTTTACTCAAGGGTAGCACTGTTATACCGATATCTCAAACTGACAATAGTATACTATTGTCACAAAATTTCAAGGTTTTATGACGCACCAGCAAAAAGTTACAGCATTCCAATGTTGGAAACTTTGATAGTTATATTACGCACAGAATAAAAGTTAGTGAATTTTGAAGTTCCATCAGTGTTTAGTTTTTTACTCAACGGTAGTACTGTTATACCGACATCTCAAATTGACACTAGTACTTTATTGTCACAAAATTTCCAGGCTTTCTGACGTACCAGTAAGAAGTTACAGCATTTCAATGTTGCAAACTTTGATAGTTATATTGCGCACAGTATAAAAGTTAGTGAATTTTGAAGTTGCATCAGTATTTCATTTATTACTGAAGGGTAGCACTGTTATAGCGATATATCAAATTGACAATAGGAATTTATTGTCATAAAATTTCGATGTCTTATGACGCACCAGTAAAAAGTTACAGTATTTCAATGTTGCCAACTTTGATAGTTATATTACGCACAGTATAAAAGCTAGTGAATTTTTAAGTTGTATCAGTGTTTCATTTTTTACTCAGAGGTAGCACTGTTATACTGATATCTCAAATTGACAATAAGATACTATTGTCACAAAATTTCAAGGTCTTATGACTCTCCAGTAAAAAGTTACAGCAATTAAATGTTGCAAACTTCGATAGTTATATTACTCACAGTATAAAAGTTAGTGAAATTTGAAGTTGCTTCAGTGTTTCATTTTTACTCAAGGGTAGCACTGTTATACCGATATCTCAAATTGACAATAGTATACTATTGTCACAAAATTTCACTGTTTTATGACGCACCAGTAAAAAGTTACAGCATTTCCATTTTGCAAACTTTGATAGTTATATTTCTCACAGTCTAAAAGTTAGTGAATTTTGAAGTTCCATCAGTGTTTAATTTTTTACTCAACGGTAGTACTTTTGTACCGACATCTCAAATTGACACTAGTACTTTATTGTCACAAAATTTCCAAGCTTTCTGACGCACCAGTAAAAAGTTACAGCATTTCAATGTTGCAAACTTTGATAGTTATATTGCTCACAGTATAAAATTTATTGAATTTTGAAGTTGCATCAGTATTTCATTTATTACTCAAGGGTAGCACTGTTATACCGATATCTCAAATTGACAATAGTATACTATTGTCACAAAATTTCAAGGTCTTATGACGCTCCAGTAAAAAGTTACAGCATTCCAATGTTGCAAACTTTGATAGTTATATTACGCACAGAATAAAAGTTAGTGAATTTTTAAGTTGCATCAGTGTTTAATTTTTTACTCAAGGGTAGCACTGTTATACCGATATCTCAAATTGACAATAGCACTTTATTGTCACAAAATGTCTAGGTTTTATGACGCACCAGTAAAAAGTTACAGCATTCCAATGTTGCAAACTTTGATAGTTATATTACGCACAGAATAAAAGTTAGTGAATTTTGAAGTTGCATCAGTGTTTAATTTTTTACTCAACAGTAGTACTGTTATAGTGACATCTCAAATTGACACTAGTACTTTATTGTCACAAAATTTAGGCTGTTATACCGATATCTTAAAATGACAATAGTTTACTATTGTCACAAAATTTCCAGGCTTTCTGACGCACCAGTAAAAAGTTACAGCATTTCAATGTTGCAAACTTTGATAGTTATATTACTCACAGTATAAAAGTTAGTGAAATTTGAAGTTGCATCAGCGTTTCATTTTTTACTCAAGGGTAGCACTGTTATACCGATATCTCAAATTGACAATAGTATACTATTGTCACAAAATTTCAAGATTTTATGACGCACCAGTAAAAAGTTACAGCATTCCAATGTTGCAAACTTTGATAATTATATTACGCACAGAATAAAAGTTAGTGAATTTTGAAGTTGCATCAGTGTTTAATTTTTTACTCAAGGGTAGCACTGTTATACCGATATCTCAAACTGACAATAGTATACTATTGTCACAAAATTTCAAGGTTTTATGACGCACCAGCAAAAAGTTACAGCATTCCAATGTTGCAAACTTTGATAGTTATATTACGCACAGAATAAAAGTTAGTGAATTTTGAAGTTCCATCAGTGTTTAGTTTTTTACTCAACGGTAGTACTGTTATACCGACATCTCAAATTGACACTAGTACTTTATTGTCACAAAATTTCCAGGCTTTCTGACGCACCAGTAAGAAGTTACAGCATTTCAGTGTTGCAAACTTTGATAGTTATATTGCGCACAGTATACAAGTTATTGAATTTTGAAGTTGCATCAGTATTTCATTTATTACTGAAGGGTAGCACTGTTATAGCGATATATCAAATTGACAATAGGAATTTATTGTCATAAAATTTTGATGTCTTATGACGCACCAGTAAAAAGTTACAGTATTTCAATGTTGCCAACTTTGATAGTTATATTACGCACAGTATAAAAGTTAGTGAATTTTTAAGTTGTATCAGTGTTTCATTTTTTACTCAGAGGTAGCACTGTTATACTGATATCTCAAATTGACAATAGGATACTATTGTCACAAAATTTCAAGGTCTTATGACTCTCCAGTAAAAAGTTACAGCAATTAAATGTTGCAAACTTCGATAGTTATATTACTCACAGTATAAAAGTTAGTGAAATTTGAAGTTGCTTCAGTGTTTCATTTTTACTCAAGGGTAGCACTGTTATACCGATATCTCAAATTGACAATAGTATACTATTGTCACAAAATTTCACTGTTTTATGACGCACCAGTAAAAAGTTACAGCATTTCCATTTTGCAAACTTTGATAGTTATATTTCTCAAAGTCTAAAAGTTAGTGAATTTTGAAGTTCCATCAGTGTTTAATTTTTTACTCAACGGTAGTACTTTTGTACCGACATCTCAAATTGACACTAGTACTTTATTGTCACAAAATTTCCAAGCTTTCTGACGCACCAGTAAAAAGTTACAGCATTTCAATGTTGCAAACTTTGATAGTTATATTGCTCACAGTATAAAATTTATTGAATTTTGAAGTTGCATCAGTATTTCATTTATTACTCAAGGGTAGCACTGTTATACCGATATCTCAAATTGACAATAGTATACTATTGTCACAAAATTTCAAGGTCTTATGACGCTCCAGTAAAAAGTTACAGCATTCCAATGTTGCAAACTTTGATAGTTATATTACGCACAGAATAAAAGTTAGTGAATTTTTAAGTTGCATCAGTGTTTAATTTTTTACTCAAGGGTAGCACTGTTATACCGATATCTCAAATTGACAATAGCACTTTATTGTCACAAAATTTCTAGGTTTTATGACGCACCAGTAAAAAGTTACAGCATTCCAATGTTGCAAACTTTGATAGTTATATTACGCACAGAATAAAAGTTAGTGAATTTTGAAGTTGCATCAGTGTTTAATTTTTTACTCAACAGTAGTACTGTTATAGTGACATCTCAAATTGACACTAGTACTTTATTGTCACAAAATTTAGGCTGTTATACCGATATCTTAAAATGACAATAGTTTACTATTGTCACAAAATTTCCAGGCTTTCTGACGCACCAGTAAAAAGTTACAGCATTTCAATGTTGCAAACTTTGATAGTTATATTACTCACAGTATAAAAGTTAGTGAAATTTGAAGTTGCATCAGCGTTTCATTTTTTACTCAAGGGTAGCACTGTTATACCGATATCTCAAATTGACAATAGTATACTATTGTCACAAAATTTCAAGATTTTATGACGCACCAGTAAAAAGTTACAGCATTTCAATGTTGCAAACTTTGATAATTATATTACGCACAGAATAAAAGTTAGTGAATTTTGAAGTTGCATCAGTGTTTAATTTTTTACTCAAGGGTAGCACTGTTATACCGATATCTCAAACTGACAATAGTATACTATTGTCACAAAATTTCAAGGTTTTATGACGCACCAGCAAAAAGTTACAGCATTCCAATGTTGCAAACTTTGATAGTTATATTACGCACAGAATAAAAGTTAGTGAATTTTGAAGTTCCATCAGTGTTTAGTTTTTTACTCAACGGTAGTACTGTTATACCGACATCTCAAATTGACACTAGTACTTTATTGTCACAAAATTTAGGCTGTTATACCGATATCTTAAAATGACAATAGTTTACTATTGTCACAAAATTTCCAGGCTTTCTGACGCACCAGTAAAAAGTTACAGCATTTCAATGTTGCAAACTTTGATAGTTATATTACTCACAGTATAAAAGTTAGTGAAATTTGAAGTTGCATCAGCGTTTCATTTTTTACTCAAGGGTAGCACTGTTATACCGATATCTCAAATTGACAATAGTATACTATTGTCACAAAATTTCAAGATTTTATGACGCACCAGTAAAAAGTTACAGCATTCCAATGTTGCAAACTTTGATAATTATATTACGCACAGAATAAAAGTTAGTGAATTTTGAAGTTGCATCAGTGTTTAATTTTTTACTCAAGGGTAGCACTGTTATACCGATATCTCAAACTGACAATAGTATACTATTGTCACAAAATTTCAAGGTTTTATGACGCACCAGCAAAAAGTTACAGCATTCCAATGTTGCCAACTTTGATAGTTATATTACGCACAGTATAAAAGTTAGTGAATTTTTAAGTTGTATCAGTGTTTCATTTTTTACTCAGAGGTAGCACTGTTATACTGATATCTCAAATTGACAATAGGATACTATTGTCACAAAATTTCAAGGTCTTATGACTCTCCAGTAAAAAGTTACAGCAATTAAATGTTGCAAACTTCGATAGTTATATTACTCACAGTATAAAAGTTAGTGAAATTTGAAGTTGCTTCAGTGTTTCATTTTTACTCAAGAGTAGCACTGTTATACCGATATCTCAAATTGACAATAGTATACTATTGTCACAAAATTTCACTGTTTTATGACGCACCAGTAAAAAGTTACAGCATTTCCATTTTGCAAACTTTGATAGTTATATTTCTCAAAGTCTAAAAGTTAGTGAATTTTGAAGTTCCATCAGTGTTTAATTTTTTACTCAACGGTAGTACTTTTGTACCGAAATCTCAAATTGACACTAGTACTTTATTGTCACAAAATTTCCAAGCTTTCTGACGCACCAGTAAAAAGTTACAGCATTTCAATGTTGCAAACTTTGATAGTTATATTGCTCACAGTATAAAATTTATTGAATTTTGAAGTTGCATCAGTATTTCATTTATTACTCAAGGGTAGCACTGTTATACCGATATCTCAAATTGACAATAGTATACTATTGTCACAAAATTTCAAGGTCTTATGACGCTCCAGTAAAAAGTTACAGCATTCCAATGTTGCAAACTTTGATAGTTATATTACGCACAGAATAAAAGTTAGTGAATTTTTAAGTTGCATCAGTGTTTAATTTTTTACTCAAGGGTAGCACTGTTATACCGATATCTCAAATTGACAATAGTATACTATTATCACAAAATTTCAAGGTTTTATGACGCACCAGTAAAAAGTTACAGTATACCAATGTTGCAAACTTTGATAGTTATATTACGCACAGAATAAAAGTTAGTGAATTTTGAAGTTGCATCAGTGTTTAATTTTTTACTCAACAGTAGTACTGTTATAGTGACATCTCAAATTGACACTAGTACTTTATTGTCACTAAATTTCCAGGCTTTCTGACGCACCAGTAAAAAGTTACAGCATTCCAATGTTTCAAACTTTGATAGTTATATTACGCACAGAATAAAAGTTAGTGAATTTTTAAGTTGCATCAGTGTTTAATTTTTTACTCAAGGGTAGCACCGTTATACCGATATCTCAAATTGACAATAGCACTTTATTGTCACAAAATTTCTAGGTTTTATGACGCACCAGTAAAAAGTTACAGCATTCCAATGTTGCAAACTTTGATAGTTATATTACGCACAGAATAAAAGTTAGTGAATTTTGAAGTTGCATCAGTGTTTAATTTTTTACTCAACGGTAGTACTGTTATAGTGACATCTCAAATTGACACTAGTACTTTATTGTCACAAAATTTCAAGGGCTTATGACGCTCCAGTAAAAAGTTACAGCATTTCAATGTTGCAAACTATGATAGTTATATTGCGCACAGTATAAAAGTTAGTGAAATTTGAAGTTGCATCAGTGTTTCATTTTTTACTCAAGGGTAGCACTGTTATACCGATATCTCAAATTGACAATAGTATACTATTGTCACAAAATTTCAAGGTTTTATGACGCACCAGTAAAAAGTTACAGCATTTCTATGTTGCAAACTTTGATAGTTATATTTCTCACTGTCTAAAAGTTAGTGAATTTTGAAGTTGCATCAGAGTTTCATTTTTTACTCAAGGGTAGCACTGTTTTACCGATATCTCAAATTGACAATAGCACTTTATTGTCACAAAATTTCAAGGTCTTATGTAGCTCCAGTAAAAAGTGACAGCATTTCAATGTTGCAAACTTTGATAGTTATATTACGCACAGAATAAAAGTTAGTGAATTTTGAAGTTGCATCAGTGTTTCATATTTTACTCAACGGTGGTACTGTTATACCGATATCTCAAACTGACAATAGTATACTATTGTCACAAAATTTCAAGGTTTTATGACGCACCAGTAAAAAGTTACAGCATTCCAATGTTGCAAACTTTGATGGTTATATTACGCACAGAATAAAAGTTATTGAATTTTGAAGTTCCATCAGTGTTTAATTTTTTACTCAACGGTAGTACTGTTATACCGACATCTCAAATTGACACTAGTACTTTATTGTCACAAAATTTCAAGGCTTTCTGACGCACCAGTAAGAAGTTACAGCATTTCAATGTTGCAAACTTTGATAGTTATATTGCGCACAGTATAAAAGTTAGTGAATTTTGAAGTTGCATCAGTATTTCATTTATTACTGAAGGGTAGCACTGTTATAGCGATATATCAAATTGACAATAGGAATTTATTGTCATAAAATTTCGATGTCTTATGACGCACCAGTAAAAAGTTACAGTATTTCAATGTTGCCAACTTTGATAGTTATATTACGCACAATATAAATGCTAGTGAAGTTTGAAGTTGTTTAAGTGTTCCATTTTTTTCTCAAAAGTAGCACTGTTATACCGATATTTCAAATTGACAATATGAATTTATTGTCATAAAATTTCGATGTCTTATGACGCACCAGTAAAAAGTTACAGTATTTCAATGTTGCCAACTTTGATAGTTATATTACGCACAGTATAAAAGTTAGTGAATTTTTAAGTTGTATCAGTGTTTCATTTTTTACTCAGAGGTAGCACTGTTATACTGATATCTCAAATTGACAATAGGATACTATTGTCACAAAATTTCAAGGTCTTATGACTCTCCAGTAAAAAGTTACAGTAATTAAATGTTGCAAACTTCGATAGTTATATTACTCACAGTATAAAAGTTAGTGAAATTTGAAGTTGCATCAGTGTTTCATTTTTACTCAAGGGTAGCACTGTTATACCGATATCTCAAATTGACAATAGTATACTATTGTCACAAAATTTCAAGGTCTTATGACGCTCCAATAAAAAGTTACAGCATTCCAATGTTGCAAACTTTGATAGTTATATTACGCACAGAATAAAAGTTAGTGAATTTTTAAGTTGCATCAGTGTTTAATTTTTTACTCAAGGGTAGCACTGTTATACCGATATCTCAAATTGACAATAGCACTTTATTGTCACAAAATTTCTAGGTTTTATGACGCACCAGTAAAAAGTTACAGCATTTCAATGTTGCCAACTTTGATAGTTATATTACGCACAGTATAAAAGTTAGTGAATTTTTAAGTTGTATCAGTGTTTCATTTTTTACTCAGAGGTAGCACTGTTATACTGATATCTCAAATTGACAATAGGATACTATTGTCACAAAATTTCAAGGTCTTATGACTCTCCAGTAAAAAGTTACAGCAATTAAATGTTGCAAACTTCGATAGTTATATTACTCACAGTATAAAAGTTAGTGAAATTTGAAGTTGCTTCAGTGTTTCATTTTTACTCAAGGGTAGCACTGTTATACCGATATCTCAAATTGACAATAGTATACTATTGTCACAAAATTTCACTGTTTTATGACGCACCAGTAAAAAGTTACAGCATTTCCATTTTGCAAACTTTGATAGTTATATTTCTCACAGTCTAAAAGTTAGTGAATTTTGAAGTTCCATCAGTGTTTAATTTTTTACTCAACGGTAGTACTTTTGTACCGACATCTCAAATTGACACTAGTACTTTATTGTCACAGAATTTCCAAGCTTTCTGACGCACTAGTAAAAAGTTACAGCATTTCAATGTTGCAAACTTTGATAGTTATATTGCTCACAGTATAAAATTTATTGAATTTTGAAGTTGCATCAGTATTTCATTTATTACTCAAGGGTAGCACTGTTATACCGATTTCTCAAATTGACAATAGTATACTATTGTCACAAAATTTCAAGGTCTTATGACGCTCCAGTAAAAAGTTACAGCATTCCAATGTTGCAAACTTTGATAGTTATATTACGCACAGAATAAAAGTTAGTGAAATTTTAAGTTGCATCAGTGTTTAATTTTTTACTCAAGGGTAGCACTGTTATACCGATATCTCAAATTGACAATAGCACTTTATTGTCACAAAATTTCTAAGTTTTATGACGCACCAGTAAAAAGTTACAGCATTCCAATGTTGCAAACTTTGATAGTTATATTACGCACAGAATAAAAGTGAGTGAATTTTGAAGTTGCATCAGTGTTTAATTTTTTACTCAACAGTAGTACTGTTATAGTGACATCTCAAATTGACACTAGTACTTTATTGTCACAAAATTTAGGCTGTTATACCGATATCTTAAAATGACAATAGTATACTATTGTCACAAAATTTCCAGGCTTTCTGACGCACCAGTAAAAAGTTACAGCATTTCAATGTTGCAAACTTTGATAGTTATATTACTCACAGTATAAAAGTTAGTGAAATTTGAAGTTGCATCAGCGTTTCATTTTTTACTCAAGGGTAGCACTATTATACCGATATCTCAAATTGACAATAGTATACTATTGTCACAAAATTTCAAGATTTTATGACGCACCAGTAAAAAGTTACAGCATTCCAATGTTGCAAACTTTGATAGTTATATTACGCACAGAATAAAAGTTAGTGAATTTTGAAGTTGCATCAGTGTTTAATTTTTTACTCAACGGTAGTACTGTTATACCGACATCTCAAATTGACACTAGTACTTTATTGTCACAAAATTTCCAGGCTTTCTGACGCACCAGTAAAAAGTTACAGCATTCCAATGTTGCAAACTTTGATAGTTATATTGCGCACAGAATAAAAGTTAGTGAATTTTTAAGTTGCATCAGTGTTTAATTTCTTACTCAAGGGTAGCACTGTTATAGCGATATATCAAATTGACAATAGGAATTTATTGTCATAAAATTTCGATGTCTTATGACGCACCAGTAAAAAGTTACAGTATTTCAATGTTGCCAACTTTGATAGTTATATTACGCACAATATAAATGCTAGTGAAGTTTGAAGTTGCTTAAGTGTTCCATTTTTTCTCAAAATTAGCTCTGTTATACCGATATTTCAAATTGACAATATGAATTTATTGTCATAAAATTTCGATGTCTTATGACGCACCAGTAAAAAGTTACAGCATTCCAATGTTGCAAACTTTGATAGTTATATTACGCACAGAATAAAAGTTAGTGAATTTTTAAGTTGCATCAGTGTTTAATTTTTTACTCAAGGGTAGCACTGTTATACCGATATCTCAAATTGACAATAGCACTTTATTGTCACAAAATTTCTAGGTTTTATGACGCACCAGTAAAAAGTTACAGCATTTCAATGTTGCCAACTTTGATAGTTATATTACGCACAGTATAAAAGTTAGTGAATTTTTAAGTTGTATCAGTGTTTCATTTTTTACTCAGAGGTAGCACTGTTATACTGATATCTCAAATTGACAATAGGATACTATTGTCACAAAATTTCAAGGTCTTATGACTCTCCAGTAAAAAGTTACAGCAATTAAATGTTGCAAACTTCGATAGTTATATTACTCACAGTATAAAAGTTAGTGAAATTTGAAGTTGCTTCAGTGTTTCATTTTTACTCAAGGGTAGCACTGTTATACCGATATCTCAAATTGACAATAGTATACTATTGTCACAAAATTTCACTGTTTTATGACGCACCAGTAAAAAGTTACAGCATTTCCATTTTGCAAACTTTGATAGTTATATTTCTCACAGTCTAAAAGTTAGTGAATTTTGAAGTTCCATCAGTGTTTAATTTTTTACTCAACGGTAGTACTTTTGTACCGACATCTCAAATTGACACTAGTACTTTATTGTCACAGAATTTCCAATCTTTCTGACGCACCAGTAAAAAGTTACAGCATTTCAATGTTGCAAACTTTGATAGTTATATTGCTCACAGTATAAAATTTATTGAATTTTGAAGTTGCATCAGTATTTCATTTATTACTCAAGGGTAGCACTGTTATACCGATATCTCAAATTGACAATAGTATACTATTGTCACAAAATTTCAAGGTCTTATGACGCTCCAGTAAAAAGTTACAGCATTCCAATGTTGCAAACTTTGATAGTTATATTACGCACAGAATAAAAGTTAGTGAATTTTTAAGTTGCATCAGTGTTTAATTTTTTACTCAAGGGTAGCACTGTTATACCGATATCTCAAATTGACAATAGCACTTTATTGTCACAAAATTTCTAAGTTTTATGACGCACCAGTAAAAAGTTACAGCATTCCAATGTTGCAAACTTTGATAGTTATATTACGCACAGAATAAAAGTTAGTGAATTTTGAAGTTGCATCAGTGTTTAATTTTTTACTCAAGAGTAGTACTGTTATAGTGACATCTCAAATTGACACTAGTACTTTATTGTCACAAAATTTAGGCTGTTATACCGATATCTTAAATGACAATAGTATACTATTGTCACAAAATTTCCAGGCTTTCTGACGCACCAGTAAAAAGTTACAGCATTTCAATGTTGCAAACTTTGATAGTTATATTACTCACAGTATAAAAGTTAGTGAAATTTGAAGTTGCATCAGCGTTTCATTTTTTACTCAAGGCTAGCACTGTTATACCGATATCTCAAATTGACAATAGTATACTATTGTCACAAAATTTCAAGATTTTATGACGCACCAGTAAAAAGTTACAGCATTCCAATGTTGCAAACTTTGATAGTTATATTACGCACAGAATAAAAGTTAGTGAATTTTGAAGTTGCATCAGTGTTTAATTTTTTACTCAACGGTAGTACTGTTATACCGACATCTCAAATTGACACTAGTACTTTATTGTCACAAAATTTCCAGGCTTTCTGACGCACCAGTAAAAAGTTACAGCATTCCAATGTTGCAAACTTTGATAGTTATATTGCGCACAGAATAAAAGTTAGTGAATTTTTAAGTTGCATCAGTGTTTAATTTCTTACTCAAGGGTAGCACTGTTATAGCGATATATCAAATTGACAATAGGAATTTATTGTCATAAAATTTCGATGTCTTATGACGCACCAGTAAAAAGTTACAGTATTTCAATGTTGCCAACTTTGATAGTTATATTACGCACAATATAAATGCTAGTGAAGTTTGAAGTTGCTTAAGTGTTCCATTTTTTTCTCAAAATTAGCTCTGTTATACCGATATTTCAAATTGACAATATGAATTTATTGTCATAAAATTTCGATGTCTTATGACGCACCAGTAAAAAGTTACAGTATTTCAATGTTGCCAACTTTGATAGTTATATTACGCACAGTATAAAAGTTAGTGAATTTTTAAGTTGTATCAGTGTTTCATTTTTTACTCAGAGGTAGCACTGTTATACTGATATCTCAAATTGACAATAGGATACTATTGTCACAAAATTTCAAGGTCTTATGACTCTCCAGTAAAAAGTTACAGCAATTAAATATTGCAAACTTCGATAGTTATATTACTCACAGTATAAAAGTTAGTGAAATTTGAAGTTGCATCAGTGTTTCATTTTTACTCAAGGGTAGCACTGTTATACCGATATCTCAAATTGACAATAGTATACTATTGTCACAAAATTTCACGGTTTTATGACGCACCAGTAAAAAGTTACAGCATTTCCATGTTGCAAACTTTGATAGTTATATATCTCACAGTCTAAAAGTTAGTGAATTTTGAAGTTCCATCAGTGTTTAATTTTTTACTCAACGGTAGTACTTTTATACCGACATCCCAAATTGACACTAGTACTTTATTGTCACAAAATTTCCAAGCTTTCTGACGCACCAGTAAAAAGTTACAGCATTTCAATGTTGCAAACTTTGATAGTTATATTGCTCACAGTATAAAATTTATTGAATTTTGAAGTTGCATCAGTATTTCATTTATTACTCAAGGGTAGCACTGTTATACCGATATATCAAATTGACAATAGTATACTATTGTCACAAAATTTCAAGGTCTTATGACGCTCCAGTAAAAAGTTACAGCATTCCAATGTTGCAAACTTTGATAGTTATATTACGCACAGAATAAAAGTTAGTGAATTTTTAAGTTGCATCAGTGTTTAATTTTTTACTCAAGGGTAGCACTGTTATACCGATATCTCAAATTGACAATAGCACTTTATTGTCACAAAATTTCTAGGTTTTATGACGCACCAGTAAAAAGTTACAGCATTCCAATGTTGCAAACTTTGATAGTTATATTACGCACAGAATAAAAGTTAGTGAATTTTGAAGTTGCATCAGTGTTTAATTTTTTACTCAACGGTAGTACTGTTATAGTGACATCTCAAATTGACACTAGTACTTTATTGTCACAAAATTTCAAGGGCTTATGACGCTCCAGTAAAAAGTTACAGCATTTCAATGTTGCAAACTATGATAGTTATATTGCGCACAGTATAAAAGTTAGTGAAATTTGAAGTTGCATCAGTGTTTCATTTTTTACTCAAGGGTAGCACTGTTATACCGATATCTCAAATTGACAATAGTATACTATTGTCACAAAATTTCAAGGTTTTATGACGCACCAGTAAAAAGTTACAGCATTTCTATGTTGCAAACTTTGATAGTTATATTTCTCACTGTCTAAAAGTTAGTGAATTTTGAAGTTGCATCAGTGTTTAATTTTTTACTCAAGGGTAGCACTGTTATACTGATATCTCAAACTGACAATAGTATACTATTGTCACAAAACTTCAAGGTTTTATGACGCACCAGTAAAAAGTTACAGCATTCCAATGTTGCAAACTTTGATGGTTATATTACGCACAGAATAAAAGTTAGTGAATTTTGAAGTTCCATCAGTGTTTAATTTTTTACTCAACGGTAGTACTGTTATACCGACATCTCAAATTGACACTAGTACTTTATTGTCACAAAATTTCAAGGCTTTCTGACGCACCAGTAAGAAGTTACAGCATTTCAATGTTGCAAACTTTGATGGTTATATTACGCACAGAATAAAAGTTAGTGAATTTTGAAGTTCCATCAGTGTTTAATTTTTTACTCAACGGTAGTACTGTTATACCGACATCTCAAATTGACACTAGTACTTTATTGTCACAAAATTTCAAGGCTTTCTGACGCACCAGTAAGAAGTTACAGCATTTCAATGTTGCAAACTTTGATAGTTATATTGCGCACAGTATAAAAGTTAGTGAATTTTGAAGTTGCATCAGTATTTCATTTATTACTGAAGGGTAGCACTGTTATAGCGATATATCAAATTGACAATAGGAATTTATTGTCATAAAATTTCGATGTCTTATGACGCACCAGTAAAAAGTTACAGTATTTCAATGTTGCCAACTTTGATAGTTATATTACGCACAATATAAATGCTAGTGAAGTTTGAAGTTGCTTAAGTGTTCCATTTTTTTCTCAAAAGTAGCACTGTTATACCGATATTTCAAATTGACAATATGAATTTATTGTCATAAAATTTCGATGTCTTATGACGCACCAGTAAAAAGTTACAGTATTTCAATGTTGCCAACTTTGATAGTTATATTACGCACAGTATAAAAGTTAGTGAATTTTTAAGTTGTATCAGTGTTTCATTTTTTACTCAGAGGTAGCACTGTTATACTGATATCTCAAATTGACAATAGGATACTATTGTCACAAAATTTCAAGGTCTTATGACTCTCCAGTAAAAAGTTACAGTAATTAAATGTTGCAAACTTCGATAGTTATATTACTCACAGTATAAAAGTTAGTGAAATTTGAAGTTGCATCAGTGTTTCATTTTTACTCAAGGGTAGCACTGTTATACCGATATCTCAAATTGACAATAGTATACTATTGTCACAAAATTTCAAGGTCTTATGACGCTCCAGTAAAAAGTTACAGCATTCCAATGTTGCAAACTTTGATAGTTATATTACGCACAGAATAAAAGTTAGTGAATTTTTAAGTTGCATCAGTGTTTAATTTTTTACTCAAGGGTAGCACTGTTATACCGATATCTCAAATTGACAATAGCACTTTATTGTCACAAAATTTCTAGGTTTTATGACGCACCAGTAAAAAGTTACAGCATTCCAATGTTGCAAACTTTGATAGTTATATTACGCACAGAATAAAAGTTAGTGAATTTTGAAGTTGCATCAGTGTTTAATTTTTTACTCAACGGTAGTACCGTTATAGTGACATCTCAAATTGACACTAGTACTTTATTGTCACAAAATTTAGGCTGTTATACCGATATCTTAAAATGACAATAGTATACTATTGTCACAAAATTTCCAGGCTTTCTACGCACCAGTAAAAATTTACAGCATTTCAATGTTGCAAACTTTGATAGTTATATTACTCACAGTATAAAAGTTAATGAAATTTGAAGTTGCATCAGCGTTTCATTTTTTACTCAAGGGTAGCACTGTTATACGGATATCTCAAATTGACAATAGTATACTATTGTCACAAAATTTCAAGATTTTATGACCCACCAGTAAAAAGTTACAGCATTTCAATGTTGCAAACTTTGATATTTATATTACGCACAGAATAAAAGTTAGTGAATTTTGAAGTTGCATCAGTGTTTAATTTTTTACTCAACGGTAGTGCTGTTATGCTGACATCTCAAATTGACACTAGTACTTTATTGTCACAAAAATTCCAGGCTTTCTGACGCACCAGTAAAAAGTTACAGCATTTCAATGTTGCAAACTTTGATAGTTATGTTGCGCACAGCATAAAAGTTAGTGAAATTTGAAGTTGCATCAGTGTTTCATTTTTTACTCAAGGGTAGCACTGTTATACCGATATCTCAAATTGACAATAGTATAATATTGTCACAAAATTTCAAGGTCTTATGACGCTCCAGTAAAAAGTTACAGCATTTCAATGTTGCAAACTATGATATTTATATTGCGCACAGTATAAAAGTTAGTGAAATTTGAAGTTGCATCAGTGTTTCATTTTTTACTCAAGGGTAGCACTGTTATACCGATATCTCAAATTGACAATAGTATACTATTGTCACAAAATTTCAAGGTTTTATGACGCACCAGTAAAAAGTTACAGCATTTCTATGTTGCAAACTTTGATAGTTATATTTCTCACTGTCTAAAAGTTAGTGAATTTTGAAGTTGCATCAGAGTTTCATTTTTTACTCAAGGGTAGCACTGTTTTACCGATATCTCAAATTGACAATAGCACTTTATTGTCACAAAATTTCAAGGTCTTATGTAGCTCCAGTAAAAAGTTACAGCATTTCAATGTTGCAAACTTTGATAGTTATATTACGCACAGAATAAAAGTTAGTGAATTTTTAAGTTGCATCAGTGTTTAATTTTTTACTCAAGGCTAGCACTGTTATACCGATATCTCAAACTGACAATAGTATACTATTGTCACAAAATTTCAAGGTTTTATGACGCACCAGTAAAAAGTTATAGCATTCCAATGTTGCAAACTTTGATAGTTATATTACGCACAGAATAAAAGTTAGTGAATTTTGAAGTTCCATCAGTGTTTAATTTTTTACTCAACGGTAGTACTTTTATACCGACATCTCAAATTGACACTAGTACTTTATTGTCACAAAATTTCCAAGCTTTCTGACGCACCAGTAAAAAGTTACAGCATTTCAATGGTGCAAACTTTGATAGTTATATTACGCACAATATAAATGCTAGTGAAGTTTGAAGTTGCTTAAGTGTTCGATTTTTTTCTCAAAAGTAGCACTGTTATACCGATATTTCAAATTGACAATAGCACTTTATTGTCACAAAATTTCAAGGTCTTATGTAGCTCCAGTAAAAAGTTACAGCATTTCAATGTTGCAAACTTTGATAGTTATATTACGCACAGAATAAAAGTTAGTGAATTTTGAAGTTGCATCAGTGTTTCATATTTTACTCAACGGTGGTACTGTTATACCGATATCTCAAACTGACAATAGTATACTATTGTCACAAAATTTCAAGGTTTTATGACGCACCAGTAAAAAGTTACAGCATTCCAATGTTGCAAACTTTGATAGTTATATTACGCACAGAATAAAAGTTAGTGAATTTTTAAGTTGCATCAGTGTTTAATTTTTTACTCAAGGCTAGCACTGTTATACCGATATCTCAAATTGACAATAGTATAATATTGTCACAAAATTTCAAGATTTTATGACGCACCAGTAAAAAGTTACAGCATTCCAATGTTGCAAACTTTGATAGTTATATTACGCACAGAATAAAAGTTAGTGAATTTTGAAGTTGCATAAGTGTTTAATTTTTTACTCAACGGTAGTACTGTTATACCGACATCTCAAATTGACACTAGTACTTTATTGTCACAAAATTTCCAGGCTTTCTGACGCACCAGTAAAAAGTTACAGCATTCCAATGTTGCAAACTTTGATAGTTATATTGCGCACAGAATAAAAGTTAGTGAATTTTTAAGTTGCATCAGTGTTTAATTTCTTACTCAAGGGTAGCACTGTTATAGCGATATATCAAATTGACAATAGGAATTTATTGTCATAAAATTTCGATGTCTTATGACGCACCAGTAAAAAGTTACAGTATTTCAATGTTGCCAACTTTGATAGTTATATTACGCACAATATAAATGCTAGTGAAGTTGGAAGTTGCTTAAGTGTTCCATTTTTTTCTCAAAATTAGCTCTGTTATACCGATATTTCAAATTGACAATATGAATTTATTGTCATAAAATTTCGATGTCTTATGACGCACCAGTAAAAAGTTACAGTATTTCAATGTTGCCAACTTTGATAGTTATATTACGCACAGTATAAAAGTTAGTGAATTTTTAAGTTGTATCAGTGTTTCATTTTTTACTCAGAGGTAGCACTGTTATACTGATATCTCAAATTGACAATAGGATACTATTGTCACAAAATTTCAAGGTCTTATGACTCTCCAGTAAAAAGTTACAGCAATTAAATATTGCAAACTTCGATAGTTATATTACTCACAGTATAAAAGTTAGTGAAATTTGAAGTTGCATCAGTGTTTCATTTTTACTCAAGGGTAGCACTGTTATACCGATATCTCAAATTGACAATAGTATACTATTGTCACAAAATTTCACGGTTTTATGACGCACCAGTAAAAAGTTACAGCATTTCCATGTTGCAAACTTTGATAGTTATATATCTCACAGTCTAAAAGTTAGTGAATTTTGAAGTTCCATCAGTGTTTAATTTTTTACTCAACGGTAGTACTTTTATACCGACATCCCAAATTGACACTAGTACTTTATTGTCACAAAATTTCCAAGCTTTCTGACGCACCAGTAAAAAGTTACAGCATTTCAATGTTGCAAACTTTGATAGTTATATTGCTCACAGTATAAAATTTATTGAATTTTGAAGTTGCATCAGTATTTCATTTATTACTCAAGGGTAGCACTGTTATACCGATATATCAAATTGACAATAGTATACTATTGTCACAAAATTTCAAGGTCTTATGACGCTCCAGTAAAAAGTTACAGCATTCCAATGTTGCAAACTTTGATAGTTATATTACGCACAGAATAAAAGTTAGTGAATTTTTAAGTTGCATCAGTGTTTAATTTTTTACTCAAGGGTAGCACTGTTATACCGATATCTCAAATTGACAATAGCACTTTATTGTCACAAAATTTCTAGGTTTTATGACGCACCAGTAAAAAGTTACAGCATTCCAATGTTGCAAACTTTGATAGTTATATTACGCACAGAATAAAAGTTAGTGAATTTTGAAGTTGCATCAGTGTTTAATTTTTTACTCAACGGTAGTACTGTTATAGTGACATCTCAAATTGACACTAGTACTTTATTGTCACAAAATTTGAAGGGCTTATGACGCTCCAGTAAAAAGTTACAGCATTTCAATGTTGCAAACTATGATAGTTATATTGCGCACAGTATAAAAGTTAGTGAAATTTGAAGTTGCATCAGTGTTTCATTTTTTACTCAAGGGTAGCACTGTTATACCGATATCTCAAATTGACAATAGTATACTATTGTCACAAAATTTCAAGGTTTTATGACGCACCAGTAAAAAGTTACAGCATTTCTATGTTGCAAACTTTGATAGTTATATTTCTCACTGTCTAAAAGTTAGTGAATTTTGAAGTTGCATCAGTGTTTATTTTTTTACTCAAGGGTAGCACTGTTATACCGATATCTCAAACTGACAATAGTATACTATTGTCACAAAACTTCAAGGTTTTATGACGCACCAGTAAAAAGTTACAGCATTCCAATGTTGCAAACTTTGATGGTTATATTACGCACAGAATAAAAGTTAGTGAATTTTGAAGTTCCATCAGTGTTTAATTTTTTACTCAACGGTAGTACTGTTATAGTGACATCTCAAATTGACACTAGTACTTTATTGTCACAAAATTTGAAGGGCTTATGACGCTCCAGTAAAAAGTTACAGCATTCCAATGTTGCAAACTTTGATAGTTATATTGCGCACAGAATAAAAGTTAGTGAATTTTTAAGTTGCATCAGTGTTTAATTTCTTACTCAAGGGTAGCACTGTTATAGCGATATATCCAATTGACAATAGGAATTTATTGTCATAAAATTTCGATGTCTTATGACGCACCAGTAAAAAGTTACAGTATTTCAATGTTGCCAACTTTGATAGTTATATTACGCACAATATAAATGCTAGTGAAGTTTGAAGTTGCTTAAGTGTTCCATTTTTTTCTCAAAATTAGCTCTGTTATACCGATATTTCAAATTGACAATATGAATTTATTGTCATAAAATTTCGATGTCTTATGACGCACCAGTAAAAAGTTACAGTATTTCAATGTTGCCAACTTTGATAGTTATATTACGCACAGTATAAAAGTTAGTGAATTTTTAAGTTGTATCAGTGTTTCATTTTTTACTCAGAGGTAGCACTGTTATACTGATATCTCAAATTGACAATAGGATACTATTGTCACAAAATTTCAAGGTCTTATGACTCTCCAGTAAAAAGTTACAGCAATTAAATATTGCAAACTTCGATAGTTATATTACTCACAGTATAAAAGTTAGTGAAATTTGAAGTTGCATCAGTGTTTCATTTTTACTCAAGGGTAGCACTGTTATACCGATATCTCAAATTGACAATAGTATACTATTGTCACAAAATTTCACGGTTTTATGACGCACCAGTAAAAAGTTACAGCATTTCCATGTTGCAAACTTTGATAGTTATATATCTCACAGTCTAAAAGTTAGTGAATTTTGAAGTTCCATCAGTGTTTAATTTTTTACTCAACGGTAGTACTTTTATACCGACATCCCAAATTGACACTAGTACTTTATTGTCACAAAATTTCCAAGCTTTCTGACGCACCAGTAAAAAGTTACAGCATTTCAATGTTGCAAACTTTGATAGTTATATTGCTCACAGTATAAAATTTATTGAATTTTGAAGTTGCATCAGTATTTCATTTATTACTCAAGGGTAGCACTGTTATACCGATATATCAAATTGACAATAGTATACTATTGTCACAAAATTTCAAGGTCTTATGACGCTCCAGTAAAAAGTTACAGCATTCCAATGTTGCAAACTTTGATAGTTATATTACGCACAGAATAAAAGTTAGTGAATTTTTAAGTTGCATCAGTGTTTAATTTTTTACTCAAGGGTAGCACTGTTATACCGATATCTCAAATTGACAATAGCACTTTATTGTCACAAAATTTCTAGGTTTTATGACGCACCAGTAAAAAGTTACAGCATTCCAATGTTGCAAACTTTGATAGTTATATTACGCACAGAATAAAAGTTAGTGAATTTTGAAGTTGCATCAGTGTTTAATTTTTTACTCAACGGTAGTACTGTTATAGTGACATCTCAAATTGACACTAGTACTTTATTGTCACAAAATTTGAAGGGCTTATGACGCTCCAGTAAAAAGTTACAGCATTTCAATGTTGCAAACTATGATAGTTATATTGCGCACAGTATAAAAGTTAGTGAAATTTGAAGTTGCATCAGTGTTTCATTTTTTACTCAAGGGTAGCACTGTTATACCGATATCTCAAATTGACAATAGTATACTATTGTCACAAAATTTCAAGGTTTTATGACGCACCAGTAAAAAGTTACAGCATTTCTATGTTGCAAACTTTGATAGTTATATTTCTCACTGTCTAAAAGTTAGTGAATTTTGAAGTTGCATCAGTGTTTATTTTTTTACTCAAGGGTAGCACTGTTATACCGATATCTCAAACTGACAATAGTATACTATTGTCACAAAACTTCAAGGTTTTATGACGCACCAGTAAAAAGTTACAGCATTCCAATGTTGCAAACTTTGATGGTTATATTACGCACAGAATAAAAGTTAGTGAATTTTGAAGTTCCATCAGTGTTTAATTTTTTACTCAACGGTAGTACTGTTATACCGACATCTCAAATTGACACTAGTACTTTATTGTCACAAAATTTCAAGGCTTTCTGACGCACCAGTAAGAAGTTACAGCATTTCAATGTTGCAAACTTTGATAGTTATATTGCGCACAGTATAAAAGTTAGTGAATTTTGAAGTTGCATCAGTATTTCATTTATTACTGAAGGGTAGCACTGTTATAGCGATATATCAAATTGACAATAGGAATTTATTGTCATAAAATTTCGATGTCTTATGACGCACCAGTAAAAAGTTACAGTATTTCAATTTTGCCAACTTTGATAGTTATATTACGCACAATATAAATGCTAGTGAAGTTTGAAGTTGCTTAAGTGTTCCATTTTTTTCTCAAAAGTAGCACTGTTATACCGATATTTCAAATTGACAATATGAATTTATTGTCATAAAATTTCGATGTCTTATGACGCACCAGTAAAAAGTTACAGTATTTCAATGTTGCCAACTTTGATAGTTATATTACGCACAGTATAAAAGTTAGTGAATTTTTAAGTTGTATCAGTGTTTCATTTTTTACTCAGAGGTAGCACTGTTATACTGATATCTCAAATTGACAATAGGATACTATTGTCACAAAATTTCAAGGTCTTATGACTCTCCAGTAAAAAGTTACAGTAATTAAATGTTGCAAACTTCGATAGTTATATTACTCACAGTATAAAAGTTAGTGAAATTTGAAGTTGCATCAGTGTTTCATTTTTACTCAAGGGTAGCACTGTTATACCGATATCTCAAATTGACAATAGTATACTATTGTCACAAAATTTCAAGGTCTTATGACGCTCCAGTAAAAAGTTACAGCATTCCAATGTTGCAAACTTTGATAGTTATATTACGCACAGAATAAAAGTTAGTGAATTTTTAAGTTGCATCAGTGTTTAATTTTTTACTCAAGGGTAGCACTGTTATACCGATATCTCAAATTGACAATAGCACTTTATTGTCACAAAATTTCTAGGTTTTATGACGCACCAGTAAAAAGTTACAGCATTCCAATGTTGCAAACTTTGATAGTTATATTACGCACAGAATAAAAGTTAGTGAATTTTGAAGTTGCATCAGTGTTTAATTTTTTACTCAACGGTAGTACCGTTATAGTAACATCTCAAATTGACACTAGTACTTTATTGTCACAAAATTTAGGCTGTTATACCGATATCTTAAAATGACAATAGTATACTATTGTCACAAAATTTCCAGGCTTTCTACGCACCAGTAAAAATTTACAGCATTTCAATGTTGCAAACTTTGATAGTTATATTACTCACAGTATAAAAGTTAATGAAATTTGAATTTGCATCAGCGTTTCATTTTTTACTCAAGGGTAGCACTGTTATACGGATATCTCAAATTGACAATAGTATACTATTGTCACAAAATTTCAAGATTTTATGACCCACCAGTAAAAAGTTACAGCATTTCAATGTTGCAAATTTTGATATTTATATTACGCACAGAATAAAAGTTAGTGAATTTTGAAGTTGCATCAGTGTTTAATTTTTTACTCAACGGTAGTTCTGTTATGCTGACATCTCAAATTGACACTAGTACTTTATTGTCACAAAAATTCCAGGCTTTCTGACGCACCAGTAAAAAGTTACAGCATTTCAATGTTGCAAACTTTGATAGTTATGTTGCGCACAGCATAAAAGTTAGTGAAATTTGAAGTTGCATCAGTGTTTCATTTTTTACTCAAGGGTAGCACTGTTATACCGATATCTCAAATTGACAATAGTATAATATTGTCACAAAATTTCAAGGTCTTATGACGCTCCAGTAAAAAGTTACAGCATTTCAATGTTGCAAACTATGATATTTATATTGCGCACAGTATAA
This sequence comes from Clusia tigrina, assembly GCA_920105625.2. NCBI lineage: Eukaryota > Metazoa > Arthropoda > Insecta > Diptera > Clusiidae > Clusia > Clusia tigrina. The sequence continues at coordinate 202,382,470 of OV050030.1, read as the reverse complement.
AAGTTAGTGAAATTTGAAGTTGCATCAGTGTTTCATTTTTTACTCAAGGGTAGCACTGTTATACCGATATCTCAAATTGACAATAGTATACTATTGTCACAAAATTTCAAGGTTTTATGACGCACCAGTAAAAAGTTACAGCATTCCAATGTTGCAAACTTTGATAGTTATATTACGCACAGAATAAAAGTTAGTGAATTTTTAAGTTGCATCAGTGTTTAATTTTTTACTCAAGGGTAGCACTGTTATACCGATATCTCAAACTGACAATAGTATACTATTGTCACAAAATTTCAAGTTTCTATGACGCACCAGTAAAAAGTTATAGCATTCCAATGTTGCAAACTTTGATAGTTATATTTCTCACTGTCTAAAAGTTAGTGAATTTTGAAGTTGCATCAGAGTTTCATTTTTTACTCAAGGGTAGCACTGTTTTACCGATATCTCAAATTGACAATAGCACTTTATTGTCACAAAATTTCAAGGTCTTATGTAGCTCCAGTAAAAAGTTACAGCATTTCAATGTTGCAAACTTTGATAGTTATATTACGCACAGAATAAAAGTTAGTGAATTTTGAAGTTCCATCAGTGTTTAATTTTTTACTCAACGGTAGTACTTTTATACCGACATCTCAAATTGACACTAGTACTTTATTGTCACAAAATTTCCAAGCTTTCTGACGCACCAGTAAAAAGTTACAGCATTTCAATGGTGCAAACTTTGATAGTTATATTACGCACAATATAAATGCTAGTGAAGTTTGAAGTTGCTTAAGTGTTCGATTTTTTTCTCAAAAGTAGCACTGTTATACCGATATTTCAAATTGACAATATGAATTTATTGTCACAAAATTTTAAGGTCTTATGACTCTCCAGTAAAAAGTTACAGCAATTAAATGTTGCAACCTTCGATAGTTATATTACTCACAGTATAAAAGTTAGTGAAATTTGAAGTTGCTTCAGTGTTTCATTTTTACTCAAGGGTAGCACTGTTATACCGATATCTCCAATTGACAATAGTATACTATTGTCACAAAATTTCACTGTTTTATGACGCACCAGTAAAAAGTTACAGCATTTCCATTTTGCAAACTTTGATAGTTATATTTCTCACAGTCTGAAAGTTAGTGAATTTTGAAGTTCCATCAGTGTTTAATTTTTTACTCAATGGTAGTACTTTTATACCGACATCCCAAATTGACACTAGTACTTTATTGTCACAAAATTTCCAAGCTTTCTGACGCACCAGTAAAAAGTTACAGCATTTCAATGTTGCAAACTTTGATAGTTATATTGCTCACAGTATAAAATTTATTGAATTTTGAAGTTGCATCAGTATTTCATTTATTACTCAAGGGTAGCACTGTTATACCGATATATCAAATTGACAATAGTATACTATTGTCACAAAATTTCAAGGTCTTATGACGCTCCAGTAAAAAGTTACAGCATTCCAATGTTGCAAACTTTGATAGTTATATTACGCACAGAATAAAAGTTAGTGAATTTTTAAGTTGCATCAGTGTTTAATTTTTTACTCAAGGGTAGCACTGTTATACCGATATCTCAAATTGACAATAGCACTTTATTGTCACAAAATTTTTAGGTTTTATGACGCACCAGTAAAAATTTACAGCATTCCAATGTTGCAAACTTTGATAGTTATATTACTCACAGTATAAAAGTTAGTGAAATTTGAAGTTGCATCAGCGTTTAATTTTTTACTCAACGGTAGTACTGTTATAGTGACATCTCAAATTGACACTAGTACTTTATTGTCACAAAATTTAGGCTGTTATACCGATATCTTAAAATGACAATAGTATACTATTGTCACAAAATTTCCAGGCTTTCTGACGCACCAGTAAAAAGTTACAGCATTTCAATGTTGCAAACTTTGATAGTTATATTACTCACAGTATAAAAGTTAGTGAAATTTGAAGTTGCATCAGCGTTTCATTTTTTACTCAAGGGTAGCACTGTTATACCGATATCTCAAATTGACAATAGTATACTATTGTCACAAAATTTCAAGATTTTATGACGCACCAGTAAAAAGTTACAGCATTTCAATGTTGCAAACTTTGATAGTTATACTACGCACAGAATAAAAGTTAGTGAATTTTGAAGTTGCATCAGTGTTTAATTTTTTACTCAACGGTAGTTCTGTTATGCTGGCATCTCAAATTGACACTAGTACTTTATTGTCATAAAATTTCCTGGCTTTCTGACGCACCAGTAAAAAGTTACAGCATTTCAATGTTGCAAACTTTGATAGTTATATTACTCACAGTATAAAAGTTAGTGAAATTTGAAGTTGCATCAGTGTTTCATTTTTTACCCAAGGGTAGCACTGTTATACCGATATCTCAAATTGACAATAGTATACTATTGTTAAAAAATTTCCAGGCTTTATGACGCACCAATAAAAAGTTACAGAATTTCAATGTTGCAAACTTTGATAGTTATATTACTCACAGTATAAGTTAGTGAAATTTGAAGTGTCATCAGTGTTTCATTTTTTACTCAAGGGTAGCACTGTTATACCGATATCTCAAATTGACAATAGTATACTATTGTCACAAAATTTCACGGTTTTATGACGCACCAGTAAAAAGTTACAGCATTTCTATGTTGCAAACTTTGATATTTATATTTCTGACTGTCTAAAAGTTAGTGAATTTTGAAGTTGCATCAGAGTTTCATTTTTTACTCAAGGGTAGCACTGTTTTACCGATATATCAAATTGACAATAGCCCTTTATTGTCACAAAATTTCAAGGTCTTATATAGCTCCAGTAAAAAGTTACAGCATTTCAATGTTGCAAACTTTGATAGTTATATTGCGCACAGCATAAAAGTTAGTGAAATTTGAAGTTGCATCAGTGTTTCATTTTTTACTCAACGGTAGCACTGTTATACCGATATCTCAAATTGACAATAGTATACTATTGTCACAAAATTTCAAGGTTTTATGACGCACCAGTAAAAAGTTACAGCATTTCTATGTTGCAAACTTTGATAGTTATATTTCTCACTGTCTAAAAGTTAGTGAATTTTGAAGTTGCATCAGAGTTTCAGTTTTTACTCAAGGGTAGCACTGTTTTACCGATATCTCAAATTGACAATAGCACTTTATTGTCACAAAATTTCAAGGTCTTATGTAGCTCCAGTAAAAAGTTACAGCATTTCAATGTTGCAAACTTTGATAGTTATATTACGCACAGAATAAAAGTTAGTGAAATTTGAAGTTGCATCAGAGTTTCATTTTTTACTCAAGGGTAGCACTGTTTTACCGATATCTCAAATTGACAATAGCACTTTATTGTCACAAAATTTCAAGGTCTTATATAGCTCCAGTAAAAAGTTACAGCATTTCAATGTTGCAAACTTTGATAGTTATATTGCGCACAGCATAAAAGTTAGTGAAATTTGAAGTTCCATCAGTGTTTAATTTTTTACTCAAGGGTAGCACTGTTATACCGATATCTCAAACTGACAATAGTATACTATTGTCACAAAATTTCAAGGTTCTATGACGCACCAGTAAAAAGTTACAGCATTTCAATGTTGCAAACTTTGATAGTTATATTACTCACAGTATAAAAGTTAGTGAAATTTGAAGTTGCATCAGCGTTTCATTTTTTACTCAAGGGTAGCACTGTTATACCGATATCTCAAATTGACAATAGTATACTATTGTCACAAAATTTCAAGATTTTATGACGCACCAGTAAAAAGTTACAGCATTTCAATGTTGCAAACTTTGATAGTTATACTACGCACAGAATAAAAGTTAGTGAATTTTGAAGTTGCATCAGTGTTTAATTTTTTACTCAACGGTAGTTCTGTTATGCTGGCATCTCAAATTGACACTAGTACTTTATTGTCATAAAATTTCCTGGCTTTCTGACGCACCAGTAAAAAGTTACAGCATTTCAATGTTGCAAACTTTGATAGTTATATTACTCACAGTATAAAAGTTAGTGAAATTTGAAGTTGCATCAGTGTTTCATTTTTTACCCAAGGGTAGCACTGTTATACCGATATCTCAAATTGACAATAGTATACTATTGTTAAAAAATTTCCAGGCTTTATGACGCACCAATAAAAAGTTACAGAATTTCAATGTTGCAAACTTTGATAGTTATATTACTCACAGTATAAGTTAGTGAAATTTGAAGTGTCATCAGTGTTTCATTTTTTACTCAAGGGTAGCACTGTTATACCGATATCTCAAATTGACAATAGTATACTATTGTCACAAAATTTCACGGTTTTATGACGCACCAGTAAAAAGTTACAGCATTTCTATGTTGCAAACTTTGATATTTATATTTCTGACTGTCTAAAAGTTAGTGAATTTTGAAGTTGCATCAGAGTTTCATTTTTTACTCAAGGGTAGCACTGTTTTACCGATATATCAAATTGACAATAGCCCTTTATTGTCACAAAATTTCAAGGTCTTATATAGCTCCAGTAAAAAGTTACAGCATTTCAATGTTGCAAACTTTGATAGTTATATTGCGCACAGCATAAAAGTTAGTGAAATTTGAAGTTGCATCAGTGTTTCATTTTTTACTCAAGGGTAGCACTGTTATACCGATAACTCAAATTGACAATAGTATACTATTGTCACAAAATTTCAAGGGCTTATGACGCTCCAGTAAAAAGTTACAGCATTTCAATGTTGCAAACTATGATAGTTATATGGCGCACAGTATAAAAGTTAGTGAAATTTGAAGTTGCATCAGTGTTTCATTTTTTACTCAACGGTAGCACTGTTATACCGATATCTCAAATTGACAATAGTATACTATTGTCACAAAATTTCAAGGTTTTATGACGCACCAGTAAAAAGTTACAGCATTTCTATGTTGCAAACTTTGATAGTTATATTTCTCACTGTCTAAAAGTTAGTGAATTTTGAAGTTGCATCAGAGTTTCAGTTTTTACTCAAGGGTAGCACTGTTTTACCGATATCTCAAATTGACAATAGCACTTTATTGTCACAAAATTTCAAGGTCTTATGTAGCTCCAGTAAAAAGTTACAGCATTTCAATGTTGCAAACTTTGATAGTTATATTACGCACAGAATAAAAGTTAGTGAAATTTGAAGTTGCATCAGAGTTTCATTTTTTACTCAAGGGTAGCACTGTTTTACCGATATCTCAAATTGACAATAGCACTTTATTGTCACAAAATTTCAAGGTCTTATATAGCTCCAGTAAAAAGTTACAGCATTTCAATGTTGCAAACTTTGATAGTTATATTGCGCACAGCATAAAAGTTAGTGAAATTTGAAGTTCCATCAGTGTTTAATTTTTTACTCAAGGGTAGCACTGTTATACCGATATCTCAAACTGACAATAGTATACTATTGTCACAAAATTTCAAGGTTCTATGACGCACCAGTAAAAAGTTATAGCATTCCAATGTTGCAAACTTTGATAGTTATATTACGCACAGAATAAAAGATAGTGAATTTTGAAGTTCCATCAGTGTTTAATTTTTTACTCAACGGTAGTACTTTTATACCGACATCTCAAATTGACACTAGTACTTTATTGTCACAAAATTTCCAAGCTTTCTGACGCACCAGTAAAAAGTTACAGCATTTCAATGGTGCAAACTTTGATAGTTATATTACGCACAGAATAAAAGTTAGTGAATTTTTAAGTTGCATCAGTGTTTAATTTTTTACTCAAGGGTAGCACTGTTATACCGATATCTCAAACTGACAATAGTATACTATTGTCACAAAATTTCAAGATTTTATGACGCACCAGTAAAAAGTTACAGCATTCCAATGGTGCAAACTTTGATGGTTATATTACGCACAGAATAAAAGTTAGTGAATTTTGAAGTTCCATCAGTGTTTAATTTTTTACTCAACGGTAGTACTGTTATACCGACATCTCAAATTGACACTAGTACTTTATTGTCACAAAATTTCAAGGCTTTCTGACGCACCAGTAAGAAGTTACAGCATTTCAATGTTGCAAACTTTGATAGTTATATTGCGCACAGTATAAAAGTTAGTGAATTTTGAAGTTGCATCAGTATTTCATTTATTACTGAAGGGTAGCACTGTTATAGCGATATATCAAATTGACAATAGGAATTTATTGTCATAAAATTTCGATGTCTTATGACGCACCAGTAAAAAGTTACAGTATTTCAATGTTGCCAACTTTGATAGTTATATTACGCACAGTATAAAAGTTAGTGAATTTTTAAGTTGTATCAGTGTTTCATTTTTTACTCAGAGGTAGCACTGTTATACTGATATCTCAAATTGACAATAGGATACTATTGTCACAAAATTTCAAGGTCTTATGACTCTCCAGTAAAAAGTTACAGTAATTAAATGTTGCAAACTTCGATAGTTATATTACTCACAGTATAAAAGTTAGTGAAATTTGAAGTTGCATCAGTGTTTCATTTTTACTCAAGGGTAGCACTGTTATACCGATATCTCAAATTGACAATAGTATACTATTGTCACAAAATTTCAAGGTCTTATGACGCTCCAGTAAAAAGTTACAGCATTCCAATGTTGCAAACTTTGATAGTTATATTACGCACAGAATAAAAGTTAGTGAATTTTTAAGTTGCATCAGTGTTTAATTTTTTACTCAAGGGTAGCACTGTTATACAGATATCTCAAATTGACACTAGTACTTTATTGTCACAAAAATTCCAGGCTTTCTGACGCACCAGTGAAAAGTTACAGCATTTCAATGTTGCAAACTTTGATAGTTATATTGCGCACAGCATAAAAGTTAGTGAAATTTGAAGTTGCATTAGTGTTTCATTTTTTACTCAAGGGTAGCACTGTTATACCGATATCTCAAATTGACAATAGTATACTATTGTCACAAAATTTGAAGGTCTTATGACGCTCCAGTAAAAAGTAACAGCATTTCAATGTTGCAAACTATGATATTTATATTGCGCACAGTATAAAAGTTAGTGAAATTTGAAGTTGCATCAGTGTTTCATTTTTTACTCAAGGGTAGCACTGTTATACCGATATCTCAAATTGACAATAGTATACTATTGTCACAAAATTTCAAGGTTTTATGACGCACCAGTAAAAAGTTACAGCATTTCTATGTTGCAAACTTTGATATTTATATTACGCACAGAATAAAAGTTAGTGAATTTTGAAGTTGCATCAGTGTTTAATTTTTTACTCAACGGTAGTTCTGTTATGCTGACATCTCAAATTGACACTAGTACTTTATTGTCACAAAAATTCCAGGCTTTCTGACGCACCAGTGAAAAGTTACAGCATTTCAATGTTGCAAACTTTGATAGTTATATTGCGCACAGCATAAAAGTTAGTGAAATTTGAAGTTGCATTAGTGTTTCATTTTTTACTCAAGGGTAGCACTGTTATACCGATATCTCAAATTGACAATAGTATACTATTGTCACAAAATTTCAAGGTCTTATGACGCTCCAGTAAAAAGTAACAGCATTTCAATGTTGCAAACTATGATATTTATATTGCGCACAGTATAAAAGTTAGTGAAATTTGAAGTTGCATCAGTGTTTCATTTTTTACTCAAGGGTAGCACTGTTATACCGATATCTCAAATTGACAATAGTATACTATTGTCACAAAATTTCAAGGTTTTATGACGCACCAGTAAAAAGTTACAGCATTTCTATGTTGCAAACTTTGATAGTTATATTTCTCACTGTCTAAAAGTTAGTGAATTTTGAAGTTGCATCAGAGTTTCATTTTTTACTCAAGGGTAGCACTGTTTTACCGATATCTCAAATTAACAATAGCACTTTATTGTCACAAAATTTCAAGGTCTTATGTAGCTCCAGTAAAAAGTTACAGCATTTCAATGTTGCCAACTTTGATAGTTATATTACGCACAGAATAAAAGTTAGTGAATTTTGAAGTTGCATCAGTGTTTCATATTTTACTCAACGGTGGTACTGTTATACCGATATCTCAAACTGACAATAGTATACTATTATCACAAAATTTCAAGGTTTTATGACGCACCAGTAAAAAGTTACAGCATTCCAATGTTGCAAACTTTGATAGTTATATTACGCACAGAATAAAAGTTAGTGAATTTTTAAGTTGCATCAGTGTTTAATTTTTTACTCAAGGGTAGCACTGTTATACCGATATCTCAAACTGACAATAGTATACTATTGTCACAAAATTTCAAGGTTCTATGACGCACCAGTAAAAAGTTATAGCATTCCAATGTTGCAAACTTTGATAGTTATATTACGCACAGAATAAAAGTTAGTGAATTTTGAAGTTCCATCAGTGTTTAATTTTTTACTCAACTGTAGTACTTTTATACCGACATCTCAAATTGACACTAGTACTTTATTGTCACAAAATTTCCAAGCTTTCTGACGCACCAGTAAAAAGTTACAGCATTTCAATGGTGCAAACTTTGATAGTTATATTACGCACAATATAAATGCTAGTGAAGTTTGAAGTTGCTTAAGTGTTCGATTTTTTTCTCAAAAGTAGCACTGTTATACCGATATTTCAAATTGACAATATGAATTTATTGTCATAAAATTTCAATCTCTTATGACGCACCAGTAAAAAGTTACAGTATTTCAATGTTGCCAACTTTGATAGTTATATTACGCACAGTATAAAAGTTAGTGAATTTTTAAGTTGTATCAGTGTTTCATTTTTTACTCAGAGGTAGCACTGTTATACTGATATCTCAAATTGACAATAGGATACTATTGTCACAAAATTTCAAGGTCTTATGACTCTCCAGTAAAAAGTTACAGCAATTAAATGTTGCAAACTTCGATAGTTATATTACTCAGAGTATAAAAGTTAGTGAAATTTGAAGTTTCTTCAGTGTTTCATTTTTACTCAAGGGTAGCACTGTTATACCGATATCTCAAATTGACAATAGTATACTATTGTCACAAAATTTCACTGTTTTATGACGCACCAGTAAAAAGTTACAGCATTTCCATTTTGCAAACTTTGATAGTTATATTTCTCACAGTCTAAAAGTTAGTGAATTTTGAAGTTCCATCAGTGTTTAATTTTTTACTCAACGGTAGTACTTTTGTACCGACATCTCAAATTGACACTAGTACTTTATTGTCACAAAATTTCCAAGCTTTCTGACGCACCAGTAAAAAGTTACAGCATTTCAATGTTGCAAACTTTGATAGTTATATTGCTCACAGTATAAAATTTATTGAATTTTGAAGTTGCATCAGTATTTCATTTATTACTCAAGGGTAGCACTGTTATACCGATATCTCAAATTGACAATAGTATACTATTGTCACAAAATTTCAAGGTCTTATGACGCTCCAGTAAAAAGTTACAGCATTCCAATGTTGCAAACTTTGATATTTATATTACGCACAGAATAAAAGTTAGTGAATTTTTAAGTTGCATCAGTGTTTAATTTTTTACTCAAGAGTAGCACTGTTATACCGATATCTCAAATTGACAATAGCACTTTATTGTCACAAAATTTCAAGGTCTTATGTAGCTCCAGTAAAAAGTTACAGCATTTCAATGTTGCAAACTTTGATAGTTATATTACGCACAGAATAAAAGTTAGTGAATTTTGAAGTTGCATCAGTATTTCATTTATTACTGAAGGGTAGCACTGTTATATCAAATTGACAATAGGAATTTATTGTCATAAAATTTCGATGTCTTATGACGCACCAGTAAAAAGTTACAGTATTTCAATGTTGCCAACTTTGATAGTTATATTACGCACAATATAAATGCTAGTGAAGTTTGAAGTTGCTTAAGTGTTCCATTTTTTTCTCAAAAGTAGCACTGTTATACCGATATTTCAAATTGACAATATGAATTTATTGTCATAAAATTTCGATGTCTTATGACGCACCAGTAAAAAGTTACAGTATTTCAATGTTGCCAACTTTGATAGTTATATTACGCACAGTATAAAAGTTAGTGAATTTTTAAGTTGTATCAGTGTTTCATTTTTTACTCAGAGGTAGCACTGTTATACTGATATCTCAAATTGACAATAGGATACTATTGTCACAAAATTTCAAGGTCTTATGACTCTCCAGTAAAAAGTTACAGTAATTAAATGTTGCAAACTTCGATAGTTATATTACTCACAGTATAAAAGTTAGTGAAATTTGAAGTTGCATCAGTGTTTCATTTTTACTCAAGGGTAGCACTGTTATACCGATATCTCAAATTGACAATAGTATACCATTGTCACAAAATTTCAAGGTCTTATGACGCTCCAGTAAAAAGTTACAGCATTCCAATGTTGCAAACTTTGATAGTTATATTACGCACAGAATAAAAGTTAGTGAATTTTTAAGTTGCATCAGTGTTTAATTTTTTACTCAAGGGTAGCACTGTTATACCGATATCTCAAATTGACACTAGTACTTTATTGTCACAAAAATTCCAGGCTTTCTGAGGCACCAGTGAAAAGTTACAGCATTTCAATGTTGCAAACTTTGATAATTATATTGCGCACAGCATAAAAGTTAGTGAAATTTGAAGTTGCATTAGTGTTTCATTTTTTACTCAAGGGTAGCACTGTTATACCGATATCTCAAATTGACAATAGTATACTATTGTCACAAAATTTCAAGGTCTTATGACGCTCCAGTAAAAAGTTACAGCATTCCAATGTTGCAAACTTTGATAGTTATATTACGCACAGAATAAAAGTTAGTGAATTTTTAAGTTGCATCAGTGTTTAATTTTTTACTCAAGGGTAGCACTGTTATACCGATATCTCAAATTGACACTAGTACTTTATTGTCACAAAAATTCCAGGCTTTCTGACGCACCAGTGAAAAGTTACAGCATTTCAATGTTGCAAACTTTGATAGTTATATTGCGCACAGCATAAAAGTTAGTGAAATTTGAAGTTGCATTAGTGTTTCATTTTTTACTCAAGGGTAGCACTGTTATACCGATATCTCAAATTGACAATAGTATACTATTGTCACAAAATTTCAAGGTCTTATGACGCTCCAGTAAAAAGTAACAGCATTTCAATGTTGCAAACTATGATATTTATATTGCGCACAGTATAAAAGTTAGTGAAATTTGAAGTTGCATCAGTGTTTCATTTTTTACTCAAGGGTAGCACTGTTATACCGATATCTCAAATTGACAATAGTATACTATTGTCACAAAATTTCAAGGTTTTATGACGCACCAGTAAAAAGTTACAGCATTTCTATGTTGCAAACTTTGATATTTATATTACGCACAGAATAAAAGTTAGTGAATTTTGAAGTTGCATCAGTGTTTAATTTTTTACTCAACGGTAGTTCTGTTATGCTGACATCTCAAATTGACACTAGTACTTTATTGTCACAAAAATTCCAGGCTTTCTGAGGCACCAGTGAAAAGTTACAGCATTTCAATGTTGCAAACTTTGATAGTTATATTGCGCACAGCATAAAAGTTAGTGAAATTTGAAGTTGCATTAGTGTTTCATTTTTTACTCAAGGGTAGCACTGTTATACCGATATCTCAAATTGACAATAGTATACTATTGTCACAAAATTTCAAGGTCTTATGACGCTCCAGTAAAAAGTAACAGCATTTCAATGTTGCAAACTATGATATTTATATTGCGCACAGTATAAAAGTTAGTGAAATTTGAAGTTGCATCAGTGTTTCATTTTTTACTCAAGGGTAGCACTGTTATACCGATATCTCAAATTGACAATAGTATACTATTGTCACAAAATTTCAAGGTTTTATGACGCACCAGTAAAAAGTTACAGCATTTCTATGTTGCAAACTTTGATAGTTATATTTCTCACTGTCTAAAAGTTAGTGAATTTTGAAGTTGCATCAGAGTTTCATTTTTTACTCAAGGGTAGCACTGTTTTACCGATATCTCAAATTAACAATAGCACTTTATTGTCACAAAATTTCAAGGTCTTATGTAGCTCCAGTAAAAAGTTACAGCATTTCAATGTTGCCAACTTTGATAGTTATATTACGCACAGAATAAAAGTTAGTGAATTTTGAAGTTGCATCAGTGTTTCATATTTTACTCAACGGTGGTACTGTTATACCGATATCTCAAACTGACAATAGTATACTATTGTCACAAAATTTCAAGGTTTTATGACGCACCAGTAAAAAGTTACAGCATTCCAATGTTGCAAACTTTGATAGTTATATTACGCACAGAATAAAAGTTAGTGAATTTTTAAGTTGCATCAGTGTTTAATTTTTTACTCAAGGGTAGCACTGTTATACCGATATCTCAAACTGACAATAGTATACTATTGTCACAAAATTTCAAGGTTCTATGACGCACCAGTAAAAAGTTATAGCATTCCAATGTTGCAAACTTTGATAGTTATATTACGCACAGAATAAAAGTTAGTGAATTTTGAAGTTCCATCAGTGTTTAATTTTTTACTCAACTGTAGTACTTTTATACCGACATCTCAAATTGACACTAGTACTTTATTGTCACAAAATTTCCAAGCTTTCTGACGCACCAGTAAAAAGTTACAGCATTTCAATGGTGCAAACTTTGATAGTTATATTACGCACAATATAAATGCTAGTGAAGTTTGAAGTTGCTTAAGTGTTCGATTTTTTTCTCAAAAGTAGCACTGTTATACCGATATTTCAAATTGACAATATGAATTTATTGTCATAAAATTTCGATCTCTTATGACGCACCAGTAAAAAGTTACAGTATTTCAATGTTGCCAACTTTGATAGTTATATTACGCACAGTATAAAAGTTAGTGAATTTTTAAGTTGTATCAGTGTTTCATTTTTTACTCAGAGGTAGCACTGTTATACTGATATCTCAAATTGACAATAGGATACTATTGTCACAAAATTTCAAGGTCTTATGACTCTCCAGTAAAAAGTTACAGCAATTAAATGTTGCAAACTTCGATAGTTATATTACTCAGAGTATAAAAGTTAGTGAAATTTGAAGTTTCTTCAGTGTTTCATTTTTACTCAAGGGTAGCACTGTTATACCGATATCTCAAATTGACAATAGTATACTATTGTCACAAAATTTCACTGTTTTATGACGCACCAGTAAAAAGTTACAGCATTTCCATTTTGCAAACTTTGATAGTTATATTTCTCACAGTCTAAAAGTTAGTGAATTTTGAAGTTCCATCAGTGTTTAATTTTTTACTCAACGGTAGTACTTTTGTACCGACATCTCAAATTGACACTAGTACTTTATTGTCACAAAATTTCCAAGCTTTCTGACGCACCAGTAAAAAGTTACAGCATTTCAATGTTGCAAACTTTGATAGTTATATTGCTCACAGTATAAAATTTATTGAATTTTGAAGTTGCATCAGTATTTCATTTATTACTCAAGGGTAGCACTGTTATACCGATATCTCAAATTGACAATAGTATACTATTGTCACAAAATTTCAAGGTCTTATGACGCTCCAGTAAAAAGTTACAGCATTCCAATGTTGCAAACTTTGATAGTTATATTACGCACAGTATAAAAGTTAGTGAATTTTTAAGTTGTATCAGTGTTTCATTTTTTACTCAGAGGTAGCACTGTTATACTGATATCTCAAATTGACAATAGGATACTATTGTCACAAAATTTCAAGGTCTTATGACTCTCCAGTAAAAAGTTACAGTAATTAAATGTTGCAAACTTCGATAGTTATATTACTCACAGTATAAAAGTTAGTGAAATTTGAAGTTGCATCAGTGTTTCATTTTTACTCAAGGGTAGCACTGTTATACCGATATCTCAAATTGACAATAGTATACCATTGTCACAAAATTTCAAGGTCTTATGACGCTCCAGTAAAAAGTTACAGCATTCCAATGTTGCAAACTTTGATAGTTATATTACGCACAGAATAAAAGTTAGTGAATTTTTAAGTTGCATCAGTGTTTAATTTTTTACTCAAGGGTAGCACTGTTATACCGATATCTCAAATTGACACTAGTACTTTATTGTCACAAAAATTCCAGGCTTTCTGAGGCACCAGTGAAAAGTTACAGCATTTCAATGTTGCAAACTTTGATAATTATATTGCGCACAGCATAAAAGTTAGTGAAATTTGAAGTTGCATTAGTGTTTCATTTTTTACTCAAGGGTAGCACTGTTATACCGATTACTCAAATTGACAATAGTATACTATTGTCACAAAATTTCAAGGTCTTATGACGCTCCAGTAAAAAGTAACAGCATTTCAATGTTGCAAACTATGATATTTATATTGCGAACAGTATAAAAGTTAGTGAAATTTGAAGTTGCATCAGTGTTTCATTTTTTACTCAAGGGTAGCACTGTTATACCGATATCTCAAATTGACAATAGTATACTATTGTCACAAAATTTCAAGGTTTTATGACGCACCAGTAAAAAGTTACAGCATTTCTATGTTGCAAACTTTGATATTTATATTACGCACAGAATAAAAGTTAGTGAATTTTGAAGTTGCATCAGTGTTTAATTTTTTACTCAACGGTAGTTCTGTTATGCTGACATCTCAAATTGACACTAGTACTTTATTGTCACAAAAATTCCAGGCTTTCTGACGCACCAGTGAAAAGTTACAGCATTTCAATGTTGCAAACTTTGATAGTTATATTGCGCACAGCATAAAAGTTAGTGAAATTTGAAGTTGCATTAGTGTTTCATTTTTTACTCAAGGGTAGCACTGTTATACCGATATCTCAAATTGACAATAGTATACTATTGTCACAAAATTTCAAGGTCTTATGACGCTCCAGTAAAAAGTAACAGCATTTCAATGTTGCAAACTATGATATTTATATTGCGCACAGTATAAAAGTTAGTGAAATTTGAAGTTGCATCAGAGTTTCATTTTTTACTCAAGGGTAGCACTGTTATACCGATATCTCAAATTGACAATAGTATACTATTGTCACAAAATTTCAAGGTTTTATGACGCACCAGTAAAAAGTTACAGCATTTCTATGTTGCAAACTTTGATATTTATATTACGCACAGAATAAAAGTTAGTGAATTTTGAAGTTGCATCAGTGTTTAATTTTTTACTCAACGGTAGTTCTGTTATGCTGACATCTCAAATTGACACTAGTACTTTATTGTCACAAAAATTCCAGGCTTTCTGACGCACCAGTAAAAAGTTACAGCATTTCTATGTTGCAAACTTTGATAGTTATATTTCTCACTGTCTAAAAGTTAGTGAATTTTGAAGTTGCATCAGAGTTTCATTTTTTACTCAAGGGTAGCACTGTTATACCGATATCTCAAATTGACAATAGTATACTATTGTCACAAAATTTCACTGTTTTATGACGCACCAGTAAAAAGTTACAGCATTTCCATTTTGCAAACTTTGATAGTTATATTTCTCACAGTCTAAAAGTTAGTGAATTTTGAAGTTCCATCAGTGTTTAATTTTTTACTCAACGGTAGTACTTTTGTACCGACATCTCAAATTGACACTAGTACTTTATTGTCACAAAATTTCCAAGCTTTCTGACGCACCAGTAAAAAGTTACAGCATTTCAATGTTGCAAACTTTGATAGTTATATTGCTCACAGTATAAAATTTATTGAATTTTGAAGTTGCATCAGTATTTCATTTATTACTCAAGGGTAGCACTGTTATACCGATATCTCAAATTGACAATAGTATACTATTGTCACAAAATTTCAAGGTCTTATGACGCTCCAGTAAAAAGTTACAGCATTCCAATGTTGCAAACTTTGATAGTTATATTACGCACAGAATAAAAGTTAGTGAATTTTTAAGTTGCATCAGTGTTTAATTTTTTACTCAAGAGTAGCACTGTTATACCGATATCTCAAATTGACAATGGTACTTTATTGTCAAAAAATTTCAAGGTCTTCTAATGCTCCAGTAAAAAGTAACAGCATTTCAATGTTGCAAACTTTGATAGGTATATTACGCACAGAATAAAAGTTAGTGAATTTTGAAGTTGCATCAGTATTTCATTTATTACTGAAGGGTAGCACTGTTATATCAAATTGACAATAGGAATTTATTGTCATAAAATTTCGATGTCTTATGACGCACCAGTAAAAAGTTACAGTATTTCAATGTTGCCAACTTTGATAGTTATATTACGCACAATATAAATGCTAGTGAAGTTTGAAGTTGCTTAAGTGTTCCATTTTTTTCTCAAAAGTAGCACTGTTATACCGATATTTCAAATTGACAATATGAATTTATTGTCATAAAATTTCGATGTCTTATGACGCACCAGTAAAAAGTTACAGTATTTCAATGTTGCCAACTTTGATAGTTATATTACGCACAGTATAAAAGTTAGTGAATTTTTAAGTTGTATCAGTGTTTCATTTTTTACTCAGAGGTAGCACTGTTATACTGATATCTCAAATTGACAATAGGATACTATTGTCACAAAATTTCAAGGTCTTATGACTCTCCAGTAAAAAGTTACAGTAATTAAATTTTGCAAACTTCGATAGTT
Organism: Clusia tigrina; assembly: GCA_920105625.2. Classification (NCBI taxonomy): domain Eukaryota; kingdom Metazoa; phylum Arthropoda; class Insecta; order Diptera; family Clusiidae; genus Clusia; species Clusia tigrina. Next base: position 202,366,003 of record OV050030.1, on the reverse strand, counting down.
ATATTACTCACAGTATAAAAGTTAGTGAAATTTGAAGTTGCATCAGTGTTTCATTTTTACTCAAGGGTAGCACTGTTATACCGATATCTCAAATTGACAATAGTATACCATTGTCACAAAATTTCAAGGTCTAATGACGCTCCAGTAAAAAGTTACAGCATTCCAATGTTGCAAACTTTGATAGTTATATTACGCACAGAATAAAAGTTAGTGAATTTTTAAGTTGCATCAGTGTTTAATTTTTTACTCAAGGGTAGCACTGTTATACCGATATCTCAAATTGACACTAGTACTTTATTGTCACAAAAATTCCAGGCTTTCTGAGGCACCAGTGAAAAGTTACAGCATTTCAATGTTGCAAACTTTGATAATTATATTGCGCACAGCATAAAAGTTAGTGAAATTTGAAGTTGCATTAGTGTTTCATTTTTTACTCAAGGGTAGCACTGTTATACCGATATCTCAAATTGACAATAGTATACTATTGTCACAAAATTTCAAGGTCTTATGACGCTCCAGTAAAAAGTAACAGCATTTCAATGTTGCAAACTATGATATTTATATTGCGCACAGTATAAAAGTTAGTGAAATTTGAAGTTGCATCAGTGTTTCATTTTTTACTCAAGGGTAGCACTGTTATACCGATATCTCAAATTGACAATAGTATACTATTGCCACAAAATTTCAAGGTTTTATGACGCACCAGTAAAAAGTTACAGCATTTCTATGTTGCAAACTTTGATATTTATATTACGCACAGAATAAAAGTTAGTGAATTTTGAAGTTGCATCAGTGTTTAATTTTTGACTCAACGGTAGTTCTGTTATGCTGACATCTCAAATTGACACTAGTACTTTATTGTCACAAAAATTCCAGGCTTTCTGACGCACCAGTGAAAAGTTACAGCATTTCAATGTTGCAAACTTTGATAGTTATATTGCGCACAGCATAAAAGTTAGTGAAATTTGAAGTTGCATTAGTGTTTCATTTTTTACTCAAGGGTAGCACTGTTATACCGATATCTCAAATTGACAATAGTATACTATTGTCACGAAATTTCAAGGTCTTATGACGCTCCAGTAAAAAGTAACAGCATTTCAATGTTGCAAACTATGATATTTATATTGCGCACAGTATAAAAGTTAGTGAAATTTGAAGTTGCATCAGTGTTTCATTTTTTACTCAAGGGTAGCACTGTTATACCGATATCTCAAATTGACAATAGTATACTATTGTCACAAAATTTCAAGGTTTTATGACGCACCAGTAAAAAGTTACAGCATTTCTATGTTGCAAACTTTGATATTTATATTACGCACAGAATAAAAGTTAGTGAATTTTGAAGTTGCATCAGTGTTTAATTTTTTACTCAACGGTAGTTCTGTTATGCTGACATCTCAAATTGACACTAGTACTTTATTGTCACAAAAATTCCAGGCTTTCTGACGCACCAGTAAAAAGTTACAGCATTTCTATGTTGCAAACTTTGATAGTTATATTTCTCACTGTCTAAAAGTTAGTGAATTTTGAAGTTGCATCAGAGTTTCATTTTTTACTCAAGGGTAGCACTGTTTTACCGATATCTCAAATTAACAATAGCACTTTATTGTCACAAAATTTCAAGGTCTTATGTAGCTCCAGTAAAAAGTTACAGCATTTCAATGTTGCCAACTTTGATAGTTATATTACGCACAGAATAAAAGTTAGTGAATTTTGAAGTTGCATCAGTGTTTCATATTTTACTCAACGGTGGTACTGTTATACCGATATCTCAAACTGACAATAGTATACTATTGTCACAAAATTTCAAGGTTTTATGACGCACCAGTAAAAAGTTACAGCATTCCAATGTTGCAAACTTTGATAGTTATATTACGCACAGAATAAAAGTTAGTGAATTTTTAAGTTGCATCAGTGTTTAATTTTTTACTCAATGGTAGCACTGTTATACCGATATCTCAAACTGACAATAGTATACTATTGTCACAAAATTTCAAGGTTCTATGACGCACCAGTAAAAAGTTATAGCATTCCAATGTTGCAAACTTTGATAGTTATATTACGCACAGAATAAAAGTTAGTGAATTTTGAAGTTCCATCAGTGTTTAATTTTTTACTCAACTGTAGTACTTTTATACCGACATCTCAAATTGACACTAGTACTTTATTGTCACAAAATTTCCAAGCTTTCTGACGCACCAGTAAAAAGTTACAGCATTTCAATGGTGCAAACTTTGATAGTTATATTACGCACAATATAAATGCTAGTGAAGTTTGAAGTTGCTTAAGTGTTCGATTTTTTTCTCAAAAGTAGCACTGTTATACCGATATTTCAAATTGACAATATGAATTTATTGTCATAAAATTTCGATCTCTTATGACGCACCAGTAAAAAGTTACAGTATTTCAATGTTGCCAACTTTGATAGTTATATTACGCACAGTATAAAAGTTAGTGAATTTTTAAGTTGTATCAGTGTTTCATTTTTTACTCAGAGGTAGCACTGTTATACTGATATCTCAAATTGACAATAGGATACTATTGTCACAAAATTTCAAGGTCTTATGACTCTCCAGTAAAAAGTTACAGCAATTAAATGTTGCAAACTTCGATAGTTATATTACTCACAGTATAAAAGTTAGTGAAATTTGAAGTTTCTTCAGTGTTTCATTTTTACTCAAGGGTAGCACTGTTATACCGATATCTCAAATTGACAATAGTATACTATTGTCACAAAATTTCACTGTTTTATGACGCACCAGTAAAAAGTTACAGCATTTCCATTTTGCAAACTTTGATAGTTATATTTCTCACAGTCTAAAAGTTAGTGAATTTTGAAGTTCCATCAGTGTTTAATTTTTTACTCAACGGTAGTACTTTTGTACCGACATCTCAAATTGACACTAGAACTTTATTGTCACAAAATTTCCAAGCTTTCTGACGCACCAGTAAAAAGTTACAGCATTTCAATGTTGCAAACTTTGATAGTTATATTGCTCACAGTATAAAATTTATTGAATTTTGAAGTTGCATCAGTATTTCATTTATTACTCAAGGGTAGCACTGTTATACCGATATCTCAAATTGACAATAGTATACTATTGTCACAAAATTTCAAGGTCTTATGACGCTCCAGTAAAAAGTTACAGCATTCCAATGTTGCAAACTTTGATAGTTATATTACGCACAGAATAAAAGTTAGTGAATTTTTAAGTTGCATCAGTGTTTAATTTTTTACTCAAGAGTAGCACTGTTATACCGATATCTCAAATTGACAATAGCACTTTATTGTCACAAAATTTCAAGGTCTTATGTAGCTCCAGTAAAAAGTTACAGCATTTCAATGTTGCAAACTTTGATAGTTATATTACGCACAGAATAAAAGTTAGTGAATTTTGAAGTTGCATCAGTATTTCATTTATTACTGAAGGGTAGCACTGTTATAGCGATATATCAAATTGACAATAGGAATTTATTGTCATAAAATTTCGATGTCTTATGACGCACCAGTAAAAAGTTACAGTATTTCAATGTTGCCAACTTTGATAGTTATATTACGCACAATATAAATGCTAGTGAAGTTTGAAGTTGCTTAAGTGTTCCGTTTTTTTCTCAAAAGTAGCACTGTTATACCGATATTTCAAATTGACAATATGAATTTATTGTCATAAAATTTCGATGTCTTATGACTCACCAGTAAAAAGTTACAGTATTTCAATGTTGCCAACTTTGATAGTTATATTACGCACAGTATAAAAGTTAGTGAATTTTTAAGTTGTATCAGTGTTTCATTTTTTACTCAGAGGTAGCACTGTTATACTGATATCTCAAATTGACAATAGGATACTATTGTCACAAAATTTCAAGGTCTTATGACTCTCCAGTAAAAAGTTACAGTAATTAAATGTTGCAAACTTCGATAGTTATATTACTCACAGTATAAAAGTTAGTGAAATCTGAAGTTGCATCAGTGTTTCATTTTTACTCAAGGGTAGCACTGTTATACCGATATCTCAAATTGACAATAGTATACTATTGTCACAAAATTTCAAGGTCTTATGACGCTCCAGTAAAAAGTTACAGCATTCCAATGTTGCAAACTTTGATAGTTATATTACGCACAGAATAAAAGTTAGTGAATTTTTAAGTTGCATCAGTGTTTAATTTTTTACTCAAGGGTAGCACTGTTATACCGATATCTCAAATTAAAAATAGCACTTTATTGTCACAAAATTTCTAGGTTTTATGACGCACCAGTAAAAAGTTACAGCATTCCAATGTTGCAAACTTTGATAGTTATATTACGCACAGAATAAAAGTTAGTGAATTTTGAAGTTGCATCAGTGTTTAATTTTTTACTCAACGGTAGTACCGTTATAGTGACATCTCAAATTGACACTAGTACTTTATTGTCACAAAACTTAGGCTGTTATACCGATATCTTAAAATGACAATAGTATACTATTGTCACAAAATTTCCAGGCTTTTTGACGCACCAGTAAAAATTTACAGCATTTCAATGTTGCAAACTTTGATAGTTATATTACTCACAGTATAAAAGTTAGTGAAATTTGAAGTTGCATCAGCGTTTCATTTTTTACTCAAGGGTAGCACTGTTATACGGATATCTCAAATTGACAATAGTATACTATTGTCACAAAATTTCAAGATTTTATGACGCACCAGTAAAAAGTTACAGCATTTCAATGTTGCAAACTTTGATATTTATATTACGCACAGAATAAAAGTTAGTGAATTTTGAAGTTGCATCAGTGTTTAATTTTTTACTCAACGGTAGTTCTGTTATGCTGACATCTCAAATTGACACTAGTACTTTATTGTCACAAAAATTCCAGGCTTTCTGACGCACCAGTGAAAAGTTACAGCATTTCAATGTTGCAAACTTTAATAGTTATATTGCGCACAGCATAAAAGTTAGTGAAATTTGAAGTTGCATTAGTGTTTCATTTTTTACTCAAGGGTAGCACTGTTATACCGATATCTCAAATTGACAATAGTATACTATTGTCACAAAATTTCAAGGTCTTATGACGCTCCAGTAAAAAGTAACAGCATTTCAATGTTGCAAACTATGATATTTATATTGCGCACAGTATAAAAGTTAGTGAAATTTGAAGTTGCATCAGTGTTTCATTTTTTACTCAAGGGTAGCACTGTTATACCGATATCTCAAATTGACAATAGTATACTATTGTCACAAAATTTCAAGGTTTTATGACGCACCAGTAAAAAGTTACAGCATTTCTATGTTGCAAACTTTGATATTTATATTACGCACAGAATAAAAGTTAGTGAATTTTGAAGTTGCATCAGTGTTTAATTTTTTACTCAACGGTAGTTCTGTTATGCTGACATCTCAAATTGACACTAGTACTTTATTGTCACAAAAATTCCAGGCTTTCTGACGCACCAGTGAAAAGTTACAGCATTTCAATGTTGCAAACTTTGATAGTTATATTGCGCACAGCATAAAAGTTAGTGAAATTTGAAGTTGCATTAGTGTTTCATTTTTTACTCAAGGGTAGCACTGTTATACCGATATCTCAAATTGACAATAGTATACTATTGTCACAAAATTTCAAGGTCTTATGACGCTCCAGTAAAAAGTAACAGCATTTCAATGTTGCAAACTATGATATTTATATTGCGCACAGTATAAAAGTTAGTGAAATTTGAAGTTGCATCAGTGTTTCATTTTTTACTCAAGGGTAGCACTGTTATACCGATATCTCAAATTGACAATAGTATACTATTGTCACAAAATTTCAAGGTTTTATGACGCACCAGTAAAAAGTTACAGCATTTCTATGTTGCAAACTTTGATAGTTATATTTCTCACTGTCTAAAAGTTAGTGAATTTTGAAGTTGCATCAGAGTTTCATTTTTTACTCAAGGGTAGCACTGTTTTACCGATATCTCAAATTAACAATAGCACTTTATTGTCACAAAATTTCAAGGTCTTATGTAGCTCCAGTAAAAAGTTACAGCATTTCAATGTTGCCAACTTTGATAGTTATATTACGCACAGAGTAAAAGTTAGTGAATTTTGAAGTTGCATCAGTGTTTCATATTTTACTCAACGGTGGTACTGTTATACCGATATCTCAAACTGACAATAGTATACTATTGTCACAAAATTTCAAGGTTTTATGACGCACCAGTAAAAAGTTACAGCATTCCAATGTTGCAAACTTTGATAGTTATATTACGCACAGAATAAAAGTTAGTGAATTTTTAAGTTGCATCAGTGTTTAATTTTTTACTCAAGGGTAGCACTGTTATACCGATATCTCAAACTGACAATAGTATACTATTGTCACAAAATTTCAAGGTTCTATGACGCACCAGTAAAAAGTTATAGCATTCCAATGTTGCAAACTTTGATAGTTATATTACGCACAGAATAAAAGTTAGTGAATTTTGAAGTTCCATCAGTGTTTAATTTTTTACTCAACTGTAGTACTTTTATACCGACATCTCAAATTGACACTAGCACTTTGTTGTCACAAAATTTCCAAGCTTTCTGACGCACCAGTAAAAAGTTACAGCATTTCAATGGTGCAAACTTTGATAGTTATATTACGCACAATATAAATGCTAGTGAAGTTTGAAGTTGCTTAAGTGTTCGATTTTTTTCTCAAAAGTAGCACTGTTATACCGATATTTCAAATTGACAATATGAATTTATTGTCATAAAATTTCGATCTCTTATGACGCACCAGTAAAAAGTTACAGTATTTCAATGTTGCCAACTTTGATAGTTATATTACGCACAGTATAAAAGTTAGTGAATTTTTAAGTTGTATCAGTGTTTCATTTTTTACTCAGAGGTAGCACTGTTATACTGATATCTCAAATTGACAATAGGATACTATTGTCACAAAATTTCAAGGTCTTATGACTCTCCAGTAAAAAGTTACAGCAATTAAATGTTGCTAACTTCGATAGTTATATTACTCACAGTATAAAAGTTAGTGAAATTTGAAGTTTCTTCAGTGTTTCATTTTTACTCAAGGGTAGCACTGTTATACCGATATCTCAAATTGACAATAGTATACTATTGTCACAAAATTTCACTGTTTTATGACGCACCAGTAAAAAGTTACAGCATTTCCATTTTGCAAACTTTGATAGTTATATTTCTCACAGTCTAAAAGTTAGTGAATTTTGAAGTTCCATCAGTGTTTAATTTTTTACTCAACGGTAGTACTTTTATACCGACATCTCAAATTGACACTAGTACTTTGTTGTCACAAAATTTCCAAGCTTTCTGACGCACCAGTAAAAAGTTACAGCATTTCAATGGTGCAAACTTTGATAGTTATATTACGCACAATATAAATGCTAGTGAAGTTTGAAGTTGCTTAAGTGTTCGATTTTTTTCTCAAAAGTAGCACTGTTATACCGATATTTCAAATTGACAATATGAATTTATTGTCATAAAATTTCGATCTCTTATGACGCACCAGTAAAAAGTTACAGTATTTCAATGTTGCCAACTTTGATAGTTATATTACGCACAGTATAAAAGTTAGTGAATTTTTAAGTTGTATCAGTGTTTCATTTTTTACTCAGAGGTAGCACTGTTATACTGATATCTCAAATTGACAATAGGATACTATTGTCACAAAATTTCAAGGTCTTATGACTCTCCAGTAAAAAGTTACAGCAATTAAATGTTGCAAACTTCGATAGTTATATTACTCACAGTATAAAAGTTAGTGAAATTTGAAGTTTCTTCAGTGTTTCATTTTTACTCAAGGGTAGCACTGTTATACCGATATCTCAAATTGACAATAGTATACTATTGTCACAAAATTTCACTGTTTTATGACGCACCAGTAAAAAGTTACAGCATTTCCATTTTGCAAACTTTGATAGTTATATTTCTCACAGTCTAAAAGTTAGTGAATTTTGAAGTTCCATCAGTGTTTAATTTTTTACTCAACGGTAGTACTTTTGTACCGACATCTCAAATTGACACTAGTACTTTATTGTCACAAAATTTCCAAGCTTTCTGACGCACCAGTAAAAAGTTACAGCATTTCAATGTTGCAAACTTTGATAGTTATATTGCTCACAGTATAAAATTTATTGAATTTTGAAGTTGCATCAGTATTTCATTTATTACTGAAGGGTAGCACTGTTATAGCGATATATCAAATTGACAATAGGAATTTATTGTCATAAAATTTCGATGTCTTATGACGCACCAGTAAAAAGTTACAGTATTTCAATGTTGCCAACTTTGATAGTTATATTACGCACAATATAAATGCTAGTGAAATTTGAAGTTGCTTAAGTGTTCCATTTTTTTCTCAAAAGTAGCACTGTTATACCGATATTTCAAATTGACAATAGTATACTATTGTCACAAAATTTCAAGGTCTTATGACGCTCCAGTAAAAAGTTACAGCATTCCAATGTTGCAAACTTTGATAGTTATATTACGCACAGAATAAAAGTTCGTGAATTTTTAAGTTGCATCAGTGTTTAATTTTTTACTCAAGGGTAGCACTGTTATACCGATATCTCAAATTAAAAATAGCACTTTATTGTCACAAAATTTCTAGGTTTTATGACGCACCAGTAAAAAGTTACAGCATTCCAATGTTGCAAACTTTGATAGTTATATTACGCACAGAATAAAAGTTAGTGAATTTTGAAGTTGCATCAGTGTTTAATTTTTTACTCAACGGTAGTACCGTTATAGTGACATCTCAAATTGACACTAGTACTTTATTGTCACAAAACTTAGGCTGTTATACCGATATCTTAAAATGACAATAGTATACTATTGTCACAAAATTTCCAGGCTTTTTGACGCACCAGTAAAAATTTACAGCATTTCAATGTTGCAAACTTTGATAGTTATATTACTCACAGTATAAAAGTTAGTGAAATTTGAAGTTGCATCAGCGTTTCATTTTTTACTCAAGGGTAGCACTGTTATACGGATATCTCAAATTGGCAATAGTATACTATTGTCACAAAATTTCAAGATTTTATGACGCACCAGTAAAAAGTTACAGCATTTCAATGTTGCAAACTTTGATATTTATATTACGCACAGAATAAAAGTTAGTGAATTTTGAAGTTGCATCAGTGTTTAATTTTTTACTCAACGGTAGTTCTGTTATGCTGACATCTCAAATTGACACTAGTACTTTATTGTCACAAAAATTCCAGGCTTTCTGACGCACCAGTGAAAAGTTACAGCATTTCAATGTTGCAAACTTTAATAGTTATATTGCGCACAGCATAAAAGTTAGTGAAATTTGAAGTTGCATTAGTGTTTCATTTTTTACTCAAGGGTAGCACTGTTATACCGATATCTCAAATTGACAATAGTATACTATTGTCACAAAATTTTAAGGTCTTATGACGCTCCAGTAAAAAGTAACAGCATTTCAATGTTGCAAACTATGATATTTATATTGCGCACAGTATAAAAGTTAGTGAAATTTGAAGTTGCATCAGTGTTTCATTTTTTACTCAAGGGTAGCACTGTTATACCGATATCTCAAATTGACAATAGTATACTATTGTCACAAAATTTCAAGGTTTTATGACGCACCAGTAAAAAGTTACAGCATTTCTATGTTGCAAACTTTGATAGTTATATTTCTCACTGTCTAAAAGTTAGTGAATTTTGAAGTTGCATCAGAGTTTCATTTTTTACTCAAGGGTAGCACTGTTTTACCGATATCTCAAATTGACAATAGCACTTTATTGTCACAAAATTTCAAGGTCTTATGTAGCTCCAGTAAAAAGTTACAGCATTTCAATGTTGCAAACTTTGATAGTTATATTACGCACAGAATAAAAGTTAGTGAATTTTGAAGTTGCATCAGTGTTTAATTTTTTACTCAAGGGTAGCACTGTTATAGCGATATCTCAAACTGACAATAGTATACTATTGTCACAAAATTTCAAGGTTCTATGACGCACCAGTAAAAAGTTCTAGCATTCCAATGTTGCAAACTTTGATAGTTATATTACGCACAGAATAAAAGTTAGTGAATTTTGAAGTTCCATCAGTGTTTAATTTTTTACTCTACTGTAGTACTTTTATACCGACATCTCAAATTGACACTAGTACTTTATTGTCACAAAATTTCCAAGCTTTCTGACGCACCAGTAAAAAGTTACAGCATTTCAATGGTGCAAACTTTGATAGTTATATTACGCACAATATAAATGCTAGTGAAGTTTGAAGTTGCTTAAGTGTTCGATTTTTTTCTCAAAAGTAGCACTGTTATACCGATATTTCAAATTGACAATATGAATTTATTGTCATAAAATTTCGATCTCTTATGACGCACCAGTAAAAAGTTACAGTATTTCAATGTTGCCAACTTTGATAGTTATATTACTCACAGTATAAAAGTTAGTGAATTTTTAAGTTGTATCAGTGTTTCATTTTTTACTCAGAGGTAGCACTGTTATACTGATATCTCAAATTGACAATAGGATACTATTGTCACAAAATTTCAAGGTCTTATGACTCTCCAGTAAAAAGTTACAGCAATTAAATGTTGCAAACTTCGATAGTTATATTACTCACAGTATAAAAGTTAGTGAAATTTGAAGTTTCTTCAGTGTTTCATTTTTACTCAAGGGTAGCACTGTTATACCGATATCTCAAATTGACAATAGTATACTATTGTCACAAAATTTCACTGTTTTATGACGCACCAGTAAAAAGTTACAGCATTTCCATTTTGCAAACTTTGATAGTTATATTTCTCACAGTCTAAAAGTTAGTGAATTTTGAAGTTCCATCAGTGTTTAATTTTTTACTCAACGGTAGTACTTTTGTACCGACATCTCAAATTGACACTAGTACTTTATTGTCACAAAATTTCCAAGCTTTCTGACGCACCAGTAAAAAGTTACAGCATTTCAATGTTGCAAACTTTGATAGTTATATTGCTCACAGTATAAAATTTATTGAATTTTGAAGTTGCATCAGTATTTCATTTATTACTCAAGGGTAGCACTGTTATACCGATATCTCAAATTGACAATAGTATACTATTGTCACAAAATTTCAAGGTCTTATGACGCTCCAGTAAAAAGTTACAGCATTCCAATGTTGCAAACTTTGATAGTTATATTACGCACAGAATAAAAGTTAGTGAATTTTTAAGTTGCATCAGTGTTTAATTTTATACTCAACGGTAGTACTGTTATAGTGACATCTCAAATTGACACTAGTACTTTATTGTCACAAAATTTAGGCTGTTATACCGATATCTTAAAATGACAATAGTATACTATTGTCACAAAATTTCCAGGCTTTCTGACGCACCAGTAAAAAGTTACAGCATTTCAATGTTGCAAACTTTGATAGTTATATTACTCACAGTATAAAAGTTAGTGAAATTTGAAGTTGCATCAGCGTTTCATTTTTTACTCAAGGGTAGCACTGTTATACCGATATCTCAAATTGACAATAGTTTACTATTGTCACAAAATTTCAAGATTTTATGACGCACCAGTAAAAAGTTACAGCATTTCAATGTTGCAAACTTTGATATTTATATTGCGCACAGTATAAAAGTTAGTGAAATTTGAAGTTGCATCAGTATTTCATTTATTACTGAAGGGTAGCACTGTTATAGCGATATATCATATTGACAATAGGAATTTATTGTCATAAAATTTCGATGTCTTATGATGCACCAGTAAAAAGTTACAGTATTTCAATGTTGCCAACTTTGATAGTTATATTACGCACAATATAAATGCTAGTGAAGTTTGAAGTTGCTTAAGTGTTCCATTTTTTTCTCAAAAGTAGCACTGTTATACCGATATTTCAAATTGACAATATGAATTTATTGTCATAAAATTTCGATGTCTTATGACGCACCAGTAAAAAGTTACAGTATTTCAATGTTGCCAACTTTGATAGTTATATTACGCAACAGTATAAAAGTTAGTGAATTTTTAAGTTGTATCTGTGTTTCATTTTTTACTAAGAGGTAGCACTGTTATACTGATATCTCAAATTGACAATAGGATACTATTGTCACAAAATTTCAAGGTCTTATGACTCTCCAGTAAAAAGTTACAGTAATTAAATGTTGCAAACTTCGATAGTTATATTATTCACAGTATAAAAGTTAGTGAAATTTGAAGTTGCATCAGTGTTTCATTTTTACTCAAGGGTAGCACTGTTATACCGATATCTCAAATTGACAATAGCTCTTTATTGTCACAAAATTTCTAGGTTTTATGACGCACCAGTAAAAAGTTACAGCATTCCAATGTTGCAAACTTTGATAGTTATATTACGCACAGAATAAAAGTTAGTGAATTTTGAAGTTGCATCAGTGTTTAATTTTTTACTCAACGGTAGTACCGTTATAGTGACATCTCAAATTGACACTAGTACTTTATTGTCACAAAATTTAGGCTGTTATACCGATATCTTAAAATGACAATAGTATACTATTGTCACAAAATTTCCAGGCTTTCTGACGCACCAGTAAAAATTTACAGCATTTCAATGTTGCAAACTTTGATAGTTATATTACTCACAGTATAAAAGTTAGTGAAATTTGAAGTTGCATCAGCGTTTCATTTTTTACTCAAGGGTAGCACTGTTATACGGATATCTCAAATTGACAATAGTATACTATTGTCACAAAATTTCAAGATTTTATGACGCTCCAGTAAAAAGTTACAGCATTTCAATGTTGCAAACTATGATATTTATATTGCGCACAGTATAAAAGTTAGTGAAATTTGAAGTTGCATCAGTGTTTCATTTTTTACTCAAGGGTAGCAGTGTTATACCGATATCTCAAATTGACAATAGTATACTATTGTCACAAAATTTCAAGGTTTTATGACGCACCAGTAAAAAGTTACAGCATTTCTATGTTGCAAACTTTGATAGTTATATTTCTCACTGTCTAAAAGTTAGTGAATTTTGAAGTTGCTTCAGAGTTTCATTTTTTACTCAAGGGTAGCACTGTTTTACCGATATCTCAAATTGACAATAGCACTTTATTGTCACAAAATTTCAAGGTCTTATGTAGCTCCAGTAAAAAGTTACAGCATTTCAATGTTGCAAACTTTGATAGTTATATTACGCACAGAATAAAAGTTAGTGAATTTTGAAGTTGCATCAGTGTTTCATATTTTACTCAACGGTGGTACTGTTATACCGATATCTCAAACTGACAATAGTATACTATTGTCACAAAATTTCAAGGTTTTATGACTCACCAGTAAAAAGTTACAGCATTCCAATGTTGCAAACTTTGATAGTTATATTACGCACAGAATAAAAGTTAGTGAATTTTTAAGTTGCATCAGTGTTTAATTTTTTACTCAAGGGTAGCACTGTTATACCGATATCTCAAACTGACAATAGTATACTATTGTCACAAAATTTCAAGGTTCTATGACGCACCAGTAAAAAGTTATAGCATTCCAATGTTGCAAACTTTGATAGTTATATTACGCACAGAATAAAAGTTAGTGAATTTTGAAGTTCCATCAGTGTTTAATTTTTTACTCAACGGTAGTACTTTTATACCGACATCTCAAATTGACACTAGTACTTTATTGTCACAAAATTTTCAAGCTTTCTGACGCACCAGTAAAAAGTTACAGCATTTCAATGGTGCAAACTTTGATAGTTATATTGCTCAAAGTATAAAATTTATTGAATTTTGAAGTTGCATCAGTATTTCATTTATTACTCAAGGGTAGCACTGTTATACCGATATCTCAAATTGACAATAGTATACTATTGTCACAAAATTTCAAGGTCTTATGACGCTCCAGTAAAAAGTTACAGCATTCCAATGTTGCAAACTTTGATAGTTATATTACGCACAGAATAAAAGTTAGTGAATTTTTAAGTTGCATCAGTGTTTAATTTTTTACTCAAGGGTAGCACTGTTATACCGATATCTCAAATTGACAATAGCACTTTATTGTCACAAAATTTCTAGGTTTTATGACGCACCAGTAAAAAGTTACAGCATTCCAATGTTGCAAACTTTGATAGTTATATTACGCACAGAATAAAAGTTAGTGATTTTTGAAGTTGCATCAGTGTTTAATTTTTTACTCAACGGTAGTACTGTTATAGTGACATCTCAAATTGACACTAGTACTTTATTGTCACAAAATTTAGGCTGTTATACCGATATCTTAAAATGACAATAGTATACTATTGTCACAAAATTTCCAGGCTTTCTGACGCACCAGTAAAAAGTTACAGCATTTCAATGTTGCAAACTTTGATAGTTATATTACTCACAGTATAAAAGTTAGTGAAATTTGAAGTTGCATCAGCGTTTCATTTTTTACTCAAGGGTAGCACTGTTATACCGATATCTCAGATTGACAATAGTATACTATTGTCACAAAATTTCAAGATTTTATGACGCACCAGTAAAAAGTTACAGTATTTCAATGTTGCTAACTTTGATAGTTATATTACGCACAGAATAAAAGTTAGTGAATTTTGAAGTTGCATCAGTGTTTAATTTTTTACTCAACGGTAGTTCTGTTATATTGACATCTCAAATTGACACTAGTACTTTATTGTCATAAAATTTCCTGGCTTTCTGACGCACCAGTAAAAAGTTACAGCATTTCAATGTTGCAAACTTTGATAGTTATATTACTCACAGTATAAAAGTTAGTGAAATTTGAAGTTGCATCAGTGTTTCATTTTTTACCCAAGGGTAGCACTGTTATACCGATATCTCAAATTGACAATAGTATACTATTGTTAAAAAATTTCCAGGCTTTATGACGCACCAATAAAAAGTTACAGCATTTCAATGTTGCAAACTTTGATAGTTATATTACTCACAGTATAAGTTAGTGAAATTTGAAGTGTCATCAGTGTTTCATTTTTTACTCAAGGGTAGCACTGTTATACCGATATCTCAAATTGACAATAGTATACTATTGTCACAAAATTTCACGGTTTTATGACGCACCAGCAAAAAGTTACAGCATTTCTATGTTGCAAACTTTGATAGTTTTATTTCTGACTGTCTAAAAGTTAGTGAAATTTGAAGTTGCATCAGAGTTTCATTTTTTACTCAAGGGTAGCACTGTTTTACCGATATCTCAAATTGACAATAGCACTTTATTGTCACAAAATTTCAAGGTCTTATATAGCTCCAGTAAAAAGTTACAGCATTTCAATGTTGCAAACTTTGATAGTTATATTACGCACAGAATAAAAGTTAGTGAATTTTGAAGTTGCATCAGTGTTTCATTTTTTACTCAACGGTAGTACTGTTATACCGACATCTCAAATTGACACTAGTACTTTATTGTCACAAAAATTCCAGGCTTTCTGACGCACCAGTAAAAAGTTACAACATTTCAATGTTGCAAACTTTGATAGTTATATTGCGCACAGCATAAAAGTTAGTGAAATTTGAAGTTGCATCAGTGTTTCATTTTTTACTCAAGGGTAGCACTGTTATACCGATATCTCAAATTGACAATAGTATACTATTGTCACAAAATTTCAAGGTCTTATGACGCTCCAGTAAAAAGTTACAGCATTTCAATGTTGCAAACTATGATAGTTATATTGCGCACAGTATAAAAGTTAGTGAAATTTGAAGTTGCATCAGTGTTTCATTTTTTACTCAAGGGTAGCACTGTTATACCGATATCTCAAATTGACAATAGTATACTATTGTCACAAAATTTCAAGGTTTTATGACGCACCAGTAAAAAGTTACAGCATTTCTATGTTGCAAACTTTGATACTTATATTTCTCAATGTCTAAAAGTTAGTGAATTTTGAAGTTGCGTCAGAGTTTCATTTTTTACTCAAGGGTAGCACTGTTTTACCGATATCTCAAATTGACAATAGCACTTTATTGTCACAAAATATCAAGGTCTTATGTAGCTCCAGTAAAAAGTTACAGCATTTCAATGTTGCAAACTTTGATAGTTATATTACGCACAGAATAAAAGTTAGTGAATTTTGAAGTTGCATCAGTGTTTCATATTTTACTCAACAGTGGTACTGTTATACCGATATCTCAAACTGACAATAGTATACTATTGTCACAAAATTTCAAGGTTTTATGACGCACCAGTAAAAAGTTACAGCATTCCAATGTTGCAAACTTTGATAGTTATATTACGCACAGAATAAAAGTTAGTGAATTTTTAAGTTGCTTCAGTGTTTAATTTTTTACTCAAGGGTAGCACTGTTATACCGATATCTCAAACTGACAATAGTATACTATTGTCACAAAATTTCAAGGTTTTATGACGCACCAGTAAAAAGTTACAGCATTTCAATGTTGCAAACTTTGATAGTTATATTACACACAGAATAAAAGTTTGTGAATTTTGAAGTTGCATCAGTATTTCATTTATTACTGAAGGGTAGCACTGTTATAGCGATATATCAAATTGACAATAGGAATTTATTGTCATAAAATTTCGATGTCTTATGACGCACCAGTAAAAAGTTACAGTATTTCAATGTTGCCAACTTTGATAGTTATATTACGGCCAGTATAAATGCAAGTGAAGTTTGAAGTTGCTTAAGTGTTAAATTTTTTTCTCAAAAGTAGCACTGTTATACCGATATTTCAAATTGACAATAGGAATTTATTGTCATAAAATTTCGATGTCTTATGACGCACCAGTAAAAAGTTACAGTATTTCAATGTTGCCAACTTTGATAGTTATATTACGCACAGTAAAAAAGTTAGTGAATTTTTAAGTTGTATCAGTGTTTAATTTTTTACTCAGAGGTAGCACTGTTATACCGATATCTCAAATTGACAATAGGATACTATTGTCACAAAATTTCAAGGTCTTATGACTCTCCAGTAAAAAGTTACAGCAATTAAATGTTGCAAACTTCGATAGTTATATTACTCACAGTATAAAAGTTAGTGAAATTTGAAGTTGCATCAGTGTTTCATTTTTACTCAAGGGTAGCACTGTTATACCGATATCTCAAATTGACAATAGTATACTATTGTCACAAAATTTCACGGTTTTATGACGCACCAGTAAAAAGTTACAGCATTTCCATGTTGCAAACTTTGATAGTTATATTTCTCACAGTCTAAAAGTTAGTGAATTTTGAAGTTCCATCAGTGTTTAATTTTTTACTCAACGGTAGTACTTTTATACCGACATCTCAAATTGACACTAGTACTTTATTGTCACAAAATTTCCAAGCTTTCTGACGCACCAGTAAATAGTTACAGCATTTCAATGTTGCAAACTTTGATAGTTATATTTCTCACAGTCTAAAAGTTAGTGAATTTTGAAGTTGCATCAGTGTTTCATTTTTTACTCAAGGGTAGCACTGTTTTACCGATATCTCAAATTGACACTAGTACTTTATTGTCACAAAATTTCCAGGCTTTCTGATGCACAAGTAAAAAGTTACAGCATTCAATGTTGCAAACTTTCATAGTTATATTGCGCACAGTATAAAAGTTAGTGAATTTTGAAGTTGCATCAGTATTTCATTTATTACTGAAGGGTAGCACTGTTATACCGATATCTCAAATTGACAATAGTACTTTATTGTCAAAATATTTCGTGGTTTTATGACGCACCCGTAAAAAGTGTCAGCATTTCAATGTTGCAAACTTTGATAATTATATTACGCACAGTATAAATGCTAGTGAAGTTTGAAGTTGCTTAAGTGTTCCATTTTTTTCTCAAAAGTAGCACTGTTATACCGATATTTCAAATTGACAATAGTAATTTACTGTCATAAAATTTCGATGTCTTATGACGCACCAGTAAAAAGTTACAGTATTTCAATGTTGCCAACTTTGATAGTTATATTACGCACAGTTTAAAAGTTAGTGAATTTTGAAGTTGCATCAGAGTTTCATTTTTTACTCAAGGGTAGCACTGTTTTACCGATATCTCAAATTGACAATAGCACTTTATTGTCACAAAATTTGAAGGTCTTATGAAGCTCCAGTAAAAAGTTACAGCATTTCAATGTTGCAAACTTTGATAGTTATATTGCGCACAGTATAAAAGTTAGTGAAATTTGAAGTTGCATCAGTGTTTAATTTTTTACTCAAGGGTAGCACTGGTTTACCGATATCTCCAATTGACAATAGTATACTATTATCACAAAATTTCAAGGTTTTATGACGCACCAGTAAAAAGTTACAGCATTTCAATGTTGCAAACTTTGATAGTTATATTACGCACAGAATAACAGTTAGTGAATTTTGAAGTTGCATCAGTGTTTAATTTTTTACTCAAGGGTAGCACTGGTTTACCGATATCTCAAATTGACACTAGTACTTTATTGTCACAAAATTTCAAGGCTTTCTGACACACCAGTAAAAAGTTACAGCATTTCAATGTTGCAAACTTTGATAGTTATATTACGCACAGAATAAAAGTTACTGAATTTTGAAGTTGCTTCAGTGTTTAATTTTTTACTCAACGGTAGTACTGTTATACCGACATCTCAAATTTACACTAGTACTTTATTGTCACAAAATTTCCAGGCTTTCTGACGCACCAGTAAAAAGTTACAGCATTTCAATGTTGCAAACTTTGGTAGTTATATTGCGCACAGTATAAAAGTTAGTGAATTTTGAAGTTGCATCAGTATTTCATTTATTACTCAAGGGTAGCACTGTTATACCGATATCTCAAATTGACAATAGTACTTTATTGTCAAAATATTTCGTGGTTTTATGACGCACCCGTAAAAAGTTACAGCATTTCAATGTTGCAAACTTTGATAATTATATTACGCACAGTATAAATGCTAGTGAAGTTTGAAGTTGCTTAAGTGTTCCATTTTGTTCTCAAAAGTAGCACTGTTATACCGATATTTCAAATTGACAATAGTAATTTATTGTCATAAAATTTCGATGTCTTATGACGCACCAGTAAAAAGTTACAGTATTTCAATGTTGCCAACTTTGATATTTATATTACGCACAGTTTAAAAGTTAGTGAATTTTGAAGTTGCATCAGAGTTTCATTTTTTACTCAAGGGTAGCACTGTTTTACCGATATCTCAAATTGACAATAGCACTTTATTGTCACAAAATTTCAAGGTCTTATGAAGCTCCAGTAAAAAGTTACAGCATTTCAATGTTGCAAACTTTGATATTGCGCACAGTATAAAAGTTAGTGAAATTTGAAGTTGCATCAGAGTTTCATTTTTTACTCAAGGGTAGCACTGTTTTACCGATATCTCAAATTGACAATAGCACTTTATTGTCACAAAATTTGAAGGTCTTATGAAGCTCCAGTAAAAAGTTACAGCATTTCAATGTTGCAAACTTTGATAGTTATATTGCGCACAGTATAAAAGTTAGTGAAATTTGAAGTTGCATCAGTGTTTCATTTTTTACTCAAGGGTAGCACTGTTATATCGATATCTCAAATTGACAATAGTATACTATTGTCACAAAATTTCAAGGTCTTATGACGCACCAGTAAAAAGTTACAGCATTTCAATATTGCAAACTTTGATAGTTATATTGCGCACAGAATAAAAGTTAGTGAATTTTGAAGTTGCATCAGTGTTTAATTTTTTACTCAAGGGTAGCACTGGTTTACCGATATCTCCAATTGACAATAGTATACTATTATCACAAAATTTCAAGGTTTTATGACGCACCAGTAAAAAGTTACAGCATTTCAATGTTGCAAACTTTGATAGTTATATTACGCACAGAATAACAGTTAGTGAATTTTGAAGTTGCATCAGTGTTTAATTTTTTACTCAAGGGTAGCACTGGTTTACCGATATCTCAAATTGACACTAGTACTTTATTGTCACAAAATTTCAAGGCTTTCTGACACACCAGTAAAAAGTTACAGCATTTCAATGTTGCAAACTTTGATAGTTATATTACGCACAGAATAAAAGTTACTGAATTTTGAAGTTGCTTCAGTGTTTAATTTTTTACTCAACGGTAGTACTGTTATACCGACATCTCAAATTTACACTAGTACTTTATTGTCACAAAATTTCCAGGCTTTCTGACGCACCAGTAAAAAGTTACAGCATTTCAATGTTGCAAACTTTGGTAGTTATATTGCGCACAGTATAAAAGTTAGTGAATTTTGAAGTTGCATCAGTATTTCATTTATTACTCAAGGGTAGCACTGTTATACCGATATCTCAAATTGACAATAGTACTTTATTGTCAAAATATTTCGTGGTTTTATGACGCACCCGTAAAAAGTTACAGCATTTCAATGTTGCAAACTTTGATAATTATATTACGCACAGTATAAATGCTAGTGAAGTTTGAAGTTGCTTAAGTGTTCCATTTTGTTCTCAAAAGTAGCACTGTTATACCGATATTTCAAATTGACAATAGTAATTTATTGTCATAAAATTTCGATGTCTTATGACGCACCAGTAAAAAGTTACAGTATTTCAATGTTGCCAACTTTGATAGTTATATTACGCACAGTTTAAAAGATAGTGAATTTTGAAGTTGCATCAGAGTTTCATTTTTTACTCAAGGGTAGCACTGTTTTACCGATATCTCAAATTGACAATAGCACTTTATTGTCACAAAATTTGAAGGTCTTATGAAGCTCCAGTAAAAAGTTACAGCATTTCAATGTTGCAAACTTTGATATTGCGCACAGTATAAAAGTTAGTGAAATTTGAAGTTGCATCAGTGTTTCATTTTTTACTCAAGGGTAGCACTGTTCTACCGATATCTCAAATTGACAAGAGTATACTATTGTCACAAAATTTCTAGGTTTTGTGACGCACCAGTAAAAAGTTACAGCATTTCTATGTTGCAAAATTTGAAACTTATATTACGCACAGTATAAAAGTTAGTGAATTTTGAAGTTGCATCAGAGTTTCATTTTTTACTCAAGGGTAGCACTGTTTTACCGATATCTCAAATTGACAATAGCACTTTATTGTCACAAAATTTGAAGGTCTTATGAAGCTCCAGTAAAAAGTTACAGCATTTCAATGTTGCAAACTTTGATAGTTATATTGCGCACAGTATAAAAGTTAGTGAAATTTGAAGTTGCATCAGTGTTTCATTTTTTACTCAAGGGTAGCACTGTTCTACCGATATCTCAAATTGACAAGAGTATACTATTGTCACAAAATTTCTAGGTTTTGTGACGCACCAGTAAAAAGTTAAAGCATTTCTATGTTGCAAACTTTGATAATTATATTTCTCACAGTCTAAAAGTTAGTGAATTTTGAAGTTGCATCAGAGTTTCATTTTTTACTCAAGGGTAGCACTGCTTTACCGATATCTCAAATTGACAATAGCACTTTATTGTCACAAAATTTCAAGGTCTTATGAAGCTCCAGTAAAAAGTTACAGCATTTCAATGTTGCAAACTTTGATAGTTATATTGCGCACAGTATAAAAGTTAGTGAAATTTAAAGTTGCATCAGTGTTTCATTTTTTACTCAAGGGTAGCACTGTTGTACCGATATCTCAAATTGACAATAGTATACTATTGTCACAAAATTTCTAGGTTTTATGACGCACCAGTAAAAAGTTACAGCATTTCAATTTTGCAAAACTTTGATAATCATATTGCGCACAGTATAAAAGTTAGTGAAATTTGAAGTTGCATCAGTGTTTCATTTTTTACTCAAGGGTAGCACTGTTATACCGATATCTCAAATTGACAATAGTATACTATTGTCACAAAATTTCAAGGTTTTATGACGCACCAGTAAAAAGTTACAGCATTTCAATGTTGCAAACTTTGATAATTATATTACGCACAGTATAAAAGTTAGTGAATTTTCAAGTTGCATCAGTGTTTAATTTTTTCTCAACGGTAGTACTGTTATACTGACATATCAAATTGACACTATTACTTTATTGTCACAAAATTTCCAGACTTGCTGACGCACCAGTAAAAAGTTACAGCATTTCAATGTTGCAAACTTTGATAGTTATATTACTCACAGTATAAAAGTTAGTGAAATTTTAAGTTGCATCAGTGTTTCATTTTTTACCCAAGGGTAGCACTGTTATACCGATATCTTAAATTGACAATAGTATACTATTGTCACAAAATGTCTAGGCTTTCTGACGCACCTGTAAAAAGTTACAGCATTTCAATGTGGCAAACTTTGATAGTTATATTACGCACAGTATAAATGCTAGTGAAGTTTGAAGTTGCTTAAGTGTTTCATTTTTTTCTGAAAAGTAGCACTGTTATACCGATATTTCAAATTGACAATAGTAATTTTTTGTCATAAAATTTCGATGTCTTATGACTCACCAGTAAAAAGTTACAGTTTTTCAATGTTGCCAAGTTTGATAGTTATATTACGCACAGTATAAAAGTTAGTGAATTTTTAAGTTGTATCAGTGTTTCATTTTTTACTCAAAGGTAGCACTGTTATACCGATATCTCAAATTGACAATAGTATACTATTGTCACAAAATTTCAAGGTCTTGTGACGCTCCAGTAAAAAGTTACAGCATTTCTTTGTTGCAAACTTCGATAGTTATATTACTCAACGTATAAAAGTTAGTGAAATTTGAAGTTGCATCAGTGTTTCATTTTTTACTCACGGGTAGCACTGTTATACCGATATCGCAAATTGAAAATAGTATACTATTGTCACAAAATTTCAAGGTTTTATGACGCAGCAGTAAAAAGTTACAGCATTTCTATGTTACAAACTTTGATAATTATATTTCTCACAGTCTAAAAGTTAGTGAATTTTGAAGTTGAATCAGTTTTTCATTTTTAACTCAAGGGTAGCACTGTTTTACCGATATGTCAAATTGACAATAGCACTTTATTTCCACAAAATTTCTAGGTCTTATGAAGCTCCAGTAAAACGTTACAGCATTTCAATATTGCAAACTTTGATAGTTATATTGCGCACAGTATAAAAGTTAGTGAAATTTGAAGTTGCATCAGTGTTTAATTTTTTACTCAACGGTAGTACTGTTATACCGACATCTCAAATTGACACTAGTACTTTATTGTCACAAAATTTCCAGGCTTTCTAACGCACCAGTAAAAAGTTACAGCCTTTCAATGTGGCAAACTTTGATAGTTATATTGCGCATAGTATAAAAGTTAGTGAATTTTGAAGTTGCATCAGTATTTCATTTATTACGCAAGGGTAGCACTGTTATACCGATATCTCAAATTGACAATAGTACTTCATTGTCAAAATATTTCGAGGTTTTATGACGCACCAGTAAAAAGTTACAGCATTTCAATGTTGCAAACTTTGATAGTTATATTACGCACAGTATAAATGCTAGTGAAGTTTGAAGTTGCTTAAGTGTTTCATTTTTTTCTCAAAAGTAGCACTGTTATACCGATATTTCAAATTGACAATAGTAATTTATTGTCATAAAATTTCGATGTCTTATGAAGCACCAGTAAAAAGTTACAGTATTTCAATGTTGCAAACTTTGATAGTTATATTACGCACAGTATAAAAGTTAGTGAATTTTTAAGTTGCATCAGTGTTTCATTTTTTACTCAAAGGTAGCACTGTTATACCGATATCTCAAATTGACAATAGTATACTATTGTCACAAAATTTCAAGGTTTTATGACGCACCAGTAAAAAGTTACAGCATTTTAATATTGCAAACTTTGATAGTTATATTGCGCACAGTATAAAGGTTAGTGAATTTTGAAGTTGCATCAGTATTTCATTTATTACTCAAGGGTAGCACTGTTATACCGATATCTCAAATTGACAAAAGTACTCTATTGTCAAAATATTTCGAGGTTTTATGACGCACCCGTATAAAAGTTACAGCATTTCAATGTTGCTAACTTTGATAACTATATTACGCACAGTATAAAAGTTAGTGAATTTTTAAGTTGCGTCAGTGTTTCATTTTTTTACTCAAAGGTAGCACTGTTATACCGATATTTCAAATTGACTATAGTGCATTATTGTCACAACATTTCGAAGTTTTTTGACGCACCAGTAAAAAGTTACAGCATTTTAATGTTGCAAACTTTGATAGTTATATTACTCACAGTATAAAAGTTAGTGAAATTTGAAGTTGCATTAGTGTCTCATTTTTTACTCAAGGGTAGCACTGTTATACCGATATCGCAAATTGACAATAGTATACTATTGTCACACAATTTCAATGTTTTATGACGCACCAGTAAAAAGTTACAGCATTTCAATGTTGCAGATTTTGATAGTTATATTGCGCACAGTATAAAAGTTAGTGAAATTTGAAGTTGCATCATTCATTTTTTACTCAATTGTAGCACTGTTATACCGATGTCTCAAATTGACAATAGTATACTATTGTGACAAAATTTCAAAGTTTTATGACCCACCAATAAAAAGTTACAGCATTTCAATGTTGCAAACTTTGATAGTTATATTACCCACAGAATAAAAGTTAGTAAATTTTGAAGTTGCATCCGTGTTTAATTTTTTACTCAACGGTAGTACTGTTATACCGACATCTCAAATTGACACTAGTACTTTATTGTCACAAAATTTCCAGGCTTTCTGACGCACCCGTAAAAAGTTACAGCATTTCAATGTTGCAAACTTCGATAGTTATATTGCGCATAGTATAAAAGTTAGTGAATTTTGAAGTTGCAGCAGTATTTCATTTATTACTCAAGGGTAGCAATGTTATACAGATATATCAAATTGACAATAGTACTTTATTGTCAAAATATTTCGAGGTTTTATGACGCACCCGTAAAAAGTTACAGCATTTCAATGTTGCAAACTTTGATATTTATATTACTCACAGTATAAATGCTAGTGAAGTTTGAAGTTGCTTAAGTGTTTCATTTTTTTCTCAAAAGTAGCACTGTTATACCGATATTTCAAATTGACAATAGTATACTATTGTCACAGAATTTCAAGGTTTTATGACGCACCAGTAAAAAGTTACAGCATTTCAATGTTGCAAACTTTGATAATTATATTACGCACAGAATAAAAGTTAGTGAATTTTGAAGTTGCATCAGTGTTTAATTTTTTCTCAACGGTAGTACTGTTATACTGACATCTCAAATTGACACTAATACTTTATTGTCACAAAATTTCCAGACTTTCTGACGCACCAGTAAAAAGTTACAGCATTTCAATGTTGCAAACTTTGATAGTTATATTACTCACAGTATAAAAGTTAGTGAAATTTGAAGTTGCATCAGTGTTTCATTTTTTACTCAAGGGTAGCACTGTTTTACCGATATCTCAAATTGACAATAGCACTTTATTGTCACAAAATTTCAAGGTCTTATGAAGCTCCAGTAAAAAGTTACAGCATTTCAATGTTGCAAACTTTGATAGTTATATTGCGCACAGTATAAAAGTTAGTGAAATTTAAAGTTGCATCAGTGTTTCATTTTTTACTCAAGGGTAGCACTGTTGTACCGATATCTCAAATTGACAATAGTATACTATTATCACAAAATTTCTAGGTTTTATGACGCACCAGTAAAAAGTTACAGCATTTCAATTTTGCAAACTTTGATAATCATATTGCGCACAGTATAAAAGTTAGTGAAATTTGAAGTTGCATCAGTGTTTCATTTTTTACTCAAGGGTAGCACTGTTATACCGATATCTCAAATTGACAATAGTATACTACTGTCACAAAATTTCAAGGTTTTATGACGCACCAGTAAAAAGTTACAGCATTTCAATGTTGCAAACTTTGATAATTATATTACGCACAGAATAAAAGTTAGTGAATTTTGAAGTTGCATCAGTGTTTAATTTTTTCTCAACGGTAGTACTGTTATGCTGACATCTCAAATTGACACTATTACTTTATTGTCACAAAATTTCCAGCCTTTCTGACGCACCAGTAAAAAGTGACAGCATTTCAATGTTGCAAACTTTGATAGTTATATTACTCACAGTATAAAAGTTAGTGAAATTTGAAGTTGCATCAGTGTTACATTTTTTACCCAAGGGTAGCACTGTTATACCGATATCTTAAATTGACAATAGTATACTATTGTCACAAAATGTCTAGGCTTTCTGACGCACCTGTAAAAAGTTACAGTATTTCAATGTTGCAAACTTTGATAGTTATATTACGCACAGTATAAATGCTAGTGAAGTTTGAAGTTGCTTAAGTGTTTCATTTTTTTCTCAAAAGTAGCACTGTTATACCGATATTTCAAATTGACAATAATAATTTTTTGTCATAAAATTTCGATGTCTTATGACTCACCAGTAAAAAGTTACAGTTTTTCAATGTTGCCAAGTTTGATAGTTATATTACGCACAGTATAAAAGTTAGTGAATTTTTAAGTTGTATCAGTGTTTCATTTTTTACTCAAAGGCAGCACTGTTATACCGATATCTCAAATTGACAATAGTATACTATTGTCACAAAATTTCAAGGTCTTGTGACGCTCCAGTAAAAAGTTACAGCATTTCTTTGTTGCAAACTTCGATAGTTATATTACTCAACGTATAAAAGTTAGTGAAATTTGAAGTTGCATCAGTGTTTCATTTTTTACTCACGGGTAGCACTGTTATACCGATATCGCAAATTTAAAATAGTATACTATTGTCACAAAATTTCAAGGTTTTATGACGCAGCAGTAAAAAGTTACAGCATTTCTATGTTACAAACTTTGATAGTTATATTTCTCACAGTCTAAAAGTTATTGAATTTTGAAGTTGAATCAGTTTTTCATTTTTAACTCAAGGGTAGCACTGTTTTACCGATATGTCAAATTGACAATAGCACTTTATTTCCACAAAATTTCTAGGTCTTATGAAGCTCCAGCAAAACGTTACAGCATTTCAATATTGCAAACTTTGATAGTTATATTGCGCACAGTATAAAAGTTAGTGAAATTTGAAGTTGCATCAGTGTTTAATTTTTTACTCAACGGTAGTACTTTATACCGACATCTCAAATTGACACAAAATTTCCAGGCTTTCTGACGCACCAGTAAAAAGTTACAGCATTTCAATGTTGCAAACTGCGATAGTTATATTGCGCATAGTATAAAAGTTAGTGAATTTTGAAGTTGCAGCAGTATTTCATTTATTACTCAAGGGTAGCACTGTTATACCGATATCTCAAATTGACAATAGTACTTTATTGTCAAAATATTTCGAGGTTTTATGACGCACCCGTAAAAAGTTACAGCATTTCAATGTTGCAAACTTTGATATTTATATTACTCACAGTATAAATGCTAGTGAAGTTTGAAGTTGCTTAAGTGTTTCATTTTTTTCTCAAAAGTAGCACTGTTATACCGATATTTCAAATTGACAATAGTATACTATTGTCACAGAATTTCAAGGTTTTATGACGCACCAGTAAAAAGTTACAGCATTTCAATGTTGCAAACTTTGATAATTATATTACGCACAGAATAAAAGTTAGTGAATTTTGAAGTTGCATCAGTGGTTAATTTTTTCTCAACGGTAGTACTGTTATACTGACATCTCAAATTGACACTAATACTTTATTGTCACAAAATTTCCAGACTTTCTGACGCACCAGTAAAAAGTTACAGCATTTCAATGTTGCAAACTTTGATAGTTATATTACTCACAGTATAAAAGTTAGTGAAATTTGAAGTTGCATCAGTGTTTCATTTTTTACCCAAGGGTAGCACTGTTATACCGATATCTTAAATTGACAATAGTATACTATTGTCACAAAATTTCTAGGCTTTCTGACGTACCTGTAAAAAGTTACAGCATTTCAATGTTGCTAACTTTGATAGTTATATTACGCACAGTATAAATGCTAGTGAAGTTTGAAGTTGCTTAAGTTTTTCATTTTTTTCTCAAATTGACAATAGTAATTTTTCGTCATAAAATTTCGATTTCTTATGACGCACCAGTATAAAGTTACAGTATTTCAATGTTGCCAACTTTGATAGTTATATTACGCACAGTATGAAAGTTAGTGAATTTTTAAGTTGTATCAGTGTTTCATTTTTTACTCAAAGGTAGCACTGTTATACCGATATCGCAAATTGAAAATAGTATACTATTGTCACAAAATTTCAAGGTTTTATGACACAGCAGTAAAAAGTTACAGCATTTCTATGTTACAAAACTTTGATAGTTATATTTCTCACAGTCTAAAAGTTAGTGAATTTTGATGTTGAATCAGTGTTTCATTTTTAACTCAAGGGTAGCACTGTTTTACCGATATCTCAAATTGACAATAGCACTTTATTTTCACAAAATTTCTAGGTCTTATGAAGCTCCAGTAAAACGTTACAGCATTTCAATATTGCAAACTTTGATAGTTATATTGCGCACAGTATAAAAGTTAGTGAAATTTGAAGTTGCATCAGTGTTTAATTTTTTACTCAAGGGTAGCACTGTTATACCGATATCTCAAATTGACAATAGTATACTATTGTCACAAAATTTCAATGTTTTATGACGCACCAGTAAAAAGTTACAGCATTTCAATGTTGCAAACTTTGATAGTTATATTACGCACAGAATAAAAGTTAGTGAATTTTGAAGTTGCATCATTGTTCAATTTATTACTCAAGGGTAGCACTGTTATACCGATATCTCAAATTGACAAAAGTACTTTATTGTCAAAATATTTCGAGGTTTTATGACGCACCCATATAAAAGTTACAGCATTTCAATGTTGCGAACTTTGATAATTATATTACGCACAGTATAAAAGTTAGTGAATTTTTAAGTTGCATCAGTGTTTCATTTTTTACTCAAAGGTAGCACTGTTATACCGATATCTCAAATTGACAATAGTATACTATTGTCACAAAATTTCAAGGTTTTATGACGCACCAGTAAAAAGTTACAGCATTTCTATATTACAAACTTTGATAGTTATATTTCTCACAGTCTAAAAGTTAGTGAATTTTGAAGTTGCATCAGTGTTTCATTTTTAACTGAAGGGTAGCACTGTTTTACCGATATCTCAAATTGACAATAGCACTTTATTTTCACAAAATTTCTAGGTCTTATGAAGCTCCAGTAAAACGTTACAGCATTTCAATATTGCAAACTTTGATAGTTATATTGCGCACAGTATAAAAGTTAGTGAAATTTGAAGTTGCATCAGTGTTTAATTTTTTACTCAAGGGTAGCACTGTTATACCGATATCTCAAATTGACAATAGTATACTATTGTCACAAAATTTCAATGTTTTATGACGCACCAGTAAAAAGTTACAGCATTTCAATGTTGCAAACTTTGATAGTTATATTACGCACAGAATAAAAGTTAGTGAATTTTGAAGTTGCATCATTGTTTAATTTATTACTCAAGGGTAGCACTGTTATACCGATATCTCAAATTGACAAAAGTACTTTATTGTCAAAATATTTCGAGGTTTTATGACGCACCCATATAAAAGTTACAGCATTTCAATGTTGCTAACTTTGATAATTATATTACGCACAGTATAAAAGTTAGTGAATTTTTAAGTTGCATCAGTGTTTCATTTTTTACTCAAAGGTAGCACTGTTATACCGATATCTCAAATTGACAATAGTATACTATTGTCACAAAATTTCAAGGTTTTATGACGCACCAGTAAAAAGTTACAGCATTTCTATATTACAAACTTTGATAGTTATATTTCTCACAGTCTAAAAGTTAGTGAATTTTGAAGTTGCATCAGTGTTTCATTTTTAATTGAAGGGTAGCACTCTTTTACCGATATCTCAAATTGACAATAGTATACTATTGTCACAAAATTTCAATGTTTTATGACGCACCAGTAAAAAGTTACAGCATTTCAATGTTGCAAACTTTGATAGTTATATTACGCACAGAATAAAAGTTAGTGAATTTTTAAGTTGCATCAGTGTTTAATTTTTTACTCAACGGTAGTACTGTTATACCGACATCTCAAATTGACACTAGTACTTTATTGTCACAAAATTTCCAGGCTTTCTGACGCACCAGTAAAAAGTTACAGCATTTCAATGTTGCAAACTTTGATAGTTACATTGCGCACAATATAAAAGTTAGTGAAATTTGAAGTTGCATCATTCATTTTTTACTCAAGGGTAGTACTGTTATACCGACATCTCAAATTGACACTAGTACTTTATTGTCACAAAATTTCCAGGCTTTCTGACGCACCAGTAAAAAGTTACAGCATTTCAATGTTGCAAACTTTGATAGTTATATTGCGCATAGTATAAAAGTTAGTGAATTTTGAAGTTGCATCAGTATTTAATTTATTACTCAAGGGTAGCACTGTTATACCGATATCTCAAATTGACAATAGTACTTCATTGTCAAAATATTTCGAGGTTTTATGACGCACCAGTAAAAAGTTACAGCATTTCAATGTTGCAAACTTTGATATTTATATTACGCACAGTATAAATGCTAGTGAAGTTTGAAGTTGCTTAAGTGTTTCATTTTTTCCTCAAAAGTAGCACTGTTATACCGATATTTCAAATTGACAATAGTAATTTTTTGTCATAAAATTTCGATGTCTTATGACGCACCAGTAAAAAGTTACAGTATTTCAATGTTGCCAACTTTGATAGTTATATTACGCACAGTATAATAGTTAGTGTATTTTTAAGTTGTATCAGAGTTTCATTTTTTACTCAAAGGTAGCACTGTTATACCGATATCTCAAATTGACAATAGTATACTATTGTCACAAAATTTCAAGGTCTTGTGATGCTCCAGTAAAAAGTTACAGCATTTCTTTGTTGTAAACTTCGATAGTGATATTACTCACAGTATAAAAGTTAGTGAAATTTGAAGTTGCATCAGTGTTTCATTTTTTACTCAAGGGTAGCACTGTTATACCGATATCGCAAATTGAAAATAGTATACTATTGTCACAAAATTTCAAGGTTTTATGACACAACAGTAAAAAGTTACAGCATTTCAATGTTGGAAACTTTGATAGTTATATTGCGCACAGTATAAAAGTTAGTGAAATTTGAAGTTGCATCATTCATTTTTTACTCAAGGGTAGCACTGTTATACCGATATCTCAAATTGACAATAGTATACTATTGTCACAAAATTTCGAGGTTTTATGACCCACCAGTAAAAAGTTACAGCATTTCAATGTTGCATACTTTGATAGTTATATTACGCACAGAAAAAAAGTTAGTGAATTTTGAAGTTGCATCCGTGTTTAATTTTTTACTCAACGGTAGTACTGTTATACCGACATCTCAAATTGACACTAGTACTTTATTGTCACAAAATTTCCAGGCTTTCTAACGCACCAGTAAAAGGTTACAGCATTTCAATGTTGCAAACTTCGATAGTTATATTGCGCATAGTATAAAAGTTAGTGAATTTTGAAGTTGCAGCAGTATTTCATTTATTACTCAAGGGTAGCACTGTTATTCCGATATCTCAAATTGACAATAGTATACTATTGTCACAAAATTTCAAGGTTTTATGATGCACCAGTAAAAAGTTACAGCATTTCAATGTTGCAAACTTTGATATTTATATTACTCACAGTATAAATGCTAGTGAAGTTTGAAGTTGCTTAAGTGTTTCATTTTTTTCTCAAAAGTAGCACTGTTATACCGATATTTTGAATTTACAATAGTATACTATTGTCACAAAATTTCAAGGTTTTATGACGCACCAGTAAAAAGTTACAGCATTTCAATGTTGCAAACTTTGATAATTATATTACGCACATAATAAAAGTTAGTGAATTTTGAAGTTGCATCAGTGTTTAATTTTTTCTCAACGGTAGTACTGTTATACTGACATCTCAAATTGACACTATTACTTTATTGTCACAAAATTTCCAGACTTTCTGACGCACCAGTAAAAAGTTACAGCATTTCAATGTTGCAAACTTTGATAGTTATATTACTCACAGTATAAAAGTTAGTGAAATTTGAAGTTGCTTCAGTGTTTCATTTTTTACACAAGGGTAGCACTGTTATACCGATATCTTAAATTGACAATAGTATACTATTGTCACAAAATTTCTAGGCTTTCTGACGCACCTGTAAAAAGTTACAGCATTTCAATGTTGCTAACTTTGATAGTTATATTACGCACAGTATAAATGCAAGTGAAGTTTGAAGTTGCTTAAGTGTTTCATTTTTTTCTCAAAAGTAGCACTGTTATACCGATATTTCAAATTGACAATAGTAATTTTTTGTCATAAAATTTCGATGTCTTATGACGCACCAGTAAAAAGTTACAGTATTTCAATGTTGCCAACTTTGATAGTTATATTACGCACAGTATAAAAGTTAGTGAATTTTTAAGTTGTATCAGTGTTTCATTTTTTACTCAAAGGTAGCACTGTTATACCGATATCTCAAATTGACAATAGTATACTATTGTCACAAAATTTCAAGGTCTTGTGATGCTCCAGTAAAAAGTTACAGCATTTCTTTGTTGCAAACTTCGATAGTTATATTACTCACAGTATAAAAGTTAGTGAAATTTGAAGTTGCATCAGTGTTTCATTTTTTACTCAAGGGTACCACTGTTATACCGATATCTTAAATTGACAATAGTATACTATTGTCACAAAATTTCTAGGCTTTCGGACGCACCTGTAAAAAGTTACAGCATTTCAATGTTGCTAACTTTGATAGTTATATTACGCACAGTATAAATGCTAGTGAAGTTTGAAGTTGCTTAAGTGTTTCATTTTTTTCTCAAAAGTAGCACTGTTATACCGATATTTCAAATTGACAATAGTAATTTTTTGTCATAAAATTTCGATGTCTTATGACGCACCAGTAAAAAGTTACAGTATTTCAATGTTGCCAACTTTGATAGTTATATTACGCACAGTATAAAAGTTAGTGAACTTTTAAGTTGTATCAGTGTTTCATTTTTTACTCAAAGGTAGCACTGTTATACCGATATCTCAAATTGACAATAGTATACTATTGTCACAAAATTTCAGGGTCTTGTGACGCTCCAGTAAAAAGTTACAGCATTTCTTTGTTGCAAACTTCGATAGTTATATTACTCACAGTATAAAAGTTAGTGAAATTTGAAGTTGCATCAGTGTTTCATTTTTCACTCAAGGGTAGCACTGTTATACCGATATCGCAAATTGAAAATAGTATACTATTGTCACAAAATTTCAAGGTTTTATGACACAGCAGTAAAAAGTTACAGCATTTCTATGTTACAAAACTTTGATAGTTATATTTCTCACAGTCTAAAAGTTAGTGAATTTTGATGTTGAATCAGTGTTTCATTTTTAACTCAAGGGTAGCACTGTTTTACCGATATCTCAAATTGACAATATCACTTTATTTTCACAAAATTTCTAGGTCTTATGAAGCTCCAGTAAAACGTTACAGCATTTCAATATTGCAAACTTTGATAGTTATATTGCGCACAGTATAAAAGTTAGTGAAATTTGAAGTTGCATCAGTGTTTCATTTTTTACTCAAGGGTAGCAATGTTATACCGATATCTCAAATTGACAATAGTATACTATTGTCACAAAATTTTAATGTTTTATGACGCACCAGTAAAAAGTTACAGCATTTCAATGTTGCAAACTTTGATAGTTATATTACGCACAGAATAAAAGTTAGTGAATTTTGAAGTTGCATCAGTGTTTAATTTTTTACTAAACGGTAGTACTGTTATACCGACATCTCAAATTGACACTAGTACTTTGTCACAAAATTTCCAGGCTTTCTGACGCACCATTAAAAAGTTACAGCATTTCAATGTTGCAAACTTTGATAGTTATATTGCGCTTAGTATAAAAGTTAGTGAATTTTGAAGTTGCATCAGTATTTCATTTATTACTCAAGGGTAGCACTGTTATACCGATATCTCAAATTGACAATAGTACTTCATTGTCAAAATATTTCGAGGTTTTATGACTCACCAGTAAAAAAGTTGCAGCATTTCAATGTTGCAAACTTTGATAGTTATATTACGCACAGTATAAATGCTAGTGAAGTTTGAAGTTGCTTAAGTGTTTCATTTTTTTCTCAAAAGTAGCACTGTTATACCGATATTTCAAATTGACAATAGTAATTTATTGTCATAAAATTTCGATGTCTTATGAAGCACCAGTAAAAAGTTACAGTATTTCAATGTTGCAAACTTTGATAGTTATATTACGCACAGTATAAAAGTTAGTGAATTTTTAAGTTGCATCAGTTTTTCATTTTTTACTCAAAGGTAGCACTGTTATACCGATATCTCAAATTGACAATAGTATACTATTATCACAAAATTTCAAGGTTTTATGACGCACCAGTAAAAAGTTACAACATTTTAATATTGCAAACTTTGATAGTTATATTGCGCACAGTTTAAAAGTTAGTGAATTTTGAAGTTGCATCAGAGTTTCATTTATTACTCAAGGGTAGCACTGTTATACCGATATCTCAAATTGACAAAAGTACTTTATTGTCAAAATATTTCGAGGTTTTATGACGCACCCGTATACAAGTTACAGCATTTCAATGTTGCTAACTTTGATAGTTATATTACTCACAGTATAAAAGTTAGTGAAATTTGAAGTTGCATCAGTGTTTCATTTTTTACTCAAGGGTACCACTGTTATACCGATATCTTAAATTGACAATAGTATACTATTGTCACAAAATTTCAAGGTCTTGTGATGCTCCAGTAAAAAGTTACAGCATTTCTTTGTTGCAAACTTCGATAGTTATATTACTCACAGTATAAAAGTTAGTGAAATTTGAAGTTGCATCAGTGTTTCATTTTTTACTCAAGGGTACCACTGTTATACCGATATCTTAAATTGACAATAGTATACTATTGTCACAAAATTTCTAGGCTTTCGGACGCACCTGTAAAAAGTTACAGCATTTCAATGTTGCTAACTTTACGCACAGTATAAATGCTAGTGAAGTTTGAAGTTGCTTAAGTGTTTCATTTTTTTCTCAAAAGTAGCACTGTTATACCGATATTTCAAATTGACAATAGTAATTTTTTGTCATAAAATTTCGATGTCTTATGACGCACCAGTAAAAAGTTACAGTATTTCAATGTTGCCAACTTTGATAGTTATATTACGCACAGTATAAAAGTTAGTGAACTTTTAAGTTGTATCAGTGTTTCATTTTTTACTCAAAGGTAGCACTGTTATACCGATATCTCAAATTGACAATAGTATACTATTGTCACAAAATTTCAGGGTCTTGTGACGCTCCAGTAAAAAGTTACAGCATTTCTTTGTTGCAAACTTCGATAGTTATATT
Organism: Clusia tigrina; assembly: GCA_920105625.2. Lineage (NCBI taxonomy): Eukaryota > Metazoa > Arthropoda > Insecta > Diptera > Clusiidae > Clusia > Clusia tigrina. Next base: position 202,330,845 of record OV050030.1, on the reverse strand, counting down.
ACTCACAGTATAAAAGTTAGTGAAATTTGAAGTTGCATCAGTGTTTCATTTTTCACTCAAGGGTAGCACTGTTATACCGATATCGCAAATTGAAAATAGTATACTATTGTCACAAAATTTCAAGGTTTTATGACACAGCAGTAAAAAGTTACAGCATTTCTATGTTACAAAACTTTGATAGTTATATTTCTCACAGTCTAAAAGTTAGTGAATTTTGATGTTGAATCAGTGTTTCATTTTTAACTCAAGGGTAGCACTGTTTTACCGATATCTCAAATTGACAATATCACTTTATTTTCACAAAATTTCAGGGTCTTATAATGCTCCAGCAAAACGTAACAGCATTTCAATATTGCAAACTTTGATAGTTATATTGCGCACAGTATAAAAGTTAGTGAAATTTGAAGTTGCATCAGTGTTTCATTTTTTACTCAAGGGTAGCAATGTTATACCGATATCTCAAATTGACAATAGTATACTATTGTCACAAAATTTTTATGTTTTATGACGCACCAGTAAAAAGTTACAGCATTTCAATGTTGCAAACTTTGATAGTTATATTACGCACAGAATAAAAGTTAGTGAATTTTGAAGTTGCATCAGTGTTTAATTTTTTACTAAACGGTAGTACTGTTATACCGACATCTCAAATTGACACTAGTACTTTGTCACAAAATTTCCAGGCTTTCTGACGCACCATTAAAAAGTTACAGCATTTCAATGTTGCAAACTTTGATAGTTATATTGCGCATAGTATAAAAGTTAGTGAATTTTGAAGTTGCATCAGTATTTCATTTATTACTCAAGGGTAGCACTGTTATACCGATATCTCAAATTGACAATAGTACTTCATTGTCAAAATATTTCGAGGCTTTATGACTCACCAGTAAAAAGTTACAGCATTTCAATGTTGCAAACTTTGATAGTTATATTACGCACAGTATAAATGCTAGTGAAGTTTGAAGTTGCTTAAGTGTTTCATTTTTTTCTCAAAAGTAGCACTGTTATACCGATATTTCAAATTGACAATAGTAATTTATTGTCATAAAATTTCGATGTCTTATGAAGCACCAGTAAAAAGTTACAGTATTTCAATGTTGCAAACTTTGATAGTTATATTACGCACAGTATAAAAGTTAGTGAATTTTTAAGTTGCATCAGTTTTTCATTTTTTACTCAAAGGTAGCACTGTTATACCGATATCTCAAATTGACAATAGTATACTATTATCACAAAATTTCAAGGTTTTATGACGCACCAGTAAAAAGTTACAACATTTTAATATTGCAAACTTTGATAGTTATATTGCGCACAGTTTAAAAGTTAGTGAATTTTGAAGTTGCATCAGAGTTTCATTTATTACTCAAGGGTAGCACTGTTATACCGATATCTCAAATTGACAAAAGTACTTTATTGTCAAAATATTTCGAGGTTTTATGACGCACCCGTATACAAGTTACAGCATTTCAATGTTGCTAACTTTGATAGTTATATTACTCACAGTATAAAAGTTAGTGAAATTTGAAGTTGCATTAGTGTTTCATTTTTTACTCAAGGGTAGCACTGTTATACCGATATCTCAAATTGACAATAGTATACTATTGTCACAAAATTTCAAGGTTTTATGACGCATCAGTAAAAAGTTACAGCATTTCTATATTACAAACTTTGATAGTTATATTTCTCACAGTCTAAAAGTTAGTGAATTTTGAAGTTGCATCAGTGTTTCATTTTTAACTGAAGGGTAGCACTGTTTTACCGATATCTCAAATTGACAATAGTATACTATTGTCACAAAATTTTAATGTTTTATGACGCACCAGTAAAAAGTTACAGCATTTCAATCTTGCAAACTTTGATAGTTATATTACGCACAGAATAAAAGTTAGTGAATTTTTAAGTTGCATCAGTGTTTAATTTTTTACTCAACGGTAGTACTGTTATACCGACATCTCAAATTGACACTAGTACTTTATTTTCACAAAATTTCCAGGCATTCTGATGCACCAGTAAAAAGTTACAGCATTTCACTGTTGCAAACTTTGATAGTTATATTGCGCACAATATAAAAGTTAGTGAAATTTTAAGTTGCATCATTCATTTTTTACTCAAGGGTAGCACTGTTATACCGAAATCTCAAATTGACAATAGTATACTATTGTCACAAAATTTCAAGGTTTTATGACGCACCAGTAAAAAGTTACAGCATTTCAATGTTGCAAACTTTGATAGTTATATTACGCACAGAATAAAAGTTAGTGAATTTTGAAGTTGCACCCGTGTTTAATTTTTTACTCAACGGTAGTACTGTGTGAAGACCTAAATTTTGTAACAATTTTAGGTCACACAAAATACCGCCCTCACCATATACCAACACCATGCGAGCACATGTAGCCAAACCACGCCACACGTGGTCATGCTCGAACATGACACAACGCCGAAATACGGGAATTCCGTATGCGCGAACACGACACAGTGCCGAAATACGGGACTTGTCGATGCTCGCATGAAAAATTTATAAAAGGCCGGTGCACAAAGGAACCGGTCTGTTGCGATTTCAACAGCGGCGGCGACAACAGCGGACGAACACGAGCTCTTGCGATTTCAACAGCGGCGGCGACAACAGCGGACGAACACGAGCTCTTGTGATTTGAACAGCGGCGGCGACAACAGCGGACGAGCACGAGCTCTTGCGATTTCAACAGCGGCGGCGACAACAGCGGACGAGCAGGCGCTCTCTTGCGATAACCAACAGCGGCGGCGACAACAGCGGACGAGCAGGCGAGTAAGTGGGTATAGTATTCGCGGACAGTGGCGTCCACGGCAGACAATTCCTGACTTTGAGACTGCTTACGTGATTGGTGGTGTGAGGTTTTAACCGACATAACTACCACGTAAGAGAGTGCTCCACCCTAGATGAAGTAAACGCGAGGTTTTAACCGGCGTTTCACTTCAAAGCAGCTATTGCTTCTACGTCTGCCACTACCCCACTTCACTGCAATTAGACGAAGCGGAGAGAATACAGGATTTAGTTCTAATTAGTCTAAGATGAAGTTGTAATTTACTGAATAATAAAATAAAGTAAACAAACTCCATCAAACGTTGTGTTAAGGTCAAGAAAATAAATATTGTACAGGACTCTGGGAAGACTGAGCGTATGAGCGTACCCCAGCTAGAGATTCCTTACATGGCGCCCGAGCAGGGACCTTAACACAACGAATCGATATGAAGCCGAAGTCAGGGTGGATCTATACTCTACGCAAAGACCAGCTAGAACAATACGCGGCAGAATTTAAACTTGACGATACTGGAAGTTTGGACGAACTGCGAAAAAGGTTCGCATTGGAAATAAAGCACACGCAAGGGACAGCAAGCTCCACATTACCAAAAACGTCGAAGTCAACGTTAACACAACCATCTCACGTCCACGTAGAGGAAATAGAACGACACCAGGAACAACCATCTGTCGGCGCAGATAACATGAACGCCTTTGTGTCAACTCAATGTGTTATCGTCATTGAACAAGTTCGTAAGTGGCCAGTAAAATACGACGGCGATAAGGATCCGTTGGGATTTATAGAGCGCGTAAAGGAACTGGCAGACATGTATGGTCTCAACCGGGACTTACTCCCTCGCACAATGCCACAGCTTCTCACAGATAAGGCCTGGTACCGAAACAACAAAAGGCAGTGGGTCACGTTTGAAGCATTCGAGCGAGATTTCTGAAATTTTTCCTCCCCAGCCGATATTTTGAAGATCTAGACGATGAGATCCGAAAACGGGTGCAAAAGCCAAGAGAGGCCTTTAAGGATTATACCATCGCCCTGCAAAATCTGATGGGACGTGCGCAGTATGACGAAGACCGACAGAACGAACGTATCTTCCGCAATAGTTTGCCCGACTACCGCCTATAGATAAGGCGTGACGATTTCTCCTCGCTGGACGAACTGATCACTCGTGCGCAAGAATACGAAAGTATCAGAGCGGATCAGGAAACACTGCGTGAAGCACCACAACGCAGCCGACAACAACCACCACATGAGCAGCTACGACGATGCCAACCGGAACCTCGACGCGATCGAGCACAAACAATGGGCATCAAAATAAGTCACAAAACAGCATTTCGACGCTGCGGTCAAGAAGGACACATCCAACGCAATTGTCGGAACCCACAGGTACTGTTTTGCTGGGAGTGCGGCCAAACGAATATCCGAACAATTGAGTGCTGTCAACAGCAAGCGGGAAACGAGCAAGGACCCCCTCAGAACCGGGGACGAGTGGGGCCGTCAAATCGCAACCCGTTCCGCCAACAGTAAAGTTGTTACGTTGCGAGCGTAACCACATCTTCGCCACAGTTACGGTAGACGGAGAACAAATAAATGCGACGATAGACACCGGGGCTACAAAGAGCTTCATCAATGGAAATTTTGCCAAACAACATCGAAGTCCGAACAACGTAGTCGCCGTAAACGTGAGGGCACAACTAGCAAACGGCGGTGAATGCACAAGCAAGGAAGCCCTTATGCTGGACGTGCGAATAGGTGATAAATGTTGCCGAATGCCGTTTCTCATCTTCCCACGTGCATCTGGACAAGTTATTTTAGGGTTAGATTTCTTGTACACCATGGGAGCTACACTTTCTCTCGGAGGGAGCTCCGTTGAATTGAGAGCCGACAGGAGAAACTCACGAAACAACCCAAAACAGTTGACAGTGCGTAACAGGAATCCTAGGAAGCAACAGCAGAGGTCACCACAGAAACAACAAGGACAGCAAACGCTAATACAACAACAATTGACAATAGCAAACGACGATCAACAGATAACCCCGCCTGCAGTGAGACGAGGGCATTCGATGCGGAGCTCAAACAACAGCAATCTCAGCAACAACAACAATAACATTAACAAAATTGCCGCTAGCCTCTCGGCTAAAGCCGGCGCTGCCGAAGAAGCCAAAGCAGCCGCAACTACATCACCGGCTTCATCCACACCTACAACACCCCGCAACTACAGACGGAAGAGAAAGAACAAACAAGTAACGCAAGTCCTGCAACCAACTGCTGACATTCTTGGGGGTCAGGAACCACATCCGATGCCCGCCAAAGTGGCTAATATTGAATTAGCAGAAGGTTCACGTACAAGTGCACTCACAGCGAAATCGCCTCTACTAAACGCAAATTATGATGAAACTCCAACGCTGGACTTGCACGATTCCAACTCCAATTCCAACGCTCACGTTCGTCTACCAAGCACTGCGCCTTCATCGCCACCGGGGCGTGATTATAAGATCAAAGACAATTTCAAACGGACCCTCACGCTGGACAATCAGGTCAACTGCAACGCGGTGGTCCCGTCACCGAGCGCACAAGTATCCGCTGATGGCACTGGTACTACTGGCATAGTCACAGCCGAGGAGGAACAGCAACGCGGTTCGGTAAAACTGGTCTTATCCAAAAAGAAGGGTAGGATTTTCAAAAGTGGGGTACTTGTTCAGTTCGACCAACCCGAGCGGTCTGCAGTCAACAAGCGACAGCATCTGTGCAAACATCGGTGGGGTGCTGAAGCCAACGGCGGCGCTTCCTGCGACGCAATGCCTCCGAAATTCAATGACAAGCAAGCCATACGACGGCCTTTTTGAAGACTTCAATGAAGAGTCGAGCAAAAGTACACTTTCACGTGACAATAGACCAGTGGTTGGCAAATTGACTCGCGTCATTAAGCCTCAAGCTATCCCCAATCTATTTGATATGGACACGGACACAGCTACACCGGCCGACACTATTACCAGCTTTAAAGTTGACAGGAAGGGCAAACTGAATGGCGTAACCGATGCGCTATCTAGACAACCACTTGAGGCTCTTTACTCACGTACTGAACTGCAAGATGAAGAGAAGGAAGAATAGAACGACGGAGGCACGTGGAAGAGAGGCGCTACATCATTGACCGCGCTATTAAATAAACTGCCCATTACAACTGGCCTCACTTTCTGCGACCTGAACGAGGTACATGGAGAGAAGGGGCAACACTTACTACAAACGGTGAAAGACGCAATAACAGCGAGGGTGCAGATAGATCATAGGACTGGGAAAATGAAACGAATGCGATTCGAAATACCACCATACCGAATCGTCATTAACCCCACGTCAATAACCGTAAGATTGCGCACCATGAAGTAAGGGGGGGGTGTGAAGACCTAAATTTTGTAACAATTTTAGGTCACACAAAATACCGCCCTCACCATATACCAACACCATGCGAGCACATGTAGCCAAACCACGCCACACGTGGTCATGCTCGAACATGACACAACGCCGAAATACGGGAATTCCGTATGCGCGAACACGACACAGTGCCGAAATACGGGACTTGTCGATGCTCGCATGAAAAATGTATAAAAGGCCGGTGCACAAAGGAACCGGTCTCTTGCGATTTCAACAGCGGCGGCGACAACAGCGGACGAACACGAGCTCTTGCGATTTCAACAGCGGCGGCGACAACAGCGGACGAACACGAGCTCTTGTGATTTGAACAGCGGCGGCGACAACAGCGGGCGAGCACGAGCTCTTGTGATTTGAACAGCGGCGGCGACAACAGCGGACGAGCACGAGCTCTTGCGATTTCAACAGCGGCGGCGACAACAGCGGACGAGCAGGCGCTCTCTTGCGATAACCAACAGCGGCGGCGACAACAGCGGACGAGCAGGCGAGTAAGTGGGTATAGTATTCGCGGACAGTGGCGACCACGGCAGACATTTCCTGACTTTGAGACTGCTTACGTGATTGGTGGTGTGAGGTTTTAACCGACATCACAACCACGTAAGAGACTGCTCCACCCTAGATGAAGTAAACGCGAGGTTTTAACCGGCGTTTCACTTCAAAGCAGCTATTGCTTCAAGTTAGAATTTTGAGACTTCTTACGTGATTGGTGGTGTGAGGTTTTAACCGACATCACTACCACGTAAGAGAGTGATCCACCCTAGACGAAGTAAACGCGAGGTTTTAACCGGCGTTTCACTTCAAAGCAGCTATTGCTTCAAGTTAGACTTTTGAGACTTCTTACGTGATTGGTGGTGTGAGGTTTTAACCGACATCACTACCACGTAAGAGAGTGCTCCCCCCTAGACGAAGTAAACGCGAGGTTTTAACCGGCGTTTCACTTCAAAGCAGCTATTGCTTCTACGTCTGCCACTACCCCACTTCACTGCAATTAGACGAAGCGGAGAGAATACAGGATTTAGTTCTAATTAGTCGAAGATGAAGTTGTAATTTACTGAATAATAAAATAAAGTAAACAAACTCCATCAAACGTTGTGTTAAGGTCAAGAAAATAAATATTGTACAGGACCCTGGGAAGACTGAGCGTACCCCAGCTAGAGATTCCTTACAACTGTTATACCGACATCTCAAATTGACACTAGTACTTTATTGTCACAAAATTTCCAGGCTTTCTGACGCACCAGTAAAAAGTTACAGCATTTCAATGTTGCAAACTTTGATAGTTATATTGCGCATAGTATAAAAGTTAGTGAATTTTGAAGTTGCATCAGTATTTCATTTATTACTCAAGGGTAGCACTGTTATACCGATATCTCAAATTGACAATAGTACTTTATTGTCAAAATATTTCGAGGTTTTATGACGCACCCGTAAAAAGTTACAGCATTTCAATGTTGCAAACTTTGATATTTATATTACTCACAGTATAAATGCTAGTGAAGTTTGAAGTTGCTTAAGTGTTTAATTTTTTTCTCAAAAGTAGCACTGTTATTCCGATATTTCAAATTGACAATAGTAATTTATTGTCATAAAATTTCGATGTCTTATGACGCACCAGCAAAAAGTTACAGTATTTCAATGTTGCAAACTTTGATAGTTATATTTCTCACAGTATAAAAGTTAGTGAAATTTGAAGTTGCATTAGTGTTTCATTTGTTTACTCAAGGGTAGCACTGTTATACCGATATCGCAAATTGTCAATAGTATACTATGTCACAAAATTTCAAGGTTTTATGACGCACCAGTAAAAAGTTACAGCATTTCTATGTTACAAACTTTGATAGTTATATTTCTCAGAGTCTAAAAGTTAGTGCATTTTGAAGTTGCATCAGTGCTTCATTTTTAACTGAAGGGTAGCACTGTTTTACCGATATCTCAAATTGACAATAGTATACTATTGTCACAAAATTTCAAGGTCTTATGACGCTCCAGTAAAACGTTACAGCATTTCAATGTTGCAAACTTTGATAATTATATTACGCACAGAATAAAAGGTTGTGAATTTTGAAGTTGCATCAGTGTTTAATTTTTTACTCAACGGTAGTACTGTTATACCGATATCTCAAATTGACACTAGTACTTTATTGTCACAAAATTTCCAGGCTTTCTGACGCACCAGTAAAAAGGTACAGCATTTCAATGTTGCAAACTTTGATATTTATATTGCGCACAGTATAAAAGTTAGTGAATTTTGAAGTTGCATTACCGATATCACAAATTGACAATAGCACTTTATTGTCACAAAATTTCAAGGTCTTATGAAGCTCCAGTAAAAAGTTACAGCATTTCAATGTTTCAAACTTTGATAGTTCTATTGCGTACAGTATAAAAGTTAGTGAATTTTGCAGTTGCATCAGTATTTCATTTATTACTCAAGGGTAGCACTGTTATACCGATATCTCAAATTGACAATAGTACTTTATTGTCAAAATATTTCGAGGTTTTATGACGCACCCGTAAAAAGTTACAGCATTTCAATGTTGCAAACTTTGATAGGTATATTACGCACAGTATAAATGCTAGTGAAGTTTGAACTTGCTTAAGTGTTTCATTTTTTTCTCAAAAGTAGCACTGTTTGGGAGTTTTTATACCCAAACAACATTAATCACCATGATCATCCCCACGGTACCATACAAATCCACATCTGGTATCGCTGGATACCAATATCAACATTACATATGCATAAGTCAGCTCATATTTATAATACATATTAACTAAGGCAAATCAGTCAAAGTTTTACGGTTATCGTTTTTTCATAATTTGTGCATGCATTCCCTTTACACCGCTTACAATACCCCTCAAGTTGGACCTACATATTAAGCAACAGTTAGAGTTTTTGTCTCTGTTGTTTTGCGCTTGTGTTTTGTTGTTGTGTTATTGGAAGTAAATGCAATTTCTGCTGTAGAGTTTTTTTAACTTTAACTTCGAGAAGAAGTTCAAGAAGATTTTAAAGGAGTATGAAAAATATTGTTGACTAATGAAGAGCTCCTCAAGAACAATAAAAAAAAAATTTTTATAATAAATAGTGGATATTAAATTCCTTGTAAAGTTACTAAGAAAATAATAAATGAATATTTATTAAAAGAAAAGAACCCCTCGTTTAAGCTTCTTAAACAGAAGCTCTCATACATAAAAGTGGTGCCGAAACCCGGGAACTGTCCATGTGCTGACACAAATCCCTCATACTTTACATAAAAAAGTTACTGTCGTCGTGCTACGGATAACATAACCTCATTTTGTTGAAACGAATTTCGCGCTAAATTCACTACAAAATGGAGACAGTTATTGAAGATCAACATAATATAATCAACTATATCGCTCGTATGGAGCAATCTTTTAATGCTAAACTAAAGGAGCGTAAGTCCAAAGGTTATGCTCAAGCTATGCTCGAAGACTTGGAGCAGAATTTCAAATTATTTAAAGATGGCCACGAGTTGGTTATGAGCTTAGTTCGAGAACAGACCCTCGCGGAGAAGGATGTACCCTACCTAAGTACCAATATGTATTACACTTGTTGTGATACCTATATCTCATTTAAAACTAATATTATTGATTTAATGTTTGAATTTGATTCTCCACAGACTCCAACCGTCCACGCAAGTACATCCGCCGCAAGCAGCCGCAACGAAACATTTGTCGCCGGAGTACGACTGCCAAAAATACAATTTCCAACATTTTCTGGAGATTATCTCGATTGGGTCTCTTATCGCGATACGTTTTTGTCACTCGTTCATGAACCAGCGTCACTCACTGATATCCAGAAATTTTTATATTTGAAAAGTTCGTGCACAGGTACTCCCCTTTCTATGATCAACGAATATCCAGTTGCCGGTTCTAGCTATGCACTTGCATGGGAAGCTCTCGAGAGGAGATTTCACAATGAAAGAAAGCTTGTCGATCAAATCTTAAAGCGATTATTTTCCATACCGCCCACCAAGGGAAATGTTTATTCTATTAAAGAACTTCTCGATACCACCAGAAATTGCTTAGCTCAACTAAAAGCATTAAAAATCGATACTACCACCTGGGATTCGATTTTGATTTATTTGACGTCTCAGAATCTAGACGTTCAAACCCGCAAAGAATGGGAGTAGTCGCTCAAGGCCAGTAAAACGGTACCTCCTATGACTGAAATGCTTGTTTTTTTGGAAACTACTTTTAGAGCTTTGGAATGCGTTGAAGATGCAAATATTCCAAGCAGTTCAAACAAAAGTTATGGGGACAGCAAATTTGAAAATCGTCGTAAGCCAACGAAAATTGTTCGAGCCCACACAGCTACTTCTACTATGTTGGATGAAAACTGCCCGTGCTGCAACAAACTTCATCCGTTATACAAAAGTTTTAAATTTGCAACGATATCTTCAGCAGAGAAGAAAAACATCGTCAATCAACATCGGCTGTGTCGAAACTGTCTTCGTACCGGACATTTACAAGCCGCATGTAAGTTGAAGTCAGTTTGTCAAAACTGTAGTGAGCCACATCACACTGTTGTCCACAAGGAGTACTATTCGGGAAACACCTCGTTGACAACTGCTACGACACCAAATGCTACAGCAAACCAGACTTTTGCTGAACCTCCTACTACTTCTACTCCTACAACTGCAACATCTGTAAGTATGCTTCACTCCAATATGAATACATGCCATATAAATCCTGCCTTACTTGCCACAGTAAAGGTAATTATAAAAACAAATAAGTCTGCTTATAGTGTAAAAGCCCTTGTAGACCAAGGATCTCAGGTCTCATTTATATCTGAGGAATTAGCCCAGCTATTGCCCATACCGAAATTAAAAACGCATGTCGATGTCTGTGGGATTGGAGGAAACACGGATCCGTCACGGTGAAGAAGTCCGTAAATATATATCTCTACTCCACATATGATCAACAATTTGAATTGCCGATAACTGCACTTGTTGTACCATCAGTTTCATCATATATTCCCCCCAAATTAAATTTGATCACAATTCCAGATTTACCAGAAAATCATCTTGCCAATAAAGATTTCTTGTTAGCAGAAAAAATTGATCTCCTTCTCGGAAATGACGTCTATGGTGATCTATTACTTGCTCAGACGAAAAAATTAGAAAATGGTCTATTTTTACAAGAAACTCATTTTGGATACATGGTTTCTGGGTCTCCAAGATCAAATTTGTCCGCAGCAACAATTTCTGCTAATTTGTGTTCACTAGAAAATCAGCAACGCCTATTTTGGGAACAGGAATAATTTGTCGATGAGAAACAATTCACACCCGAAGAGATGTTATGTGAAAAATTGTTTAATGAAACGCATACTAAAGATGATACCGGACGCTATACTGTCCATTTACCCTTCAAGAGTATACTTCAAGGTCAACCCCCTCCAACTTTTTCCCACACGGACTACAATGCGCTTAAACGGTTAAAACAGCTGGAATCTACTTTAAAAAATAAACCTAAATTTGCTGAGGAATATAAGAAATTCATGACGGAGTATGAAACGCTTAACCATATGGTAAAACTTGGTGAGTACCCTCATGCAATACCGAAAAATGCTTATTTCTTTCCCCATCATGGTGTACTCAGAGAGAGTAGTACAACAACAAAATTACGTGTTGTTTTTGATGGTCGAAATCACAGACCCCCTAGACTTCTATAAATGAGGAACTATCAGTCGGGCCTAAACTGCAAAATGATTTGTCTACTATTATATCTCGATGGAGGAGATATCGAATAGCTTTCACAGCTGATATAGAAAAAATGTTCAGACAAATTAATGTCTGTAAAGAACATCAGCCTTCACAATGTATACTTTGGGGAGATGAAACTACAAATAAAATTAACATTTACAGTTTACTTACAGTGACGTATGGGACAACGTCAGCTCCATATTTGGCAATCAGAGTACTACAACAGCTCGCCGAAGATGAAGAGAAACAATTTCCACAAGCGAGCCAAATACTTCGCTCAGACACATATGTCGATGACGTCATATCTGGCGCTGATAGTTTTGATGACGCTCTAAAATTACAGAATTACAGCAACAACTTTGCTCTGGTGGATTTCACCTTCGAAAATGGAACTCTAATTCTTCACGATTAATTAATCACATTCCAGAGGAAGATCGTGAAAAGAAAGAGCTATTTACACTCAATGAACCAAACATGGCGAAAGCTCTTGGTCTTTATTGGGACATTACAACCGATCCTTTTTGTTTTACAACAAATTTTACATTTTCTCAAACTGTTACTAAACGCACCTTGCTTTCAGATGCAGCTAAGTTATTTGATCCCCTAGGCTGGTTATCTCCCACAACTATAAAAGCGAAAATTATGTTCCAGCTACTATGGAAACTAAAACGCGATTGGGATGATACACAACCAGAACAGATTCAAAACGAATGGATAAATTTTCGATCAACGCTGAAGTCTTTTGAGAAAATACGAATTCCTCGATGGCTTGGATATACAATACCTAAACAATCTAGAATTGACCTTCACGGCTTTCGTGATGCATCACTAACTGCCTACGCTGCTGTTGTCTACGCTCGAATTGTAGCTGAATCTGGTGAGATAATTATTAATTTATTACAGGCAAAAACAAAGGTAGCCCCTTTAAAAAATGAAACAATTCCGAGACTGGAATTAAGTGCAGCTACGCTTTTATCAAAATTGATCGCTAAAATTAAATCAAACAACGATTTCAACATTGGGCGCATCGTATACTGGACGGATAGTACCATCGTTCTTGCGTGGCTCAAAAATTACAACAGACGGTTGGAAGTCTACGTGACAAACAGAGTTGCACAAATTCATAAACTTTGCGACGTCACCGATTGGAGATATGTTCCATCAGATGATAACCCTGCAGATTGCGCTTCTCGCGGATTATTTCCTGAAGAACTTATCAAGCATTCATTATGGTGGACTGGTCCATCATGGCTGAAAACTGATTCAAATGATTGGGCTTCCTCCCCGGCAAATTCATATATTGATAAATCTACTGTAAACGCTGCTACAGAAGAAAAAATTTACAACAACAATGTTATTGTCTGTCACTCAACCAATACAGAAACAACAACAGCATTCCCTAAATTCCTGTCGAAATATTCCAGTTTCACTACGTTAATACGTGTGATGGCATACCTTGTTCGTTATTTCGACAATTTAAAATGCAAAAGAAAGAAGATCGAAATAGATACAAGCTTTTTAAAAACATGGGAACTTACAAGAGCAAGGAATCATCTAATTCGAATAACACAAGCTGTAACATTTCGGGAAGAAATACAATGCTTAAAATCAAGTAAATCTCTTTCTAATAATAGCCGAATTCTGAAGTTATCACCATTTTTAGATGAATTGGATATTGTCAGAGTTGGTGGTCGCATATCTCAGGCCGAGATTCCATTCCACACGAAGCATCCTATACTTTTGACCAAACAAAATCCTATTTCCCTTCATATCTTTTCAGAAGCACCTAAAAAGACTTGCCACGGTAGTCTTCTGCTAATGCAGTCCTATGTTTCACGGCATTATTGGGTAGTCTCTGCACGTGACTTAGCAAAAAAGGTGCAACGCAATTTCATCGTGTGCTTCAAATATAAAACTAAGACTTGTCAACAATTAATGGGTAACCTGCCAGCTCTCCGCCTTCAGCCAGCCCGCCCCTTCAAGCATAGTGGGCTCGACTACGCCGGTCCCATCAATATAAAAACATCATCCTTAAGAACGGCATCTACTTCTAAGGGATTCATTTGCCTTTTCATATGTATGTGCACCAAGGCAATACATTTGGAAGCCGTCACCAGCCTTAATGTAGATGCATTCTTAGCAGCTTATCGCCATTTTATTGCTCGTCGAGGAATTTGTACGGACCTATACTCAGATTGTGATACAAATTTCGTTGGTGCGAATAAAGAGCTGCAAGTCATTTATCAGCGCAATAAATTATCCCTTCCCGAGCATCCCGCTGAAACACTGGCCAATCAAGGTACGAAATGGCACTTCATTCCTCCTGCTTCGCCTCATTTTGGTGGACTCTGGGAAGCAGGAGTAAAATCCACAAAACATCATTTACGTCGAATAGTCAATTATCGTCTCCTCAATTACGAAGAACTAAGTACGCTTCTCGCACAGATTGAAAGCATTCTAAACTCCAGACCTCTATGTCCCCTGTCAACTGATCCCCAAGATCACAACGCGCTTACACCTGCGCACTTTTTAATCGGTGAACCTACAGTTTGCATTCCGGATGAAGATTTATTGGATGCAAACGTTGATCGACTCTGTCGTTGGAAACAGATTGTACTTCTTAAGCAACACTTCTGGGAAAGATGGAAAAGAGAGTACATGTGTCGACTACAATCAAGCCCCAAATGAAATAAAATAATCGATAACATTAGAGTTGGTGACATCGTACTCTTACTCAATGAAAAAAGTGTTCCTGGTCAGTGGCCTCTCGCAAAAGTTGAAGAATTACATCCTGGTAATGATGGCTTGGTTCGAGTTGTTACTCTCTACTGCAACAAGAAATATATTAAACGTCCAATTGCCAAACTGTGTCGATTACCAATAAATGACATCACGTCAACAGAAGATACGGAATCATCAAGCAACAGTCCTAATTAAGAACAGAGGTTCTTGGCGGGGAGAATGTTTGGGAGTTTTTATACCCAAACAACATTAATCACCATGATCATCCCCACGGTACCATACAAATCCACATCTGGTATCCCTGGATACCAATATCAACATTACATATGCATAAGTCAGCTCATATTTACATACATATTAACTAAGGCAAATCAGTCAAAGTTTTACGGTTAACGTTTTTTCCTAATTTGTGCATGCATTCCCTTTACACCGCTAAC
This sequence comes from Clusia tigrina, assembly GCA_920105625.2. NCBI lineage: Eukaryota > Metazoa > Arthropoda > Insecta > Diptera > Clusiidae > Clusia > Clusia tigrina. The sequence goes on along the minus strand of OV050030.1, from coordinate 202,315,728 downwards.
AATACCCCTCAAGTTGGACCTACACATTAAGCAACAGTTAGAGTTTTTGTCTCTGTTGTTTTGCGCTTGTGTTTTGTTGTTGTGTTATTGGAAGTAAATGCAATTTCTGCTGTAGAGTTTTTTTAACATTAACTTCGAGAAGAAGTTCAAGAAGATTTTAAAGGAGTATGAAAAATATTGTTGACTGAAGAATGAAGAGCTCCTCAAGAACAATAAAAAAAAATTAAATAATTAATAGTGGATATTAAATTCCTTGTAAAGTTACTAAGAAAATAATAAATGAAAGAAAAGAACCCCTCGTTTAAGCTAATTAAACAGAAGCTCTCATACAAGCACTGTTATACCGATATTTCAAATTGACAATAGTATACTATTGTCACAAAATTTCAATGTTTTATGACGCACCAGTAAAAAGTTACAGCATTTCTATGTTACAAACTTTGATAGTTATATTTCTCACAGTCTAAAAGTTAGTGAAATTTGAAGTTGCATCAGTGTTTCATTTTTAACTGAAGGGTAGCACTGTTTTACCGATATCTCAATTTGACAATAGCACTTTATTGTCACAAAATTTCAAGGTTTTATGGCGCACCAGTAAAAGGTTACAGTATTTCAATGTTGCAAACTTTGAGAGTTATATTACGCACAGAATAAAAGTTAGTGAATTTTTGAGTTGCGTCAGTGTTTAATTTTTTACTCAAAGATAGCACTGTTATACCGATATTTCAAATTGACTATAGTGCATTATTGTCACAACATTTCGAAGTTTTATGACGCACCAGTAAAAAGTTACAGCATTTTAATGTTGCAAACTTTGATAGTTATATTACTCACAGTATAAAAGTTAGTGAAATTTGAAGTTGCATCGGTGTTTCATTTTTTACTCAAAATTAGCACTGTTATACCGATATCTCAAATTGACAATAGTATACTATTGTCACAAAATTTCAATGTTTTATGACGCACCAGTAAAAAGTTACAGCATTTCTATGTTACAAACTTTGATAATTATATTTCTCACAGTCTAAAAGTTAGTGAAATTTGAAGTTGCATCAGTGTTTCATTTTTAACTGAAGGGTAGCACTGTTTTACCGATATCTCAAATTGACAATAGCAGTTTATTGTCACAAAATTTCAAGGTCTTATGAAGCTCCAGCAAAAAGTTACAGCATTTCAATGTTGCAAACTTTGATAGTTATATTGCGCACAGTATAAAAATTAGTGAAATTTGAAGTTGCATCAGTGTTTAATTTTTTACTCAAATTAGCACTGTTATACCATATCTCAAATTGACAATAGTATACTATTGTCACAAAATTTCAATGTTTTATGACGCACCAGTAAAAACTTACAGCATTTTAATGTTGCAAACTTTGATAGTTATATTACGCACAGTATAAAAGTTAGTGAATTTTTAAGTTGCATCAGTGTTTAATTTTTTACTCAAAATTAGCACTGTTATACCGATATCTCAAATTGACAATAGTATACTATTGTCACAAAATTTCAAGGTTTTATGACACACCAGTAAAAAGTTACAGCATTTCAATGTTGCAAACTTTGATAGTTATATTACGTACAGAATAAAAGTTAGTGAATTTTGAAGTTGCATCAGTGTTTAATTTTTTACTCAACGAAAGTACTGTTATACCGACATCTCAAATTGACACCAGTACTTTATTGTCACAAAATGTCCAGGCTTTCTGACGCACCAGTAAAAAGTTACAGCATTTCAATGTTGCAAACTTTGATATTTATATATTGCGCACAGTGTAAAAGTTAGTGAAAATTGAAGTTACATCAGTGTTTCATTTTTTACTCAAGGGTAGCACTGTTATACCGATATCTCAAATTGACAATAGTATACTATTGTCAAAAAATTGCACGGTCTTATGACGCTCCAGTAAAAAGTTACAGCATTTCAATGTTGCAAACTTTGATAGTTATATTACTCACAGTATAAAAGTTAGTGAAATTTGAAGTTGCATCAGTGTTTCATTTTTTACTCAAGGGTAGCACTGTTGTACCGATATCTCAAATTGACAATAGTATACTATTGTCACAAAATTTCAAGGTTTTATGACGCACCACTAAAAGAGTTACAGCATTTCAATGTTGCAAACTTTGATAGTTATATTACGCACAGAATAAAAGTTAGTGAATTTTAAAGTTGCAGCAGTGTTTAATTTTTTACTCAACGGAAGTACTGTTATACCGACATCTCAAATTGACACTAGTACTTTATTGTCACAAAATTTCCAGGCTTTTTGACGCACCAGAAAAAAGTTACAGCATTTCAATGTTGCAAACTTTGATAGTTATATTGCGCAGAGTATAAAAGTTAGTGAAACTTGAAGTTGCATCAGTGTTTCATTTTTTACTCAAGGGTAGCACTGTTTAACCGATATCTCAAATTGACAATAGACTTTATTGTCACTAAATTTCAAGGTCTTATGAAGCTGCAGTAAAAAGTTACAGTATTTCAATGTTGCAAACTTTGATAGTTATATTGCGCACAGTACAAAAGTTAGTGAAATTTGAAGTTGCATCAGTGTTTCATTTTTTACTCAAGGGTACCACTGTTATACCGATATCTCAAATTGACAATAGTATACTATTGTCACAAAATTTCAAGGTTTTATAACGCACCAGTAAAAAGTTACAGCATTTCAATGTTGCAAACTTTGATAATTATATTACGCACAGAATAAAAGTTAGTGAATTTTGAAGTTGCATCAGTGTTTAATTTTTTACTCAACGATAGTACTGTTATACCGATATTTCAAATTGACTATAGTGCATTATTGTCACAACATTTCGAAGTTTTTTGATGCACCAGTAAAAAGTTACAGCATTTTAATTTTGCAAACTTTGATAATTATATTACTCACAGTATAAAAGTTAGTGAATTTTTAAGTTGCATCAGTGTTTCATTTTTTACTCAAGGGTACCACTGTTTTACCGATATTTCAAATTGACAATAGCACTTTATTGTCAGTAAATTTCAAGGTCTTATGAAGCTCCAGTAAAAAGTTACAGCATTTCAATGTTGCAAACTTTGATAGTTATATTGCGCACAGTATAAAATTTAGTGAAATTTGAAGTTGCATCAGTGTTTCATTTTTTACTCAAAATATCACTGTTCTACCATATCTCAAATTGACAATAGTATACTATTGTCACAAAATTTCAAGGTTTTATGACGCACCACTAAAAAAGTTACAGCATTTCAATGTTGCAAACTTTGATAGTTATATTACGCACAGAATAAAAGTTTGTGAATTTTGAAGTTGAACCAGTGTTTAATTTTTTACTCAACGGTAGTACTGTTATACCGACATCTCAAATTGACACTAGTACTTTATTGTCACAAAATTTCCTGGCTTTGTGACGCACCAGTAAAAAGTTACAGCATTTCCATGTTACAAACTTTGATAGTTATATTTCTCACAGTCTAAAAATTAGTGAATTTTGAAGTTGCATCAGTGTTTAATTTTTAACTGAAGGGTAGCACTGTTTTACCGATATCCCAATTTGACAATAGCACTTTATTGTCACAAAATTTCAAGGTCTTATGAAGCTCCAGTAAAAAGTTACAGCATTTCAATGTTGCAAACTTTGATAGTTATATTACGCACAGAATAAAAGTTAGTGAATTTTGAAGTTGCATCAGTGTTTAATTTTTTACTCAACGATAGTACTGTTATAACGACATCTCAAATTGACACCAGTACTTTATTGCCACAAAATGTCCAGGCTTTCTGACGCACCAGTAAAAAGTTACAGCATTTCAATTTTGCAAACTTTGATAGTTATATTGCGCAGAGTATAAATGTTAGTGAAAATTGAAGTTGCATCAGTGTTTCATTTTTTACTCAAGGGTAGCACTGTATACCGATATCTCAAATTGACAATAGTATACTATTGTCAACAAATTTCACGGTCTTATGACGCTCCAGTAAAAAGTTACAGCATTTCAATGTTGCAAACTTTGATAGTTATATTACTCACAGTATAAAAGTTAGTGAAATTTGAAGTTGCATCAGTGTTTCATTTTTTACTCAAGGGTAGCACTGTTGTACCGATATCTCAAATTGACAATAGTATACTATTGTCACAAAATTTCAAGGTTTTATGACGCACCACTAAAAAAGTTACAGCATTTCAATGTTGCGAACTTTGATAGTTATATTACGCACAGAATAAAAGTTAGTGAATTTTGAAGTTGCACCAGTGTTTAATTTTTTACTCAACGGTAGTACTGTTATACCGACATCTCAAATTGACACTAGTACTTCATTGTCACAAAATTTCCTGGCTTTGTGACGCACCAGTAAAAAGTTACAGCATTTCCATGTTACAAACTTTGATAGTTATATTTCTCACAGTCTAAAAGTTAGTGAATTTTGAAGTTGCATCAGTGTTTAATTTTTAACTGAAGGGTAGCACTGTTTTACCGATATCTCAATTTGACAATAGCACTTTATTGTCACAAAATTTCAAGGTCTTATGAAGCTCCAGTAAAAAGTTACAGCATTTCAATGTTGCAAACTTTGATAGTTATATTACGCACAGAATAAAAGTTGGTGAATTTTGAAGTTGCATCAGTGTTTAATTTTTTACTCAACGGTAGTACTGTTATACCGATATCTCCAATTGACAATAGTATACTATTGTCAAAAAATTTCACGGTCTTATGACGCTCCAGTAAAAAGTTACAGCATTTCAACGTTGCAAACTTTGATAATTATATTACTCACAGTATAAAAGTTAGTGAAATTTGAAGTTGCATCAGTGTTTCATTTTTTTACTCAAGGGTAGCACTGCTATACCGATATCTCAAATTGACAATAGTATACTATTGTCACAAAATTTCAAGGTTTTATGATGCACCAGTAAAAGGTTACAGCATTTCAATGTTGCAAACTTTGATAGTTATATTACGCACAGAATAAAAGTTTGTGAATTTTGAAGTTGCATCAGTGTTTAATTTTTTACTCAACGGTAGTACTGTTATACCAATATTTCAAATTGACTATAGTGCATTATTGTCACAACATTTCGAAGTTTTTTGACGCACCAGTAAAAAGTTACAGCATTTTAATGTTGCAAACTTTGATAGTTATATTACTCACAGTATAAAAGTTAGTGAAATTTGAAGTTGCATCAGTGGTTCATTTTTAACTGAAGGGTAGCACTGTTTTACCGATATCTCAAATTGACAATAGCACTTTATTGTCACAAAATTTCAAGGTCTTATGAAGCTGCAGAAAAAGTTACAGCATTTCAATGTTGCAAACTTTGATAGTTATATTGCGCACAGTATAAAAGTTAGTGAAATTTGAAGTTGCATCAGTGTTCCATTTTTTACTCAAGGGTAGCACTGTTATACCGATATCTCAAATTGACAATAGTATACTATTGTCAGAAAATTTCAAGGTTTTATGACAAACCAGTAAAAAGTTACAGCATTTCAATGTTGCAAACTTTGATAGTTATATTACGCACAGAATAAAAGTTTGTGAATCTTTAAGTTGCATCAGTGTTTAATTTTTAACTCAACGATAGTACTGTTATACCGACATCTCAAATTGACACCAGTACTTTATTGTCACAAAATGTCCAGGCTTTCTGACGCACCAGTAAAAAGTTACAGCATTTCATTGTTGCAAACTTTGATAGTTATATTACGCACAGAATAAAAGTTAGTGAATTTTGAAGTTGCACCAGTATTTAATTTTTTACACAACAGTAGTACTGTTATACCGACATCTCAAACTGTCACTAGTACTTTATTGTCACAAAATTTCCTGGCTTTTTGACGCACCAGTAAAAAGTTACAGCATTTCAATGTTGCAAACTTTGATAGTTATATTACGCAGAGTATAAAAGTTAGTGAAACTTGAAGTTGCATCAGTGTTTCATTTTTACTCATGGGTAGCACTGTTTTACCGATATCTCAAATTGACAATAGACTTTATTGTCACTAAATTTCAAGGTCTTATGAAGCTCCAGTAAAAAGTTACAGTATTTCAATGTTGCAAACTTTGATAGTTATATTGCGCACAGTACAAAAGTTAGTGAAATTTGAAGTTGCATCAGTGTTTCATTTTTTACTCAAGGGTACCACTGTTATACCGATATTTCAAATTGACAATAGTATACTATTGTCACAAAATTTCAAGGTTTTATGACGCACCAGTAAAAAGTTACAGCATTTCAATGTTGCAAACTTTGATAGTTATATTACGCACAGAATAAAAGTTAGTGAATTTTGAAGTTGCATCAGTGTTTAATTTTTTACTCAACGGTAGTACTGTTATACCGATATTTCAAATTGACTATAGTGCATTATTGTCACAACATTTCGAAGTTTTTTGATGCACCAGTAAAAAGTTACAGCATTTTAATGTTGCAAACTTTGATAGTTATATTACGCACAGTATAAAAGTTAGTGAATTTTTAAGTTGCATCAGTTTTTCATTTTTTACACAAGTGTAGCACTGTTTTACCGATATCTCAAATTGACAATAGCACTTTATTGTCAGTAAATTTCAAGGTCTTATGAAGCTCCAGTAAAAAGTTACAGCATTTCAATGTTGCAAACTTTGATAGTTATATTACGCACAGTATAAAATTTAGTGAAATTTGAAGTTGCATCAGTGTTTCATTTTTTACTCAAAATACCACTGTTATACCATATCTCAAATTGACAATAGTATACTATTGTCACAAAATTTCAATGTTTTATGACGCACCAGTAAAAAGTTACAGCATTTTAATGTTGCAAACTTTGATAGTTATATTACGCACAGTATAAAAGTTACTGAATTTTTAAGTTACATCAGTGTTTCATTTTTTACTCAAAATTAGCACTGTTATACCGATATCTCAAATTGACAATAGTATACTATTGTCACAAAATTTCAATGGTATATGACGCACCAGTAAAAAGTTACAGCATTTCTATGTTACAAACTTTGATAGTTATATTTCTCACAGTCTAAAAGTTTGTGAATTTTGAAGTTGCATCAGTGTTTAATTTTTAACTGAAGGGTAGCACTGTTTTACCGATATCTCAATTTGACAATAGCACTTTATTGTCACAAAATTTCAAGGTCTTATGAAGCTCCAGTAAAAAGTTACAGCATTTCAATGTTGCAAACTTTGATAGTTATATTACGCACAGAATAAAAGTTGGTGAATTTTGAAGTTGCATCAGTGTTTAATTTTTTACTCAACGGTAGTACTGTTATACCGATATCTCAAATTGACAATAGTATACTATTGTCAAAAAATTTCACGGTCTTATGGTGCTCCAGTAAAAAGTTACAGCATTTCAACGTTGCAAACTTTGATAATTATATTACTCACAGTATAAAAGTTAGTGAAATTTGAAGTTGCATCAGTGTTTCATTTTTTACTCAAGGGTAGCACTGTTATACCGATATCTCAAATTGACAATAGTATACTATTGTCACAAAATTTCAAGGTTTTATGACGCACCAGTAAAAGGTTACAGCATTTCAATGTTGCAAACTTTGATAGTTATATTGCGCACGGTATAAAAGTTAGTGAAATTTGAAGTTGCATCAGTGTTCCATTTTTTACTCAAGGGTAGCACTGTTATACCGATATCTCAAATTGACAATAGTATACTATTGTCCGAAAATTTCAAGGTTTTATGACAAACCAGTAAAAAGTTACAGCATTTCAATGTTTCAAACTTTGATAGTTATATTACGAACAGAATAAAAGTTTGTGAATCTTTAAGTTGCATCAGTGTTTAATTTTTAACTCAACGATAGTACTGTTATACCGATATCTCAAATTGACACCAGTACTTTATTGTCACAAAATGTCCAGGCTTTCTGACGCACCAGTAAAAAGTTACAGCATTTCATTGTTGCAAACTTTGATAGTTATATTACGCACAGAATAAAAGTTAGTGAATTTTGAAGTTGCACCAGTGTTTAATTTTTTACACAACAGTAGTACTGTTATACCGACATCTCAAACTGTCACTAGTACTTTATTGTCACAAAATTTCCTGGCTTTTTGACGCACCAGTAAAAAGTTACAGCATTTCAATGTTGCAAACTTTGATAGTTATATTGCGCAGAGTATAAAAGTTAGTGAAACCTGAAGTTGCATCAGTGTTTCATTTTTACTCATGGGTAGCACTGTTTTACCGATATCTCAAATTGACAATAGACTTTATTGTCACTAAATTTCAAGGTCTTATGAAGCTCCAGTAAAAAGTTACAGTATTTCAATGTTGCAAACTTTGATAGTTATATTGCGCACAGTACAAAAGTTAGTGAAATTTGAAGTTGCATCAGTGTTTCATTTTTTACTCAAGGGTACCACTGTTATACCGATATCTCAAATTGACAATAGTATACTATTGTCACAAAATTTCAAGGTTTTATGACGCACCAGTAAAAAGTTACAGCATTTCAATGTTGCAAACTTTGATAGTTATATTACGCACAGAATAAAAGTTAGTGAATTTTGAAGTTGCATCAGTGTTTAATTTTTTACTCAACGGTAGTACTGTTATACCGATATTTCAAATTGACTATAGTGCATTATTGTCACAACATTTCGAAGTTTTTTGATGCACCAGTAAAAAGTTACAGCATTTTAATGTTGCAAACTTTGATAGTTATATTACTCACAGTATAAAAGTTAGTGAATTTTTAAGTTGCATCAGTTTTTCATTTTTTACACAAGTGTAGCACTGTTTTACCGATATCTCAAATTGACAATAGCACTTTATTGTCAGTAAATTTCAAGGTCTTATGAAGCTCCAGTAAAAAGTTACAGCATTTCAATGTTGCAACCTTTGATAGTTATATTACGCACAGTATAAAATTTAGTGAAATTTGAAATTGCATCAGTGTTTAATTTTTTACTCAAAATACCACTGTTATACCATATCTCAAATTGACAATAGTATACTATTGTCACAAAATTTCAATGTTTTATGACGCACCAGTAAAAAGTTACAGCATTTTAATGTTGCAAACTTTGATAGTTATATTACGCACAGTATAAAAGTTAGTGAATTTTTAAGTTACATCAGTGTTTCATTTTTTACTCAAAATTAGCACTGTTATACCGATATCTCAAATTGACAATAGTATACTATTGTCACAAAATTTCAATGTTATATGACGCACCAGTAAAAAGTTACAGCATTTCTATGTTACAAACTTTGATAGTTATATTTCTCACAGTCTAAAAGTTTGTGAATTTTGAAGTTGCATCAGTGTTTAATTTTTAACTGAAGGGTAGCACTGTTTTACCGATATCTCAAATTGACAATAGTATACTATTGTCACAAAATTTCAATGTTTTATGACGCACCAGTAAAAAGTTACAGCATTTTAATGTTGCAAACTTTGATAGTTATATTACGCACAGTATAAAAGTTAGTGAATTTTTAAGTTACATCAGTGTTTCATTTTTTACTCAAAATTAGCACTGTTATACCGATATCTCAAATTGACAATAGTATACTATTGTCACAAAATTTCAATGTTTTATGACGCACCAGTAAAAAGTTACAGCATTTCAATGTTGCAAACTTTGATAGTTATATTACTCACAGTATAAAAGTTAGTGAAATTTGAAGTTGCATCAGTGTTTCATTTTTTACTCAAGGGTAGCACTGTTATACCGATATCTCAAATTGACAATAGTATACTATTGTCACAAAATTTCAAGGTTTTATGACGCACCAGTAAAAAGTTACAGCATTTCAATGTTGCAAACTTTGATAGTTATATTACGCACAGAATAAAAGTTAGTGAATTTTGAAGTTGCATCAGTGTTTAATTTTTTACTCAACGATAGTACTGTTATAACGACATCTCAAATTGACACCAGTACTTTATTGTAGCAAAATTTCCAGGCTCTCTGAAGCACCAGTAAAAAGTTACAGCATTTCCATGTTACAAACTTTGATAGTTATATTACGCACAGAATAAAAGTTAGTGAATTTTGAAGTTGCATCAGTGTTTAATTTTTTACTCAACGGTAGTACTGTTATACCAATATTTCAAATTGACTATAGTGCATTATTGTCACAACATTTCGAAGTTTTTTGACGCACCAGTAAAAAGTTACAGCATTTTAATGTTGCAAACTTTGATAGTTATATTACTCACAGTATAAAAGTTAGTGAAATTTGAAGTTGCATCAGTGGTTCATATTTAACTGAAGGCTAGCACTGTTTTACCGATATCTCAAATTGACAATAGCACTTTATTGTCACAAAATTTCAAGGTTTTATGAAGCTGCAGAAAAAGTTACAGCATTTCAATGTTGCAAACTTTGATAGTTATATTGCGCACAGTATAAAAGTTAGTGAAATTTGAAGTTGCATCAGTGTTCCATTTTTTACTCAAGGGTAGCACTGTTACACCGATATCTCAAATTGACAATAGTATACTATTGTCACAAAATTTCAAGGTTTTATGACGCACCAGTAAAAAGTTACAGCATTTCAATGTTGCAAACTTTGATAGTTATATTACGCACAGAATAAAAGTTAGTGAATTTTGAAGTTGCATCAGTGTTTAATTTTTAACTCAACGATAGTACTGTTATACCGACATCTCAAATTGACACCAGTAGTTTATTGTCACAAAATGTCCAGGCTTTCTGACGCACCAGTAAAAAGTTACAGCATTTCAATGTTGCAAACTTTGATAGTTATATTGCGCAGAGTATAAAAGTTAGTGAAACTTGAAGTTGCATCAGTGTTTCATTTTTTACTCATGGGTAGCACTGTTTTACCGATATCTCAAATTGACAATAGACTTTATTGTCACTAAATTTCAAGGTCTTATGAAGCTCCAGTAAAAAGTTACAGTATTTCAATGTTGCAAACTTTGATAGTTATATTGCTCACAGTACAAAAGTTAGTGAAATTTGAAGTTGCATCAGTGTTTCATTTTTTACTCAAGGGTACCACTGTTATACCGATATCTCAAATTGACAATAGTATACTATTGTCACAAAATTTCAATGTTTTATGACGCACCAGTAAAAAGTTACAGCATTTCAATGTTACAAACTTTGATAGTTATATTACGCACAGAATAAAAGTTAGTGAAATTTGAAGTTGCATCAGTGTTTAATTTTTAACTGAAGGGTAGCACTGTTTTACCGATATCTCAATTTGACAATAGCACTTTATTGTCACAAAATTTCAAGGTCTTATGAAGCTCCAGTAAAAAGTTACAGCATTTCAATGTTGCAAACTTTGATAGTTATATTACGCACAGTATAAAAGTTAGTGAAATTTGAAGTTGCATCAGTGTTTCATTTTTTACTCAAGGGTAGCACTGGTATACAGATATCTCAAATTGACAATTGTATACTATTGTCACAAAATTTCAAGGTTTTATGACGAACCGTTAAAAATTACAGCATTTCAATGTTGCAAACTTTGATAGTTATATTACGCACAGAATAAAAGTTAGTGAATTTTGAAGTTGCATCAGTGTTTAATTTTTTACTCAACGATAGTACTGTTATAACGACATCTCAAACTGACACCAGTACTTTATTGTCACAGAATTTCCAGGCTCTCTGAAGCACCAGTAAAAAGTTACAGCATTTCAATGTTGCAAACTTTGATAGTTATATTGCGCACAGTATAAAAGTTAGGGAAAATTGAAGTTGCATCAGTGTTTCATTTTTTACTCAAGGGCAGCACTGTTATACCGATATCTCAAATTGACAATAGTATACTATTGTCAACAAATTTCACGGTCTTATGACGCTCCAGTAAAAAGTTACAGCATTTCAATGTTGCAAACTTTGATAGTTATATTACTCACAGTATAAAAGTTAGTGAAATTTGAAGTTGCATCAGTGTTTCATTTTTTACTCAAGGGTAGCACTGTTGTACCGATATCTCAAATTGACAATAGTATACTATTGTCACAAAATTTCAAGGTTTTATGACGCACCACTAAAAAAGTTACAGCATTTCAATGTTGCAAACTTTGATAGTTATATTACGCACAGAATAAAATTTAGTGAATTTTGAAGTTGCACCAGTGTTTAATTTTTTACTCAACGGTAGTACTGTTATACCGACATCTCAAATTGACACTAGTACTTTATTGTCACAAAATTTCCAGGCTTTTTGACGCACCAGTAAAAAGTTACAGCATTTCAATGTTGGAAACTTTGATAGTTATATTGCGCAGAGTATAAAAGTTAGTGAATTTTTAAGTTGCATCAGTGTTTCATTTTTTACTCAAAATATCACTGTTATACCATATCTCAAATTGACAATAGTATACTATTGTCACAAAATTTCAATGTTTTATGACGCACCAGAAAAAAGTTACAGCATTTTAATGTTGCAAACTTTGATAGTTATATTGCGCACAGTATAAAATTTAGTGAAATTTGAAGTTGCATCAGTGTTTCATTTTTTACTCAAAATATCACTGTTATACCATATCTCAAATTGACAATAGTATACTATTGTCACAAAATTTCAATGTTTTATGACGCACCAGTAAAAAGTTACAGCATTTTAATGTTGCAAACTTTGATAGTTATATTACGCACAGTATAAAAGTTAGTGAATTTTTAAGTTACATCAGTGTTTCATTTTTTACTCAAAATTAGCACTGTTATACCGATATCTCAAATTGACAATAGTATACTATTGTCACAAAATTTCAATATTTTATGACGCACCAGTAAAAAGTTACAGCATTTTAATGTTACAAACTTTGATAGTTATATTTCTCACAGTCTAAAAGTTAGTGAATTTTGAAGTTGCATCAGTGTTTAATTTTTAACTAAAGGGTAGCACTGTTTTACCGATATCTCAATTTGACAATAGCACTTTATTGTCACAAAATTTCAAGGTCTTATGAAGCTCCAGTAAAAAGTTACAGCATTTCAATGTTGCAAACTTTGATAGTTATATTACGCACAGAAAAAAAGTTGGTGAATTTTGAAGTTGCATCAGTGTTTAATTTTTTACTCAACGGTAGTACTGTTATACCGATATCTCAAATTGACAACAGTATACTATTGTCAAAAAATTTCACGGTCCTATGACGCTCCAGTAAAAAGTTACAGCATTTCAATGTTGCAAACTTTGATAGTTATATTACGCACAGAATAAAAGTTTGTGAATTTTTAAGTTGCATCAGTGTTTCATTTTTTACTCAAGGGTAGCACTGTTTTACCGATATTTCAAATTGACAATAGCACTTTATTGTCAGTAAATTTCAAGGTCTTATGAAGCTCCAGTAAAAAGTTACAGCATTTCAATGTTGCAAACTTTGATAGTTATATTGCGCACAGTATAAAATTTAGTGAAATTTGAAATTGCATCAGTATTTCATTTTTTACTCAAAATATCACTGTTATACCACATCTCAAATTGACAATAGTATACTATTGTCACAAAATTTCAAGGTTTTATGACGCACCAGTAAAAATTTCAGCATTTCAATGTTGCAAACTTTGATAGTTATATTACGCACAGAATAAAAGTTGGTGAATTTTGAAGTTGCATCAGTGTTTAATTTTTTACTCAACGGTAGTACTGTTATACCGATATCTCAAATTGACAATAGTATACTATTGTCAAAAAATTTCACGGTCTTATGACGCTCCAGTAAAAAGTTACAGCATTTCAATGTTGCAAACTTTGATAGTTATATTACTCACAGTATAAAAGTTAGTGAAATTTGAAGTTGCATCAGTGTTTCATTTTTTACTCAAGGGTAGCACTGTTATACCGATATCTCAAATTGACAATAGTATACTATTGTCAAAAAATTTCAAGGTTTTATGACGCACCAGTAAAAAGTTACAGCATTTCAATGTTGCAAACTATGATAGTTATATTACGCACAGAATAAAAGTTAGTGAATTTTGAAGTTGCATCAGTGTTTAATTTTTTACTCAACGATAGTACTGTTATAACGACATCTCAAATTGACACCAGTACTTTATTGTCACAAAATGTCCAGGCTTTCTGACGCACCAGTAAAAAGTTACAGCATTTCAATGTTGCAAACTTTGATAGTTATATTGCGCACAGTATAAATGTTAGTGAAATTTGAAGTTGCATCAGTGTTTCATTTTTTACTCAAGGGTAGCACTGTTATACCGATATCTCAAATTGACAATAGTATACTATTGTCAACAAATTTCACGGTCTTATGACGCTCCAGTAAAAAGTTACAGCATTTCAATGTTGCAAACTTTGATAGTTATATTACTTACAGTATAAAAGTTAGTGAAATTTGAAGTTGCATCAGTGTTTCATTTTTTACTCAAGGGTAGCACTGTTGTACCGATATCTCAAATTGACAATAGTATACTATTGTCACAAAATTTCAAGGTTTTATGACGCACCACTAAAAAAGTTACAGCATTTCAATGTTGCAAACTTTGATAGTTATATTACGCACAGAATAAAAGTTGGTGAATTTTGAAGTTGCATCAGTGTTTAATTTTTTACTCAACGGTAGTACTGTTATACCGATATCTCAAATTGACAATAGTATACTATTGTCACAAAATTTCAAGGTTTTATGACGCACCAGTAAAAGGTTACAGCATTTCAATGTTGCAAACTTTGATAGTTATATTACGCACAGAATAAAAGTTAGTGAATTTTGAAGTTGCATCAGTGTTTAATTTTTTACTCAACGGTAGTACTGTTATACCAATATTTCAAATTGACTATAGTGCATTATTGTCACAACATTTCGAAGTTTTTTGATGCACCAGTAAAAAGTTACAGCATTTTAATGTTGCAAACTTTGATAGTTATATTACTCACAGTATAAAAGTTAGTGAAATTTGAAGTTGCATCAGTGTTTCATTTTTTACTCAAGGGTAGCACTGTTTTACCGATATCTCAAATTGACAATAGACTTTATTGTCACTAAATTTCAAGGTCTTATGAAGCTCCAGTAAAAAGTTACAGTATTTCAATGTTGCAAACTTTGATAGTTATATTGCGCACAGTACAAAAGTTAGTGAAATTTGAAGTTGCATCAGTGTTTCATTTTTTACTCAAGTATACCACTGTTATACCGATATCTCAAATTGACAATAGTATACTATTGTCACAAAATTTCAATGTTTTATGACGCACCAGTAAAAAGTTACAGCATTTTAATGTTGCAAACTTTGATATTTATATTACGCACAGTATAAAAGTTAGTGAATTTTGAAGTTGCATCAGTGTTTAATTTTTAACTCAAGGGTAGCACTGTTATACCGATATCTCAAATTGACAATAGTATACTATTGTCAACAAATTTCACGGTCTTATGACGCTCCAGTAAAAAGTTACAGCATTTCAATGTTGCAAACTTTGATAGTTATATTACTTACAGTATAAAAGTTAGTGAAATTTGAAGTTGCATCAGTGTTTCATTTTTCACTCAAGGGTAGCACTGTTGTACCGATATCTCAAATTGACAATAGTATACTATTGTCACAAAATTTCTAGGTTTTATGACGCACCAGTAAAAAGTTACAGCATTTCTATGTTACAAACTTTGATAGTTATATTTCTTACAGTCTAAAAGTTAGTGAATTTTGAAGTTGCATCAGTGTTTAATTTTTAACTGAAGGGTAGCACTGTTTTACCGATATCTCAATTTGACAATAGCACTTTATTGTCACAAAATTTAAAGGTCTTATGAAGCTCCAGTAAAAAGTTACAGCATTTCAATGTTGCAAACTTTGATAGTTATATTACGCACAGAATAAAAGTTGGTGAATTTTGAAGTTGCTGTTGTTTAATTTTTTACTCAACGGTAGTACTGTTATACCGATATCTCAAATTGACAATAGTATACTATTGTCAAAAAATTTCACGGTCTTATGACGCTCCAGTAAAAAGTTACAGCATTTCAATGTTGCAAACTTTGATAGTTATATTACTCACAGTATAAAAGTTAGTGAAATTTGAAGTTGCATCAGTGTTTCATTTTTTACTCAAGGGTAGCACTGTTATACCGATATCTCAAATTGACAATAGTATACTATTGTCACAAAATTTCAAGGTTTTATGAAGCACCAGTAAAAAGTTACAGCATTTCAATGTTGCAAACTTTGATAGTTATATTACGCACAGAATAAAAGTTAGTGAATTTTGAAGTTGCATCAGTGTTTAATTTTTTACTCAACGATAGTACTGTTATAACGACATCTCAAATTGACACCAGTACTTTATTGTCACAAAATGTCTAGGCTTTCTGACGCACCAGTAAAAAGTTACAGCATTTCAATGTTGCAAACTTTGATAGTTATATTGCGCACAGTATAAATGTTAGTGAAAATTGAAGTTGCATCAGTGTTTCATTTTTTACTCAAGGGTAGCACTGTTATACCGATATCTCAAATTGACAATAGTATACTATTGTCAACAAATTTCACGGTCTTATGACGCTCCAGTAAAAAGTTACAGCATTTCAATGTTGCAAACTTTGATAGTTATATTACTTACAGTATACAAGTTAGTGAAATTTGAAGTTGCATCAGTGTTTCATTTTTTACTCAAGGGTAGCACTGTTGTACCGATATCTCAAATTGACAATAGTATACTATTGTCACAAAATTTCAAGGTTTTATGACGCACCACTAAAAAAGTTACAGCATTTCAATGTTGCAAACTTTGATAGTTATATTGCGCACAGAATAAAAGTTGGTGAATTTTGAAGTTGCATCAGTGTTTAATTTTTTACTCAACGGTAGTACTGTTATACCGATATCTCAAATTGACAATAGTATACTATTGTCACAAAATTTCAAGGTTTTATGACGCACCAGTAAAAAGTTACAGCATTTCAATGTTGCAAACTTTGATAGTTATATTACGCACAGAATAAAAGTTAGTGAATTTTGAAGTTGCACCAGTGTTTAATTTTTTACTCAACGGTAGTACTGTTATACTGACATCTCAAATTGACACTAGTACTTTGTTGTCACAAAATTTCCAGGCTTTTTGACGCACCAGTAAAAAGTTACAGCATTTCAATGTTGCAAACTTTGATAGTTATATTGCGCAGAGTATAAAAGTTAGTGAAACTTGAAGTTGCATCAGCGTTTCATTTTTTACTCAAGGGTAGCACTGTTTTACCGATATCTCAAATTGACAATAGACTTTATTGTCACTAAATTTCAAGGTCTTATGAAGCTCCAGTAAAAAGTTACAGTATTTCAATGTTGCAAACTTTGATAGTTATATTGCGCACAGTACAAAAGTTAGTGAAATTTGAAGTTGCATCAGTGTTTCATATTTTACTCAAGGGTACCACTGTTATACCGATATCTCAAATTGACAATAGTATACTCTTGTCACAAAATTTCAAGGTTTTATAACGCACCAGTAAAAAGTTACAGCATTTCAATGTTGCAAACTTTGATAGTTATATTACGCACAGAATAAAAGTTAGTGAATTTTGAAGTTGCATCAGTGTTTAATTTTTTACTCAACGGTAGTACTGTTATACCGATATTTCAAATTGACTATAGTGCATTATTGTCACAACATTTCGAAGTTTTTTGATGCACCAGTAAAAAGTTACAGCATTTTAATGTTGCAAACTTTGATAGTTATATTACTCACAGTATAAAAGTTAGTGAATTTTTAAGTTGCATCAGTGTTTCATTTTTTACTCAAGGGTAGCACTGTTTTACCGATATTTCAAATTGACAATAGCACTTTATTGTCAGTAAATTTCAAGGTCTTATGAAGCTCCAGTAAAAAGTTACAGTATTTCAATGTTGCAAACTTTGATAGTTATATTGCGCACAGTACAAAAGTTAGTGAAATTTGAAGTTGCATCAGTGTTTCATTTTTTACTCAAAATATCACTGTTATACCATATCTCAAATTGACAATAGTATACTATTGTCACAAAATTTCAATGTTTTATGACGCACCAGTAAAAAGTTACAGCATTTTAATGTTGCAAACTTTGATAGTTAT
Organism: Clusia tigrina; assembly: GCA_920105625.2. Classification (NCBI taxonomy): domain Eukaryota; kingdom Metazoa; phylum Arthropoda; class Insecta; order Diptera; family Clusiidae; genus Clusia; species Clusia tigrina. The sequence goes on along the minus strand of OV050030.1, from coordinate 202,297,721 downwards.
ATTACGCACAGTATAAAAGTTAGTGAATTTTTAAGTTACATCAGTGTTTCATTTTTTACTCAAGGGTAGCACTGTTGTACCGATATCTCAAATTGACAATAGTATACTATTGTCACAAAATTTCTAGGTTTTATGACGCACCAGTAAAAAGTTACAGCATTTCTATGTTACAAACTTTGATAGTTATATTTCTCACAGTCTAAAAGTTAGTGAATTTTGAAGTTGCATCAGTGTTTAATTTTTAACTGAAGGGTAGCACTGTTTTACCGATATCTCAATTTGACAATAGCACTTTATTGTCACAAAATTTAAAGGTCTTCTGAAGCTCCAGTAAAAAGTTACAGCATTTCAATGTTGCAAACTTTGATAGTTATATTACGCACAGAATAAAAGTTGGTGAATTTTGAAGTTGCATCAGTGTTTAATTTTTTACTCAACGGTAGTACTGTTATACCGATATCTCAAATTGACAATAGTATACTATTGTCAAAAAATTTCACGGTCTTATGACGCTCCAGTAAAAAGTTACAGCATTTCAATGTTGCAAACTTTGATAGTTATATTACTCACAGTATAAAAGTTAGTGAAATTTGAAGTTGCATCAGTGTCTCATTTTTTACTCAAGGGTAGCACTGTTATACCGATATCTCAAATTGACAATAGTATACTATTGTCACAAAATTTCAAGGTTTTATGACGCACCAGTAAAAAGTTACAGCATTTCAATGTTGCAAACTTTGATAGTTATATTACGCACAGAATAAAAGTTAGTGAATTTTGAAGTTGCATCAGTGTTTAATTTTTTACTCAACGATAGTACTGTTATAACGACATCTCAAATTGACACCAGTACTTTATTGTCACAAAATGTCCAGGCTTTCTGACGCACCAGTAAAAAGTTACAGCATTTCAATGTTGCAAACTTTGATAGTTATATTGCGCACAGTATAAATGTTAGTGAAAATTGAAGTTGCATCAGTGTTTCATTTTTTACTCAAGGGTAGCACTGTTATACCGATATCTCAAATTGACAATAGTATACTATTGTCAACAAATTTCACGGTCTTATGACGCTCCAGTAAAAAGTTACAGCATTTCAATGTTGCAAACTTTGATAGTTATATTACTTACAGTATAAAAGTTAGTGAAATTTGAAGTTGCATCAGTGTTTCATTTTTTACTCAAGGGTAGCACTGTTATACCGATATCTCAAATTGACAATAATATACTATTGTCAACAAATTTCACGGTCTTATGACGCTCCAGTAAAAAGTTACAGCATTTCTATGTTACAAACTTTGATAGTTATATTTCTCACAGTCTAAAAGTTAGTGAATTTTGAAGTTGCATCAGTGTTTAATTTTTAACTGAAGGGTAGCACTGTTTTACCGATATCTCAATTTGACAATAGCACTTTATTGTCACAAAATTTAAAGGTCTTATGAAGCTCCAGTAAAAAGTTACAGCATTTCAATGTTGCAAACTTTGATAGTTATATTACGCACAGAATAAAAGTTGGTGAATTTTGAAGTTGCATCAGTGTTTAATTTTTTACTCAACGGTAGTACTGTTATACCGATATCTCAAATTGACAATAGTATACTATTGTCAAAAAATTTCACGGTCTTATGACGCTCTAGTAAAAAGTTACAGCATTTCAATGTTGCACACTTTGATAGTTATATTACTTACAGTATAAAAGTTAGTGAAATTTGAAGTTGCATCAGTGTTTCATTTTTTACTCAAGGGTAGCACTGTTATACCGATATCTCAAATTGACAATAATATACTATTGTCAACAAATTTCACGGTCTTATGACGCTCCAGTAAAAAGTTACAGCATTTCAATGTTGCAAACTTTGATAGTTATATTACTTACAGTATAAAAGTTAGTGAAATTTGAAGTTGCATCAGTGTTTCATTTTTTACTCAAGGGTAGCACTGTTGTACCGATATCTCAAATTGACAATAGTATACTATTGTCACAAAATTTCAAGGTTTTATGACGCACCACTAAAAAAGTTACAGCATTTCAATGTTGCAAACTTTGATAGTTATATTACGCACAGAATAAAAGTTGGTGAATTTTGAAGTTGCATCAGTGTTTAATTTTTTACTCAACGGTAGTACTGTTATACCGATATCTCAAATTGACAATAGTATACTATTGTCACAAAATTCAAGGTTTTATGACGCACCAGTAAAAGGTTACAGCATTTCAATGTTGCAAACTTTGATAGTTATATTACGCACAGAATAAAAGTTAGTGAATTTTGAAGTTGCATCAGTGTATAATTTTTTATTCAACGGTAGTACTGTTATACCAATATTTCAAATTGACTATAGTGCATTATTGTCACAACATTTCGAAGTTTTTTGATGCACCAGTAAAAAGTTACAGCATTTTAATGTTGCAAACTTTGATAGTTATATTACTCACAGTATAAAAGTTAGTGAAATTTGAAGTTGCATCAGTGTTTCATTTTTTACTCAAGGGTAGCACTGTTTTACCGATATCTCAAATTGACAATAGACTTTATTGTCACTAAATTTCAAGGTCTTATGAAGCTCCAGTAAAAAGTTACAGTATTTCAATGTTGCAAACTTTGATAGTTATATTGCGCACAGTACAAAAGTTAGTGAAATTTGAAGTTGCATCAGTGTTTCATTTTTTACTCAAGGGTACCACTGTTATACCGATATCTCAAATTGACAATAGTATACTATTGTCACAAAATTTCAATGTTTTATGACGCACCAGTAAAAAGTTACAGCATTTTAATGTTGCAAACTTTGATAGTTATATTACGCACAGTATAAAAGTTAGTGAATTTTTAAGTTACATCAGTGTTTCATTTTTTACTCAAGGGTAGCACTGTTGTACCGATATCTCAAATTGACAATAGTATACTATTGTCACAAAATTTCTAGGTTTTATGACGCACCAGTAAAAAGTTACAGCATTTCTATGTTACAAACTTTGATAGTTATATTTCTCACAGTCTAAAAGTTAGTGAATTTTGAAGTTGCATCAGTGTTTAATTTTTAACTGAAGGGTAGCACTGTTTTACCGATATCTCAATTTGACAATAGCACTTTATTGTCACAAAATTTAAAGGTCTTATGAAGCTCCAGTAAAAAGTTACAGCATTTCAATATTGCAAACTTTGATAGTTATATTACGCACAGAATAAAAGTTGGTGAATTTTGAAGTTGCATCAGTGTTTAATTTTTTACTCAACGGTAGTACTGTTATACCGATATCTCAAATTGACAATAGTATACTATTGTCAAAAAATTTCACGGTCTTATGACGCTCCAGTAAAAAGTTACAGCATTTCAATGTTGCAAACTTTGATAGTTATATTACTCACAGTATAAAAGTTAGTGAAATTTGAAGTTGCATCAGTGTTTCATTTTTTACTCAAGGGTAGCACTGTTATACCGATATCTCAAATTGACAATAGTATACTATTGTCACAAAATTTCAAGGTTTTATGACGCACCAGTAAAAAGTTACAGCATTTCAATGTTGCAAACTTTGATAGTTATATTGCGCACAGTATAAATGTTAGTGAAAATTGAAGTTGCATCAGTGTTTCATTTTTTACTCAAGGGTAGCACTGTTATACCGATATCTCAAATTGACAATAGTATACTATTGTCAACAAATTTCACGGTCTTATGACGCTCCAGTAAAAAGTTACAGCATTTCAATGTTGCAAACTTTGATAGTTATATTACTTACAGTATAAAAGTTAGTGAAATTTGAAGTTGCATCAGTGTTTAATTTTTTACTCAACGGTAGTACTGTTATACCGATATTTCAAATTGACAATAGTATACTATTGTCAAAAAATTTCACGGTCTTATGACTCTCCAGTAAAAAGTTACAGCATTTCAACGTTGCAAACTTTGATAGTTATATTACTCACAGTATAAAAGTTAGTGAAATTTGAAGTTGCATCAGTGTTTCATTTTTTACTCAAGGGTAGCACTGTTATACCGATATCTCAAATTGACAATAGTATACTATTGTCACAAAATTTCAAGGTTTTATGACGCACCAGTAAAAGGTTACAGCATTTCAATGTTGCAAACTTTGATAGTTATATTACGCACAGAATAAAAGTTAGTGAATTTTGAAGTTGCATCAGTGTTTAATTTTTTACTCAACGGTAGTACTGTTATACCAATATTTCAAATTGACTATAGTGCATTATTGTCACAACATTTCGAAGTTTTTTGACGCACCAGTAAAAAGTTAGAGCATTTTAATGTTGCAAACTTTGATAGTTATATTACTCACAGTATAAAAGTTAGTGAAATTTGAAGTTGCATCAGTGGTTCATTTTTAACTGAAGGGTAGCACTATTTTACCGATATCTCAAATTGACAATAGCACTTTATTGTCACAAAATTTCAAGGTCTTATGAAGCTGCAGTAAAAAGTTACAGCATTTTAATGTTGCAAACTTTGATAGTTATATTACGCACAGAATAAAAGTTGGTGAATTTTGAAGTTGCATCAGTGTTTAATTTTTTACTCAACGGTAGTACTGTTATACCGATATCTCAAATTGACAATAGTATACTATTGTCAAAAAATTTCACGGTCTTATGACGCTCCAGTAAAAAGTTACAGCATTTCAATGTTGCAAACTTTGATAGTTATATTACTCACAGTATAAAAGTTAGTGAATTTTGAAGTTGCATCAGTGTTTCATTTTTTACTCAAGGGTAGCACTGTTATACCGATATCTCAAATTGACGATAGTATACTATTGTCACAAAATTTCAAGGTTTTATGACGCACCAGTAAAAAGTTACATCATTTCAATGTTGCAAACTTTGATAGTTATATTACGCACAGAATAAAAGTTAGTGAATTTTGAAGTTGCATCAGTGTTTAATTTTTTACTCAACGATAGTACTGTTATAACGACATCTCAAATTGACACCAGTACTTTATTGTCACAAAATGTCCAGGCTTTCTGACGCACCAGTAAAAAGTTACAGCATTTCAATGTTGCAAACTTTGATAGTTATATTGCGCACAGTATAAATGTTAGTGAAAATTGAAGTTGCATCAGTGTTTCATTTTTTACTCAAGGGTAGCACTGTTATACCGATATCTCAAATTGACAATAATATACTATTGTCAACAAATTTCACGGTCTTATGACGCTCCAGTAAAAAGTTACAGCATTTCAATGTTGCACACTTTGATAGTTATATTACTTACAGTATAAAAGTTAGTGAAATTTGAAGTTGCATCAGTGTTTCATTTTTTACTCAAGGGTAGCACTGTTGTACCGATATCTCAAATTGACAATAGTATACTATTGTCACAAAATTTCAAGGTTTTATGACGCACCACTAAAAAAGTTACAGCATTTCAATGTTGCAAACTTTGATAGTTATATTACGCACAGAATAAAAGTTGGTGAATTTTGAAGTTGCATCAGTGTTTAATTTTTTACTCAACGGTAGTACTGTTATACCGATATCTCAAATTGACAATAGTATACTATTGTCACAAAATTCAAGGTTTTATGACGCACCAGTAAAAGGTTACAGCATTTCAATGTTGCAAACTTTGATAGTTATATTACGCACAGAATAAAAGTTAGTGAATTTTGAAGTTGCATCAGTGTATAATTTTTTACTCAACGGTAGTACTGTTATACCAATATTTCAAATTGACTATAGTGCATTATTGTCACAACATTTCGAAGTTTTTTGATGCACCAGTAAAAAGTTACAGCATTTTAATGTTGCAAACTTTGATAGTTATATTACTCACAGTATAAAAGTTAGTGAAATTTGAAGTTGCATCAGTGTTTCATTTTTTACTCAAGGGTAGCACTGTTTTACCGATATCTCAAATTGACAATAGACTTTATTGTCACTAAATTTCAAGGTCTTATGAAGCTCCAGTAAAAAGTTACAGTATTTCAATGTTGCAAACTTTGATAGTTATATTGCGCACAGTACAAAAGTTAGTGAAATTTGAAGTTGCATCAGTGTTTCATTTTTTACTCAAGGGTACCACTGTTATACCGATATCTCAAATTGACAATAGTATACTATTGTCACAAAATTTCAATGTTTTATGACGCACCAGTAAAAAGTTACAGCATTTTAATGTTGCAAACTTTGATAGTTATATTACGCACAGTATAAAAGTTAGTGAATTTTTAAGTTACATCAGTGTTTCATTTTTTACTCAAGGGTAGCACTGTTGTACCGATATCTCAAATTGACAATAGTATACTATTGTCACAAAATTTCTAGGTTTTATGACGCACCAGTAAAAAGTTACAGCATTTCTATGTTACAAACTTTGATAGTTATATTTCTCACAGTCTAAAAGTTAGTGAATTTTGAAGTTGCATCAGTGTTTAATTTTTAACTGAAGGGTAGCACTGTTTTACCGATATCTCAATTTGACAATAGCACTTTATTGTCAAAAAATTTAAAGGTCTTATGAAGGTCCAGTAAAAAGTTACAGCATTTCAATATTGCAAACTTTGATAGTTATATTACGCACAGAATAAAAGTTGGTGAATTTTGAAGTTGCATCAGTGTTTAATTTTTTACTCAACGGTAGTACTGTTATACCGATATCTCAAATTGACAATAGTATACTATTGTCAAAAAATTTCACGGTCTTATGACGCTCCAGTAAAAAGTTACAGCATTTCAATGTTGCAAACTTTGATAGTTATATTACTCACAGTATAAAAGTTAGTGAAATTTGAAGTTGCATCAGTGTTTCATTTTTTACTCAAGGGTAGCACTGTTATACCGATATCTCAAATTAACAATAGTATACTATTGTCACAAAATTTCAAGGTTTTATGACGCACCAGTAAAAAGTTACAGCATTTCAATGTTGCAAACTTTGATAGTTATATTGCGCACAGTATAAATGTTAGTGAAAATTGAAGTTGCATCAGTGTTTCATTTTTTACTCAACGGTAGTACTGTTATACCAATATTTCAAATTGACTATAGTGCATTATTGTCACAACATTTCGAAGTTTTTTGATGCACCAGTAAAAAGTTACAGCATTTTAATGTTGCAAACTTTGATAGTTATATTACTCACAGTATAAAAGTTAGTGAAATTTGAAGTTGCATCAGTGGTTCATTTTTAACTGAAGGGTAGCACTATTTTACCGATATCTCAAATTGACAATAGCACTTTATTGTCACAAAATTTCAAGGTCTTATGAAGCTGCAGTAAAAAGTTACAGCATTTTAATGTTGCAAACTTTGATAGTTATATTACTCACAGTATAAAAGTTAGTGAAATTTGAAGTTGCATCAGTGTTTCATTTTTTACTCAAGGGTAGCACTGTTATACCGATATCTCAAATTGACAATAGTATACTATTGTCACAAAATTTCAAGGTTTTATGACGCACCAGTAAAAAGTTACAGCATTTCAATGTTGCAAACTTTGATAGTTATATTACGCACAGAATAAAAGTTAGTGAATTTTGAAGTTGCATCAGTGTTTAATTTTTTACTCAACGATAGTACTGTTATAACGACATCTCAAATTGACACCAGTACTTTATTGTCACAAAATGCCCAGGCTTTCTGACGCACCAGTAAAAAGTTACAGCATTTCAATGTTGCAAACTTTGATAGTTATATTGCGCACAGTATAAATGTTAGTGAAAATTGAAGTTGCATCAGTGTTTCATTTTTTACTCAAGGGTAGCACTGTTATACCGATATCTCAAATTGACAATAGTATACTATTGTCAACAAATTTCACGGTCTTATGACGCTCCAGTAAAAAGTTACAGCATTTCAATGTTGCAAACTTTGATAGTTATATTACTTACAGTATAAAAGTTAGTGAAATTTGAAGTTGCATCAGTGTTTAATTTTTTACTCAACGGTAGTACTGTTATACCGATATTTCAAATTGACAATAGTATACTATTGTCAAAAAATTTCACGGTCTTATGACTCTCCAGTAAAAAGTTACAGCATTTCAACGTTGCAAACTTTGATAGTTATATTACTCACAGTATAAAAGTTAGTGAAATTTGAAGTTGCATCAGTGTTTCATTTTTTACTCAAGGGTAGCACTGTTATACCGATATCTCAAATTGACAATAGTATACTATTGTCACAAAATTTCAAGGTTTTATGACGCACCAGTAAAAGGTTACAGCATTTCAATGTTGCAAACTTTGATAGTTATATTACGCACAGAATAAAAGTTAGTGAATTTTGAAGTTGCATCAGTGTTTAATTTTTTACTCAACGGTAGTACTGTTATACCAATATTTCAAATTGACTATAGTGCATTATTGTCACAACATTTCGAAGTTTTTTGACGCACCAGTAAAAAGTTAGAGCATTTTAATGTTGCAAACTTTGATAGTTATATTACTCACAGTATAAAAGTTAGTGAAATTTGAAGTTGCATCAGTGGTTCATTTTTAACTGAAGGGTAGTACTATTTTACCGATATCTCAAATTGACAATAGCACTTTATTGTCACAAAATTTCAAGGTCTTATGAAGCTGCAGTAAAAAGTTACAGCATTTTAATGTTGCAAACTTTGATAGTTATATTACTCACAGAATAAAAGTTAGTGAATTTTGAAGTTGCATCAGTGTTTAATTTTTTACTCAACGATAGTACTGTTATACCGACATCTCAAATTGACACCAGTACTTTATTGTCACAAAATGTCCAGGCTTTCTGACGCACCAGTAAAAAGTTACAGCATTTCAATGTTGCAAACTTTGATAGTTATATTGCGCACAGTATAAATGTTAGTGAAAATTGAAGTTGCATCAGTGTTTCATTTTTTACTCAAGGGTAGCACTGTTATACCGATATCTCAAATTGACAATAGTATACTATTGTCAACAAATTTCACGGTCTTATGACGCTCCAGTAAAAAGTTACAGCATTTCAATGTTGCAAACTTTGATAGTTATATTACTTACAGTATAAAAGTTAGTGAAATTTGAAGTTGCATCAGTGTTTCATTTTTTACTCAAGGGTAGCACTGTTGTACCGATATCTCAAATTGACAATAGTATACTATTGTCACAAAATTTCAAGGTTTTATGACGCACCACTAAAAAAGTTACAGCATTTCAATGTTGCAAACTTTGATAGTTATATTACGCACAGAATAAAAGTTAGTGAATTTTGAAGTTGCACCAGTGTTTAATTTTTTACTTAACGGTAGTACTGTTATACCGACATCTCAAATTGACACTAGTACTTTATTGTCACAAAATTTCCAGGCTTTTTGACGCACCAGTAAAAAGTTACAGCATTTCAATGTTGCAAACTTTGATAGTTATATTGCGCAGAGTATAAAAGTTAGTGAAACTTGAAGTTGCATCAGTGTTTCATTTTTTACTCAAGGGTAGCACTGTTTTACCGATATCTCAAATTGACAATAGACTTTATTGTCACTAAATTTCAAGGTCTTATGAAGCTCCAGTAAAAAGTTACAGTATTTCAATGTTGCAAACTTTGATAGTTATATTGCGCACAGTACAAAAGTTAGTGAAATTTGAAGTTGCATCAGTGTTTCATTTTTTACTCAAGGGTACCACTGTTATACCGATATCTCAAATTGACAATAGTATACTATTGTCACAAAATTTCAAGGTTTTATAACGCACCAGTAAAAAGTTACAGCATTTCAATGTTGCAAACTTTGATAGTTATATTACGCACAGAATAAAAGTTAGTGAATTTTGAAGTTGCATCAGTGTTTAATTTTTTACTCAACGGTAGTACTGTTATACCGATATTTCAAATTGACTATAGTGCATTATTGTCACAACATTTCGAAGTTTTTTGATGCACCAGTAAAAAGTTACAGCATTTTAATGTTGCAAACTTTGATAGTTATATTACTCACAGTATAAAAGTTAGTGAATTTTTAAGTTGCATCAGTGTTTCATTTTTTACTCAAGGGTAGCACTGTTTTACCGATATTTCAAATTGACAATAGCACTTTATTGTCAGTAAATTTCAAGGTCTTATGAAGCTCCAGTAAAAAGTTACAGCATTTCAATGTTGCAAACTTTGATAGTTATATTGCGCACAGTATAAAATTTAGTGAAATTTGAAGTTGCATCAGTGTTTCATTTTTTACTCAAAATATCACTGTTATACCATATCTCAAATTGACAATAGTATACTATTGTCACAAAATTTCAATGTTTTATGACGCACCAGTAAAAAGTTACAGCATTTTAATGTTGCCAACTTTGATAGTTATATTACGCACAGTATAAAAGTTAGTGAATTTTTAAGTTACATTAGTGTTTCATTTTTTACTCAAGGGTAGCACTGTTGTACCGATATCTCAAATTGACAATAGTATACTATTGTCACAAAATTTCTAGATTTTATGACGCACCAGTAAAAAGTTACAGCATTTCTATGTTACAAACTTTGATAGTTATATTTCTCACAGTCTAAAAGTTAGTGAATTTTGAAGTTGCATCAGTGTTTAATTTTTAACTGAAGGGTAGCACTGTTTTACCGATATCTCAATTTGACAATAGCACTTTATTGTCACAAAATTTAAAGGTCTTATGAAGCTCCAGTAAAAAGTTACAGCATTTCAATGTTGCAAACTTTGATAGTTATATTACGCACAGAATAAAAGTTGGTGAATTTTGAAGTTGCATCAGTGTTTAATTTTTTACTCAACGGTAGTACTGTTATACCGATATCTCAAATTGACAATAGTATACTATTGTCAAAAAATTTCACGGTCTTATGACGCTCCAGTAAAAAGTTACAGCATTTCAATGTTGCAAACTTTGATAGTTATATTACTTACAGTATAAAAGTTAGTGAAATTTGAAGTTGCATCAGTGTTTCATTTTTTACTCAAGGGTAGCACTGTTATACCGATATCTCAAATTGACAATAGTATACTATTGTCACAAAATTTCAAGGTTTTATGACGCACCAGTAAAAAGTTACAGCATTTCAATGTTGCAAACTTTGATAGTTATATTACGCACAGAATAAAAGTTAGTGAATTTTGAAGTTGCATCAGTGTTTAATTTTTTACTCAACGGTAGTACTGTTATACCAATATTTCAAATTGACTATAGTGCATTATTGTCACAACATTTCGAAGTTTTTTGACGCACCAGTAAAAAGTTACAGCATTTTAATGTTGCAAACTTTGATAGTTATATTACTCACAGTATAAAAGTTAGTGAAATTTGAAGTTGCATCAGTGGTTCATTTTTAACTGAAGGGTAGCACTATTTTACCGATATCTCAAATTGACAATAGCACTTTATTGTCACAAAATTTCAAGGTCTTATGAAGCTGCAGTAAAAAGTTACAGCATTTTAATGTTGCAAACTTTGATAGTTATATTACTCACAGAATAAAAGTTAGTGAATTTTGAAGTTGCATCAGTGTTTAATTTTTTACTCAACGATAGTACTGTTATACCGACATCTCAAATTGACACCAGTACTTTATTGTCACAAAATGTCCAGGCTTTCTGACGCACCAGTAAAAAGTTACAGCATTTCAATGTTGCAAACTTTTATAGTTATATTGCGCACAGTATAAATGTTAGTGAAAATTGAAGTTGCATCAGTGTTTCATTTTTTACTCAAGGGTAGCACTGTTATACCGATATCTCAAATTGACAATAGTATACTATTGTCAACAAATTTCACGGTCTTATGACGCTCCAGTAAAAAGTTACAGCATTTCAATGTTGCAAACTTTGATAGTTATATTACTTACAGTATAAAAGTTAGTGAAATTTGAAGTTGCATCAGTGTTTCATTTTTTACTCAAGGGTAGCACTGTTGTACCGATATCTCAAATTGACAATAGTATACTATTGTCACAAAATTTCAAGGTTTTATGACGCACCACTAAAAAAGTTACAGCATTTCAATGTTGCAAACTTTGATAGTTATATTACGCACAGAATAAAAGTTAGTGAATTTTGAAGTTGCACCAGTGTTTAATTTTTTACTCAACGGTAGTACTGTTATACCGACATCTCAAATTGACACTAGTACTTTATTGTCACAAAATTTCCAGGCTTTTTGGCGCACCAGTAAAAAGTTACAGCATTTCAATGTTGCAAACTTTGATAGTTATATTGCGCAGAGTATAAAAGTTAGTGAAACTTGAAGTTGCATCAGTGTTTCATTTTTTACTCAAGGGTAGCACTGTTTTACCGATATCTCAAATTGACAATAGACTTTATTGTCACTAAATTTCAAGGTCTTATGAAGCTCCAGTAAAAAGTTACAGTATTTCAATGTTGCAAATTTTGATAGTTATATTGCGCACAGTACAAAAGTTAGTGAAATTTGAAGTTGCATCAGTGTTTCATTTTTTACTCAAGGGTACCACTGTTATACCGATATCTCAAATTGACAATAGTATACTATTGTCACAAAATTTGAAGGTTTTATAACGCACCAGTAAAAAGTTACAGCATTTCAATGTTGCAAACTTTGATAGTTATATTACGCACAGAATAAAAGTTAGTGAATTTTGAAGTTGCATCAGTGTTTAATTTTTTACTCAACGGTAGTACTGTTATACCGATATTTCAAATTGACTATAGTGCATTATTGTCACAACATTTCGAAGTTTTTTGATGCACCAGTAAAAAGTTACAGCATTTTAATGTTGCAAACTTTGATAGTTATATTACTCACAGTATAAAAGTTAGTGAATTTTTAAGTTGCATCAGTGTTTCATTTTTTACTCAAGGGTAGCACTGTTTTACCGATATTTCAAATTGACAATAGCACTTTATTGTCAGTAAATTTCAAGGTCTTATGAAGCTCCAGTAAAAAGTTACAGCATTTCAATGTTGCAAACTTTGATAGTTATATTGCGCACAGTATAAAATTTAGTGAAATTTGAAGTTGCATCAGTGTTTCATTTTTTACTCAAAATATCACTGTTATACCATATCTCAAATTGACAATAGTATACTATTGTCACAAAATTTCAATGTTTTATGACGCACCAGTAAAAAGTTACAGCATTTTAATGTTGCCAACTTTGATAGTTATATTACGCACAGTATAAAAGTTAGTGAATTTTTAAGTTACATTAGTGTTTCATTTTTTACTCAAGGGTAGCACTGTTGTACCGATATCTCAAATTGACAATAGTATACTATTGTCACAAAATTTCTAGATTTTATGACGCACCAGTAAAAAGTTACAGCATTTCTATGTTACAAACTTTGATAGTTATATTTCTCACAGTCTAAAAGTTAGTGAATTTTGAAGTTGCATCAGTGTTTAATTTTTAACTGAAGGGTAGCACTGTTTTACCGATATCTCAATTTGACAATAGCACTTTATTGTCACAAAATTTAAAGGTCTTATGAAGCTCCAGTAAAAAGTTACAGCATTTCAATGTTGCAAACTTTGATAGTTATATTACGCACAGAATAAAAGTTGGTGAATTTTGAAGTTGCATCAGTGTTTAATTTTTTACTCAACGGTAGTACTGTTATACCGATATCTCAAATTGACAATAGTATACTATTGTCAAAAAATTTCACGGTCTTATGACGCTCCAGTAAAAAGTTACAGCATTTCAATGTTGCAAACTTTGATAGTTATATTACTTACAGTATAAAAGTTAGTGAAATTTGAAGTTGCATCAGTGTTTCATTTTTTACTCAAGGGTAGCACTGTTATACCGATATCTCAAATTGACAATAGTATACTATTGTCACAAAATTTCAAGGTTTTATGACGCACCAGTAAAAAGTTACAGCATTTCAATGTTGCAAACTTTGATAGTTATATTACGCACAGAATAAAAGTTAGTGAATTTTGAAGTTGCATCAGTGTTTAATTTTTTACTCAACGGTAGTACTGTTATACCAATATTTCAAATTGACTATAGTGCATTATTGTCACAACATTTCGAAGTTTTTTGACGCACCAGTAAAAAGTTACAGCATTTTAATGTTGCAAACTTTGATAGTTATATTACTCACAGTATAAAAGTTAGTGAAATTTGAAGTTGCATCAGTGGTTCATTTTTAACTGAAGGGTAGCACTATTTTACCGATATCTCAAATTGACAATAGCACTTTATTGTCACAAAATTTCAAGGTCTTATGAAGCTGCAGTAAAAAGTTACAGCATTTTAATGTTGCAAACTTTGATAGTTATATTACTCACAGAATAAAAGTTAGTGAATTTTGAAGTTGCATCAGTGTTTAATTTTTTACTCAACGATAGTACTGTTATACCGACATCTCAAATTGACACCAGTACTTTATTGTCACAAAATGTCCAGGCTTTCTGACGCACCAGTAAAAAGTTACAGCATTTCAATGTTGCAAACTTTTATAGTTATATTGCGCACAGTATAAATGTTAGTGAAAATTGAAGTTGCATCAGTGTTTCATTTTTTACTCAAGGGTAGCACTGTTATACCGATATCTCAAATTGACAATAGTATACTATTGTCAACAAATTTCACGGTCTTATGACGCTCCAGTAAAAAGTTACAGCATTTCAATGTTGCAAACTTTGATAGTTATATTACTTACAGTATAAAAGTTAGTGAAATTTGAAGTTGCATCAGTGTTTCATTTTTTACTCAAGGGTAGCACTGTTGTACCGATATCTCAAATTGACAATAGTATACTATTGTCACAAAATTTCAAGGTTTTATGACGCACCACTAAAAAAGTTACAGCATTTCAATGTTGCAAACTTTGATAGTTATATTACGCACAGAATAAAAGTTAGTGAATTTTGAAGTTGCACCAGTGTTTAATTTTTTACTCAACGGTAGTACTGTTATACCGACATCTCAAATTGACACTAGTACTTTATTGTCACAAAATTTCCAGGCTTTTTGGCGCACCAGTAAAAAGTTACAGCATTTCAATGTTGCAAACTTTGATAGTTATATTGCGCAGAGTATAAAAGTTAGTGAAACTTGAAGTTGCATCAGTGTTTCATTTTTTACTCAAGGGTAGCACTGTTTTACCGATATCTCAAATTGACAATAGACTTTATTGTCACTAAATTTCAAGGTCTTATGAAGCTCCAGTAAAAAGTTACAGTATTTCAATGTTGCAAATTTTGATAGTTATATTGCGCACAGTACAAAAGTTAGTGAAATTTGAAGTTGCATCAGTGTTTCATTTTTTACTCAAGGGTACCACTGTTATACCGATATCTCAAATTGACAATAGTATACTATTGTCACAAAATTTGAAGGTTTTATAACGCACCAGTAAAAAGTTACAGCATTTCAATGTTGCAAACTTTGATAGTTATATTACGCACAGAATAAAAGTTAGTGAATTTTGAAGTTGCATCAGTGTTTAATTTTTTACTCAACGGTAGTACTGTTATACCGATATTTCAAATTGACTATAGTGCATTATTGTCACAACATTTCGAAGTTTTTTGATGCACCAGTAAAAAGTTACAGCATTTTAATGTTGCAAACTTTGATAGTTATATTACTCACAGTATAAAAGTTAGTGAATTTTTAAGTTGCATCAGTGTTTCATTTTTTACTCAAGGGTAGCACTGTTTTACCGATATTTCAAATTGACAATAGCACTTTATTGTCAGTAAATTTCAAGGTCTTATGAAGCTCCAGTAAAAAGTTACAGCATTTCAATGTTGCAAACTTTGATAGTTATATTGCGCACAGTATAAAATTTAGTGAAATTTGAAGTTGCATCAGTGTTTCATTTTTTACTCAAAATATCACTGTTATACCATATCTCAAATTGACAATAGTATACTATTGTCACAAAATTTCAATGTTTTATGACGCACCAGTAAAAAGTTACAGCATTTTAATGTTGCCAACTTTGATAGTTATATTACGCACAGTATAAAAGTTAGTGAATTTTTAAGTTACATTAGTGTTTCATTTTTTACTCAAGGGTAGCACTGTTGTACCGATATCTCAAATTGACAATAGTATACTATTGTCACAAAATTTCTAGGTTTTATGACGCACCAGTAAAAAGTTACAGCATTTCAATGTTGCAAACTTTGATAGTTATATTACGCACAGAAGAAAAGTTAGTGAATTTTGAAGTTGCATCAGTGTTTAATTTTTTACTCAACGATAGTACTGTTATAACGACATCTCAAATTGACACCTGTACTTTATTGTCACAAAATGTCCAGGCTTTCTGACGCACCAGTAAAAAGTTACAGCATTTCTATGTTACAAACTTTGATAGTTATATTTCTCACAGTCTAAAAGTTAGTGAATTTTGAAGTTGCATCAGTGTTTAATTTTTAACTGAAGGGTAGCACTGTTTTACCGATATCTCAATTTGACAATAGCACTTTATTGTCACAAAATTTAAAGGTCTTATGAAGCTCCAGTAAAAAGTTACAGCATTTCAATGTTGCAAACTTTGATAGTTATATTACGCACAGAATAAAAGTTGGTGAATTTTGAAGTTGCATCAGTGTTTCATTTTTTACTCAAGGGTAGCACTGTTTTACCGATATCTCAAATTGACAATAGACTTTATTGTCACTAAATTTCAAGGTCTTATGAAGCTCCAGTAAAAAGTTACAGTATTTCAATGTTGCAAACTTTGATAGTTATATTGCGCACAGTACAAAAGTTAGTGAAATTTGAAGTTGCATCAGTGTTTCATTTTTTACTCAAGGGTACCACTGTTATACCGATATCTCAAATTGACAATAGTATACTATTGTCACAAAATTTCAAGGTTTTATAACGCACCAGTAAAAAGTTACAGCATTTCAATGTTGCAAACTTTGATAGTTATATTACGCACAGAATAAAAGTTAGTGAATTTTGAAGTTGCATCAGTGTTTAATTTTTTACTCAACGGTAGTACTGTTATACCGATATTTCAAATTGACTATAGTGCATTATTGTCACAACATTTCGAAGTTTTTTGATGCACCAGTAAAAAGTTACAGCATTTTAATGTTGCAAACTTTGATAGTTATATTACTCACAGTATAAAAGTTAGTGAATTTTTAAGTTGCATCAGTGTTTCATTTTTTACTCAAGGGTAGCACTGTTTTACCGATATTTCAAATTGACAATAGCACTTTATTGTCAGTAAATTTCAAGGTCTTATGAAGCTCCAGTAAAAAGTTACAGCATTTCAATGTTGCAAACTTTGATAGTTATATTGCGCACAGTATAAAATTTAGTGAAATTTGAAGTTGCATCAGTGTTTCATTTTTTACTCAAAATATCACTGTTATACCATATCTCAAATTGACAATAGTATACTATTGTCACAAAATTTCAATGTTTTATGACGCACCAGTAAAAAGTTACAGCATTTTAATGTTGCCAACTTTGATAGTTATATTACGCACAGTATAAAAGTTAGTGAATTTTTAAGTTACATTAGTGTTTCATTTTTTACTCAAGGGTAGCACTGTTGTACCGATATCTCAAATTGACAATAGTATACTATTGTCACAAAATTTCTAGGTTTTATGACGCACCAGTAAAAAGTTACAGCATTTCAATGTTGCAAACTTTGATAGTTATATTACGCACAGAAGAAAAGTTAGTGAATTTTGAAGTTGCATCAGTGTTTAATTTTTTACTCAACGATAGTACTGTTATAACGACATCTCAAATTGACACCTGTACTTTATTGTCACAAAATGTCCAGGCTTTCTGACGCACCAGTAAAAAGTTACAGCATTTCTATGTTACAAACTTTGATAGTTATATTTCTCACAGTCTAAAAGTTAGTGAATTTTGAAGTTGCATCAGTGTTTAATTTTTAACTGAAGGGTAGCACTGTTTTACCGATATCTCAATTTGACAATAGCACTTTATTGTCACAAAATTTAAAGGTCTTATGAAGCTCCAGTAAAAAGTTACAGCATTTCAATGTTGCAAACTTTGATAGTTATATTACGCACAGAATAAAAGTTGGTGAATTTTGAAGTTGCATCAGTGTTTAATTTTTTACTCAACGGTAGTACTGTTATACCGATATCTCAAATTGACAATAGTATACTATTGTCAAAAAATTTCACGGTCTTATGACGCTCCAGTAAAAAGTTACAGCATTTCAATGTTGCAAACTTTGATAGTTATATTTCTCACAGTATAAAAGTTAGTGAAATTTGAAGTTGCATCAGTGTTTCATTTTTTACTCAAGGGTAGCACTGTTATACCGATATCTCAAATTGACAATAGTATACTATTGTCACAAAATTTCAAGGTTTTATGACGCACCAGTAAAAAGTTACAGCATTTCAATGTTGCAAACTTTGATAGTTATATTACGCACAGAAGAAAAGTTAGTGAATTTTGAAGTTGCATCAGTGTTTAATTTTTTACTCAACGATAGTACTGTTATAACGACATCTCAAATTGACACCTGTACTTTATTGTCACAAAATGTCCAGGCTTTCTGACGCACCAGTAAAAAGTTACAGCATTTCAATGTTGCAAACTTTGATAGTTATATTGCGCACAGTATAAATGTTAGTGAAAATTGAAGTTGCATCAGTGTTTCATTTTTTACTCAAGGGTAGCACTGTTATACCGATATCTCAAATTGACAATAGTATACTATTGTCAACAAATTTCACGGTCTTATGACGCTCCAGTAAAAAGTTACAGCATTTCAATGTTGCAAACTTTGATAGTTATATTACTTACAGTATAAAAGTTAGTGAAATTTGAAGTTGCATCAGTGTTTAATTTTTTACTCAACGGTAGTACTGTTATACCGATATTTCAAATTGACTATAGTGCATTATTGTCACAACATTTCGAAGTTTTTTGATGCACCAGTAAAAAGTTACAGCATTTTAATGTTGCAAACTTTGATAGTTATATTACTCACAGTATAAAAGTTAGTGAAATTTGAAGTTGCATCAGTGGTTCATTTTTAACTGAAGGGTAGCACTATTTTACCGATATCTCAAATTGACAATAGCACTTTATTGTCACAAAATTTCAAGGTCTTATGAAGCTGCAGTAAAAAGTTACAGCATTTTAATGTTGCAAACTTTGATAGTTATATTACTCACAGAATAAAAGTTAGTGAATTTTGAAGTTGCATCAGTGTTTAATTTTTTACTCAACGATAGTACTGTTATACCGACATCTCAAATTGACACCAGTACTTTATTGTCACAAAATGTCCAGGCTTTCTGACGCACCAGTAAAAAGTTACAGAATTTCAATGTTGCAAACTTTGATAGTTATATTACGCACAGAATAAAAGTTAGTGAATTTTGAAGTTGCACCAGTGTTTAATTTTTAACTCAACGGTAGTACTGTTATACCGACATCTCAAATTGACACTAGTACTTTATTGTCACAAAATTTCCAGGCTTTTTGACGCACCAGTAAAAAGTTACAGCATTTCAATGTTGCAAACTTTGATAGTTATATTGCGCAGAGTATAAAAGTTAGTGAAACTTGAAGTTGCATCAGTGTTTCATTTTTTACTCAAGGGTAGCACTGTTTTACCGATATCTCAAATTGACAATAGACTTTATTGTCACTAAATTTCAAGGTCTTATGAAGATCCAGTAAAAAGTTACAGTATTTCAATGTTGCAAACTTTGATAGTTATATTGCGCACAGTACAAAAGTTAGTGAAATTTGAAGTTGCATCAGTGTTTCATTTTTTACTCAAGGGTACCACTGTTATACCGATATCTCAAATTGACAATAGTATACTATTGTCACAAAATTTCAAGGTTTTATGACGCACCAGTAAAAAGTTACAGCATTTCAATGTTGCAAACTTTGATAGTTATATTACGCACAGAATAAAAGTTAGTGAATTTTGAAGTTGCATCAGTGTTTAATTTTTTACTCAACGGTAGTACTGTTATACCGATATTTCAAATTGACTATAGTGCATTATTGTCACAACATTTCGAAGTTTTTTGATGCACCAGTAAAAAGTTACAGCATTTTAATGTTGCAAACTTTGATAGTTATATTACTCTTATACTGTTAGTGAATTTTTAAGTTGCATCAGTGTTTCATTTTTTACTCAAGGGTAGCACTGTTTTACCGATATCTTAAATTGACAATAGCACTTTATTGTCAGTAAATTTCAAGGTCTTATGAAGCTCCAGTAAAAAGTTACAGCATTTCAATGTTGCAAACTTTGATAGTTATATTGCGCACAGTATAAAATTTAGTGAAATTTGAAGTTGCATCAGTGTTTAATTTTTTACTCAAAATATCACTGTTATACCATATCTCAAATTGACAATAGTATACTATTGTCACAAAATTTCAATGTTTTATGACGCACCAGTAAAAAGTTACAGCATTTTAATGTTGCAAACTTTGATAGTTATATTACGCACAGTATAAAAGTTAGTGAATTTTTAAGTTACATCAGTGTTTCATTTTTTACTCAAAATTAGCACTGTTATACCGATATCTCAAATTGACAATAGTATACTATTGTCACAGAATTTCAATGTTTAATGACGCACCAGTAAAAAGTTACAGCATTTCTATGTTACAAACTTTGATAGTTATATTTCTCACAGTCTAAAAGTTAGTGAATTTTGAAGTTGCATCAGTGTTTAATTTTTAACTGAAGGGTAGCACTGTTATACCGATATCTCAAATTGACAATAGTATACTATTGTCACAAAATTTCAAGGTTTTATGACGCACCAGTAAAAAGTTACAGCATTTCAATGTTGCAAACTTTGATAGTTATATTACGCACAGAATAAAAGTTAGTGAATTTTGAAGTTGCATCAGTGTTTAATTTTTTACTCAACGATAGTACTGTTATAACGACATCTCAAATTGACACCAGTACTTTATTGTCACAAAATGTCCAGGCTTTCTGACGCACCAGTAAAAAGTTATAGCATTTCAATGTTGCAAACTTTGATAGTTATATTGCGCACAGTATAAATGTTAGTGAAAATTGAAGTTGCATCAGTGTTTCATTTTTTACTCAAGGGTAGCACTGTTATACCGATATCTCAAATTGACAATAGTATACTATTGTCAACAAATTTCACGGTCTTATGACGCTCCAGTAAAAAGTTACAGCATTTCAATGTTGCAAACTTTGATAGTTATATTACTTACAGTATAAAAGTTAGTGAAATTTGAAGTTGCATCAGTGTTTAATTTTTTACTCAACGGTAGTACTGTTATACCGATATCTCAAATTGACAATAGTATACTATTGTCAAAAAATTTCACGGTCTTATGACTCTCCAGTAAAAAGTTACAGCATTTCAACGTTGCAAACTTTGATAGTTATATTACTCACAGTATAAAAGTTAGTGAAATTTGAAGTTGCATCAGTGTTTCATTTTTTACTCAAGGGTAGCACTGTTATACCGATATCTCAAATTGACAATAGTATACTATTGTCACAAAATTTCCAGACTTTTTGACGCACCAGTAAAAAGTTACAGCATTTCAATGTTGCAAACTTTGATAGTTATATTGCGCAGAGTATAAAAGTTAGTGAAACTTGAAGTTGCATCAGTGTTTCATTTTTTACTCAAGGGTAGCACTGTTTTACCGATATCTCAAATTGACAATAGACTTTATTGTCACTAAATTTCAAGGTCTTATGAAGCTCCAGTAAAAAGTTACAGTATTTCAATGTTGCAAACTTTGATAGTTATATTGCGCACAGTACAATAGTTAGTGAAATTTGAAGTTGCATCAGTGTTTCATTTTTTACTCAAGGGTACCACTGTTATACCGATATCTCAAATTGACAATAGTATACTATTGTCACAAAATTTCAAGGTTTTATGACGCACCAGTAAAAAGTTACAGCATTTCAATGTTGCAAACTTTGATAGTTATATTACGCACAGAATAAAAGTTAGTGAATTTTGAAGTTGCATCACTGTTTAATTTTTTACTCAACGGTAGTACTGTTATACCGATATTTCAATTTGACTATAGTGCATTATTGTCACAACATTTCGAAGTTTTTTGATGCACCAGTAAAAAGTTACAGCATTTTAATGTTGCAAACTTTGATAGTTATATTACTCTTATACTGTTAGTGAATTTTTAAGTTGCATCAGTGTTTCATTTTTTACTCAAGGGTAGCACTGTTTTACCGATATCTTAAATTGACAATAGCACTTTATTGTCAGTAAATTTCAAGGTCTTATGAAGCTCCAGTAAAAAGTTACAGCATTTCAATGTTGCAAACTTTGATAGTTATATTGCGCACAGTATAAAATTTAGTGAAATTTGAAGTTGCATCAGTGTTTCATTTTTACTCAAAATATCACTGTTATACCATATCTCAAATTGACAATAGTATACTATTGTCACAAAATTTCAATGTTTTATGACGCACCAGTAAAAAGTTACAGCATTTTAATGTTGCAAACTTTGATAGTTATATTACGCACAGTATAAAAGTTAGTGAATTTTTAAGTTACATCAGTGTTTCATTTTTTACTCAAAATTAGCACTGTTATACCGATATCTCA
Source organism: Clusia tigrina (assembly GCA_920105625.2). Taxonomy (NCBI): domain Eukaryota; kingdom Metazoa; phylum Arthropoda; class Insecta; order Diptera; family Clusiidae; genus Clusia; species Clusia tigrina. The sequence goes on along the minus strand of OV050030.1, from coordinate 202,275,217 downwards.
AATTGACAATAGTATACTATTGTCACAGAATTTCAATGTTTAATGACGCACCAGTAAAAAGTTACAGCATTTCTATGTTACAAACTTTGATAGTTATATTTCTCACAGTCTAAAAGTTAGTGAATTTTGAAGTTGCATCAGTGTTTAATTTTTAACTGAAGGGTAGCACTGTTTTACCGATATCTCAATTTGACAATAGCACTTTATTGTCACAAAATTTCAAGGTCTTATTAAGCTCCAGTAAAAAGTTACAGCATTTCAATGTTGCAAACTTTGATAGTTATATTACGCACAGAATAAAAGTTGGTGAATTTTGAAGTTGCATCAGTGTTTAAATTTTTACTCAACGGTAGTACTGTTATACCGATATCTCAAATTGACAATAGTATACTATTGTCAAAAAATTTCACGGTCTTATGACGCTCCAGTAAAAAGTTACAGCATTTCAATGTTGCAAACTTTGATAGTTATATTACGCACAGAATAAAAGTTGGTGAATTTTGAAGTTGCATCAGTGTTTCATTTTTTACTCAAGGGTAGCACTGTTATACCGATATCTCAAATTGACAATAGTATACTATTGTCAACAAATTTCACGGTCTTATGACGCTCCAGTAAAAAGTTACAGCATTTCAATGTTGCAAACTTTGATAGTTATATTACTCACAGTATAAAAGTTAGTGAAATTTGAAGTTGCATCAGTGTTTCATTTTTTACTCAAGGGTAGCACTGTTGTACCGATATCTCAAATTGACAATAGTATACTATTGTCACAAAATTTCAAGGTTTTATGACGCACCACTAAACAAGTTACAGCATTTCAATGTTGAAAACTTTGATAGTTATATTACGCACAGAATAAAAGTTAGTGAATTTTGAAGTTGCACCAGTGTTTAATTTTTTACTCAACGGTAGTACTGTTATACCGATATTTCAAATTGACTATAGTGCATTATTGTCACAACATTTCGAAGTTTTTTGATGCACCAGTAAAAGGTTACAGCATTTTAATGTTGCAAACTTTGATAGTTATATTACTCACAGTATAAAAGTTAGTGAATTTTTAAGTTGCATCAGTGTTTCATTTTTTACTCAAGTGTAGCACTGTTGTACCGATATCACAAATTGACAATACTATTGTCACAAAATTTCAAGGTTTTATGACGCACCACTAAAAAAGTTACAGCATTTCAATGTTGCAAACTTTGATAGTTATATTACGCACAGAATAAAAGTTAGTGAATTTTGAAGTTGCATCAGTGTTTAATTTTTTACTCAACGATAGTACTGTTATAACGACATCTCAAATTGACACTAGTACTTTATTGTCACAAAATTTCCTGGCTTTGTGACGCACCAGTAAAAAGTTACAGCATTTCCATGTTACAAACTTTGATAGTTATATTTCTCACAGTCTAAAAGTTAGTGAATTTTGAGTTTAATTTTTAACTGAAGGGTAGCACTGTTTTACCGATATCTCAATTTGACAATAGCACTTTATTGTCACAAAATTTCAAGGTCTTATGAAGCTCCAGTAAAAAGTTACAGCATTTCAATGTTGCAAACTTTGATAGTTATATTACGCACAGAATAAAAGTTGGTGAATTTTGAAGTTGCATCAGTGTTTAATGTTTTACTCAACGGTAGTACTGTTATACCGATATCTCAAATTGACAATAGTATACTATTGTCAAAAAATTTCACGGTCTTATGACGCTCCAGTAAAAAGTTACAGCATTTCAACGTTGCAAACTTTGATAGTTATATTACTCACAGTATAAAAGTTAGTGAAATTTGAAGTTGCATCAGTGTTTCATTTTTTACTCAAGGGTAGCACTGTTATACCGATATCTCAAATTGACAATAGTATACTATTGTCACAAAATTTCTAGGTTTTATGACGCACCAGTAAAAGGTTACAGCATTTCAATGTTGCAAACTTTGATAATTATATTACGCACATAATAAAAGTTAGTGAATTTTGAAGTTGCATCAGTGTTTAATTTTTTACTCAACGGTAGTACTGTTATACCGACATTTCAAATTGACACTAGTACTTTATTGTCACAAAATTTCCTGGCTTTTTGACGCACCAGTAAGAAGTTACAGCATTTCAATGTTGCAAACTTTGATAATTATATTGCGCAGAGTATAAAAGTTAGTGAAACTTGAAGTTGCATCAGTGTTTCATTTTTTACTCAAGGGTAGCACTGTTTTACCGATATCTCAAATTGACAATAGACTTTATTGTCACTAAATTTCAAGGTCTTATGAAGCTCCAGTAAAAAGTTACAGTATTTCAATGTTGCAAACTTTGATAGTTATATTGCGCACAGTACAAAAGTTAGTGAAATTTGAAGTTGCATCAGTGTTTCATTTTTTACTCAAGGGTACCACTGTTATACCGATATCTCAAATTGACAATAGTATACTATTGTCACAAAATTTCAAGGTTTTATGACGCACCAGTAAAAAGTTCCAGCATTTCAATGTTGCAAACTTTGATATTTATATTACGCACAGAATAAAAGTTAGTGAATTTTGAAGTTGCATCAGTGTTTAATTTTTTACTCAAAGGTAGTACTGTTATACTGATATTTCAAATTGACTATAGTGCATTATTGTCACAACATTTCGAAGTTTTTTGAATCACCAGTAAAAAGTTACAGCATTTTAATGTTGCAAACTTTGATAGTTATATTACTCACAGTATAAAAGTTTGTGAATTTTTAAGTTGCATCAGTGTTTCATTTTTTACTCAAGGGTAGCACTGTTTTACCGATATCTCAAATTGGCAATAGCACTTTATTGTCAGTAAATTTCAAGGTCTTATGAAGCTCCAGTAAAAAGTTACAGCATTTCAATGTTGTAAACTTTGATAGTTACATTACGCACAGAAGTTGCATCAGTGTTTAATTTTTTACTCAACGGTAGTACTGTTATACCGATATCTCAAATTGATAATAGTATACTATTGTCAAAAAATTTCACGGTCTTATGACGCTCCAGTAAAAAGTTACAGCATTTCAATGTTGCAAACTTTGATAGTTATATTACTCACAGTATAAAAGTTAGTGAAATTTGAAGTTGCATCAGTGTTTCATTTTTTACTCAAGGGTAGCACTGTTATACCGATATCTCAAATTGACAATAGTATACTATTGTCACAAAATTTCAAGGTTTTATGACGCACCAGTAAAAAGTTACAGCATTTCAATGTTGCAAACTTTGATAGTTATATTACGCACAGAATAAAAGTTAGTGAATTTTGAAGTTGCATCAGTGTTTAATTTTTTACTCAACGATAGTACTGTTATAACGACATCTCAAATTGACAATAGCACTTTATGGTCACAAAATTTCAAGGTCTTATGAAGCTCCAGTAAAAAGTTACAGCATTTCAATGTTGCAAACTTTGATAGTTATATTACGCACAGAATAAAAGTTGGTGAATTTTGAAGTTGCATCAGTGTTTAATGTTTTACTCAACGGTAGTACTGTTATACCGATATCTCAAATTGACAATAGTATACTATTGTCAAAAAATTTCACGGTCTTATGACGCTCCAGTAAAAAGTTACAGCATTTCAACGTTGCAAACTTTGATAGTTATATTACTCACAGTATAAAAGTTAGTGAAATTTGGAGTTGCATCAGTGTTTCATTTTTTACTCAAGGCTAGCACTGTTATACCGATATCTCAAATTGACAATAGTATACTATTGTCACAAAATTTCAAGGTTTTATGACGCACCAGTAAAAGGTTACAGCATTTCAATGTTGCAAACTTTGATAGTTATATTACGCACATAATAAAAGTTAGTGAATTTTGAAGTTGCATCAGTGTTTAATTTTTTACTCAACGGTAGTACTGTTATACCGACATTTCAAATTGACACTAGTACTTTATTGTCACAAAATTTCCTGGATTTTTGACGCACCAGTAAAAAGTTACAGCATTTCAATGTTGCAAACTTTGATAGTTATATTGCGCAGAGTATAAAAGTTAGTGAAACTTGAAGTTGCATCAGTGTTTCATTTTTTACTCAAGGGTAGCACTGTTTTACCGATATCTCAAATTGACAATAGACTTTATTGTCGATAAATTTCAAGGTCTTATGAAGCTCCAGTAAAAAGTTACAGTATTTCAATGTTGCAAACTTTGATAGTTATATTGCGCACAGTACAAAAGTTAGTGAAATTTGAAGTTGCATCAGTGTTTCATTTTTTACTCAAGGGTACCACTGTTATACCGATATCTCAAATTGACAATAGTATACTATTGTCACAAAATTTCAAGGTTTTATGACGCACCAGTAAAAAGTTGCAGCATTTCAATGTTGCAAACTTTGATAGTTATATTACGCACAGAATAAAAGTTAGTGAATTTTGAAGTTGCATCAGTGTTTAATTTTTTACTCAAAGGTAGTACTGTTATACCGATATTTCAAATTGACTATAGTGCATTATTGTCACAACATTTCGAAGTTTTTTGAATCACCAGTAAAAAGTTACAGCATTTTAATGTTGCAAACTTTGATAGTTATATTACTCACAGTATAAAAGTTTGTGAATTTTTAAGTTGCATCAGTGTTTCATTTTTTACTCAAGGGTAGCACTGTTTTACCGATATCTCAAATTGACAATAGCACTTTATTGTCAGTAAATTTCAAGGTCTTATGAAGCTCCAGTAAAAAGTTACAGCATTTCAATGTTGTAAACTTTGATAGTTATATTACGCACAGAAGTTGCATCAGTGTTTAATTTTTTACTCAACGGTAGTACTGTTATACCGATATCTCAAATTGATAATAGTATACTATTGTCAAAAAATTTCACGGTCTTATGACGCTCCAGTAAAAAGTTACAGCATTTCAATGTTCCAAACTTTGATAGTTATATTACGCACAGAATAAAAGTTGGTGAATTTTGAAGTTGCATCAGTGTTTAATGTTTTACTCAACGGTAGTACTGTTATACCGATATCTCAAATTGACAATAGTATACTATTGTCAAAAAATTTCACGGTCTTATGACGCTCCAGTAAAAAGTTACAGCATTTCAACGTTGCAAACTTTGATAGTTATATTACTCACAGTATAAAAGTTAGTGAAATTTGGAGTTGCATCAGTGTTTCATTTTTTACTCAAGGCTAGCACTGTTATACCGATATCTCAAATTGACAATAGTATACTATTGTCACAAAATTTCAAGGTTTTATGACGCACCAGTAAAAGGTTACAGCATTTCAATGTTGCAAACTTTGATAGTTATATTACGCACATAATAAAAGTTAGTGAATTTTGAAGTTGCATCAGTGTTTAATTTTTTACTCAAAGGTAGTACTGTTATACCGACATTTCAAATTGACACTAGTACTTTATTGTCACAAAATTTCCTGGCTTTTTGACGCACCAGTAAAAAGTTACAGCATTTCAATGTTGCAAACTTTGATAGTTATATTGCGCAGAGTATAAAAGTTAGTGAAACTTGAAGTTGCATCAGTGTTTCATTTTTTACTCAAGGGTAGCACTGTTTTACCGATATCTCAAATTGACAATAGACTTTATTGTCGATAAATTTCAAGGTCTTATGAAGCTCCAGTAAAAAGTTACAGTATTTCAATGTTGCAAACTTTGATAGTTATATTGCGCACAGTACAAAAGTTAGTGAAATTTGAAGTTGCATCAGTGTTTCATTTTTTACTCAAGGGTACCACTGTTATACCGATATCTCAAATTGACAATAGTATACTATTGTCACAAAATTTCAAGGTTTTATGACGCACCAGTAAAAAGTTGCAGCATTTCAATGTTGCAAACTTTGATAGTTATATTACGCACAGTATAAAAGTTAGTGAATTTTGAAGTTGCATCAGTGTTTAATTTTTTACTCAAAGGTAGTACTGTTATACCGATATTTCAAATTGACTATAGTGCATTATTGTCACAACATTTCGAAGTTTTTTGAATCACCAGTAAAAAGTTACAGCATTTTAATGTTGCAAACTTTGATAGTTATATTACTCACAGTATAAAAGTTTGTGAATTTTTAAGTTGCATCAGTGTTTCATTTTTTACTCAAGGGTAGCACTGTTATACCGATATCTCAAATTGACAATAGTACTTTATTGTCAGAAAATTTCAAAGCCTTATAATGCTCCAGTAAAAAGTAACAGCATTTCAATGTTGTAAACTTTGATATGTATATTACGCACAGAAGTTGCATCAGTGTTTAATTTTTTACTCAACGGTAGTACTGTTATACCGATATCTCAAATTGATAATAGTATACTATTGTCAAAAAATTTCACGGTCTTATGACGCTCCAGTAAAAAGTTACAGCATTTCAATGTTCCAAACTTTGATAGTTATATTACGCACAGAATAAAAGTTGGTGAATTTTGAAGTTGCATCAGTGTTTAATGTTTTACTCAACGGTAGTACTGTTATACCGATATCTCAAATTGACAATAGTATACTATTGTCAAAAAATTTCACGGTCTTATGACGCTCCAGTAAAAAGTTACAGCATTTCAACGTTGCAAACTTTGATAGTTATATTACTCACAGTATAAAAGTTAGTGAAATTTGGAGTTGCATCAGTGTTTCATTTTTTACTCAAGGCTAGCACTGTTATACCGATATCTCAAATTGACAATAGTATACTATTGTCACAAAATTTCAAGGTTTTATGACGCACCAGTAAAAGGTTACAGCATTTCAATGTTGCAAACTTTGATAGTTATATTACGCACATAATAAAAGTTAGTGAATTTTGAAGTTGCATCAGTGTTTAATTTTTTACTCAACGGTAGTACTGTTATACCGACATTTCAAATTGACACTAGTACTTTATTGTCACAAAATTTCCTGGCTTTTTGACGCACCAGTAAAAAGTTACAGCATTTCAATGTTGCAAACTTTGATAGTTATATTGCGCAGAGTATAAAAGTTAGTGAAACTTGAAGTTGCATCAGTGTTTCATTTTTTACTCAAGGGTAGCACTGTTTTACCGATATCTCAAATTGACAATAGACTTTATTGTCGATAAATTTCAAGGTCTTATGAAGCTCCAGTAAAAAGTTACAGTATTTCAATGTTGCAAACTTTGATAGTTATATTGCGCACAGTACAAAAGTTAGTGAAATTTGAAGTTGCATCAGTGTTTCATTTTTTACTCAAGGGTACCACTGTTATACCGATATCTCAAATTGACAATAGTATACTATTGTCACAAAATTTCAAGGTTTTATGACGCACCAGTAAAAAGTGGCAGCATTTCAATGTTGCAAACTTTGATAGTTATATTACGCACAGAATAAAAGTTAGTGAATTTTGAAGTTGCATCAGTGTTTAATTTTTTACTCAAAGGTAGTACTGTTATACCGATATTTCAAATTGACTATAGTGCATTATTGTCACAACATTTCGAAGTTTTTTGAATCACCAGTAAAAAGTTACAGCATTTTAATATTGCAAACTTTGATAGTTATATTACTCACAGTATAAAAGTTAGTGAATTTTTAAGTTGCATCAGTGTTTCATTTTTTACTCAAGGGTAGCACTGTTTTACCGATATCTCAAATTGACAATAGCACTTTATTGTCAGTAAATTTCAAGGTCTTATGAAGCTCCAGTAAAAAGTTACAGCATTTCAATGTTGCAAACTTTGATAGTTATATTGCGCACAGTATAAAATTTAGTGAAATTTGAAGTTGCATCAGTGTTTCATTTTTTACTCAAAATATCACTGTTATACCATATCTCAAATTGACAATAGTATACTATTGTCACAAAATTTCAATGTTTTATGACGCACCAGTAAAAAGTTACAGCATTTTAATGTTGCAAACTTTGATAGTTATATTACGCACAGTATAAAAGTTAGTGAATTTTTAAGTTACATCAGTGTTTCATTTTTTACTCAAAATTAGCACTGTTATACCGATATCTCAAATTGACAATAGTATACTATTGTCACAAAATTTCAATGTTTTATGACGCACCAGTAAAAAGTTACAGCATTTCTATGTTCCAAACTTTGATAGTTATATTTCTCACAGTCTAAAAGTTAGTGAATTTTGAAGTTGCATCAGTGTTTAATTTTTAACTGAAGGGTAGCACTGTTTTACCGATATCTCAATTTGACAATAGCACTTTATTGTCACAAAATTTCAAGGTCTTATGAAGCTCCAGTAAAAAGTTACAGCATTTCAATGTTGCAAACTTTGATAGTTATATTACGCACAGAATAAAAGTTGGTGAATTTTGAAGTTGCATCAGTGTTTAATTTTTTACTCAACGGTAGTACTGTTATACCGATATCTCAAATTGACAATAGTATACTATTGTCAAAAAATTTCACGGTCTTATGACGCTCCAGTAAAAAGTTACAGCATTTCAATGTTGCAAACTTTGATAGTTATATTACTCACAGTATAAAAGTTAGTGAAATTTGAAGTTGCATCAGTGTTTCATTTTTTACTCAAGGGTAGCACTGTTATACCGATATCTCAAATTGACAATAGTATACTATTGTCACAAAATTTCAAGGTTTTATGACGCACCAGTAAAAAGTTACAGCATTTCAATGTTGCAAACTTTGATAGTTATATTACGCACAGAATAAAAGTTAGTGAATTTTGAAGTTGCATCAGTGTTTAATTTTTTACTCAACGATAGTACTGTTATAACGACATCTCAAATTGACACCAGTACTTTATTGTCACAAAATGTCCAGGCTTTCTGACGCACCAGTAAAAAGTTACAGCATTTCAATGTTGCAAACTTTGATAGTTATATTGCGCACAGTATAAAAGTTAGTGAAAATTGAAGTTGCATCAGTGTTTCATTTTTTGCTCAAGGGTAGCACTGTTATACCGATATCTCAAATTGACAATAGTATACTATTGTCACAAAATTTCAAGGTTTTATGACGCACCAGTAAAAAGTTACAGCATTTCAATGTTGCAAACTTTGATAGTTATATTACTCACAGTATAAAAGTTAGTGAAATTTGAAGTTGCATCAGTGTTTCATTTTTTACTCAAGGGTAGCACTGTTGTACCGATATCTCAAATTGACAATAGTATACTATTGTCACAAAATTTCAAGGTTTTATGACGCACCCCTAAAAAAGTTACAGCATTTCAATGTTGCAAACTTTGATAGTTATATTGCGCACAGAATAAAAGTTAGTGAATTTTGAAGTTGCACCAGTGTTTAATTTTTTTACTCAACGGTAGTACTGTTATACCGACATCTCAAATTGACACTAGTACTTTATTGTCACAAAATTTCCTGGCTTTGTGACGCACCAGTAAAAAGTTACAGCATTTCCATGTTACAAACTTTGATAGTTATATTTCTCACAGTCTAAAAGTTAGTGAATTTTGAAGTTGCATCAGTGTTTAATTTTTAACTGAAGGGTAGCACTGTTTTACCGATATCTCAATTTGACAATAGCACTTTATTGTCACAAAATTTCCAGGTCTTATGAAGCTCCAGTAAAAAGTTACAGCATTTCAATGTTGCAAACTTTGATGTTGTGAATTTTGAAGTTGCATCAGTGTTTAATTTTTTACTCAACGGTAGTACTGTTATACCGATATCTCAAATTGACAATAGTATACTATTGTCTAAAAATTTCACGGTCTTATGACGCTCCAGTAAAAAGTTACAGCATTTCAACGTTGTAAACTTTGATAGTTATATTACTCACAGTATAAAAGTTAGTGAAATTTGAAGTTGCATCAGTGTTTCATTTTTTACTCAAGGGTAGCACTGTTATACCGATATCTCAAATTGACAATAGACTTTATTGTCGATAAATTTCAAGGTCTTATGAAGCTCCAGTAAAAAGTTACAGTATTTCAATGTTGCAAACTTTGATAGTTATATTGCGCACAGTACAAAAGTTAGTGAAATTTGAAGTTGCATCAGTGTTTCATTTTTTACTCAAGGGTACCACTGTTATACCGATATCTCAAATTGACAATAGTATACTATTGTCACAAAATTTCAAGGTTTTATGACGCACCAGTAAAAAGTTGCAGCATTTCAATGTTGCAAACTTTGATAGTTATATTACGCACAGAATAAAAGTTAGTGAATTTTGAAGTTGCATCAGTGTTTAATTTTTTACTCAAAGGTAGTACTGTTATACCGATATTTCAAATTGACTATAGTGCATTATTGTCACAACATTTCGAAGTTTTTTGAATCACCAGTAAAAAGTTACAGCATTTTAATATTGCAAACTTTGATAGTTATATTACTCACAGTATAAAAGTTAGTGAATTTTTAAGTTGCATCAGTGTTTCATTTTTTACTCAAGGGTAGCACTGTTTTACCGATATCTCAAATTGACAATAGCACTTTATTGTCAGTAAATTTCAAGGTCTTATGAAGCTCCAGTAAAAAGTTACAGCATTTCAATGTTGCAAACTTTGATAGTTATATTGCGCACAGTATAAAATTTAGTGAAATTTGAAGTTGCATCAGTGTTTCATTTTTTACTCAAAATATCACTGTTATACCATATCTCAAATTGACAATAGTATACTATTGTCACAAAATTTCAATGTTTTATGACGCACCAGTAAAAAGTTACAGCATTTTAATGTTGCAAACTTTGATAGTTATATTACGCACAGTATAAAAGTTAGTGAATTTTTAAGTTACATCAGTGTTTCATTTTTTACTCAAAATTAGCACTGTTATACCGATATCTCAAATTGACAATAGTATACTATTGTCACAAAATTTCAATGTTTTATGACGCACCAGTAAAAAGTTACAGCATTTCTATGTTCCAAACTTTGATAGTTATATTTCTCACAGTCTAAAAGTTAGTGAATTTTGAAGTTGCATCAGTGTTTAATTTTTAACTGAAGGGTAGCACTGTTTTACCGATATCTCAATTTGACAATAGCACTTTATTGTCACAAAATTTCAAGGTCTTATGAAGCTCCAGTAAAAAGTTACAGCATTTCAATGTTGCAAACTTTGATAGTTATATTACGCACAGAATAAAAGTTGGTGAATTTTGAAGTTGCATCAGTGTTTAATTTTTTACTCAACGGTAGTACTGTTATACCGATATCTCAAATTGACAATAGTATACTATTGTCAAAAAATTTCACGGTCTTATGACGCTCCAGTAAAAAGTTACAGCATTTCAATGTTGCAAACTTTGATAGTTATATTACTCACAGTATAAAAGTTAGTGAAATTTGAAGTTGCATCAGTGTTTCATTTTTTACTCAAGGGTAGCACTGTTATACCGATATCTCAAATTGACAATAGTATACTATTGTCACAAAATTTCAAGGTTTTATGACGCACCAGTAAAATGTTACAGCATTTCAATGTTGCAAACTTTGATATTTATATTACGCACAGAATAAAAGTTAGTGAATTTTGAAGTTGCATCAGTGTTTAATTTTTTACTCAACGATAGTACTGTTATAACGACATCTCAAATTGACACCAGTACTTTATTGTCACAAAATGTCCAGGCTTTCTGACGCACCAGTAAAAAGTTACAGCATTTCAATGTTGCAAACTTTGATAGTTATATTGCGCACAGTATAAAAGTTAGTGAAAATTGAAGTTGCATCAGTGTTTCATTTTTTGCTCAAGGGTAGCACTGTTATACCGATATCTCAAATTGACAATAGTATACTATTGTCACAAAATTTCAAGGTTTTATGACGCACCAGTAAAAAGTTACAGCATTTCAATGTTGCAAACTTTGATAGTTATATTACTCACAGTATAAAAGTTAGTGAAATTTGAAGTTGCATCAGTGTTTCATTTTTTACTCAAGGGTAGCACTGTTGTACCGATATCTCAAATTGACAATAGTATACTATTGTCACAAAATTTCAAGGTTTTATGACGCACCCCTAAAAAAGTTACAGCATTTCAATGTTGCAAACTTTGATAGTTATATTGCGCACAGAATAAAAGTTAGTGAATTTTGAAGTTGCACCAGTGTTTAATTTTTTTACTCAACGGTAGTACTGTTATACCGACATCTCAAATTGACACTAGTACTTTATTGTCACAAAATTTCCTGGCTTTGTGACGCACCAGTAAAAAGTTACAGCATTTCCATGTTACAAACTTTGATAGTTATATTTCTCACAGTCTAAAAGTTAGTGAATTTTGAAGTTGCATCAGTGTTTAATTTTTAACTGAAGGGTAGCACTGTTTTACCGATATCTCAATTTGACAATAGCACTTTATTGTCACAAAATTTCCAGGTCTTATGAAGCTCCAGTAAAAAGTTACAGCATTTCAATGTTGCAAACTTTGATGTTGTGAATTTTGAAGTTGCATCAGTGTTTAATTTTTTACTCAACGGTAGTACTGTTATACCGATATCTCAAATTGACAATAGTATACTATTGTCTAAAAATTTCACGGTCTTATGACGCTCCAGTAAAAAGTTACAGCATTTCAACGTTGTAAACTTTGATAGTTATATTACTCACAGTATAAAAGTTAGTGAAATTTGAAGTTGCATCAGTGTTTCATTTTTTACTCAAGGGTAGCACTGTTATACCGATATCTCAAATTGACAATAGTATACTATTGTCACAAAATTTCAAGGTTTTATGACGCACCAGTAAAAGGTTACAGCATTTCAATGTTGCAAACTTTGATAGTTATATTACGCACAGAATAAAAGTTAGTGAATTTTGAAGTTGCATCAGTGTTTAATTTTTTACTCAACGGTAGTACTGTTATACCAATATTTCAAATTGACTATAGTGCATTATTGTCACAACATTTCGAAGTTTTTTGACGCACCAGTAAAAAGTTACAGCATTTTAATGTTGCAAACTTTGATAGTTATATTACTCACAGTATAAAAGTTAGTGAAATTTGAAGTTGCATCAGTGGTTCATTTTTAACTGAAGGGTAGCACTGTTTTACCGATATCTCAAATTGACAATAGCACTTTATTGTCACAAAATTTCAAGGTCTTATGAAGCTGCAGTAAAAAGTTACAGAATTTCAATGTTGCAAACTTTGATAGTTATATTGCGCACAGTATAAAAGTTAGTGAAAATTGAAGTTGCATCAGTGTTTCATTTTTTACTCAAGGGTAGCACTGTTATACCGATATCTCAAATTGACAATAATATACTATTGTCAACAAATTTCACGGTCTTATGACGCTCCAGTAAAAAGTTACAGCATTTCAATGTTGCAAACTTTGATAGTTATATTACTCACAGTATAAAAGTTAGTGAAATTTGAAGTTGCATCAGTGTTTCATTTTTTACTCAAGGGTAGCACTGTTGTACCGATATCTCAAATTGACAATAGTATACTATTGTCTCAAAATTTCAAGGTTTTATGACGCACCCCTAAAAAAGTTACAGCATTTCAATGTTGCAAACTTTGATAGTTATATTGCGCACAGAATAAAAGTTAGTGAATTTTGAAGTTGCACCAGTGTTTAATTTTTTTACTCAACGGTAGTACTGTTATACCGACATCTCAAATTGACACTAGTACTTTATTGTCACAAAATTTCCTGGCTTTGTGACGCACCAGTAAAAAGTTACAGCATTTCCATGTTACAAACTTTGATAGTTATATTTCTCACAGTCTAAAAGTTAGTGAAATTTGAAGTTGCATCAGTGTTTAATTTTTAACTGAAGGGTAGCACTGTTTTACCGATATCTCAATTTGATAATAGCACTTTATTGTCACAAAATTTCCAGGTCTTATGAAGCTCCAGTAAAAAGTTACAGCATTTCAATGTTGCAAACTTTGATAGTTATATTACGCACAGAATAAAAGTTGGTGAATTTTGAAGTTGCATCAGTGTTTAATTTTTTACTCAACGGTAGTACTGTTATACCAATATTTCAAATTGACTATAGTGCATTATTGTCACAACATTTCGAAGTTTTTTGACGCACCAGTAAAAAGTTACAGCATTTTAATGTTGCAAACTTTGATAGTTATATTACTCACAGTATAAAAGTTAGTGAAATTTGAAGTTGCATCAGTGGTTCATTTTTAACTGAAGGGTAGCACTGTTTTACCGATATCTCAAATTGACAATAGCACTTTATTGTCACAAAATTTCAAGGTCTTATGAAGCTGCAGTAAAAAGTTACAGAATTTCAATGTTGCAAACTTTGATAGTTATATTGCGCACAGTATAAAAGTTAGTGAAATTTGAAGTTGCATCAGTGTTCCATTTTTTACTCAAGGGTAGCACTGTTATACCGATATCTCAAATTGACAATAGTATATTATTGTCACAAAATTTCAAGGTTTTATGACGCACCAGTAAAAAGTTACAGCTTTTCAATGTTGCAAACTTTGATAGTTATATTACGCACAGAATAAAAGTTAGTGAATTTTGAAGTTGCATCAGTGTTTAATTTTTTACTCAACGATAGTACTGTTATACCGACATCTCAAATTGACACCAGTACTTTATTGTCACAAAATGTCCAGGCTTTCTGACGCACCAGTAAAAAGTTACAGCATTTCAATGTTGCAAACTTTGATAGTTATATTGCGCACAGTATAAAAGTTAGTGAAAATTGAAGTTGCATCAGTGTTTCATTTTTTACTCAAGGGTAGCACTGTTATACCGATATCTCAAATTGACAATAGTATACTATTGTCAAAAAATTTCACGGTCTTATGACGCTCCAGTAAAAAGTTACAGCATTTCAATGTTGCAAACTTTGATAGTTATATTACTCACAGTATAAAAGTTAGTGAAATTTGAAGTTGCATCAGTGTTTCATTTTTTACTCAAGGGTAGCACTGTTGTACCGATATCTCAAATTGACAATAGTATACAATTGTCACAAAATTTCAAGGTTTTATGACGCACCACTAAAAAAGTTACAGCATTTCAATGTTGCAAACTTTGATAGTTATATTACGCACAGAATAAAAGTTAGTGAATTTTGAAGTTGCACCAGTGTTTAATTTTTTACTCAATGGTAGCACTGTTATACCGACATCTCAAATTGACACTAGTACTTTATTGTCACAAAATTTCCTGGCTTTTTGACGCACCAGTAAAAAGTTACAGCATTTCAATGTTGCAAACTTTGATAGTTATATTGCGCAGAGTATAAAAGTTAGTGAAACTTGAAGTTGCATCAGTGTTTCATTTTTTACTCAAGGGTAGCACTGTTTTACCGATATCTCAAATTGCCAATAGACTTTATTGTCACTAAATTTCAAGGTCTTATGAAGCTCCAGTAAAAAGTTACAGCATTTCAATGTTGCAAACTTTGATAGTTATATTGCGCACAGTATAAAATTTAGTGAAATTTGAAGTTGCATCAGTGTTTCATTTTTTACTCAAAATATCACTGTTATACCATATCTCAAATTGACAATAGTATACTATTGTCACAAAATTTCAATGTTTTATGACGCACCAGTAAAAACTTACAGCATCTTAATGTTGCAAACTTTGATAGTTATATTACGCACAGTATAAAAGTTATTGAATTTTTAAGTTGCATCAGTGTTTCATATTTTACTCAAAATTAGCACTGTTATACCGATATCTCAAATTGACAATAGTATCCTATTGTCACAAAATTTCAATGTTTTATGACGCACAAGTAAAAAGTTACAGCATTTCTATGTTACAAACTTTGATAGTTGTATTTCTCACAGTCTAAAAGTTAGTGAATTTTGAAGTTGCATCAGTGTTTAATTTTTAACTGAAGGGTAGCACTGTTTTAGCCATATCTCAATTTGACAATAGCACTTTATTGTCACAAAATTTCAAGGTCTTATGAAGCTGCAGTAAAAAGTTACAGCATTTCAATGTTGCAAACTTTGTTATTTATATTGCGCACAATATAAAAGTTAGTGAAATTTGAAGTTGCATCAGTGTTTCATTTTTTACTCAAGGGTAGCACTGTTATACCGATATCTCAAATTGACAATAGTATACTATTGTCACAAAATTTCAAGGTTTTATGACGCACCAGTAAAAAGTTACAGCATTTCAATGTTGCAAACTTTGATAGTTATATTACGCACAGAATAAAAGTTAGTGAATTTTGAAGTTGCATCAGTGTTTAATTTTTTTACTCAACGATAGTGCTGTTATACCGACATCTCAAATTGACACCAGTACTTTATTGTCACAAAATGTCCAGGCTTTCTGACGCACCAGTAAAAAGTTACAGCATTTCAATGTTGCAAACTTTGATACTTATATTGCGCACAGTATAAAAGTTAGTGAAAATTGAAGTTGCATCAGTGTTTCATTTTTTACTTAAGGGTAGCACTGTTATACCGATATCTCAAATTGACAATAGTATACTATTGTCACAAAATTTCAAGGTTTTATGACGCACCAGTAAAAGGTTACAGCATTTCAATGTTGCAAACTTTGATAGTTATATTACTCACAGTATAAAAGTTAGTGAAATTTGAAGTTGCATCAGTGTTTCATTTTTTACTCAAGGGTAGCACTGTTATACCGATATCTCAAATTGACAATAGTATACTATTGTCACAAAATATCAAGGTTTTATGACGCACCAGTAAAAGGTTACAGCATTTCAATGTTGCAAACTTTGATAGTTATATTACGCACAGAATAAAAGTTAGCGAATTTTGAAGTTGCATCAGTGTATAATTTTTTACTCAACGGTAGTACTGTTATACCGATATTTCAAATTGACTATAGTGCATTATTGTCACAACATTTCGAAGTTTTTTGACGCACCAGTAAAAAGATACAGCATTTTAATGTTGCAAACTTTGATAGTTATATTACTCATAGTATAAAAGCTAGTGAAATTTGAAGTTGCATCAGTGGTTCATTTTTAACTGAAGGGTAGCACTGTTTTACCGATATCTCAAATTGACAATAGCACTTTATTGTCACAAAATTTCAAGGTCTTATGAAGCTGCAGTAAAAAGTTACAGCATTTCAATGTTGCAAACTTTGATATTTATATTGCGCACAATATAAAAGTTAGTGAAATTTGAAGTTGCATCAGTGTTTCATTTTTACTCAAGGGTAGCACTGTTATACCGATATCTCAAATTGACAATAGTATACTATTGTCACAAAATTTCAAGGTTTTATGACGCACCAGTAAAAAGTTACAGCATTTCAATGTTGCAAACTTTGATAGTTATATTACGCACAGAATAAAAGTTAGTGAATTTTGAAGTTGCATCAGTGTTTAATTTTTTACTCAACGATAGTACTGTTATACCGACATCTCAAATTGACACCAGTACTTTATTGTCACAAAATGTCCAGGCTTTCTGACGCACCAGTAAAAAGTTACAGCATTTCAATGTTGCAAACTTTGATAGTTATATTGCGCACAGTATAAAAGTTATTGAAAATTGAAGTTGCATCAGTGTTTCATTTTTTACTCAAGGGTAGCACTGTTATACCGATATATCAAATTGACAATAGTATACTATTGTCACAAAATTTCAAGGTTTTATGACGCACCAGTAAAAAGTTACAGCATTTCAATGTTGCAAACTTTGATAGTTATATTACGCACAGAATAAAAGTTAGTGAAAATTGAAGTTGCACCAGTGTTTAATTTTTTACTCAACGGTAATACTGTTATACCGACATCTCAAATTGACACTAGTACTTTATTGTCACAAAATTTCCTGGCTTTTTGACGCACCAGTAAAAAGTTACAGCATTTCAATGTTGCAAACTTTGATAGTTATATTGCGTAGAGTATAAAAGTTAGTGAAACTTGAAGTTGCATCAGTGTTTCATTTTTTACTCAAGGGTAGCACTGTTTTACCGATATCTCAAATTGACAATAGACTTTATTGTCACTAAATTTCAAGGTCTTATGACGCTCCAGTAAAAAGTTACAGTATTTCAATGTTGCAAACTTTGATAATTATATTGCGCACAGTACAAAAGTTAGTGAAATTTGAAGTTGCATCAGTGTTTCATTTTTTACTCAAGGGTACCACTGTTATACCGATATCTCAAATTGACAATAGTATACTATTGTCACAAAAATTCAAGGCCTTATGACGCACCAGTAAAAAGTTACAGCATTTCAATGTTGCAAACTTTGATAGTTATATTACGCACAGTATAAAAGTTAGTGAATTTTGAAGTTGCATCAGTGTTTAATTTTTTACTCAACGGTAGTACTGTTATACCGATATTTCAAATTGACTATAATGCATTATTGTCACAACATTTCGAAGTTTTTTGATGCACCAGTAAAAAGTTACAGCATTTTAATGTTGCAAACTTTGATAGTTATATTACTCACAGTATAAAAGTTAGTGAATTTTTAAGTTGCATCAGTGTTTCATTTTTTACTCAAGGGTAGCACTGTTTTACCGATATCTCAAATTGACAATAGCACTTTATTGTCAGTAAATTTCAAGGTCTTATGAAGCTCCAGTAAAAAGTTACAGCATTTCAATGTTGCAAACTTTGATAGTTATATTGCGCACAGTATAAAATTTAGTGAAATTTGAAGTTGCTTCAGTGTTTCATTTTTTACTCAAAATATCACTGTTATACCATATCTCAAATTGACAATAGTATACTATTGTTACAAAATTTCAATGTTTTATGACGCACCAGTAAAAAGTTACAGCATTTTAATGTTGCAAACTTTGATAGTTATATTACGCACAGTATAAAAGTTAGTGAATTTTTAAGTTGCATCAGTGTTTCATTTTTTACTCAAAATTAGCACTGTTATACCGATATCTCAAATTGACAATAGTATACTATTGTCACAAAATTTCAATGTTTTATGACGCACCAGTAAAAAGTTACAGCATTTCTATGTTACAAACTTTGATAGTTATATTTCTCACAGTCTAAAAGTTAGTGAATTTTGAAGTTGCATCAGTGTTTAATTTTTAACTGAAGGGTAGCACTGTTTTACCGATATCTCAGTTT
Organism: Clusia tigrina; assembly: GCA_920105625.2. Lineage (NCBI taxonomy): Eukaryota > Metazoa > Arthropoda > Insecta > Diptera > Clusiidae > Clusia > Clusia tigrina. The sequence continues at coordinate 202,256,275 of OV050030.1, read as the reverse complement.
GACAATAGCACTTTATTGTCACAAAATTTCAAGGTCTTATGAAGCTCCAGTAAAAAGTTACAGCATTTCAATGTTGCAAACTTTGTTAGTTATATTACGCACAGAATAAAAGTTGGTGAATTTTGAAGTTGCATCAGTGTTTAATTTTTTACTCAACGGTAGTACTGTTATACCGATATCTCAAATTGACAATAGTATACTATTGTCAAAAAATTTCGCGGTCTTATGACGCACCAGTAAAAAGTTACAGCATTTCAATGTTGCAAACTTTGATAGTTATATTACGCACAGAATAAAAGTTAGTGAATTTTGAAGTTGCATCAGTGTTTAATTTTTTACTCAACGATAGTACTGTTATACCGACATCTCAAATTGACACCAGTAATTTATTGTCACAAAACGTCCAGGCTTTCTGACGCACCAGTAAAAAGTTACAGCATTTCAATGTTGCAAACTTTGATATTTATATTGCGCACAGTATAAAAGTTAGTGAAAATTGAAGTTGCATCAGTGTTTCATTTTTTACTCAAGGGTAGCACTGTTATACCGATATCTCAAATTGACAATAGTATACTATTGTCAAAAAATTTCACGGTCTTATGACGCTCCAGTAAAAAGTTACAGCATTTCAATGTTGCAAACTTTGATAGTTATATTACGCACAGAATAAAAGTTAGTGAATTTTGAAGTTGCATCAGTGTTTAATTTTTTACTCAACGATAGTACTGTTATACCGACATCTCAAATTGACACCAGTAATTTATTGTCACAAAACGTCCAGGCTTTCTGACGCACCAGTAAAAAGTTACAGCATTTCAATGTTGCAAACTTTGATAGTTTATATTACTCACATTATAAAAGTTAGTGAAATTTGAAGTTGCATCAGTGTTTCATTTTTTACTCAAGGGTAGCACTGTTGTACCGATATCTCAAATTGACAATAGTATACTATTGTCACAAAATTTCAAGGTTTTATGATGCACCACTAAAAAAGTTACAGCATTTCAATGTTGCAAACTTTGATAGTTATATTACGCACAGAATAAAAGTTAGTGAATTTTGAATATGCACCAGTGTTTAATTTTTTACTCAACGGTAATACTGTTATACCGACATCTCAAATTGACACTAGTACTTTATTGTCACAAAATTTCCTGGCTTTGTGACGCACCAGTAAAAAGTTACAGCATTTCCATGTTACAATCTTTGATAGTTATATTTCTCACAGTCTAAAAGTTAGTGAATTTTGAAGTTGCATCAGTGTTTAATTTTTAACTGAATGGTAGCACTGATTTACCGATATCTCAATTTGACAATAGCAGTTTATTGTCACAAAATTTCAAGGTCTTATGAGGCTCCAGTAAAAAGTTACAGCATTTCAATGTTGCAAACTTTGATAATTATAATACGCACAGAATAAAAGTTTGTGAATTTTGAAGTTGCATCAGTGTTTAATTTTTTACTCAACGGTAGTACTGTTATACCGACATCTCAAATTGTCACCAGTACTTTATTGTCACAAAATGTCCAGGCTTTCTGACGCACCAGTAAAAAGTTACAGCATTTCAATGTTGCAAACTTTGATAGTTATATTGCGCACAGTATAAAAGTTAGTGAAAATTGAAGTTGCATCAGTGTTTCACTTTTTACTCAAGGGTAGCACTGTTATACCGATATCTCAAATTGACAATAGTATACTATTGTCAAAAAATTTCACGGTCTTATGACGCTCCAGTAAAAAGTTACAGCATTTCAGTGTTGCAAACTTTGATAGTTATATTACTCACAGTATAAAAGTTAGTGAAATTTGAAGTTGCATCAGTGTTTCATTTTTTACTCAAGGGTAGCACTGTTGTACCGATATCTCAAATTGACAATAGTATACTATTGTCAGACAATTTCAAGGTTTTATGACGCACCACTAAAAAAGTTGCAGCATTTCAATGTTGCAAATTTTGATAGTTATATTACCCACAGAATAAAAGTTAGTGAATTTTGAAGTTGCACCAGTGTTTAATTTTTTACTCAACGGTAGTACTGTTATACCGACATCTCAAATTGACACTAGTACTTTATTGTCACAAAATTTCCTGGCTTTGTGACGCACCAGAAAAAGTTACAGCATTTCAATGTTGCAAACTTTGATAGTTATATTACACACAGAATAAAAGTTAGTGAATTTTGAAGTTGCATTAGTGTTTAATTTTTTACTCAACGGTAGTACTGTTATACCGATATTTCAAATTGACTATAGTGCATTATTGTCACAACATTTTGAAGTTTTTTGACGCACCAGTAAAAAGTTACAGCATTTTAATGTTGCAAACTTTGATAGTTGTATTACTCACAGTATAAAAATGAGTGAATTTTTAAGTTGCATCAGTGTTTCATTTTTTACTCAAGGGTAGCACTGTTTTACCGATATCTCAAATTGACAATAGCACTTTATTGTCAGTAAATTTCAAGGTCTTATGAAGCTCCAGTAAAAAGTTACAGCATTTTCATGTTGCAAACTTTGATAGTTATATTACGCACAGTATAAAAGTTAGTGAATTTTTAAGTTGCATCAGTGTTTCATTTTTTACTCAAAATTAGCACTGTTATACCGATATCTCAAATTGACAATAGTATACTATTGTCACAAAATTTCAATGTTGTATGACGCACCAGTAAAAAGTTACAGCATTTCTATGTTACAATTTTTGATAGTTATATTTCTCACAGTCTAAAAGTTAGTGAATTTTGAAGTTGCATCAGTGTTTAATTTTTAACTGAAGGGTAGCACTGTTTTACCGATTTCTCAAATTGACAATAGTATACTATTGTCACAAAATTTTAAGGTTTTATGACGCACTAGTAAAAAGTTACAGCATTTCAATGTTGCAAACTTTGATAGTTATATTACGCACAGATTAAATGTTAGTGAATTTTGAAGTTGCATCAGTGTTTAATTTTTTACTCAACGGTAGTACTGTTATACCGATATTTCAAATTGACTATAGTGCATTATTGTCACAACATTTCGAAGTTTTTTGACGCACCAGTAAAAAGTTACAGCATTTTAATGTTGCAAACTTTGATATTTATATTACTCACAGTATAAAAGTTAGTGAATTTTGAAGTTGTATCAGTGTTTAATTTTTTACTCAAGGGTAGCACTGTTATACCGATATCTCAAATTGACAATAGTATACTATTGTCAAAAAATTTCACGGTCTTATGACGCTCCAGTAAAAAGTTACAGCATTTCAATGTTGCAAACTTTGATAGTTATATTACTCACAGTATAAAAGTTAGTGAAATTTGAAGTTGCGCACCAGTGTTTAATTTTTTACTCAACGGTAGTACTGTTATACCGACATCTCAAATTGACACTAGTACTTTAGTGTCACAAAATTGCCTGGCTTTTTGACGCACCAGTAAAAAGTTACAGCATTTCAATGTTGCAAACTTCGATAGTTATATAGCACAGAGTATAAAAGTTAGTGAAACTTGAAGTTGCATCAGTGTTTAATTTTGTACTCAAAGGTAGCACATTTATATTGATATCTCAAATTTACAATAGTATACTATTGTCACAAAATTTCAAGGTTTTATGACGCACCAGTAAAAAGTTACAGCATTTTTATGTTGCAAACTTTGATAGTTATATTTCTCACAGTCTAAAAGTTAGTGAATTTTTAAGTTGCATCAGTGTTTCATTTTTTACTCAAGGGTAGCACTGTTTTACCGGTATCTCAAATTGACAATAGACTTTATTGTCACTAAATTTCAAGGCCTTATGAAGCTCCAGTAAAAAGTTACAGCATTTCAATGTTGCAAACTTTGATAGTTATATTGCGCACAGTACAAAAGTTAGTGAAATTTGAAGTTGCATCAGTGTTTCATTTTTTTTTACTCAAGGGTAGCACTGTTATACCGACATCTCAAATTGTCCCCAGTACTTTATTGTCACAAAATGTCCAGGCTTTCTGACGCACCCGTAAAAAGTTACAGCATTTCAATGTTGCAAACTTTGATAGTTATATTGCGCACAGTATAAAAGTTAGTGAAAATTGAAGATGCATCAGTGTTTCATTTTTTACTCAAGGGTAGCACTGTTATACCGGTATCTCAAATTGACAATAGTATACTATTGTCAAAAAATTTCACGGTCTTATGACGCTCCAGTAAAAAGTGACAGCATTTCAATGTTGCAAACTTTGATAGTTATATTACTCACAGTATAAAAGTTAGTGAAATTTGAAGTTGCATCAGTGTTTCATTTTTTACTCAAGGGTAGCACTGTTGTACCGATATCTCAAATTGACAATAGTATACTATTGTCACAAAATTTCAAGGTTTTTTACGCACCACTAAAAAAGTTACAGCGTTTCAATGTTGCAAACTTTGATAGTTATATTACCCACAGAATAAAAGTTAGTGAATTTTGAAGTTGCACCAGTGTTTAATTTTTTACTCAACGGTAGTACTGTTATACCAACATCTCAAATTGGCACTAGTACTTTATTGTCACAAAATTTCCTGGCTTTGTGACGCACCAGTAAAAAGTTACAGCATTTCAATGTTGCAAACTTTGATATTTATATTACACACAGAATAAAAGTTAGTGAATTTTGAAGTTGCATCAGTGTTTAATTTTTTACTCAACGGTAGTACTGTTATACCGATATTTCAAATTGACTATAGTGCATTATTGTCACACCATTTTGAAGTTTTTTGACGCACCAGTAAAAAGTTACAGCATTTTAATGTTGCAAACTTTGATAGTTGTATTACTCACAGTATAAAAGTGAGTGAATTTTTAAGTTGCATCAGTGTTTCATTTTTTAATCAAGGGTAGCACTGTTTTACCGATATCTCAAATTGACAATAGCACTTTATTGTCAGTAAATTTCAAGGTCTTATGAAGCTCCAGTAAAAAGTTACAGCATTTTAATGTTGCAAACTTTGATAGTTATATTACGCACAGTATAAAAGTTAGTGAATTTTTAAGTTGCATCAGTGTTTCATTTTTTACTCAAAATTAGCACTGTTATACCGATATCTCAAATTGACAATAGTATACTATTGTCACAAAATTTCAATGTTGTATGACGCACCAGTAAAAAATTACAGCATTTCTATGTTACAATTTTTGATAGTTATATTTCTCACAGTCTAAAAGTTAGTGAATTTTGAAGTTGCATCAGTGTTTAATTTTTAACTGAAGGGTAGCACTGTTTTACCGATTTCTCAAATTGACAATAGTATACTATTGTCACAAAATTTTAAGGTTTTATGACACAATAGTAAAAAGTTACAGCATTTCAATGTTGCAAACTATGATAGTTATATTACGCACAGATTAAATGTTAGTGAATTTTGAAGTTGCATCAGTGTTTAATTTTTTACTCAACGGTAGTACTGTTATACCGATATTTCAAATTGACTATAGTGCATTATTGTCACAACATTTCGAAGTTTTTTGACGCACCAGTAAAAAGTTACAGCATTTTAATGTTGCAAACTTTGATATTTATATTACTCACAGTATAAAAGTTAATGAAATTTGAAGTTGCATCAGTGTTTCATTTTTTACTCAAGGGTAGCACTGTTATACTGATATCTCAAATTGACAATAGTATACTATTGTCACAAAATTTCAAGGTTTTATGACGCACCAGTAAAAAGTTACAGCATTTCAATGTTGCAAACTTTGATAGTTATATTACGCACAGAATAAAAGTTAGTGAAATTTGAAGTTGTATCAGTGTTTAATTTTTTACTCAAGGGTAGCACTGTTATACCGATATCTCAAATTGACAATAGTATACTATTGTCAAAAAATTTCACGGTCTTATGACGCTCCAGTAAAAAGTTACAGCATTTCAATGTTGCAAACTTTGATAGTTATATTACTCACAGTATAAAAGTTAGTGAAATTTGAAGTTGCGCACCAGTGTTTAATTTTTTCCATACCGACATCTCAAATTGACACTAGTACTTTAGTGTCACAAAATTGCCTGGCTTTTTGACGCACCAGTAAAAAGTTACAGCATTTCAATGTTGCTAACTTCGATAGTTATATAGCACAGAGTATAAAAGTTAGTGAAACTTGAAGTTGCATCAGTGTTTAATTTTTTACTCAAAGGTAGCACATTTATATTGATATCTCCAATTTACAATAGTATACTATTGTCACAAAATTTCAAGGTTTTATGACGCACCAGTAAAAAGTTACAGCATTTTTATGTTGCAAACTTTGATAGTTATATTTCTCACAGTCTAAAAGTTAGTGAATTTTTAAGTTGCATCAGTGTTTCATTTTTTACTCAAGGCACTGTTTTACCGATATCTCAAATTGACAATAGACTTTATTGTCACTAAATTTCAAGGCCTTATGAAGCTCCAGTAAAAAGTTACAGCATTTCAATGTTGCAAACTTTGATAGTTATATTGCGCACAGTAGAAAAGTTAGTGAAATTTGAAGTTGCATCAGTATTTCATTTTTTTACTCAAGGGTAGCACTGTTATACCGACATCTCAAATTGTCACCAGTACTTTATTGTCACAAAATGTCCAGGCTTTCTGACGCACCCGTAAAAAGTTACAGCATTTCAATGTTGCAAACTTTGATAGTTATATTGCGCACAGTATAAAAGTTAGTGAAAATTGAAGTTGCATCAGTGTTTCATTTTTTACTCAAGGGTAGCACTGTTATATCGATATCTCAAATTGACAATAGTATACTATTGTCAAAAAATTTCACGGTCTTATGACGCTCCAGTAAAAAGTTACAGCATTTCAATGTTGCAAACTTTGATAGTTATATTACTCACAGTATAAAAGTTAGTGAAATTTGAAGTTGCATCAGTGTTTCATTTTTTACTCAAGGGTAGCACTGTTGTACCGATATCTCAAATTGACAATAGTATACTATTGTCACAAAATTTGAAGGTTTTATTACGCACCACTAAAAAGTTACAGCATTTCAATGTTGCAAACTTTGATAGTTATATTACCCACAGAATAAAAGTTAGTGAATTTTGAAGTTGCACCAGTGTTTAATTTTTTACTCAACGGTAGTACTGTTATACCGACATCTCAAATTGGCACTAGTACTTTATTGTCACAAAATTTCCTGGCTTTGTGACGCACCAGTAAAAAGTTACAGCATTTCAATGTTGCAAACTTTGATATTTATATTACACACAGAATAAAAGTTAGTGAATTTTGAAGTTGCATCAGTGTTTAATTTTTTACTCAACGGTAGTACTGTTTTACCGATATTTCAAATTGACTATAGTGCATTATTGTCACACCATTTTGAAGTTTTTTGACGCACCAGTAAAAAGTTACAGCATTTTAATGTTGCAAACTTTGATAGTTGTATTACTCACAGTATAAAAGTGAGTGAATTTTTAAGTTGCATCAATGTTTCATTTTTTACTCAAGGGTAGCACTGTTTTACCGATATCTCAAATTGACAATAGCACTTTATTGTCAGTAAATTTCAAGGTCTTATGAAGCTCCAGTAAAAAGTTACAGCATTTCAATGTTGCAAACTTTGATAGTTATATTGCGCACAGTATAAAATTTAGTGAAATTTGAAGTTGCATCAGTGTTTCATTTTTTACTCAAAATTAGCACTGTTATACCATATCTCAAATTGACAATAGTATACTATTGTCACAAAATTTCAATGTTTTATGACGCACCAGTAAAAAGTTACAGCATTTTAATGTTGCAAACTTTGATAGTTATATTACGCACAGTATAAAAGTTAGTGAATTTTTAAGTTGCATCAGTGTTTAATTTTTTACTCAAAATTAGCACTGTTATGCCGATATCTCAAATTGACAATAGTATACTATTGTCACAAAATTTCAATGTTGTATGACGCACCAGTAAAAAGTTACAGCATTTCTATTTTACAAACTTTGATAGTTATATTTCTCACAGTCTAAAAGTTAGTGAATTTTGAAGTTGCATCAGTGTTTAATTTTTAACTGAAGGGTAGCACTGTTTTACCGATTTCTCAAATTGACAATAGTATACTATTCTCACAAAATTTCAAGGTTTTATGACGCACCAGTAAAAAGTTACAGCATTTCAATGTTGCAAACTTTGATAGTTATATTACGCACAGATTAAAAGTTAGTGAATTTTGAAGTTGCATCAGTGTTTAATTTTTTACTCAACGGTAGTACTGTTATACCGATATTTCAAATTGACTATAGTGCATTATTGTCACAACATTTCGAAGTTTTTTGACGCACCAGTAAAAAGTTACAGCATTTTAATGTTGCAAACTTTGATATTTATATTACTCACAGTATAAAAGTTAATGAAATTTGAAGTTGCATCAGTGTTTCATTTTTTACTCAAGGGTAGCACTGTTATACCGATATCTCAAATTGACAATAGTATACTATTGTCACAAAATTTCAATGTTTTATGACGCACCAGTAAAAAGTTACAGCATTTCAATGTTGCAAACTTTGATAGTTATATTACGCACAGAATAAAAGTTAGTGAATTTTGAAGTTGCATCAGTGTTTAATTTTTTACTCAACGATAGTACTGTTATACCGACATCTCAAATTGACACCAGTACTTTATTGTCACAAAATGTCCAGGCTTTCTGACGCACCAGTAAAAAGTTACAGCATTTCAATGTTGCAAACTTTGATAGTTATATTGCGCACAGTATAAAAGTTAGTGAAATTTTAAGTTGCATCAGTGTTTCATTTTTTACTCAAGGGTAGCACTGTTATACCGATATCTCAAATTGACAATAGTATACTATTGTCAAAAAATTTCACGGTCTTATGACGCTCCAGTAAAAAGTTACAGCATTTCAATGTTGCAAACTTTGATAGTTATATTACTCACAGTATAAAAGTTAGTGACATTTGAAGTTGCATCAGTGTTTCATTTTTTACTCAAGGGTAGCACTGTTGTACCGATATCTCAAATTGACAATAGTATACAATTGTCACAAACTTTCAAGGTTTTATGACGCACCACTAAAAAAGTTACAGCATTTCAATGTTGCAAACTTTGATAGTTATATTACGCACAGAATAAAAGTTAGTGAATTTTGAAGTTGCATCAGTGTTTAATTTTTTTACTCAACGATAGTACTGTTATACCGACATCTCAAATTGACACCAGTACTTTAGTGTCACAAAATTTCTTGACTTTTTGACGCACCAGTAAAAAGTTACAGCATTTCAATGTTGCAAACTTCGATAGTTATATTGCGCAGAGTATAAAAGTTAGTGAAACTTGAAGTTGCATCAGTGTTTCATTTTTTACTCAAAGGTAGCAGATTTTTATTGATATCTCAAATTTACAATAGTATACTATTGTCACAAAATTTCAAGGTTTTATGACGCACCAGTAAAAAGTTACAGCATTTTTATGTTGCAAACTTTGATAGTTATATTTCTCACAGTCTAAAAGTTAGTGAATTTTTAAGTTGAATCAGTGTTTCATTTTTTACTCAACGGTAGTACTGTTATACCGATATTTCAAATTGACTATAGTGCATTATTGTCACAACATTTCGAAGTTTTTTGACGCACCAGCAAAAAGTTACAGCATTTTAATGTTGCAAACTTTGATAGTTATATTACTCACAGTATAAAAGTTAGTGAAATTTGAAGTTGCATCAGTGGTTCATTTTTAACTGAAGGGTAGCACTGTTTTACCGATATCTCAAATTGACAACAGCACTTTATTGTCACAAAATTTCAAGATCTTATGAAGCTGCAGTAAAAAGTTACAGCATTTCAGTGTTGCAAACTTTGATAGTTATATTGCGCACAGTATAAAAGTTAGTGAAATTTGAAGTTGCATCAGTGTTTCATTTTTTAGTCAAGGGTAGCACTGTTATACCGATATCTCAAATTGACAATAGTATACTATTGTCACAAAATTTCAAGGTTTTATGACGCACCAGTAAAAAGTTACAGCATTTCAATATTGCAAACTTTGATAGTTATATTACGCACCGAATAAAAGTTAGTGAATTTTGAAGTTGCATCAGTGTTTAATTTTTTACTCAACGATAGTACTGTTATACCGACATCTCAAATTGACACCAGTACTTTATTGTCACAAAATGTCTAGGCTTTCTGACGCACCAGTAAAAAGTTACAGCATTTCAATGTTGCAAACTTTGATTGTTATATTGCGCACAGTATAAAAGTTAGTGAAATTTGAAGTTGCTTCAGTGTTTCATTTTTTACTCAAGGGTAGCACTGTTATACCGATATCTCAAATTGACAATAGTATACTATTGTCAAAAAATTTCACGGTCTTATGACGCTCCAGTAAAAAGTTACAGTATTTCAATGTTGCAAACTTTGATAGTTATATTGCGCAGAGTATAAAAGTTAGTGAAATTTGAAGTTGCATCAGTGTTTCATTTTTTACTCAAAGGTAGCACATTTATATCGATATCTCAAATTGGCAATAGTATACTATTGTCACAAAATTTCAAGGTTTTATGACGCACCAGTAAAAAGTTACAGCATTTCAATGTTGCAAACTTTGATAGTTATATTACGCACAGAATAAAAGTTAGTGAATTTTGAAGTTGCATCAGTGTTTCATTTTTTACTCAAGGGTAGCACTGTTGTACCGATATCTCAAATTGACAATAGTATACAATTGTCACAAAATTTCAAGGTTTTATGACGCACCACTAAAAAAGTTACAGCATTTCAATGTTGCAAACTTTGATATTTATATTACGCACAGAATAAAAGTTAGTGAATTTTGAAGTTGCACCAGTGTTTAATTTTTTACTCAACGATAGTACTGTTATACCGACATCTCAAATTGACACTATTACTTTAGTGTCACAAAATTTCCTGGCTTTTTGACGCACCAGAAAAAAGTTACAGCATTTCAATGTTGCAAACTTTGATAGTTATATTGCGCAGAGTATAAAAGTTAGTGAAACTTGAAGTTGCATCAGTGTTTCATTTTTTACTCAAAGGTAGCACATTTATATTGATATCTCAAATTGACAATAGTATACTATTGTCACAAAATTTCAAGGTTTTATGATGCACCAGTAAAAAGTTACAGCATTTCAGTGTTGCAAACTTTGATAGTTATATTGCGCACAGTATAAAAGTTAGTGAAATTTGAAGTTGCATCAGTGTTTCATTTTTTACTCAAGGGTAGCACTGTTATACCGATATCTCAAATTGACAATAGTATACTATTGTCAAAAAATTTCACGGTCTTATGACGCTCCAGTAAAAAGTTACAGTATTTCAATGTTGCAAACTTTGATAGTTATATTGCGCAGAGTATAAAAGTTAGTGAAATTTGAAGTTGCATCAGTGTTTAATTTTTTACTCAATGGTAGCACATTTATATCGATATCTCAAATTGACAATAGTATACTATTGTCACAAAATTTCAAGGTTTTATGACGCACCAGTAAAAAGTTACAGCATTGCAATGTTGCAAACTTTGATTGTCATATTGCGCACAGTATAAAAGTTAGTGAAATTTGAAGTTGCATCAGTGTTTCATTTTTTACTCAAGGGTAGCACTGTTATACCGATATCTCAAATTGATATTAGTTTACTATTGTCAAAAAATTTCACGGTCTTATGACGCTCCAGTAAAAAGTTACAGTATTTCAATGTTGCAAACTTTGATAGTTATATTGCGCAGAGTATAAAAGTTAGTGAAATTTGAAGTTGCATCAGTGTTTCATTTTTTACTCAAAGGTAGCACATTTATATCGATATCTCAAATTGACAATAGTATACTATTGTCACAAAATTTCAAGGTTTTATGACGCACCAGTAAAAAGTTAAAGCATTTCAATGTTGCAAACTTTGATAGTTATATTACGCACAGAATAAAAGTTTGTGAATTTTGAAGTTGCAGCAGTGTTTAATTTTTTACTCAACGGTAGTACTGTTATACCGACATCTCAAATTGACACTAGTACTTTAGTGTCACAAAATTTCCTGGCTTTTTGACGCACCAGTAAAAAGTTACAGCATTTCAATGTTGCAAACTTTGATAGTTATATTACGCACAGAATAAAAGTTTGTGAATTTTGAAGTTGCAGCAGTGTTTAATTTTTTACTCAACGGTAGTACTGTTATACCGACATCTCAAATTGACACTAGTACTTTAGTGTCACAAAATTTCCTGGCTTTTTGACGCACCAGTAAAAAGTTACAGCATTTCAATGTTGCGAACTTTGATATTTATATTACGCACAGAATAAAAGTTAGTGAATTTTGAAGTTGCACCAGTGTTTAATTTTTTACTCAACGATAGTACTGTTATACCGACATCTCAAATTGACACTATTACTTTAGTGTCACAAAATTTCCTGGCTTTTTGACGCACCAGAAAAAAGTTACAGCATTTCAATGTTGCAAACTTTGATAGTTATATTGCGCAGAGTATAAAAGTTAGTGAAACTTGAAGTTGCATCAGTGTTTCATTTTTTACTCAAAGGTAGCACATTTATATTGATATCTCAAATTGACAATAGTATACTATTGTCACAAAATTTCAAGGTTTAATGATGCACCAGTAAAAAGTTACAGCATTTCAGTGTTGCAAACTTTGATAGTTATATTGCGCACAGTATAAAAGTTAGTGAAATTTGAAGTTGCATCAGTGTTTCATTTTTTACTCAAGGGTAGCACTGTTATACCGATATCTCAAATTGACAATAGTATACTATTGTCAAAAAATTTCACGGTCTTATGACGCTCCAGTAAAAAGTTACAGTATTTCAATGTTGCAAACTTTGATAGTTATATTGCGCAGAGTATAAAAGTTAGTGAAATTTGAAGTTGCATCAGTGTTTAATTTTTTACTCAATGGTAGCACATTTATATCGATATCTCAAATTGACAATAGTATACTATTGTCACAAAATTTCAAGGTTTTATGACGCACCAGTAAAAAGTTACAGCATTGCAATGTTGCAAACTTTGATTGTCATATTGCGCACAGTATAAAAGTTAGTGAAATTTGAAGTTGCATCAGTGTTTCGTTTTTTACTCAAGGGTAGCACTGTTATACCGATATCTCAAATTGACAATAGTATACTATTGTCACAAAATTTCAAGGTTTTATGACGCACCAATAAAAAGTTACAGCATTTCAATGTTGCAAACTTTGATAGTTATATTACGCACAGAATAAAAATTAGTGAATTTTGAAGTTGCATCAGTGTTTCATTTGTTACTCAAAGGTAGCACATTTATATCGATATCTCAAATTGACAATAGTATACTATTGTCACAAAATTTCAAGGTTTTATGACGCACCAGTAAAAAGTTACAGCATTTTTATGTTGCAAACTTTGAAAGTTATATTTCTCACAGTCTAAAAGTTAGTGAATTTTTAAGTTGCATCAGTGTTTCATTTTTTACTCAAGGGTAGCACTGTTTTACCGATATCTCAAATTGACAATAGCATTTTATTTTCGAAAAATTTCAAGGCTTTATGAGGCACCAGTAAAAAGTTACCGCATTTCAATGTTGCAAAACTTTGATTTTTATATTACGCACAGAATAAAAGTTAGTGAATTTTGAAGTTGCATCAGTGTTTAATTTTTTATTCAACGGTAGTACTGTTATACCGATATTTCAAATTGACTATAGTGCATTATTGTCACAACATTTCGAAGTTTTTTGATGCACCAGTAAAAAGTTACAGCATTTTAATGTTGCAAACTTTGATAGTTATATTACTCACAGTATAAAAGTTAGTGAAATTTGAAGTTGCATCAGTGGTTCATTTTTAACTGAAGGGTAGCACTGTTTTACCGATATCTCAAATTGACAATAGCACTTTATTGTCACAAAATTTCAAGGTCTTATGAAGCTGCAGTAAAAAGTTACAGCATTTCAATGTTGCAAACTTTGATAGTTATATTGCGCACAGTTTAAAAGTTAGTGAAATTTGAAGTTGCATCAGTGTTTCATTTTTTTCTCAAGGGTAGCACTGTTATACCGATATCTCAAATTGACAATAGTATACTATTGTCACAAAATTTCAAGGTTTTATGACGCACCTGTAAAAAGTTACAGCATTTCAATGTTGCAAACTTTGATAATTATATTACGCACAGAATAAAAGTTAGTGAATTTTGAAGTTGCATCAGTGTTTAATTTTTTACTCAACGATAGTACTGTTATACCGACATCTCAAATTGACACCAGTACTTTATTGTCACAAAATGTCCAGGCTTTCTGACGCACCAGTAAACAGTTACAGCATTTTTCTGTTACAAACTTCGATAGTTATATTTCTCACAGTCTAAAAGTTTGTGAATTTTGAAGTTGCATCAGTGTTTCATTTTTTACTCAAGGGTAGCACTGTTTTACCGATATCTCAAATTGACAATAGCACTTTATTGTCACTTAATTTCAAGGTCTTATGAAGCTCCAGTAAAAAGTTACAGCATTTCAATGTTGCAAACTTTGATAGTTATATTGCGCACAGTACAAAAGTTACTGAAATTTGAAGTTGCATCAGTGTTTCATTTTTTACTCAAGGGTAGCACTGTTATACCGATATCTCAAATTGACAATAGTATACTATTGTCACAAAATTTTAAGGTTTTTTGACGCACCAGTAAAAAGTTACAGCATTTCAATGTTGCAAACTTTGATAGTTATATTACGCACAGAATAAAAGTTAGTGAATTTTGAAGTTGCATCTGTGTTTAATTTTTTACTCAACGGTAGTACTGTTATACCGATTTTTCAAATTGACTATAGTGCATTATTGTCACAACATTTCGAAGTTTTATGACGCACCAGTAAAAAGTTACAGCATTTTAATGTTGCAAAGTTTGATAGTTATATTACTCACAGTATAAAAGTTAGTGAAATTTGAAGTTGCATCAGTGTTTCATTTTTAACTGAAGGGTGGCACTGTTTTACCGATATCTCAAATTGACAATAGCACTTTATTGTCACTTAATTTCAAGGTCTTATGAAGCTCCAGTAAAAAGTTACAGCATTTCAATGTTGCAAACTTTGATAGTTATATTGCGCACAGTACAAAAGTTACTGAAATTTGAAGTTGCATCAGTGTTTCATTTTTTACTCAAGGGTAGCACTGTTATACCGATATCTCAAATTGACAATAGTATACTATTGTCACAAAATTTTAAGGTTTTATGACGCACCAGTAAAAAGTTACAGCATTTCAATGTTGCAAACTTTGATAGTTATATTACGCACAGAATAAAAGTTAGTGAATTTTGAAGTTGCATCAGTGTTTAATTTTTTACTCAACGGTAGTACTGTTATACCGATATTTCAAATTGACTATAGTGCATTATTCTCACAACATTTCGAAGTTTTATGACGCACCAGTAAAAAGTTACAGCATTTTAATGTTGCAAACTTTGATAGTTATATTACTCACAGTATAAAAGTTAGTGAAATTTGAAGTTGCATCAGTGTTTCATTTTTAACTGCAGGGTGGCACTGTTTTACCGATATCTCAAATTGACAATAGCACTTTATTGTCACAAAATTTCAATGTCTTATGAAGCTCCAGTAAAAAGTTATAGCATTTCAATGTTGCAAACTTTGATAGTTATATTGCGCACATTATAAAAGTTAGTGAAATTTTAAGTTGCGTCAGTGTTTCATTTTTTACTCAAGGGTAGCACTATTATACCGATATCTCAAATTGACAATAGTATACTATTGTCACAAAATTTCAAGGTTTTATGACGCACCAGTAAAAAGTTACAGCATTTCAATATTGCAAACTTTGATAGTTATATTACGCACAGAATAAAAGTTAGTGAATTTTGAAGTTGCATCAGTGTTTAATTTTTTACTCAACGATAGTACTGTTATACCGACATCTCAAACTGACACCAGTACTTTATTGTCACAAAATGTCCAGGCTTTCTGACGCACCAGTAAACAGTTACAGCATTTTTATTTTACAAACTTTGATAGTTATATTTCTCACAGTCTAAAAGTTTGTGAATTTTGAAGCTGCTTCAGTGTTTCATTTTTTACTCAAGGGTAGCACTGTTTTACCGATATCTCAAATTGACAAAAGCACTTTATTGTCACTAAATTTCAAGGCTTTATGACGCACCAGTAAAAAGTTACCGCATTTCAATGTTGCAAAACTTTGATTTTTATATTACGCACAGAATAAAAGTTGGTGAATTTTGAAGTTGCATCAGTGTTTAATTTTTTACTCAACGGTAGTACTGTTATACCGATATTTCAAATTGACTATAGTGCATTATTGTCACAACATTTCGAAGTTTTTTGATGCACCAGTAAAAAGTTACAGCATTTTAATGTTGCAAACTTTGATAGTTATATTACTCACAGTATAAAAGTTAGTGAAATTTGAAGTGGCATCAGTGGTTCATTTTTAACTGAAGGGTAGCACTGTTTTACCGATATCTCAAATTGACAATAGCACTTTATTGTCACAAAATTTCAAGGTCTTATGAAGCTGCAGTAAAAAGTTACAGCATTTCAATGTTGCAAACTTTGATAGTTATATTGCGCACAGTTTAAAAGTTAGTGAAATTTGAAGTTGCTTCAGTGTTTCATTTTTTACTCAAGGGTAGCACTGTTATACCGATATCTCAAATTGACAATAGTACACTATTGTCACAAAATTTCAAGGTTTTATGACGCACCTGTAAAAAGTTACAGCATTTCAATGTTGCAAACTTTGATAGTTATATTACGCACAGAATAAAAGGTAGTGAATTTTGAAGTTGCATCAGTGTTTAATTTTTTACTCAACGATAGTACTGTTATACCGACATCTCAAATTGACACCAGTACTTTATTGTCACAAAATGTCCAGGCTTTCTGACGCACCAGTAAACAGTTACAGCATTTTTCTGTTACAAACTTTGATAGTTATATTTCTCACAGTCTAAAAGTTTGTGAATTTTGAAGTTGCATCAGTGTTTCATTTTTTACTCAAGGGTAGCACTGTTTTACCGATATCTCAAATTGACAATAGCAGTTTATTGTCACTAAATTTCAAGGTCTTATGAAGTTGCAGTAAAAAGTTACAGCATTTCAATGTTGCAAACTTTGATAGTTATATTGCGCACAGTATAAAAGTTAGTGAAATTTGAAGTTGCATCAGTGTTTCATTTTTTACTCAAGGGTAGCACTGTTATACCGATATCTCAAATTGACAATAGTATACTATTGTCACAAAATTTCAAGGTTTTATGACGCACCTGTAAAAAGTTACAGCATTTCAATGTTGCAAACTTTGATAATTATATTACGCACAGAATAAAAGTTAGTGAATTTTGAAGTTGCATCAGTGTTTAATTTTTTACTCAACGATAGTACTGTTATACCGACATCTCAAATTGACACAAGTACTTTATTGTCACAAAATGTCCAGGCTTTCTGACGCACCAGTAAACAGTTACAGCATTTTTCTGTTACAAACTTCGATAGTTATATTTCTCACAGTCTAAAAGTTTGTGAATTTTGAAGTTGCATCAGTGTTTCATTTTTTACTCAAGGGTAGCACTGTTTTACCGATATCTCAAATTGACAATAGCACTTTATTGTCACTTAATTTCAAGGTCTTATGAAGCTCCAGTAAAAAGTTACAGCATTTCAATGTTGCAAACTTTGATAGTTATATTGCGCACAGTACAAAAGTTACTGAAATTTGAAGTTGCATCAGTGTTTCATTTTTTACTCAAGGGTAGCACTGTTATACCGATATCTCAAATTGACAATAGTATACTATTGTCACAAAATTTTAAGGTTTTTTGACGCACCAGTAAAAAGTTACAGCATTTCAATGTTGCAAACTTTGATAGTTATATTACGCACAGAATAAAAGTTAGTGAATTTTGAAGTTGCATCTGTGTTTAATTTTTTACTCAACGGTAGTACTGTTATACCGATTTTTCAAATTGACTATAGTGCATTATTGTCACAATATTTCGAAGTCTAATGACGCACCAGTAAAAAGTTACAGCATTTTAATGTTGCAAACTTTGATAGTTATATTACTCACAGTATAAAAGTTAGTGAAATTTGAAGTTGCATCAGTGTTTAATTTTTAACTGAAGGGTGGCACTGTTTTACCGATATCTCAAATTGACAATAGCACTTTATTGTCACTAAATTTCAAGGTTTTATGAAGCTCCAGTAAAAAGTGACAGCATTTCAATGTTGCAAACTTTGATAGTTATATTGCGCACAGTACAAAAGTTACTGAAATTTGAAGTTGCATCAGTGTTTCATTTTTTACTCAAGGGTAGTACTGTTATACCGATATTTCAAATTGACTATTGTGCATTATTGTCACAACATTTCGAAGTTTTATGACGCACCAGTAAAAAGTTACAGCATTTTAATGTTGCAAAGTTTGATAGTTATATTACTCACAGTATAAAAGTTAGTGAAATTTGAAGTTGCATCAGTGTTTCATTTTTAACTGAAGGGTGGCACTGTTTTACCGATATCTCAAATTGACAATAGCACTTTATTGTCACTTAATTTCAAGGTCTTATGAAGCTCCAGTAAAAAGTTACAGCATTTCAATGTTGCAAACTTTGATAGTTATATTGCGCACAGTACAAAAGTTACTGAAATTTGAAGTTGCATCAGTGTTTCATTTTTTACTCAAGGGTAGCACTGTTATACCGATATCTCAAATTGACAATAGTATACTATTGTCACAAAATTTTAAGGTTTTATGACGCACCAGTAAAAAGTTACAGCATTTCAATGTTGCAAACTTTGATAGTTATATTACGCACAGAATAAAAGTTAGTGAATTTTGAAGTTGCATCAGTGTTTAATTTTTTACTCAACGGTAGTACTGTTATACCGATATTTCAAATTGACTATAGTGCATTATTCTCACAACATTTCGAAGTTTTATGACGCACCAGTAAAAAGTTACAGCATTTTAATGTTGCAAACTTTGATAGTTATATTACTCACAGTATAAAAGTTAGTGAAATTTGAAGTTGCATCAGTGTTTCATTTTTAACTGCAGGGTGGCACTGTTTTACCGATATCTCAAATTGACAATAGCACTTT
The DNA here is from genome assembly GCA_920105625.2 of Clusia tigrina. Classification (NCBI taxonomy): domain Eukaryota; kingdom Metazoa; phylum Arthropoda; class Insecta; order Diptera; family Clusiidae; genus Clusia; species Clusia tigrina. The sequence continues at coordinate 202,237,196 of OV050030.1, read as the reverse complement.
ATTGTCACAAAATTTCAATGTCTTATGAAGCTCCAGTAAAAAGTTATAGCATTTCAATGTTGCAAACTTTGATAGTTATATTGCGCACATTATAAAAGTTAGTGAAATTTTAAGTTGCGTCAGTGTTTCATTTTTTACTCAAGGGTAGCACTATTATACCGATATCTCAAATTGACAATAGTATACTATTGTCACAAAATTTCAAGGTTTTATGACGCACCAGTAAAAAGTTACAGCATTTCAATATTGCAAACTTTGATAGTTATATTACGCACAGAATAAAAGTTAGTGAATTTTGAAGTTGCATCAGTGTTTAATTTTTTACTCAACGATAGTACTGTTATACCGACATCTCAAACTGACACCAGTACTTTATTGTCACAAAATGTCCAGGCTTTCTGACGCACCAGTAAACAGTTACAGCATTTTTATTTTACAAACTTTGATAGTTATATTTCTCACAGTCTAAAAGTTTGTGAATTTTGAAGTTGCTTCAGTGTTTCATTTTTTACTCAAGGGTAGCACTGTTTTACCGATATCTCAAATTGACAAAAGCACTTTATTGTCACTAAATTTCAAGGCTTTATGACGCACCAGTAAAAAGTTACCGCATTTCAATGTTGCAAAACTTTGATTTTTATATTACGCACAGAATAAAAGTTGGTGAATTTTGAAGTTGCATCAGTGTTTAATTTTTTACTCAACGGTAGTACTGTTATACCGATATTTCAAATTGACTATAGTGCATTATTGTCACAACATTTCGAAGTTTTTTGATGCACCAGTAAAAAGTTACAGCATTTTAATGTTGCAAACTTTGATAGTTATATTACTCACAGTATAAAAGTTAGTGAAATTTGAAGTTGCATCAGTGGTTCATTTTTAACTGAAGGGTAGCACTGTTTTACCGATATCTCAAATTGACAATAGCACTTTATTGTCACAAAATTTCAAGGTCTTATGAAGCTGCAGTAAAAAGTTACAGCATTTCAATGTTGCAAACTTTGATAGTTATATTGCGCACAGTTTAAAAGTTAGTGAAATTTGAAGTTGCTTCAGTGTTTCATTTTTTACTCAAGGGTAGCACTGTTATACCGATATCTCAAATTGACAATAGTATACTATTGTCACAAAATTTCAAGGTTTTATGACGCACCTGTAAAAAGTTACAGCATTTCAATGTTGCAAACTTTGATAGTTATATTACGCACAGAATAAAAGTTAGTGAATTTTGAAGTTGCATCAGTGTTTAATTTTTTACTCAACGATAGTACTGTTATACCGACATCTCAAATTGACACCAGTACTTTATTGTCACAAAATGTCCAGGCTTTCTGACGCACCAGTAAACAGTTACAGCATTTTTCTGTTACAAACTTTGATAGTTATATTTCTCACAGTCTAAAAGTTTGTGAATTTTGAAGTTGCATCAGTGTTTCATTTTTTACTCAAGGGTAGCACTGTTTTACCGATATCTCAAATTGACAATAGCAGTTTATTGTCACTAAATTTCAAGGTCTTATGAAGTTGCAGTAAAAAGTTACAGCATTTCAATGTTGCAAACTTTGATAGTTATATTGCGCACAGTATAAAAGTTAGTGAAATTTGAAGTTGCATCAGTGTTTCATTTTTTACTCAAGGGTAGCACTGTTATACCGATATCTCAAATTGACAATAGCACTTTATTGTCACAAAATTTCAAGGTCTTATGAAGCTCCAGTAAAAAGTTACAGCATTTCAATGTTGCAAACATTGATAGTTATATTGCGCACAGTATAAAAGTAAGTGAAATTTGAAGTTGCATCAGTGTTTCATTTTTACTCAAGGGTAGCACTGTTATACCGATACCTCAAATTGACAATAGTATACTATTGGCACAAAATTTCAAGGTTTTATGACGCACCAGTAAAAAGTAACAGCATTTTTATGTTGCAAACTTTGAAAGTTATATTTCTCACAGTCTAAAAGTTAGTGAATTTTTAAGTTGCATCAGTGTTTCATTTTTTACTCAAGGGTAGCACTGTTTTACCGATATCTCAAATTGACAATAGCATTTTATTTTCGCAAAATTTCAAGGTCTTATGAAGCTGCAGTAAAAAGTTACAGCATTTCAATGTTGCAAACTTTGATAGTTATATTGCGCACATTATAAAAGTTAGTGAAATTTTAAGTTGCGTCAGTGTTTCATTTTTTACTCAAGGGTAGCACTGTTATACCGATATCTCAAATTGACAATAGTATACTATTGTCACAAAATTTCAAGGTTTTATGACGCACCAGTAAAAAGTTACAGCATTTCAATATTGCAAACTTTGATAGTTATATTACGCACAGAATAAAAGTTAGTGAATTTTGAAGTTGCATCAGTGTTTAATTTTTTACTCAACGATAGTACTGTTATACCGACATCTCAAACTGACACCAGTACTTTATTGTCACAAAATGTCCAGGCTTTCTGACGCACCAGTAAACAGTTACAGCATTTTTATTTTACAAACTTTGATAGTTATATTTCTCACAGTCTAAAAGTTTGTGAATTTTGAAGTTGCATCAGTGTTTCATTTTTTACTCAACGGTAGTACTGTTATACCGATATTTCAAATTGACTATAGTCCATTATTGTCACAACATTTCGAAGTTTTTTGATGCACCAGTAAAAAGTTACAGCATTTTAATGTTGCAAACTTTGATAGTTATATTACTCACAGTATAAAAGTTAGTGAAATTTGAAGTTGCATCAGTGGTTCATTTTTAACTGAAGGGTAGCACTGTTTTACCGATATCTCAAATTGACAATAGCACTTTATTGTCACAAAATTTCAAGGTCTTATGAAGCTGCAGTAAAAAGTTACAGCATTTCAATGTTGCAAACTTTGATAGTTATATTGCGCACAGTTTAAAAGTTAGTGAAATTTGAAGTTGCATCAGTGTTTCATTTTTTACTCAAGGGTAGCACTGTTATACCGATATCTCAAATTGACAATAGTATACTATTGTCACAAAATTTCAAGGTTTTATGACGCACCTGTAAAAAGATACAGCATTTCAATGTTGCAAACTTTGATAGTTATATTACGCACAGAATAAAAGTTAGTGAATTTTGAAGTTGCATCAGTGTTTAATTTTTTACTCAACGATAGTACTGTTATACCGACATCTCAAATTGACACCAGTACTTTATTGTCACAAAATGTCCAGGCTTTCTGACGCACCAGTAAACAGTTACAGCATTTTTCTGTTACAAACTTTGATAGTTATATTTCTCACAGTCTAAAAGTTTGTGAATTTTGAAGTTGCATCAGTGTTTCATTTTTTACTCAAGGGTAGCACTGTTTTACCGATATCTCAAATTGACAATAGCACTTTATTGTCACTAAATTTCAAGGTCTTATGAAGTTGCAGTAAAAAGTTACAGCATTTCAATGTTGCAAACTTTGATAGTTATATTGCGCACAGTATAAAAGTTAGTGAAATTTGAAGTTGCATCAGTGTTTCATTTTTTACTCAAGGGTAGCACTGTTATACCGATATCTCAAATTGACAATAGTATACTATTGTCACAAAATTTCAAGGTTTTATGACGCACCAGTAAAAAGTTACGGCATTTCAATGTTGCAAACTTTGAAAGTTATATTACGCACAGAATAAAAGTTAGTGAATTTTGAAGTTGCATCAGTGTTTAATTTTTTTACTCAACGATAGTACTGTTATACCGACATCTCAAATTGACACCAGTACTTTATTGTCACAAAATGTCCAGGCTTTCTGACGCAGCAGTAAACAGTTACAGCATTTTTCTGTTACAAACTTTGATAGTTATATTTCTCACAGTCTAAAAGTTTGTGAATTTTGAAGTTGCATCAGTGTTTCATTTTTTACTCAAGGGTAGCACTGTTTTACCGATATCTCAAATTGACAATAGCACTTTATTGTCACTAAATTTCAAGGTTTTATGAAGCTCCAGTAAAAAGTTACAGCATTTCAATGTTGCAAACTTTGATAGTTATATTGCGCACAGTACAAAAGTTACTGAAATTTGAAGTTGCATCAGTGTTTCATTTTTTACTCAAGGGTAGCACTGTTATACCGATATCTCAAATTGACAATAGTATACTATTGTCACAAAATTTTAAGGTTTTATGACGCACCAGTAAAAAGTTACAGCATTTCAATGTTGCAAACTTTGATAGTTATATTACGCACAGAATAAAAGTTAGTGAATTTTGAAGTTGCATCAGTGTTTAATTTTTTACTCAACGGTAGTACTGTTATACCGACATCTCAAATTGACACCAGTACTTTATTGTCACAAAATGTCCAGGCTTTCTGACGCACCAGTAAACAGTTACAGCATTTTTCTGTTACAAACTTTGATAGTTATATTTCTCACAGTCTAAAAGTTTGTGAATTTTGAAGTTGCATCAGTGTTTCATTTTTTACTCAAGGGTATCACTGTTTTACCGATATCTCAAATTGACAATAGCACTTTATTGTCACTAAATTTCAAGGTCTTATGAAGTTGCAGTAAAAAGTTACAGCATTTCAATGTTGCAAACTTTGATAGTTATATTGCGCACAGTATAAAAGTTAGTGAAATTTGAAGTTGCATCAGTGTTTCATTTTTTACTCAAGGGTAGCACTGTTATACCGATATCTCAAATTGACAATAGTATACTATTGTCACAAAATTTCAAGGTTTTATGACGCACCAGTAAAAAGTTACGGCATTTCAATGTTGCAAACTTTGAAAGTTATATTACGCACAGAATAAAAGTTAGTGAATTTTGAAGTTGCATCAGTGTTTAATTTTTTTACTCAACGATAGTACTGTTATACCGACATCTCAAATTGACACTCGTACTTTATTGTCACAAAATGTCCAGGCTTTCTGACGCAGCAGTAAACAGTTACAGCATTTTTCTGTTACAAACTTTGATAGTTATATTTCTCACAGTCTAAAAGTTTGTGAATTTTGAAGTTGCATCAGTGTTTCATTTTTTACTCAAGGGTAGCACTGTTTTACCGATATCTCAAATTGACAATAGCACTTTATTGTCACTAAATTTCAAGGTTTTATGAAGCTCCAGTAAAAAGTTACAGCATTTCAATGTTGCAAACTTTGATAGTTATATTGCGCACAGTACAAAAGTTACTGAAATTTGAAGTTGCATCAGTGTTTCATTTTTTACTCAAGGGTAGCACTGTTATACCGATATCTCAAATTGACAATAGTATACTATTGTCACAAAATTTTAAGGTTTTATGACGCACCAGTAAAAAGTTACAGCATTTCAATGTTGCAAGCTTTGATAGTTATATTACGCACAGAATAAAAGTTAGTGAATTTTGAAGTTGCATCTGTGTTTAATTTTTTACTCAACGGTAGTACTGTTATACCGATTTTTCAAATTGACTATGGTGCATTATTGTCACAACATTTCGAAGTTTTATGACGCACCAGTAAAAAGTTACAGCATTTTAATGTTGCAAACTTTGATAGTTATATTACTCACAGTATAAAAGTTAGTGAAATTTGAAGTTGCATCAGTGTTTCATTTTTAACTGAAGGGTGGCACTGTTTTACCGATATCTCAAATTGACAATAGCACTTTATTGTCACAAAATTTCAATGTCTTATGAAGCTCCAGTAAAAAGTTACAGCATTTCAATGTTGCAAACTTTGATAGTTATATTGCGCACAGTATAAAAGTTAGTGAAATTTGAAGTTGCATCAGTGTTTCATTTTTTACTCAAGGGTAGCACTGTTATACCGATATCTCAAATTGACAATAGTATACTATTGTCACAAAATTTCAAGGTTTTATGACGCACCAGTAAAAAGTTACGGCATTTCAATGTTGCAAACTTTGAAAGTTATATTACGCACAGAATAAAAGTTAGTGAATTTGGAAGTTGCATCAGTGTTTAATTTTTTTACTCAACGATAGTACTGTTATACCGACATCTCAAATTGACACCAGTACTTTATTGTCACAAAATGTCCAGGCTTTCTGACGCAGCAGTAAACAGTTACAGCATTTTTCTGTTACAAACTTTGATAGTTATATTTCTCACAGTCTAAAAGTTTGTGAATTTTGAAGTTGCATCAGTGTTTCATTTTTTACTCAAGGGTAGCACTGTTTTACCGATATCTCAAATTGACAATAGCACTTTATTGTCACTAAATTTCAAGATTTTATGAAGCTCCAGTAAAAAGTTACAGCATTTCAATGTTGCAAACTTTGATAGTTATATTGCGCACAGTACAAAAGTTACTGAAATTTGAAGTTGCATCAGTGTTTCATTTTTTACTCAAGGGTAGCACTGTTATACCGATATCTCAAATTGACAATAGTATACTATTGTCACAAAATTTTAAGATTTTATGACGCACCAGTAAAAAGTTACAGCATTTCAATGTTGCAAGCTTTGATAGTTATATTACGCACAGAATAAAAGTTAGTGAATTTTGAAGTTGCATCTGTGTTTAATTTTTTACTCAACGGTAGTACTGTTATACCGATTTTTCAAATTGACTATAGTGCATTATTGTCACAACATTTCGAAGTTTTATGACGCACCAGTAAAAAGTTACAGCATTTTAATGTTGCAAACTTTGATAGTTATATTACTCACAGTATAAAAGTTGGTGAAATTTGAAGTTGCATCAGTGTTTCATTTTTAACTGAAGGGTGGCACTGTTTTACCGATATCTCAAATTGACAATAGCACTTTATTGTCACAAAATTTCAATGTCTTATGAAGCTCCAGTAAAAAGTTACAGCATTTCAATGTTGCAAACTTTGATAGTTATATTGCGCACAGTATAAAAGTTAGTGAAATTTGAAGTTGCATCAGTGTTTCATTTTTTACTCAAGGGTAGCACTGTTATACCGATATCTCAAATTGACAATAGTATACTATTGTCACAAAATTTCAAGGTTTTATGACGCACCAGTAAAAATTTACAGCATTTCAATTTTGCAAACTTTGATATTTATATTACGCACAGAATAAAAGTTAGTGAATTTTGAAGTTGCATCAGTGTTTAATTTTTTACTCAACGGTAGTACTGTTATACCGACATCTCAAATTGACACCAGTACTTTATTGTCACAAAATGTCCAGGCTTTCTGACGCACCAGTAAACAGTTACAGCATTTTTCTGTTACAAACTTTGATAGTTATATTTCTCACAGTCTAAAAGTTTGTGAATTTTGAAGTTGCATCAGTGTTTCATTTTTTACTCAAGGGTAGCACTGTTTTACCGATATCTCAAATTGACAATAGCACTTTATTGTCACTAAATTTCAAGGTCTGATGAAGTTGCAGTAAAAAGTTACAGCATTTCAATGTTGCAAACTTTGATAGTTATATTGGGCACAGTATAAAAGTTAGTGAAATTTGAAGTTGCATCAGTGTTTCATTTTTTACTCAAGGGTAGCACTGTTATACCGATATCTCAAATTGACAATAGTATACTATTGTCACAAAATTTCAAGGTTTTATGACGCACCAGTAAAAAGTTACGGCATTTCAATGTTGCAAACTTTGAAAGTTATATTACGCACAGAATAAAAGTTAGTGAATTTTGAAGTTGCATCAGTGTTTAATTTTTTTACTCAACGATAGTACTGTTATACCGACATCTCAAATTGACACTCGTACTTTATTGTCACAAAATGTCCAGGCTTTCTGACGCAGCAGTAAACAGTTACAGCATTTTTCTGTTACAAACTTTGATAGTTATATTTCTCACAGTCTAAAAGTTTGTGAATTTTGAAGTTGCATCAGTGTTTCATTTTTTACTCAAGGGTAGCACTGTTTTACCGATATCTCAAATTGACAATAGCACTTTATTGTCACTAAATTTCAAGGTTTTATGAAGCTCCAGTAAAAAGTTACAGCATTTCAATGTTGCAAACTTTGATAGTTATATTGCGCACAGTACAAAAGTTACTGAAATTTGAAGTTGCATCAGTGTTTCATTTTTTACTCAAGGGTAGCACTGTTATACCGATATCTCAAATTGACAATAGTATACTATTGTCACAAAATTTTAAGGTTTTATGACGCACCAGTAAAAAGTTACAGCATTTCAATGTTGCAAGCTTTGATAGTTATATTACGCACAGAATAAAAGTTAGTGAATTTTGAAGTTGCATCTGTGTTTAATTTTTTACTCAACGGTAGTACTGTTATACCGATTTTTCAAATTGACTATGGTGCATTATTGTCACAACATTTCGAAGTTTTATGACGCACCAGTAAAAAGTTACAGCATTTTAATGTTGCAAACTTTGATAGTTATATTACTCACAGTATAAAAGTTAGTGAAATTTGAAGTTGCATCAGTGTTTCATTTTTAACTGAAGGGTGGCACTGTTTTACCGATATCTCAAATTGACAATAGCACTTTATTGTCACTAAATTTCAATGTTTTATGAAGCTCCAGTAAAAAGTTACAGCATTTCAATGTTGCAAACTTTGATAGTTATATTGCGCACAGTATAAAAGTTAGTGAAATTTGAAGTTGCATCAGTGTTTCATTTTTTACTCAAGGGTAGCACTGTTATACCGATATCTCAAATTGACAATAGTATACTATTGTCACAAAATTTCAAGGTTTTATGACGCACCAGTAAAAAGTTACGGCATTTCAATGTTGCAAACTTTGAAAGTTATATTACGCACAGAATAAAAGTTAGTGAATTTTGAAGTTGCATCAGTGTTTAATTTTTTTACTCAACGATAGTACTGTTATACCGACATCTCAAATTGACACCAGTACTTTATTGTCACAAAATGTCCAGGCTTTCTGACGCAGCAGTAAACAGTTACAGCATTTTTCTGTTACAAACTTTGATAGTTATATTTCTCACAGTCTAAAAGTTTGTGAATTTTGAAGTTGCATCAGTGTTTCATTTTTTACTCAAGGGTAGCACTGTTTTACCGATATCTCAAATTGACAATAGCACTTTATTGTCACTAAATTTCAAGATTTTATGAAGCTCCAGTAAAAAGTTACAGCATTTCAATGTTGCAAACTTTGATAGTTATATTGCGCACAGTACAAAAGTTACTGAAATTTGAAGTTGCATCAGTGTTTCATTTTTTACTCAAGGGTAGCACTGTTATACCGATATCTCAAATTGACAATAGTATACTATTGTCACAAAATTTTAAGATTTTATGACGCACCAGTAAAAAGTTACAGCATTTCAATGTTGCAAGCTTTGATAGTTATATTACGCACAGAATAAAAGTTAGTGAATTTTGAAGTTGCATCTGTGTTTAATTTTTTACTCAACGGTAGTACTGTTATACCGATTTTTCAAATTGACTATAGTGCATTATTGTCACAACATTTCGAAGTTTTATGACGCACCAGTAAAAAGTTACAGCATTTTAATGTTGCAAACTTTGATAGTTATATTACTCACAGTATAAAAGTTGGTGAAATTTGAAGTTGCATCAGTGTTTCATTTTTAACTGAAGGGTGGCACTGTTTTACCGATATCTCAAATTGACAATAGCACTTTATTGTCACAAAATTTCAATGTCTTATGAAGCTCCAGTAAAAAGTTACAGCATTTCAATGTTGCAAACTTTGATAGTTATATTGCGCACAGTATAAAAGTTAGTGAAATTTGAAGTTGCATCATTGTTTCATTTTTTACTCAAGGGTAGCACTGTTATACCGATATCTCAAATTGACAATAGTATACTATTGTCACAAAATTTCAAGGTTTTATGACGCACCAGTAAAAATTTACAGCATTTCAATTTTGCAAACTTTGATATTTATATTACGCACAGAATAAAAGTTAGTGAATTTTGAAGTTGCATCAGTGTTTAATTTTTTACTCAACGGTAGTACTGTTATACCGACATCTCAAATTGACACCAGTACTTTATTGTCACAAAATGTCCAGGCTTTCTGACGCACCAGTAAACAGTTACAGCATTTTTCTGTTACAAACTTTGATAGTTATATTTCTCACAGTCTAAAAGTTTGTGAATTTTGAAGTTGCATCAGTGTTTCATTTTTTACTCAAGGGTAGCACTGTTTTACCGATATCTCAAATTGACAATAGCACTTTATTGTCACTAAATTTCAAGGTCTTATGAAGTTGCAGTAAAAAGTTACAGCATTTCAATGTTGCAAACTTTGATAGTTATATTGGGCACAGTATAAAAGTTAGTGAAATTTGAAGTTGCATCAGTGTTTCATTTTTTACTCAAGGGTAGCACTGTTATACCGATATCTCAAATTGACAATAGTATACTATTGTCACAAAATTTCAAGGTTTTATGACGCACCAGTAAAAAGTTACGGCATTTCAATGTTGCAAACTTTGAAAGTTATATTACGCACAGAATAAAAGTTAGTGAATTTTGAAGTTGCATCAGTGTTTAATTTTTTTACTCAACGATAGTACTGTTATACCGACATCTCAAATTGACACCAGTACTTTATTGTCACAAAATGTCCAGGCTTTCTGACGCAGCAGTAAACAGTTACAGCATTTTTCTGTTACAAACTTTGATAGTTATATTTCTCACAGTCTAAAAGTTTGTGAATTTTGAAGTTGCATCAGTGTTTCATTTTTTACTCAAGGGTAGCACTGTTTTACCGATATCTCAAATTGACAATAGCACTTTATTGTCACTTAATTTCAAGGTCTTATAATGCTCCAGTAAAAAGTAACAGCATTTCAATGTTGCAAACTTTGATAGGTATATTGCGCACAGTACAAAAGTTACTGAAATTTGAAGTTGCATCAGTGTTTCATTTTTTACTCAAGGGTAGCACTGTTATACCGATATCTCAAATTGACAATAGTATACTATTGTCACAAAATTTTAAGGTTTTATGACGCACCAGTAAAAAGTTACAGCATTTCAATGTTGCAAACTTTGATAGTTATATTACGCACAGAATAAAAGTTAGTGAATTTTGAAGTTGCATCTGTGTTTAATTTTTTACTCAACGGTAGTACTGTTATACCGATTTTTCAAATTGACTATAGTGCATTATTGTCACAACATTTCGAAGTTTAATGACGCACCAGTAAAAAGTTACAGCATTTTAATGTTGCAAACTTTGATAGTTATATTACTCACAGTATAAAAGTTAGTGAAATTTGAAGTTGCATCAGTGTTTCATTTTTAACTGAAGGTTGGCACTGTTTTACCGATATCTCAAATTGACAATAGCACTTTATTGTCACTAAATTTCAAGGTTTTATGAAGCTCCAGTAAAAAGTTACAGCATTTCAATGTTGCAAACTTTGATAGTTATATTGCGCACAGTACAAAAGTTACTGAAATTTGAAGTTGCATCAGTGTTTCATTTTTTACTCAAGGGTAGCACTGTTATACCGATATCTCAAATTGACAATAGTATACTATTGTCACCAAATTTTAAGGTTTTATGACGCACCAGTAAAAAGTTACAGCATTTCAATGTTGTAAACTTTGATAGTTATATTACGCACAGAATAAAAGTTAGTGAATTTTGAAGTTGCATCAGTGTTTAATTTTTTACTCAACGGTAGTACTGTTATACCGATATTTCAAATTGACTATAGTGCATTATTGTCACAACATTTCGAAGTTTTATGACGCACCAGTAAAAAGTTACAGCATTTTAATGTTGCAAACTTTGATAGTTATATTACTCACAGTATAAAAGTTAGTGAAATTTGAAGTTGCATCAGTGTTTCATTTTTAACTGAAGGGTGGCACTGTTTTACCGATATCTCAAATTGACAATAGCACTTTATTGTCACTAAATTTCAAGGTCTTATGAAGTTGCAGTAAAAAGTTACAGCATTTCAATGTTGCAAACTTTGATAGTTATATTGGGCACAGTATAAAAGTTAGTGAAATTTGAAGTTGCATCAGTGTTTAATTTTTTACTCAAGGGTAGCACTGTTATACCGATATCTCAAATTGACAATAGTATACTATTGTCACAAAATTTCAAGGTTTTATGACGCACCAGTAAAAAGTTACGGCATTTCAATGTTGCAAACTTTGAAAGTTATATTACGCACAGAATAAAAGTTAGTGAATTTTGAAGTTGCATCAGTGTTTAATTTTTTTACTCAACGATAGTACTGTTATACCGACATCTCAAATTGACACCAGTACTTTATTGTCACAAAATGTCCAGGCTTTCTGACGCAGCAGTAAACAGTTACAGCATTTTTCTGTTACAAACTTTGATAGTTATATTTCTCACAGTCTAAAAGTTTGTGAATTTTGAAGTTGCATCAGTGTTTCATTTTTTACTCAAGGGTAGCACTGTTTTACCGATATCTCAAATTGACAATAGCACTTTATTGTCACTTAATTTCAAGGTCTTATGAAGCTCCAGTAAAAAGTAACAGCATTTCAATGTTGCAAACTTTGATAGTTATATTGCGCACAGTACAAAAGTTACTGAAATTTGAAGTTGCATCAGTGTTTCATTTTTTACTCAAGGGTAGCACTGTTATACCGATATCTCAAATTGACAATAGTATACTATTGTCACAAAATTTTAAGGTTTTATGACGCACCAGTAAAAAGTTACAGCATTTCAATGTTGCAAACTTTGATAGTTATATTACGCACAGAATAAAAGTTAGTGAATTTTGAAGTTGCATCTGTGTTTAATTTTTTACTCAACGGTAGTACTGTTTTACCGATATCTCAAATTGACAATAGCACTTTATTGTCACTAAATTTCAAGGTCTTATGAAGTTGCAGTAAAAAGTTACAGCATTTCAATGTTGCAAACTTTGATAGTTATATTGGGCACAGTATAAAAGTTAGTGAAATTTGAAGTTGCATCAGTGTTTCATTTTTTACTCAAGGGTAGCACTGTTATACCGATATCTCAAATTGACAATAGTATACTATTGTCACAAAATTTCAAGGTTTTATGACGCACCAGTAAAAAGTTACGGCATTTCAATGTTGCAAACTTTGAAAGTTATATTACGCACAGAATAAAAGTTAGTGAATTTTGAAGTTGCATCAGTGTTTAATTTTTTTACTCAACGATAGTACTGTTATACCGACATCTCAAATTGACACCAGTACTTTATTGTCACAAAATGTCCAGGCTTTCTGACGCAGCAGTAAACAGTTACAGCATTTTTCTGTTACAAACTTTGATAGTTATATTTCTCACAGTCTAAAAGTTTGTGAATTTTGAAGTTGCATCAGTGTTTCATTTTTTACTCAAGGGTAGCACTGTTTTACCGATATCTCAAATTGACAATAGCACTTTATTGTCACTTAATTTCAAGGTCTTATGAAGCTCCAGTAAAAAGTAACAGCATTTCAATGTTGCAAACTTTGATAGTTATATTGCGCACAGTACAAAAGTTACTGAAATTTGAAGTTGCATCAGTGTTTCATTTTTTACTCAAGGGTAGCACTGTTATACCGATATCTCAAATTGACAATAGTATACTATTGTCACAAAATTTTAAGGTTTTATGACGCACCAGTAAAAAGTTACAGCATTTCAATGTTGCAAACTTTGATAGTTATATTACGCACAGAATAAAAGTTAGTGAATTTTGAAGTTGCATCTGTGTTTAATTTTTTACTCAACGGTAGTACTGTTATACCGATTTTTCAAATTGACTATAGTGCATTATTGTCACAACATTTCGAAGTTTAATGACGCACCAGTAAAAAGTTACAGCATTTTAATGTTGCAAACTTTGATAGTTATATTACTCACAGTATAAAAGTTAGTGAAATTTGAAGTTGCATCAGTGTTTCATTTTTAACTGAAGGTTGGCACTGTTTTACCGATATCTCAAATTGACAATAGCACTTTATTGTCACTAAATTTCAAGGTTTTATGAAGCTCCAGTAAAAAGTTACAGCATTTCAATGTTGCAAACTTTGATAGTTATATTGCGCACAGTACAAAAGTTACTGAAATTTGAAGTTGCATCAGTGTTTCATTTTTTACTCAAGGGTAGCACTGTTATACCGATATCTCAAATTGACAATAGTATACTATTGTCACCAAATTTTAAGGTTTTATGACGCACCAGTAAAAAGTTACAGCATTTCAATGTTGTAAACTTTGATAGTTATATTACGCACAGAATAAAAGTTAGTGAATTTTGAAGTTGCATCAGTGTTTAATTTTTTACTCAACGGTAGTACTGTTATACCGATATTTCAAATTGACTATAGTGCATTATTGTCACAACATTTCGAAGTTTTATGACGCACCAGTAAAAAGTTACAGCATTTTAATGTTGCAAACTTTGATAGTTATATTACTCACAGTATAAAAGTTAGTGAAATTTGAAGTTGCATCAGTGTTTCATTTTTAACTGAAGGGTGGCACTGTTTTACCGATATCTCAAATTGACAATAGCACTTTATTGTCACTAAATTTCAAGGTCTTATGAAGTTGCAGTAAAAAGTTACAGCATTTCAATGTTGCAAACTTTGATAGTTATATTGGGCACAGTATAAAAGTTAGTGAAATTTGAAGTTGCATCAGTGTTTCATTTTTTACTCAAGGGTAGCACTGTTATACCGATATCTCAAATTGACAATAGTATACTATTGTCACAAAATTTCAAGGTTTTATGACGCACCAGTAAAAAGTTACGGCATTTCAATGTTGCAAACTTTGAAAGTTATATTACGCACAGAATAAAAGTTAGTGAATTTTGAAGTTGCATCAGTGTTTAATTTTTTTACTCAACGATAGTACTGTTATACCGACATCTCAAATTGACACCAGTACTTTATTGTCACAAAATGTCCAGGCTTTCTGACGCAGCAGTAAACAGTTACAGCATTTTTCTGTTACAAACTTTGATAGTTATATTTCTCACAGTCTAAAAGTTTGTGAATTTTGAAGTTGCATCAGTGTTTCATTTTTTACTCAAGGGTAGCACTGTTTTACCGATATCTCAAATTGACAATAGCACTTTATTGTCACTTAATTTCAAGGTCTTATGAAGCTCCAGTAAAAAGTAACAGCATTTCAATGTTGCAAACTTTGATAGTTATATTGCGCACAGTACAAAAGTTACTGAAATTTGAAGTTGCATCAGTGTTTCATTTTTTACTCAAGGGTAGCACTGTTATACCGATATCTCAAATTGACAATAGTATACTATTGTCACAAAATTTTAAGGTTTTATGACGCACCAGTAAAAAGTTACAGCATTTCAATGTTGCAAACTTTGATAGTTATATTACGCACAGAATAAAAGTTAGTGAATTTTGAAGTTGCATCTGTGTTTAATTTTTTACTCAACGGTAGTACTGTTATACCGATTTTTCAAATTGACTATAGTGCATTATTGTCACAACATTTCGAAGTTTAATGACGCACCAGTAAAAAGTTACAGCATTTTAATGTTGCAAACTTTGATAGTTATATTACTCACAGTATAAAAGTTAGTGAAATTTGAAGTTGCATCAGTGTTTCATTTTTAACTGAAGGTTGGCACTGTTTTACCGATATCTCAAATTGACAATAGCACTTTATTGTCACAAAATTTCAATGTCTTATGAAGCTCCAGTAAAAAGTTACAGCATTTCAATGTTGCAAACTTTGATAGTTATATTGCGCACAGTATAAAAGTTAGTGAAATTTGAAGTTGCATCAGTGTTTCATTTTTTACTCAAGGGTAGCACTGTTATACCGATATCTCAAATTGACAATAGTATACTATTGTCACAAAATTTCAAGGTTTTATGACGCACCAGTAAAAATTTACAGCATTTCAATTTTGCAAACTTTGATATTTATATTACGCACAGAATAAAAGTTAGTGAATTTTGAAGTTGCATCAGTGTTTAATTTTTTACTCAACGGTAGTACTGTTATACCGACATCTCAAATTGACACCAGTACTTTATTGTCACAAAATGTCCAGGCTTTCTGACGCACCAGTAAACAGTTACAGCATTTTTCTGTTACAAACTTTGATAGTTATATTTCT
Organism: Clusia tigrina; assembly: GCA_920105625.2. Taxonomy (NCBI): domain Eukaryota; kingdom Metazoa; phylum Arthropoda; class Insecta; order Diptera; family Clusiidae; genus Clusia; species Clusia tigrina. Next base: position 202,221,207 of record OV050030.1, on the reverse strand, counting down.
CACAGTCTAAAAGTTTGTGAATTTTGAAGTTGCATCAGTGTTTAATTTTTTACTCAAGGGTAGCACTGTTTTACCGATATCTCAAATTGACAATAGCACTTTATTGTCACTAAATTTCAAGGTCTGATGAAGTTGCAGTAAAAAGTTACAGCATTTCAATGTTGCAAACTTTGATAGTTATATTGGGCACAGTATAAAAGTTAGTGAAATTTGAAGTTGCATCAGTGTTTCATTTTTTACTCAAGGGTAGCACTGTTATACCGATATCTCAAATTGACAATAGTATACTATTGTCACAAAATTTCAAGGTTTTATGACGCACCAGTAAAAAGTTACGGCATTTCAATGTTGCAAACTTTGAAAGTTATATTACGCACAGAATAAAAGTTAGTGAATTTTGAAGTTGCATCAGTGTTTAATTTTTTTACTCAACGATAGTACTGTTATACCGACATCTCAAATTGACACTCGTACTTTATTGTCACAAAATGTCCAGGCTTTCTGACGCAGCAGTAAACAGTTACAGCATTTTTCTGTTACAAACTTTGATAGTTATATTTCTCACAGTCTAAAAGTTTGTGAATTTTGAAGTTGCATCAGTGTTTCATTTTTTACTCAAGGGTAGCACTGTTTTACCGATATCTCAAATTGACAATAGCACTTTATTGTCACTAAATTTCAAGGTTTTATGAAGCTCCAGTAAAAAGTTACAGCATTTCAATGTTGCAAACTTTGATAGTTATATTGCGCACAGTACAAAAGTTACTGAAATTTGAAGTTGCATCAGTGTTTCATTTTTTTTACTCAAGGGTAGCACTGTTATACTGATATCTCAAATTGACAATAGTATACTATTGTCACAAAATTTCAAGGTTTTATGACGCACCAGTAAAAAGTTACAGCATTTCAATGTTGCAAGCTTTGATAGTTATATTACGCACAGAATAAAAGTTAGTGAATTTTGAAGTTGCATCTGTGTTTAATTTTTTACTCAACGGTAGTACTGTTATACCGATTTTTCAAATTGACTATGGTGCATTATTGTCACAACATTTCGAAGTTTTATGACGCACCAGTAAAAAGTTACAGCATTTTAATGTTGCAAACTTTGATAGTTATATTACTCACAGTATAAAAGTTAGTGAAATTTGAAGTTGCATCAGTGTTTCATTTTTAACTGAAGGGTGGCACTGTTTTACCGATATCTCAAATTGACAATAGCACTTTATTGTCACAAAATTTCAATGTCTTATGAAGCTCCAGTAAAAAGTTACAGCATTTCAATGTTGCAAACTTTGATAGTTATATTGCGCACAGTATAAAAGTTAGTGAAATTTGAAGTTGCATCAGTGTTTCATTTTTTACTCAAGGGTAGCACTGTTATACCGATATCTCAAATTGACAATAGTATACTATTGTCACAAAATTTCAAGGTTTTATGACGCACCAGTAAAAAGTTACGGCATTTCAATGTTGCAAACTTTGAAAGTTATATTACGCACAGAATAAAAGTTAGTGAATTTTGAAGTTGCATCAGTGTTTAATTTTTTTACTCAACGATAGTACTGTTATACCGACATCTCAAATTGACACCAGTACTTTATTGTCACAAAATGTCCAGGCTTTCTGACGCAGCAGTAAACAGTTACAGCATTTTTCTGTTACAAACTTTGATAGTTATATTTCTCACAGTCTAAAAGTTTGTGAATTTTGAAGTTGCATCAGTGTTTCATTTTTTACTCAAGGGTAGCACTGTTTTACCGATATCTCAAATTGACAATAGCACTTTATTGTCACTAAATTTCAAGATTTTATGAAGCTCCAGTAAAAAGTTACAGCATTTCAATGTTGCAAACTTTGATAGTTATATTGCGCACAGTACAAAAGTTACTGAAATTTGAAGTTGCATCAGTGTTTCATTTTTTACTCAAGGGTAGCACTGTTATACCGATATCTCAAATTGACAATAGTATACTATTGTCACAAAATTTTAAGATTTTATGACGCACCAGTAAAAAGTTACAGCATTTCAATGTTGCAAGCTTTGATAGTTATATTACGCACAGAATAAAAGTTAGTGAATTTTGAAGTTGCATCTGTGTTTAATTTTTTACTCAACGGTAGTACTGTTATACCGATTTTTCAAATTGACTATAGTGCATTATTGTCACAACATTTCGAAGTTTTATGACGCACCAGTAAAAAGTTACAGCATTTTAATGTTGCAAACTTTGATAGTTATATTACTCACAGTATAAAAGTTGGTGAAATTTGAAGTTGCATCAGTGTTTCATTTTTAACTGAAGGGTGGCACTGTTTTACCGATATCTCAAATTGACAATAGCACTTTATTGTCACAAAATTTCAATGTCTTATGAAGCTCCAGTAAAAAGTTACAGCATTTCAATGTTGCAAACTTTGATAGTTATATTGCGCACAGTATAAAAGTTAGTGAAATTTGAAGTTGCATCATTGTTTCATTTTTTACTCAAGGGTAGCACTGTTATACCGATATCTCAAATTGACAATAGTATACTATTGTCACAAAATTTCAAGGTTTTATGACGCACCAGTAAAAATTTACAGCATTTCAATTTTGCAAACTTTGATATTTATATTACGCACAGAATAAAAGTTAGTGAATTTTGAAGTTGCATCAGTGTTTAATTTTTTACTCAACGGTAGTACTGTTATACCGACATCTCAAATTGACACCAGTACTTTATTGTCACAAAATGTCCAGGCTTTCTGACGCACCAGTAAACAGTTACAGCATTTTTCTGTTACAAACTTTGATAGTTATATTTCTCACAGTCTAAAAGTTTGTGAATTTTGAAGTTGCATCAGTGTTTCATTTTTTACTCAAGGGTAGCACTGTTTTACCGATATCTCAAATTGACAATAGCACTTTATTGTCACTAAATTTCAAGGTCTTATGAAGTTGCAGTAAAAAGTTACAGCATTTCAATGTTGCAAACTTTGATAGTTATATTGGGCACAGTATAAAAGTTAGTGAAATTTGAAGTTGCATCAGTGTTTCATTTTTTACTCAAGGGTAGCACTGTTATACCGATATCTCAAATTGACAATAGTATACTATTGTCACAAAATTTCAAGGTTTTATGACGCACCAGTAAAAAGTTACGGCATTTCAATGTTGCAAACTTTGAAAGTTATATTACGCACAGAATAAAAGTTAGTGAATTTTGAAGTTGCATCAGTGTTTAATTTTTTTACTCAACGATAGTACTGTTATACCGACATCTCAAATTGACACCAGTACTTTATTGTCACAAAATGTCCAGGCTTTCTGACGCAGCAGTAAACAGTTACAGCATTTTTCTGTTACAAACTTTGATAGTTATATTTCTCACAGTCTAAAAGTTTGTGAATTTTGAAGTTGCATCAGTGTTTCATTTTTTACTCAAGGGTAGCACTGTTTTACCGATATCTCAAATTGACAATAGCACTTTATTGTCACTTAATTTCAAGGTCTTATGAAGCTCCAGTAAAAAGTAACAGCATTTCAATGTTGCAAACTTTGATAGTTATATTGCGCACAGTACAAAAGTTACTGAAATTTGAAGTTGCATCAGTGTTTCATTTTTTACTCAAGGGTAGCACTGTTATACCGATATCTCAAATTGACAATAGTATACTATTGTCACAAAATTTTAAGGTTTTATGACGCACCAGTAAAAAGTTACAGCATTTCAATGTTGCAAACTTTGATAGTTATATTACGCACAGAATAAAAGTTAGTGAATTTTGAAGTTGCATCTGTGTTTAATTTTTTACTCAACGGTAGTACTGTTATACCGATTTTTCAAATTGACTATAGTGCATTATTGTCACAACATTTCGAAGTTTAATGACGCACCAGTAAAAAGTTACAGCATTTTAATGTTGCAAACTTTGATAGTTATATTACTCACAGTATAAAAGTTAGTGAAATTTGAAGTTGCATCAGTGTTTCATTTTTAACTGAAGGTTGGCACTGTTTTACCGATATCTCAAATTGACAATAGCACTTTATTGTCACAAAATTTCAAGGTTTTATGAAGCTCCAGTAAAAAGTTACAGCATTTCAATGTTGCAAACTTTGATAGTTATATTGCGCACAGTACAAAAGTTACTGAAATTTGAAGTTGCATCAGTGTTTCATTTTTTACTCAAGGGTAGCACTGTTATACCGATATCTCAAATTGACAATAGTATACTATTGTCACCAAATTTTAAGGTTTTATGACGCACCAGTAAAAAGTTACAGCATTTCAATGTTGTAAACTTTGATAGTTATATTACGCACAGAATAAAAGTTAGTGAATTTTGAAGTTGCATCAGTGTTTAATTTTTTACTCAACGGTAGTACTGTTATACCGATATTTCAAATTGACTATAGTGCATTATTGTCACAACATTTCGAAGTTTTATGACGCACCAGTAAAAAGTTACAGCATTTTAATGTTGCAAACTTTGATAGTTATATTACTCACAGTATAAAAGTTAGTGAAATTTGAAGTTGCATCAGTGTTTCATTTTTAACTGAAGGGTGGCACTGTTTTACCGATATCTCAAATTGACAATAGCACTTTATTGTCACTAAATTTCAAGGTCTTATGAAGTTGCAGTAAAAAGTTACAGCATTTCAATGTTGCAAACTTTGATAGTTATATTGGGCACAGTATAAAAGTTAGTGAAATTTGAAGTTGCATCAGTGTTTCATTTTTTACTCAAGGGTAGCACTGTTATACCGATATCTCAAATTGACAATAGTATACTATTGTCACAAAATTTCAAGGTTTTATGACGCACCAGTAAAAAGTTACGGCATTTCAATGTTGCAAACTTTGAAAGTTATATTACGCACAGAATAAAAGTTAGTGAATTTTGAAGTTGCATCAGTGTTTAATTTTTTTACTCAACGATAGTACTGTTATACCGACATCTCAAATTGACACCAGTACTTTATTGTCACAAAATGTCCAGGCTTTCTGACGCAGCAGTAAACAGTTACAGCATTTTTCTGTTACAAACTTTGATAGTTATATTTCTCACAGTCTAAAAGTTTGTGAATTTTGAAGTTGCATCAGTGTTTCATTTTTTACTCAAGGGTAGCACTGTTTTACCGATATCTCAAATTGACAATAGCACTTTATTGTCACTTAATTTCAAGGTCTTATGAAGCTCCAGTAAAAAGTAACAGCATTTCAATGTTGCAAACTTTGATAGTTATATTGCGCACAGTACAAAAGTTACTGAAATTTGAAGTTGCATCAGTGTTTCATTTTTTACTCAAGGGTAGCACTGTTATACCGATATCTCAAATTGACAATAGTATACTATTGTCACAAAATTTTAAGGTTTTATGACGCACCAGTAAAAAGTTACAGCATTTCAATGTTGCAAACTTTGATAGTTATATTACGCACAGTATAAAAGTTAGTGAATTTTGAAGTTGCATCTGTGTTTAATTTTTTACTCAACGGTAGTACTGTTATACCGATTTTTCAAATTGACTATAGTGCATTATTGTCACAACATTTCGAAGTTTAATGACGCACCAGTAAAAAGTTACAGCATTTTAATGTTGCAAACTTTGATAGTTATATTACTCACAGTATAAAAGTTAGTGAAATTTGAAGTTGCATCAGTGTTTCATTTTTAACTGAAGGTTGGCACTGTTTTACCGATATCTCAAATTGACAATAGCACTTTATTGTCACTAAATTTCAAGGTTTTATGAAGCTCCAGTAAAAAGTTACAGCATTTCAATGTTGCAAACTTTGATAGTTATATTGCGCACAGTACAAAAGTTACTGAAATTTGAAGTTGCATCAGTGTTTCATTTTTTACTCAAGGGTAGCACTGTTATACCGATATCTCAAATTGACAATAGTATACTATTGTCACAAAATTTTAAGGTTTTATGACGCACCAGTAAAAAGTTACAGCATTTCAATGTTGTAAACTTTGATAGTTATATTACGCACAGAATAAAAGTTAGTGAATTTTGAAGTTGCATCAGTGTTTAATTTTTTACTCAACGGTAGTACTGTTATACCGATATTTCAAATTGACTATAGTGCATTATTGTCACAACATTTCGAAGTTTTATGACGCACCAGTAAAAAGTTACAGCATTTTAATGTTGCAAACTTTGATAGTTATATTACTCACAGTATAAAAGTTAGTGAAATTTGAAGTTGCATCAGTGTTTCATTTTTAACTGAAGGGTGGCACTGTTTTACCGATATCTCAAATTGACAATAGCACTTTATTGTCACAAAATTTCAATGTCTTATGAAGCTCCAGTAAAAAGTTACAGCATTTCAATGTTGCAAACTTTGATAGTTATATTGCGCACAGTATAAAAGTTAGTGAAATTTGAAGTTGCATCAGTGTTTCATTTTTTACTCAAGGGTAGCACTGTTATACCGATATTTCAAATTGACAATAGTATACTATTGTCACAAAATTTCAAGGTTTTATGACGCACCAGTAAAAATTTACAGCATTTCAATTTTGCAAACTTTGATAGTTATATTACGCACAGTATAAAAGTTAGTGAATTTTGAAGTTGCATCAGTGTTTAATTTTTTACTCAACGGTAGTACTGTTATACCGACATCTCAAATTGACACCAGTACTTTATTGTCACAAAATGTCCAGGCTTTCTGACGCACCAGTAAACAGTTACAGCATTTTTCTGTTACAAACTTTGATAGTTATATTTCTCACAGTCTAAAAGTTTGTGAATTTTGAAGTTGCATCAGTGTTTCATTTTTTACTCAAGGGTAGCACTGTTTTACCGATATCTCAAATTGACAATAGCACTTTATTGTCACTTAATTTCAAGGTCTTATGAAGCTCCAGTAAAAAGTAACAGCATTTCAATGTTGCAAACTTTGATAGTTATATTGCGCACAGTACAAAAGTTACTGAAATTTGAAGTTGCATCAGTGTTTCATTTGTTACTCAAGGGTAGCACTGTTATACCGATATCTCAAATTGACAATAGTATACTATTGTCACAAAATTTTAAGGTTTTATGACGCACCAGTAAAAAGTTACAGCATTTCAATGTTGCAAACTTTGATAGTTATATTACGCACAGAATAAAAGTTAGTGAATTTTGAAGTTGCATCAGTGTTTAATTTTTTACTCAACGGTAGTACTGTTATACCGATATTTCAAATTGACTATAGTGCATTATTGTCACAACATTTCGAAGTTTTATGACGCACCAGTAAAAAGTTACAGCATTTTAATGTTGCAAACTTTGATAGTTATATTACTCACAGTATAAAAGTTAGTGAAATTTGAAGTTGCATCAGTGTTTCATTTTTAACTGAAGGGTGGCACTGTTTTACCGATATCTCAAATTGACAATAGCACTTTATCGTCACAAAATTTCAAGGTCTTATGAAGCTCCAGTAAAAAGTTACAGCATTTCAATGTTGCAAATATTGATAGTTATGTTGCGCACAGTATAAAAGTAAGTGAAATTTGAAGTTGCATCAGTGTTTCATTTTTACTCAAGGGTAGCACTGTTATACCGATACCTCAAATTGACAATAGTATACTATTGGCACAAAATTTCAAGGTTTTATGACGCACCAGTAAAAAGTTACGGCATTTTTATGTTGCAAACTTTGAAAGTTATATTTCTCACAGTCTAAAAGTTAGTGAATTTTTAAGTTGCATCAGTGTTTAATTTTTTACTCAAGGGTAGGACTGTTTTACCGATATCTCAAATTGACAATAGCATTTTATTTTCGCAAAATTTCAAGGTCTTATGAAGCTGCAGTAAAAAGTTACAGCATTTCAATGTTGCAAACTTTGATAGTTATATTGCGCACATTATAAAAGTTAGTGAAATTTGAAGTTGCGTCAGTGTTTCATTTTTTACTCAAGGGTAGCACTGTTATACCGATATCTCAAATTGACAATAGTATACTATTGTCACAAAATTTCAAGGTTTTTATGACGCACCAGTAAAAAGTTACAGCATTTCAATGTTGCAAACTTTGATAGTTATATTACGCACAGAATAAAAGTTAGTGAATTTTGAAGTTGCATCAGTGTTTAATTTTTTACTCAACGATAGTACTGTTATACCGACATCTCAAACTAACACCAGTACTTTATTGTCACAAAATGTCCAGGCTTTCTGACGCACCAGTAAACAGTTACAGCATTTTTATTTTACAAACTTTGATAGTTATATTTCTCACAGTCTAAAAGTTTGTGAATTTTGAAGTTGCATCAGTGTTTCATTTTTTACTCAAGGGTAGCACTGTTTTACCGATATCTCAAATTGACAATAGCACTTTATTGTCACTAAATTTCAAGGTCTTATGAAGCTCCAGTAAAAAGTTACAGCATTTCAATGTTGCAAACTTTGATAGTTATATTACGCACAGAATAAAAGTTAGTGAATTTTGAAGTTGCATCAGTGTTTAATTTTTTACTCAACGGTAGTACTGTTATACCGATATTTCAAATTGACTATAGTGCATTATTGTCACAACATTTCGAAGTTTTTTGATGCACCAGTAAAAAGTTACAGCATTTTAATGTTGCAAACTTTGTAAGTTATATTACTCACAGTATAAAAGTTAGTGAAATTTGAAGTTGCATCAGTGGTTCATTTTTAACTGAAGGGTAGCACTGTTTTACCGATATCTCAAATTGACAATAGCACTTTATTGTCACAAAATTCAAGGTCTTATGAAGCTGCAGTAAAAAGTTACAGCATTTCAATGTTGCAAACTTTGATAGTTATATTGCTCACAGTATAAAAGTTAGTGAAATTTGAAGTTGCATCAGTGTTTCATTTTTTACTCAAGGGTAGCACTGTTATACCGATATCTCAAATTGGCAATAGTATACTATTGTCACAAAATTTCAAAGTTTTATGACGCACCAGTAAAAAGTTACAGCATTTCAATGTTGCAAACTTTGATAGTTATATTACGCACAGAATAAAAGTTAGTGAATTTTGAAGTTGCATCAGTGTTTAATTTTTTACTCAACGATAGTACTGTTATACCGACATCTCAAGTTGACACCAGTACTTTATTGTCACAAAATGTCCAGGCTTTCTGATGCACCAGTAAACAGTTACAGCATTTTTATGTTACAAACTTTGATAGTTATATTTCTCACAGTCTAAAAGTTTGTGAATTTTGAAGTTGCATCAGTGTTTCATTTTTTACTCAAGGGTAGCACTGTTTTACCGATATCTCAAATTGACAATAGCACTTTATTGTCACTAAATTTCAAGGTCTTATGAAGCTCCAGTAAAAAGTTACAGCATTTCAAAGTTGCAAACTTTGATAGTTATATTACGCACAGAATAAAAGTTAGTGAATTTTGAAGTTGCATCAGTGTTTAATTTTTTACTCAACGGTAGTACTGTTATACCGATATTTCAAATTGACTATAGTGCATTATTGTCACAACATTTCGAAGTTTTATGACGCACCAGTAAAAAGTTACAGCATTTTAATGTTGCAAACTTTGATAGTTATATTACTCACAGCATAAAAGTTAGTGAAATTTGAAGTTGCATCAGTGTTTCATTTTTTACTCAAGGGTAGCACTGTTATACTGATATCTCAAATTGACAATAGTATACTATTGTCACAAAATTTCAAGGTTTTATGACGCACCAGTAAAAATTTACAGCATTTCAATTTTGCAAACTTTGATAGTTATATTACGCACAGAATAAACGTTAGTGAATTTTGAAGTTGCATCAGTGTTTAATTTTTTACTCAACGGTAGTACTGTTATATCGACATCTCAAATTGACACCAGTCCTTTATTGTCCCAAATTTCCAGGCTTTCTGACGCACCAATAAAAAGTTACAGCATTTCAATTTTGCAAACTTTGATAGTTATATTGCGCACAGTATAAAAGTTAGTGAAATTTGAAATTGCATCAGTGTTTCATTTTTTACTCAAAGGTAGCACTGTTATACCGATATCTCAAATTGACAATAGTATACTAATGTCACAAAATTTCAAGGTTTTATGATGCACCAGTAAAAATTTACAGCATTTCAATTTTGCAAACTTTGATAATTATATTGCGCACAGTATAAAACATAGTGAAATTTGAAGTTGCATCAGTGTTTCATTTTTTACTCAAGGGTAGCACTGTTATACCGATATCTCAAATTGACAATAGTATACTATTGTCACAAAATTTCAATGTTTTATGAAGCTCCAGTAAAAAGTTACAGTATTTCAATGTTGCAAACTTTGATAGTTATATTGCGCACAGTATAAAAGTTAGTGAAATTTGAAGTTGCATCAGTGTTTCATTTTTAACTGAAGGGTAGCACTGTTTTACCGATATCTCAAATTGACAATAACTCTTTATTGTCAAAAAATTTCAAGGTCTTATGAAGCTCCAGTAAAAAGTTACAGCATTTCAATGTTGCAAACATTGATAGTTATATTGCGCACAGTATAAAAGTAAGTGAAATTTGAAGTTGCATCAGTGTTTCATTTTTACTCAAGGGTAGCACTGTTATACCGATACCTCAAATTGACAATAGTATACTATTGTCACAAAATTTCAATGTTTTATGACGCACCAGTAAAAAGTTACAGCATTTAAATGTTGCAAACTTTGATAGTTATTTTGCGCACAGTATAAAAGTTAGTGAATTTTGAAGTTGCATCAGTATTTCATTGATTACTCAAGGGTAGCACTGTGATACCGATATCTCAAATTGACAATAGTACTTTATTGTCAAAATATTTCGAGGTTTTATGACGCACCCGTATAAAAGTTACAGCCTTTCAATGTTGCAAACTTTTATAATTATATTACGCACAGTATAAAAGTTAGTGAATTTTTAAGTTGCGTCAGTGATTCATTTTTTACTCAAAGGTGGCACTGTTATACCGATATTTAAAATTGACTATAGTGCTTTATTGTCACAACATTTTGAAGTTTTATGACGCACCAGTAAAAAGTTACAGCATTTCAATGTTGCAAACTTTGATATTTATATTGCGCAGAGTATAAAAGTTAGTGAAATTTGAAGTTGCGTCAGTGATTCATTTTTTACTCAAAGGTAGCACTGTTTTACCGATATCTCAAATTGACAAAAGCACTTTATTGTCACTAAATTTCAAGGTCTTATGAAGCTCCAGTAAAAAGTTACAGCATTTCAATGTTGCAAACTTTTATAGTTATATTGCGCACAGTACAAAAGTTAGTGAAATTTGAAGTTGCATCAGTGTTTCATTTTTTACTCAAGGGTAGCACTGTTATATCGATATCTCAAATTGACAATAGTATACTATTGTCACAAAATTTCAAGGTTTTATGACGCACCAGTAAAAAGGTACTGCATTTCAATGTTGCAAACTTTGATAGTTATATTACGCACAGTATAAAAGTTAGTGAATTTTTAAGTTGCGTCAGTGTTTCATTTTTTACTTAAAGGTAGCATTGTTATACCGATATTTCAAATTGATTATAGTGCATTATTGTCACAATATTTCGAAGTTTTATGACGCACCAGTAAAAAGTTACAGCATTTCAATGTTGCAAACTTTGATAGTTATATTACTCACAGTATAAAAGTTAGTGAAATTTGAAGTTGCATAAGTGTTTCATTTTTTACTCAAAGGTGGTACTGTTATATAGATATCTCAAATTGACAATAGTACTTTATTGTCACAAAATTTAAAGGTCTTCTGACTCTCCAGAAAAAAGTTACAGCATTTCAATGCTGCAAACTGTGATAGTTATATTACGCACGGTATAAAAAATAGTGAATTTTGAAGTTGCATCAGTGTTTCATTTTTAACTGAAGGGTAGCACTGTTTTACTGATATCTCAAATTGACAATAGCACTTTATTGTCACAAAATTTCAAGGTCTTATGAAGCTCCAGTAAAAAGTTACAGCATTTCAATGTTGCAAACTTTGATAGTTATATTGCGCACAGTATAAAAGTTAGTGAAATTTGAAGTTGCATCAGTGTTTCATTTTTTACTCAAGGGTAGCACTGTTATACCGATATCTCAAATTGACAATAGTATACTATTGTCACAAAATTTCAAGGTTTTATGACGCACCAGTAAAAAGTTACAGCATTTCAATGTTGCAAACTTTTACAGTTATATTACGCACAGTATAAATGCTAGTGAAGTTTGAAGTTGCTTAAGTGTTTCACTTTTTTTTCCAAAAGTAGCACTGTTATACCGATATTTCAAATTGACAATGGTAATTTATTGTCATAAAATTTCGATGTCTTATGACGCACCAGTAAAAAGTTACAGCACTTGAATGTTGCAAACTTTGATAGTTATATTCCGCACAGAATAAAAGTTAGTGAATTTTGAAGTTGCTTCAGTGTTTAATTTTTTACTCAACGGTAGTACTGTTATACCGACATCTCAAATTGACACCAGTACTTTATTGTCACAAAATTTCCAGGCTTTCTGACGCACCAGTAAAAAGTTACAGCATTTCAATGTTGCAAACTTTGATAGTTATATTGCGCACAGTATAAAAGTTTGTGAAATTTGAAGTTGCATCACTGTTTCATTTTTTACTTAAAGGTAGCATTGTTATACCGATATTTCAAATTGACTATAGTGCATTATTGTCGCAATATTTCGAAGTTTTATGACGCACCAGTAAAAAGTTACAGCATTTTAATGTTGCAAACTTTGATAGTTATATTACTCACAGTATAAAAGTTAGTGAAATTTGAAGTTGCATCAGTGGTTCATTTTTAACTGAAGGGTAGCACTGTTTTACCGATATCTCAAATTGACAATAGCACTTTATTGTGACAAAATTCAAGGTCTTATGAAGCTGCAGTAAAAAGTTACAGCATTTCAATGTTGCAAACTTTGATAGTTATATTGCTCACAGTATAAAAGTTAGTGAAATTTGAAGTTGCATCAGTGTTTCATTTTTTACTCAAGGGTAGCACTGTTATACCGATATCTCAAATTGGCAATAGTATACTATTGTCACAAAATTTCAAAGTTTTATGACGCACCAGTAAAAAGTTACAGCATTTCAATGTTGCAAACTTTGATAGTTATATTACGCACAGAATAAAAGTTAGTGAATTTTGAAGTTGCATCAGTGTTTAATTTTTTACTCAACGATAGTACTGTTATACCGACATCTCAAATTGACACCAGTACTTTATTGTCACAAAATGTCCAGGCTTTCTGATGCACCAGTAAACAGTTACAGCATTTTTATGTTACAAACTTTGATAGTTATATTTCTCACAGTCTAAAAGTTTGTGAATTTTGAAGTTGCATCAGTGTTTCATTTTTTACTCAAGGGTAGCACTGTTTTACCGATATCTCAAATTGACAATAGCACTTTATTGTCACTAAATTTCAAGGTCTTATGAAGCTCCAGTAAAAAGTTACAGCATTTCAAAGTTGCAAACTTTGATAGTTATATTACGCACAGAATAAAAGTTAGTGAATTTTGAAGTTGCATCAGTGTTTAATTTTTTACTCAACGGTAGTACTGTTATACCGATATTTCAAATTGACTATAGTGCATTATCGTCACAACATTTCGAAGTTTTATGACGCACCAGTAAAAAGTTACAGCATTTTAATGTTGCAAACTTTGATAGTTATATTACTCACAGCATAAAAGTTAGTGAAATTTGAAGTTGCATCAGTGTTTCATTTTTTACTCAAGGGTAGCACTGTTATACTGATACCTCAAATTGACAATAGTATACTATTGTCACAAAATTTCAAGGTTTTATGACGCACCAGTAAAAATTTACAGCATTTCAATTTTGCAAACTTTGATAGTTATATTACGCACAGAATAAACGTTAGTGAATTTTGAAGTTGCATCAGTGTTTAATTTTTTACTCAACGGTAGTACTGTTATATCGACATCTCAAATTGACACCAGTCCTTTATTGTCCCAAATTTCCAGGCTTTCTGACGCACCAATAAAAAGTTACAGCATTTCAATTTTGCAAACTTTGATAGTTATATTGCGCACAGTATAAAAGTTAGTGAAATTTGAAATTGCATCAGTGTTTCATTTTTTACTCAAAGGTAGCACTGTTATACCGATATCTGAAATTGACATTAGTATACTATTGTCACAAAATTTCAAGCTTTTATGATGCACCAGTAAAAATTTACAGCATTTCAATTTTGCAAACTTTGATAATTATATTGCGCACAGTATAAAAGTTAGTGAAATTTGAAGTTGCATCAGTGTTTCATTTTTTACTCAAGGGTAGCACTGTTATACCGATATCTCAAATTGACAATAGTATACTATTGTCACAAAATTTCAATGTTTTATGAAGCTCCAGTAAAAAGTTACAGTATTTCAATGTTGCAAACTTTGATAGTTATATTGCGCACAGTATAAAAGTTAGTGAAATTTGAAGTTGCATCAGTGTTTCATTTTTAACTGAAGGGTAGCACTGTTTTACCGATATCTCAAATTGACAATAACACTTTATTGTCAAAAAATTTCAAGGTCTTATGAAGCTCCAGTAAAAAGTTACAGCATTTCAATGTTGCAAACATTGATAGTTATATTGCGCACAGTTTAAAAGTAAGTGAAATTTGAAGTTGCATCAGTGTTTCATTTTTACTCAAGGGTAGCACTGTTATACCGATACCTCAAATTGACAATAGTATACTATTGTCACAAAATTTCAATGTTTTATGACGCACCAGTAAAAAGTTACAGCATTTTAATGTTGCAAACTTTGATAGTTATTTTGCGCACAGTATAAAAGTTAGTGAATTTTGAAGTTGCATCAGTATTTCATTGATTACTCAAGGGTAGCACTGTGATACCGATATCTCAAATTGACAATAGTACTTTATTGTCAAAATATTTCGAGGTTTTATGACGCACCCGTATAAAAGTTACAGCCTTTGAATGTTGCAAACTTTTATAATTATATTACGCACAGTATAAAAGTTAGTGAATTTTTAAGTTGCGTCAGTGATTCATTTTTTACTCAAAGGTAGCACTGTTATACCGATATTTAAAATTGACTATAGTGCTTTATTGTCACAACATTTTGAAGTTTTATGACGCACCAGTAAAAAGTTACAGCATTTCAATGTTGCAAACTTTGATATTTATATTGCGCAGAGTATAAAAGTTAGTGAAATTTGAAGTTGCGTCAGTGATTCATTTTTTACTCAAAGGTAGCACTGTTTTACCGATATCTCAAATTGACAAAAGCACTTTATTGTCACTAAATTTCAAGGTCTTATGAAGCTCCAGTAAAAAGTTACAGCATTTCAATGTTGCAAACTTTTATAGTTATATTGCGCACAGTACAAAAGTTAGTGAAATTTGAAGTTGCATCAGTGTTTCATTTTTTACTCAAGGGTAGCACTGTTATATCGATATCTCAAATTGACAATAGTATACTATTGTCACAAAATTTCAAGGTTTTATGACGCACCAGTAAAAAGTTACTGCATTTCAATGTTGCAAACTTTGATAGTTATATTACGCACAGAATAAAAGTTAGTGAATTTTGAAGTTGCATCAGTGTTTAATTTTTTACTCAACGATAGTACTGTTATACCGACATCTCAAATTGACACCAGTACTTTATTGTCACAAAATGTCCAGGCTTTCTGATGCACCAGTAAACAGTTACAGCATTTTTATGTTACAAACTTTGATAGTTATATTTCTCACAGTCTAAAAGTTTGTGAATTTTGAAGTTGCATCAGTGTTTCATTTTTTACTCAAGGGTAGCACTGTTTTACCGATATCTCAAATTGACAATAGCACTTTATTGTCACTAAATTTCAAGGTCTTATGAAGCTCCAGTAAAAAGTTACAGCATTTCAAAGTTGCAAACTTTGATAGTTATATTACGCACAGAATAAAAGTTAGTGAATTTTGAAGTTGCATCAGTGTTTAATTTTTTACTCAACGGTAGTACTGTTATACCGATATTTCAAATTGACTATAGTGCATTATCGTCACAACATTTCGAAGTTTTATGACGCACCAGTAAAAAGTTACAGCATTTTAATGTTGCAAACTTTGATAGTTATATTACTCACAGCATAAAAGTTAGTGAAATTTGAAGTTGCATCAGTGTTTCATTTTTTACTCAAGGGTAGCACTGTTATACTGATATCTCAAATTGACAATAGTATACTATTGTCACAAAATTTCAAGGTTTTATGACGCACCAGCAAAAATTTACAGCATTTCAATTTTGCAAACTTTGATAGTTATATTACGCACAGAATAAACGTTAGTGAATTTTGAAGTTGCATCAGTGTTTAATTTTTTACTCAACGGTAGTACTGTTATATCGACATCTCAAATTGACACCAGTCCTTTATTGTCCCAAATTTCCAGGCTTTCTGACGCACCAATAAAAAGTTACAGCATTTCAATTTTGCAAACTTTGATAGTTATATTGCGCACAGTATAAAAGTTAGTGAAATTTGAAATTGCATCAGTGTTTCATTTTTTACTCAAAGGTAGCACTGTTATACCGATATCTCAAATTGACAATAGTATACTATTGTCACAAAATTTCAATGTTTTATGAAGCTCCAGTAAAAAGTTACAGTATTTCAATGTTGCAAACTTTGATAGTTATATTGCGCACAGTATAAAAGTTAGTGAAATTTGAAGTTGCATCAGTGTTTCATTTTTAACTGAAGGGTAGCACTGTTTTACCGATATCTCAAATTGACAATAACACTTTATTGTCAAAAAATTTCAAGGTCTTATGAAGCTCCAGTAAAAAGTTACAGCATTTCAATGTTGCAAACATTGATAGTTATATTGCGCACAGTATAAAAGTAAGTGAAATTTGAAGTTGCATCAGTGTTTCATTTTTACTCAAGGGTAGCACTGTTATACCGATACCTCAAATTGACAATAGTATACTATTGTCACAAAATTTCAATGTTTTATGACGCACCAGTAAAAAGTTACAGCATTTTAATGTTGCAAACTTTGATAGTTATTTTGCGCACAGTATAAAAGTTAGTGAATTTTGAAGTTGCATCAGTATTTCATTGATTACTCAAGGGTAGCACTGTGATACCGATATCTCAAATTGACAATAGTACTTTATTGTCAAAATATTTCGAGGTTTTATGACGCACCCGTATAAAAGTTACAGCCTTTCAATGTTGCAAACTTTTATAATTATATTACGCACTGTATAAAAGTTAGTGAATTTTTAAGTTGCGTCAGTGATTCATTTTTTACTCAAAGGTAGCACTGTTATACCGATATTTAAAATTGACTATAGTGCTTTATTGTCACAACATTTTGAAGTTTTATGACGCACCAGCAAAAAGTTACAGCATTTCAATGTTGCAAACTTTGATATTTATATTGCGCAGAGTATAAAAGTTAGTGAAATTTGAAGTTGCGTCAGTGATTCATTTTTTACTCAAAGGTAGCACTGTTTTACCGATATCTCAAATTGACAAAAGCACTTTATTGTCACTAAATTTCAAGGTCTTATGAAGCTCCAGTAAAAAGTTACAGCATTTCAATGTTGCAAACTTTTATAGTTATATTGCGCACAGTACAAAAGTTAGTGAAATTTGAAGTTGCATCAGTGTTTCATTTTTTACTCAAGGGTAGCACTGTTATATCGATATCTCAAATTGACAATAGTATACTATTGTCACAAAATTTCAATGTTTTATGACGCACCAGTAAAAAGTTACTGCATTTCAATGTTGCAAACTTTGATAGTTATATTACGCACAGAATAAAAGTTAGTGAATTTTGAAGTTGCATCAGTGTTTAATTTTTTACTCAACGATAGTACTGTTA
The DNA here is from genome assembly GCA_920105625.2 of Clusia tigrina. Lineage (NCBI taxonomy): Eukaryota > Metazoa > Arthropoda > Insecta > Diptera > Clusiidae > Clusia > Clusia tigrina. The sequence continues at coordinate 202,203,369 of OV050030.1, read as the reverse complement.
TACCGACATCTCAAATTGACACCAGTACTTTATTGTCACAAAATGTCCAGGCTTTCTGATGCACCAGTAAACAGTTACAGCATTTTTATGTTACAAACTTTGATAGTTATATTTCTCACAGTCTAAAAGTTTGTGAATTTTGAAGTTGCATCAGTGTTTCATTTTTTACTCAAGGGTAGCACTGTTTTACCGATATCTCAAATTGACAATAGCACTTTATTGTCACTAAATTTCAAGGTCTTATGAAGCTCCAGTAAAAAGTTACAGCATTTCAAAGTTGCAAACTTTGATAGTTATATTACGCACAGAATAAAAGTTAGTGAATTTTGAAGTTGCATCAGTGTTTAATTTTTTACTCAACGGTAGTACTGTTATACCGATATTTCAAATTGACTATAGTGCATTATCGTCACAACATTTCGAAGTTTTATGACGCACCAGTAAAAAGTTACAGCATTTTAATGTTGCAAACTTTGATAGTTATATTACTCACAGCATAAAAGTTAGTGAAATTTGAAGTTGCATCAGTGTTTCATTTTTTACTCAAGGGTAGCACTGTTATACTGATATCTCAAATTGACAATAGTATACTATTGTCACAAAATTTCAAGGTTTTATGACGCACCAGCAAAAATTTACAGCATTTCAATTTTGCAAACTTTGATAGTTATATTACGCACAGAATAAACGTTAGTGAATTTTGAAGTTGCATCAGTGTTTAATTTTTTACTCAACGGTAGTACTGTTATATCGACATCTCAAATTGACACCAGTCCTTTATTGTCCCAAATTTCCAGGCTTTCTGACGCACCAATAAAAAGTTACAGCATTTCAATTTTGCAAACTTTGATAGTTATATTGCGCACAGTATAAAAGTTAGTGAAATTTGAAATTGCATCAGTGTTTCATTTTTTACTCAAAGGTAGCACTGTTATACCGATATCTCAAATTGACAATAGTATACTATTGTCACAAAATTTCAAGCTTTTATGATGCACCAGTAAAAATTTACAGCATTTCAATTTTGCAAACTTTGATAATTATATTGCGCACAGTATAAAAGTTTGTGAAATTTGAAGTTGCATCAGTGTTTCATTTTTTACTCAAGGGTAGCACTGTTATACCGATATCTCAAATTGACAATAGTATACTATTGTCACAAAATTTCAATGTTTTATGAAGCTCCAGTAAAAAGTTACAGTATTTCAATGTTGCAAACTTTGATAGTTATATTGCGCACAGTATAAAAGTTAGTGAAATTTGAAGTTGCATCAGTGTTTCATTTTTAACTGAAGGGTAGCACTGTTTTACCTATATCTCAAATTGACAATAACACTTTATTGTCAAAAAATTTCAAGGTCTTATGAAGCTCCAGTAAAAAGTTACAGCATTTCAATGTTGCAAACATTGATAGTTATATTGCGCACAGTATAAAAGTAAGTGAAATTTGAAGTTGCATCAGTGTTTCATTTTTACTCAAGGGTAGCACTGTTATACCGATACCTCAAATTGACAATAGTATACTATTGTCACAAAATTTCAATGTTTTATGACGCACCAGTAAAAAGTTACAGCATTTTAATGTTGCAAACTTTGATAGTTATTTTGCGCACAGTATAAAAGTTAGTGAATTTTGAAGTTGCATCAGTATTTCATTGATTACTCAAGGGTAGCACTGTGATACCGATATCTCAAATTGACAATAGTACTTTATTGTCAAAATATTTCGAGGTTTTATGACGCACCCGTATAAAAGTTACAGCCTTTCAATGTTGCAAACTTTTATAATTATATTACGCACAGTATAAAAGTTAGTGAATTTTTAAGTTGCGTCAGTGATTCATTTTTTACTCAAAGGTAGCACTGTTATACCGATATTTAAAATTGACTATAGTGCTTTATTGTCACAACATTTTGAAGTTTTATGACGCACCAGTAAAAAGTTACAGCATTTCAATGTTGCAAACTTTGATATTTATATTGCGCAGAGTATAAAAGTTAGTGAAATTTGAAGTTGCGTCAGTGATTCATTTTTTACTCAAAGGTAGCACTGTTTTACCGATATCTCAAATTGACAAAAGCACTTTATTGTCACTAAATTTCAAGGTCTTATGAAGCTCCAGTAAAAAGTTACAGCATTTCAATGTTGCAAACTTTTATAGTTATATTGCGCACAGTACAAAAGTTAGTGAAATTTGAAGTTGCATCAGTGTTTCATTTTTTACTCAAGGGTAGCACTGTTATATCGATATCTCAAATTGACAATAGTATTCTATTGTCACAAAATTTCAAGGTTTTATGACGCACCAGTAAAAAGTTACTGCATTTCAATGTTGCAAACTTTGATAGTTATATTACGCACAGTATAAAAATTAGTGAATTTTTAAGTTGCGTCAGTGTTTCATTTTTTACTTAAAGGTAGCATTGTTATACCGATATTTCAAATTGATTATAGTGCATTATTGTCACAATATTTCGAAGTTTTATGACGCACCAGCAAAAAGTTACAGCATTTCAATGTTGCAAACTTTGATAGTTATATTACTCACAGTATAAAAGTTAGTGAAATTTGAAGTTGCATAAGTGTTTCATTTTTTACTCAAAGGTGGCACTGTTATATAGATATCTCAAATTGACAATAGTACTTTATTGTCACAAAATTTAAAAGTCTTCTGACTCTCCAGAAAAAAGTTACAGCATTTCAATGCTGCAAACTGTGATAGTTATATTACGCACGGTATAAAAAATAGTGAATTTTGAAGTTGCATCAGTGTTTCATTTTTAACTGAAGGGTAGCACTGTTTTACTGATATCTCAAATTGACAATAGCACTTTATTGTCACAAAATTTCAAGGTCTTATGAAGCTCCAGTAAAAAGTTACAGCATTTCAATGTTGCAAACTTTGATAGTTATATTGCGCACAGTATAAAAGTTAGTGAAATTTGAAGTTGCATCAGTGTTTCATTTTTTACTCAAGGGTAGCACTGTTATACCGATATCTCAAATTGACAATAGTATACTATTGTCACAAAATTTCAAGGTTTTATGACGCACCAGTAAAAAGTTACAGCATTTCAATGTTGCAAACTTTTACAGTTATATTACGCACAGTATAAATGCTAGTGAAGTTTGAAGTTGCTTAAGTGTTTCACTTTTTTTTCCAAAAGTAGCACTGTTATACCGATATTTCAAATTGACAATAGTAATTTATTGTCATAAAATTTCGATGTCTTATGACGCACCAGTAAAAAGTTACAGCACTTGAATGTTGCAAACTTTGATAGTTATATTGCGCACAGTATAAAAGTTTGTGAAATTTGAAGTTGCATCACTGTTTCATTTTTTACTCAAGGGTAGCACTGTTATACCGATATCTCAAATTGACAATAGTATACTATTGTCACAAAATTTCAATGTTTTATGACGCACCAGTAAAACGTTACAGCATTTTAATGTTGCAAACTTTGATACTTATATTGCGCACAGTATAAAAGTTAGTGAATTTTGAAGTTGCATCAGTATTTCATTTTTACTCAAGGGTAGCACTGTTATACCGATATCTCAAATTGACAATAGTACTTTATTGTGAAAATATTTCGAGGTTTTATGACGCACCCGTATAAAAGCTACAGCATTTCAATGTTGCAAACTTTGATAATTATATTACGCACAGTATAAAAGTTAGTGAATTTTTAAGTTGCGTCAGTGTTTCATTTTTTACTCAAAAGTAGCACTGTTATACCGACATCTCAAATTGACACTAGTACTTTATTGTCACAAAATTTCCAGGCTTTTTGACGCACCAGTAAAAAGTTACAGCATTTCAATGTTGCAAACTTTGATAGTTATATTGCGCAGAGTATAAAAGTTAGTGAAATTTGAAGTTGCATCATTGTTTCATTTTGTACTTAAAGGTAGCATTGTTATACCGATATTTCAAATTGACTATAGTGCATTATTGTCACAATATTTCGAAGTTTTATGACGCACCAGTAAAAAGTTACAGCATTTCTATGTTGCAAACTTTGATAGTTATATTGCGCAGAGTATAAAAGTTAGTGAAATTTGAAGTTGCATCAGTGTTTCATTTTTTACTCAAAGGTAGCACATTTATATCGATATCTCAAATTGACAATAGTATACTATTGTCACAAAATTTCAAGGTTTTATGACGCACCAGTAAAAAGTTACAGCATTTCTATGTTGCAAACTTTGATAGTTATATTTCTCAGAGTCTAAAAGTTAGTGAATTCTTAAGTTGCATCAGTGTTTCATTTTTTACTCAAGGGTAGCACTGTTTTACCGATATCTCAAATTGACAATAGCACTTTATTGTCACTAAATTTCAAGGTCTTATGAAGCTTCAGTAAAATGTTACAGCATTTCAACGTTGCAAACTTTGATAGTTATAGTGCGCACAGTACAAAAGTTAGTGAAATTTGAAGTTGCATCAGTGTTTCATTTTTTACTCAAGAGTAGCACTGTTATACCAATATCTCAAATTGACAATAGTATACTATTGTCACAAAATTTCAAGGTTTTATGACGGACCAGTAAAAAGTTACAGCATTTCAATGTTGAAAACTTTGATAGTTATATTGCGCAGAGTATAAAAGTTAGTGAAATTTGAAGTTGCATCATTGTTTCATTTTTTACTTAAAGGTAGCATTGTTATACCGATATTTCAAATTGACTATAGTGCATTATTGTCACAATATTTCGAAGTTTTATGACGCACCAGTAAAAAGTTCCAGCATTTCTATGTTGCAAACTTTGATAGTTATATTTCTCACAGTCTAAAAGTTCGTGAATTTTGAAGTTGCATCAGTGTTTAATTTTTTACTCAACGGTAGTACTGTTATACCGACATCTCAAATTGACACTAGTACTTTATTGTCACAAAATTTTCAGGCCTTTTGACGCACCAGTAAAAATTTACAGCATTTCAATGTTGCAAACTTTGATAGTTATATTACGCAGAGTATAAAAGTTAGTGAAATTTGAAGTTGCATCAGTGTTTCATTTTTTACTCAAAGGTAGCACATTTATATCGATATCTCAAATTGACAATAGTATACTATTGTCACAAAATTTCAAGGTTTTATGACGCACCAGTAAAAAGTTACAGCATTTCTATATTGCAAACTTTGATAGTTATATTTCTCACAGTCTAAAAGTTAGTGAAATTTGAAGTTGCATCAGTGTTTCATTTTTTACTCAAGGGTAGCACTGTTATACCGATATCTCAAATTGACAATAGTATTTTATTGTCACAAAATTTCAAGGTTTTATGACGCACCAGTAAAAAGTTACAGCACTTCAATGTTGCAAACTTTGATAGTTATATTACGCACAGAATAAAAGTTAGTGAAATTTGAAGTTGCATCAGTGTTTCATTTTTTACTCAAGGGTAGCACTGTTATACCGATATCTCAAATTGACAATAGTATACTATTGTCACAAAATTTTAATGTTTTATGACGCACCAGTAAAAAGTTACAGCATTTCAATGTTGCAAACTTTGATAGTTATATTGCGCACAGTACAAAAGTTAGTGAAATTTGAAGTTGCATCAGTGTTTCATTTTTTACTCAAGGGAGCGCTGTTATACCGATATCTCAAATTGACAATAGTATACTATTGTCACAAAATTTCAAGGTTTTATGACGAACCAGTAAAAAGTTACAGCCGTTTTATGTTGCAAACTTTGATATTTATATTTCTCACAGTTTAAAAGTTAGTGAATTTTTAAGTTGCATCAGTGTTTCATTTTTTACTCAAGTTTTACCGATATATCAAATTGACAATAGCACTTAATTGTCACTAAATTTCAAGGTCTTATGAAGCTCCAGTAAAAAGTTACAGCATTTCAATGTTGCAAACTTTGATAGTTATATTGCGCACAGTACAAAAGTTAGTGAAATTTGAAGTTGCATCTGTGTTTCATTTTTTGCTCAAGGGTAGCACTGTTATACCGATATCTCAAATTGACAATAGTATACTATTGTCACAAAATTTCAATGTTTTATGACGCACCAGTAAAAAGTTACAGCATTTTAATGTTGCAAACTTTGATAGTTATTTTGCGCACAGTATAAAAGTTAGTGAATTTTGAAGTTGCATCAGTATTTCATTGATTACTCAAGGGTAGCACTGTGATACCGATATCTCAAATTGACAATAGTACTTTATTGTCAAAATATTTCGAGGTTTTATGACGCACCCGTATAAAAGTTACAGCATTTCAATGTTGCAAACTTTGATAATTATATTACGCACAGTATAAAAGTTAGTGAATTTTTAAGTTGCGTCAGTGTTTCATTTTTTACTCAAAGGTAGCACTGTTTTACCGATATCTCAAATTGACAAAAGCACTTTTTTGTCACTAAATTTCAAGGTCTTATGAAGCTCCAGTAAAAAGTTACAGCATTTCAATGTTGCAAACTTTTATAGTTATATTGCGCACAGTACAAAAGTTAGTGAAATTTGAAGTTGCATCAGTGTTTCATTTTTTACTCAAGGGTAGCACTGTTATATCGATATCTCAAATTGACAATAGTATACTATTGTCACAAAATTTCAAGGTTTTATGACGCACCAGTAAAAAGTTACTGCTTTTCAATGTTGCAAACTTTGATAGTTATATTACGCACAGTAAAAGTTAGTGAATTTTTAAGTTGCGTCAGTGTTTCATTTTTTACTTAAAGGTAGCATTGTTATACCGATATTTCAAATTGACTATAGTGCATTATTTTCACAATATTTCGAAGTTTTATGACGCACCAGTAAAAAGTTACAGCATTTGAATGTTGCAAACTTTGATAGTTATATTACTCACAGTATAAAAGTTAGTGAAATTTGAAGTTGCATAAGTGTTTCATTTTTTACTCAAAGGTGGCACTGTTATATAGATATCTCAAATTGACAATAGTACGTTATTGTCACAAAATTTAAAGGTCTTCTGACTCTCCAGAAAAAAGTTACAGCATTTCAATGCTGCAAACTGTGATAGTTATGTTACGCACGGTATAAAAAATAGTGAATTTTGAAGTTGCATCAGTGTTTCATTTTTAACTGAAGGGTAGCACTGTTTTACTGATATCTCAAATTGACAATAGCACTTTATTGTCACAAAATTTCAAGGTCTTATGAAGCTCCAGTAAAAAGTTACAGCATTTCAATGTTGCAAACTTTGATATTTATATTGCGCAGAGTATAAAAGTTAGTGAAATTTGAAGTTGCATCAGTGTTTCATTTTTTACTCAAGGGTAGCACTGTTATACCGATATCTCAAATTGACAATAGTATACAATTGTCACAAAATTTCAAGGTTTTATGACGTACCAGTAAAAAGTTACAGCATTTCAATGTTGCAAACTTTTATAGTTATATTACGCACAGTATAAATGCTAGTGAAGTTTGAAGTTGCTTAAGAGTGTTTCACTTTTTCCCCCAAAAGTAGCACTGTTATACCGATATTTCAAATTGACAATAGTAATTTATTGTCATAAAATTTCGATGTCTTATGACGCACCAGTAAAAAGTTACAGCACTTGAATGTTGCAAACTTTGATAGTTATATTCCGCACAGAATAAAAGTTAGTGAATTTTGAAGTTGCTTCAGTGTTTAATTTTTTACTCAACGGTAGTACTGTTATACCGACATCTCAAATTGACACCAATACTTTATTGTCACAAAATTTCCAGGCTTTCTGACTCACCAGTAAAAAGTTACAGCATTTCAATGTTGCAAACTTTGATAGTTATATTGCGCACAGTATAAAAGTTAGTGAAATTTGAAGTTGCATCAGTGTTTCATTTTTCACTCAAAGGTAGCACATTTATATCGATATCTCAAATTGACAATAGTATACTATTGTCACAAAATTTCAAGGTTTTATGACGCACCAGTAAAAAGTTACAGCATTTCTATGTTGCAAACTTTGATAATTATATTTCTCACAGTCTAAAAGTTAGTGAATTCTTAAGTTGCATCAGTGTTTCATTTTTTACTCAAGGGTAGCACTGTTTTACCGATATCTCAAATTGACAATAGTATACTATTGTCACAAAATTTCAAGGTTTTATGACGGACCAGTAAAAAGTTACAGCATTTCAATGTTGCAAACTTTGATAATTATATTACACACAGAATAAAAGTTAGTGAATTTTGAAATTGCATCAGTGTTTAATTTTTTACTCAACGGTAGTACTGTTATACCGACATCTCAAATTGACACCAGTATTTTATTGTCACTAAATTTCAAGATCTTATGAAGCTCCAGTAAAAAGTTACAGCATTTCAATGTTGCAAACTTTGATAGTTATATTACTCACAGTATAAAAGTTAGTGAAATTTGAAGTTGCATCAGTGTTTAATTTTTTACTCAAGGGTAGCACTGTTGTACCGATATCTCAAGTTGACAATAGTATACTATTGTCACAAAATTTCAAGGTGTTATGACGCACCAGTAAAAAGTTCCAGCATTTCAAAGTAGAAAACTTTGATAATTATATTACGCACAGAATAAAAGTTAGTGAATTTTGAAGTTGCATCAGTGTTTAATTTTTTACTCAACGGTAGTACTGTTATACCGACATCTCAAATTGACACTAGTACTTTATTGTCACAAAAATTTCAGGCCTTTTGACGCACCAGTAAAAAGTTACAGCATTTCAATGTTGCAAACTTTGATAGTTATATTGCGCAGAGTATAAAAGTTAGTGAAATTTGAAGTTGCATCAGTGTTTCATTTTTTACTCAAAGGTAGCACATTTATATCGATATCTCAAATTGACAATAGTATACTATTGTCACAAAATTTCAAGGTTTTATGACGCACCAGTAAAAAGTTACAGCATTTCTATATTGCAAACTTTGATAGTTATATTTCTCACAGTCTAAAAGTTAGTGAAATTTGAAGTTGCATCAGTGTTTCATTTTTTACTCAAGGGTAGCACTGTTATACCGATATCTCAAATTGACAATAGTATTTTATTGTCACAAAATTTCAAGGTTTTATGACGCACCAGTAAAAAGTTACAGCACTTCAATGTTGCAAACTTTGATAGTTATATTACGCACAGAATAAAAGTTAGTGAATTTTGAAGTTGCATCAGTGTTTAATTTTTTACTCAACGGTAGTACTGTTATACCGATATCTCAAATTGACACCAGTACTTTATTGTCACAAAATTTCCAGGCCTTCTGACGCACCAGTAAAAAGTTACAGCATTATAATGTTGCAAACTTTGATAGTTATATTGCGCACAGTATAAAAGTTAGTGAAATTTGAAGTTGCATCACTGTTTCATTTTTTACTCAAGGGTAGCACTGTTATACCGATATCTCAAATTGACAATAGTATACTATTGTCACAAAATTTCAATGTTTTATGACGCACCAGTAAAACGTTACAGCATTTTAATGTTGCAAACTTTGATAGTTATATTGCGCACAGTATAAAAATTAGTGAATGTTGAAGTTGCAGCAGTATTTCATTTTTACTCAAGGGTAGCACTGTTATACCGATATCTCAAATTGACAATAGTTCTTTATTGTCAAAATATTTCGAGGTTTTATAACGCACCCGTATAAAAGTTACAGCATTGCAATGTTGCAAACTTTGATAATTATATTACGCACAGTATAAAAGTTAGTGAATTTTTAAGTTGCGTCAGCGTTTCATTTTTTACTCAAAGGTAGCACTGTTTTACCGATATCTCAAATTGACAATAGCACTTTATTGTCACTAAATTTCAAGGTCTCATGAAGCTCCAGTAAAAAGTTACAGCATTTCAATGTCGCAAACTTTGATATTTATATTACTCACAGTATAAAAGTTAGTGAAATTTGAAGTTGCATCAGTGTTTAATTTTTAACTGAAGGGTAGCACTGTTATACCGATATTTCAAATTGACTATAGTGCATTATTGTCACAACATTTCGAAGTTTTATGACACACCAGTAAAAAGTTACAACATTTTAATGTTGCAAACTTTGATATTTATATTACTCACAGTATAAAAGTTAGTGAAATTTGAAGTTGCATCAGTGTTTAATTTTTAACTGAAGGGTAGCACTGTTTCACCGATATCTCAAATTGACAATAGCACTTTATTGTCACAAAATCTCAAGGACTTATGAAGCTCCAGTAAAAAGTTACAGCATTTCAATGTTGCAAACTTTGATAGCTATATTGCGCACAGTATAAAAGTTAGTGAAATTTGAAGTTGCATCAGTGTTTCATTTTTTACTCAAGGGTAGCACTGTTATACCGATATCTCAAATTGACAATATTATTTTATTGTCACAAAATTTCAAGGTTTTATGACGCACCAGTAAAAAGTTACAGCACTTCAATGTTGCAAACTTTGATAGTTATATTACGCACAGAATAAAAGTTAGTGAATTTTGAAGTTGCTTCAGTGTTTAATTTTTTACTCAATGGTAGCACTGTTATACCGCCATCTCAAATTGACACCAGTACTTTATTGTCACAAAATTTCCAGGCTTTCTGACGCACCAGTAAAAAGTTACAGCATTTCAATGTTGCAAACTTTGATAGTTATATTGCGCACAGTATAAAAGTTTGTGAAATTTGAAGTTGCATCACTGTTTCATTTTTTACTCAAGGGTAGCACTGTTATACCGATATCTCAAATTGACAATAGTATACTATTGTCACAAAATTACAATGTTTTATGGCGCACCAGTAAAACGTTACAGCATTTTAATGTTGCAAACTTTGATAGTTATATTGCGCACAGTATAAAAGTTAGTGAATTTTTAAGTTACGTCAGTGTCTCATTTTTTACTCAAAGGTAGCACTGTTATACCGATATTTCAAATTGACTATAGTGCATTATTGTCACAACATTTCGAAGTTTTATGACGCACCAGTAAAAAGTTACAGCATTTTAATGTAGGAAACTTTGATAGTTATATTACTCACAGTATATAAGTTAGAGAAATTTGAAGTTGCATCAGTGTTTCATTTTTTACTCAACGGTGGTACTGTTATACCGACATCTCCAATTGACACTAGTACTTTATTGTCACAAAATTTCCAGGCTTTTTGACGCACCAGTAAAAAGTTACAGCATTTCAATGTTGCAAACTTTGATAGTTATATTGCGCAGAGTATAAAAGTTAGTGAAATTTGAAGTTGCATCAGTGTTTCATTTTTTACTCAAAGGTAGCACATTTATATCGATATCTCAAATTGACAATAGTATACTATTGTCACAAAATTTCAAGGTTTTATGACGCACCAGTAAAAAGTTACAGCATTTCTATGTTGCAAACTTTGATAGTTATATTTCTCACAGTCTAAAAGTTAGTGAATTCTTAAATTGCATCAGTGTTTCATTTTTTACTCAAGGGTAGCACTGTTTTACCGATATCTCAAATTGACAATAGCACTTTATTGTCACTAAATTTCAAGGTCTTATGAAGCTTCAGTAAAATGTTACAGCATTTCAATGTTGCAAACTTTGATAATTATATTGCGCACAGTACAAAAGTTAGTGAAATTTGAAGTTGCATCAGTGTTTCATTTTTTACTCAAGGGTAGCACTGTTATACCGATATCTCAAATTGACAATAGTATACTATTGTCACAAAATTTCAAGGTTTTATGACGGACCAGTAAAAAGTTACAGCATTTCAATGTTGCAAACTTTGATAATTATATTACACACAGAATAAAAGTTAATGAATTTTGAAGTTGCATCAGTGTTTAATTTTTTACTCAACGGTAGTACTGTTACACCGACATCTCAAATTGACACTTGTATTGTATTGTGACAAAATGTCCAGGCTTTCTGACGCACCAGTAAAAAGTTACAGCATTTCAATGGTGCAAACTTTGATAGTTATATTGCGCACAGTATAAAAGTTAGTGAAATTTGAAGTTGCATCAGTGTTTCATTATTTACTCAAGGATAGCACTGTTGTACCGATATCTCAAGTTGACAATAGTATACTATTGTCACAAAATTTCAAGGTGTTATGACGCACCAGTAAAAAGTTTCAGCATTTCAAAGTAGAAAACTTTGATAATTATATTACGCACAGAATAAAAGTTAGTGAATTTTGAAGTTGCATCAGTGTTTAATTTTTTACTCAACGGTAGTACTGTTATACCGACATCTCAAATTGACACTAGTACTTTATTGTCACAAAATTTTCAGGCCTTGTGACGCACCAGTAAAAAGTTACAGCATTTCAATGTTGCAAACTTTGATAGTTATATTGCGCAGAGTATAAAAGTTAGTGAAATTTGAAGTTGCATCAGTGTTTCATTTTTTACTCAAAGGTAGCACATTTATATCGATATCTCAAATTGACAATAGTATACTATTGTCACAAAATTTCAAGGTTTTATGACGCACCAGTAAAAAGTTACAGCATTTCTATATTGCAATCTTTGATAGTTATATTTCTCACAGTCTAAAAGTTAGTGAAATTTGAAGTTGCATCAGTGTTTCATTTTTTACTCAAGGGTAGCACTGTTATACCGATATCTCAAATTGAAATTTTATTGTCACAAAATTTCAAGGTTTTATGACGCACCAGTAAAAAGTTACAGCACTTCAATGTTGCAAACTTTGATAGTTATATTACGCACAGAATAAAAGTTAGTGAATTTTGAAGTTGCATCAGTGTTTAATTTTTACTCAACGGTAGTACTGTTATACCGACATCTCAAATTGACACCAGTACTTTATTGTCACAAAATTTTCAGGCCTTGTGACGCACCAGTAAAAAGTTACAGCATTTCAATGTTGCAAACTTTGATAGTTATATTGCGCAGAGTATAAAAGTTAGTGAAATTTGAAGTTGCATCAGTGTTTCATTTTTTACTCAAAGGTAGCACATTTATATCGATATCTCAAATTGACAATAGTATACTATTGTCACAAAATTTCAAGGTTTTATGACGCACCAGTAAAAAGTTACAGCATTTCTATATTGCAATCTTTGATAGTTATATTTCTCACAGTCTAAAAGTTAGTGAAATTTGAAGTTGCATCAGTGTTTCATTTTTTACTCAAGGGTAGCACTGTTACACCGATATCTCAAATTGACAATAGTCTTTTATTGTCACAAAATTTCAAGGTTTTATGACGCACCAGTAAAAAGTTACAGTACTTCAATGTTGCAAACTTTGATAGTTATATTACGCACAGAATAAAAGTTAGTGAATTTTGAAGTTGCATCAGTGTTTAATTTTTTACTCAACGGTAGTACTGTTATACCGACATCTCAAATTGACACCAGTACTTTATTGTCACAAAATTTCCAGGCTTTCTGACGCACCAGTAAAAAGTTACAGCATTTGAATGTTGCAAACTTTGATAGTTATATTGCGCACAGTATAAAAGTTAGTGAAATTTGAAGTTGCATCACTGTTTCATTTTTTACTCAAGGGTAGCACTGTTATACCGCTATCTCAAATTGACAATAGTCTACTATTGAAACAAAACTTCAATGTTTTATGACGCACCAGTAAAACGTTACAGCATTTTAATGTTGCAAACTTGGATAGTTATATTGCGCACAGTATAAAAATTAGTGAATTTTGAAGTTGCAGCAGTATTTCATTTTTACTCAAGGGTAGCACTGTTATACCGATATCTCAAATTGACAAGAGTACTTTATTGTCAAAATATTTCGAGGTTTTATGACGCACCCGTATAAAAGTTACAGCATTTCAATGTTGCAAACTTTGATAATTATATTACGCACAGTATAAAAATAAGTGAATTTTTAAGTTGCGTCAGTGTTTCATTTTTTACTCAAGGGTAGCACTGTTGTACCGATATCTCAAGTTGACAATAGTATACTATTTTCACAAAATTTCAAGGTGTTAAAAAGTTTCAGCATTTCAAAGTAGAAAACTTTGATAATTATATTACGCACAGAATAAAAGTTAGTGAATTTTGAAGTTGCATCAGTGTTTAATTTTTTACTCAACGGAAGTACTGTTATACCGACATCTCAAATTGACACTAGTACTTTATTGTCACAAAATTTTCAGGCCTTTTGACGCACCAGTAAAAAGTTACAGCATTTCAATGTTGCAAACTTTGATAGTTATATTGCGCAGAGTATAAAAGTTAGTGAAATTTGAAGTTGCATCAGTGTTTCATTTTTTACTCAAAGGTAGCACATTTATATCGATATCTCAAATTGACAATAGTATACTATTGTCACAAAATTTCAAGGTTTTATGACGCACCAGTAAAAAGTTACAGCATTTCTATATTGCAGACTTTGATAGTTATATTTCTCACAGTCTAAAAGTTAGTGAAATTTGAAGTTGCATCAGTGTTTCATTTTTTACTCAAGGGTAGCACTGTTATACCGATATCTCAAATTGAAATTTTATTGTCACAAAATTTCAAGGTTTTATGACGCACCAGTAAAAAGTTACAGCACTTCAATGTTGCAAACTTTGATAGTTATATTACGCACAGAATAAAAGTTAGTGAATTTTGAAGTTGCATCAGTGTTTAATTTTTTACTCAACGGTAGTACTGTTATACCGACATCTCAAATTGACACCAGTACTTTATTGTCACAAAATTTCCAGGTTTTCTGACGCACCAGTAAAAAGTTACAGCATTTCAATGTTGCAAACTTTGATAGTTATATTGCGCACAGTATAAAAGTTAGTGAAATTTGAAGTTGCATCACTGTTTCATTTTTTACTCAAGGGTAGCACTGTTATACCGATATCTCAAATTGACAATAGTATACTATTGTCACAAAATTTCAATGTTTTATGACGCACCAGTAAAACGTTACAGCATTTTAATGTTGCAAACTTTGATAGTTATATTGCGCACAGTATAAAAATTAGTGAATTTTGAAGTTGCGGCAGTATTCCATTTTTACTCAAGGGTAGCACTGTTATACCGATATCTTAAAATGACAATAGTACTTTATTGTCAAAATCTTTCGAGGTTTTATGACGCACCCGTATAAAAGTTACAGCATTTCAATGTTGCAAACTTTGATAATTATATTACGCACAGTATAAAAATTAGTGAATTTTTAAGTTGCGTCAGTGTTTCATTTTTTACTCAAAGGTAGCACTGTTTTACCGATATCTCAAATTTACAATAGCACTTTATTGTCACTAAATTTCAAGGTCTTATGAAGCTCCAGTAAAAAGTTACAGCATTTCAATGTTGCAAACTTTGATAGTTATATTGCGCACAGTACAAAAGTTAGTGAAATTTGAAGTTGCATCAGTGTTTCATTTTTTACTCAAGGGTAGCACTGTTATACCGATATCTCAAATTGACAATAGTATACTATTGTCACAAAATTTCCAGGTTTTATGACGCACCAGTAAAAAGTTACAGCACTTGAATGTTGCAAACTTTGATAGTTACATTACGCACAGAATAAAAGTTAGTGAATTTTGAAGTTCCTTCAGTGTTTAATTTTTTACTCAACAGTAGTACTGTTATACCGACATCTCAAATTGACACCAGTACTTTATTGTCACAAAATTTCCAGGCTTTCTGACGCACCAGTAAAAAGTTACAGCATTTCAATGTTGCAAACTTTGATAGTTATATTGCGCACAGTATAAAAGTTAGTGAAATTTGAAGTTGCATCACTCTTTCATTTTTTACTCAAGGGTAGCACTGTTATACCGATATCTCAAATTGACAATAGTATACTATTGTCACAAAATTTCAATGGTTTATGACGCACCAGTAAAACGTTACAGCATTTCAATGTTGCAAACTTTTATAGTTATATTGCGCAGAGTATAAAAGTTAGTGAATTTTGAAGTTGCAGCAGTATTTCATTTTTACTCAAGGGTAGCACTGTTATACCGATATCTCAAATTGACAATAGTACTTTGTTGTCAAAATATTTCGAGGTTTTTTGACGCACCCGTATAAAAGTTACAGCATTTCAATGTTGCAAACTTTGATAATTATATTACGCACAGTATAAAAGTTAGTGAATTTTTAAGTTGCGTCAGTGTTTCATTTTTTACTCAAAGGTAGCACTGTTTTACCGATATCTCAAATTGACAATAGCACTTTATTGTCACTAAATTTCAAGGTCTTATGACGCACCAGTAAAAAGTTACAGCATATCAATGTTGCAAACTTTGATAGTTATATTGCGCACAGTACAAAAGTTAGTGAAATTTGAAGTTGCATCAGTGTTTAATTTTTAACTGAAGGGTAGAACTGTTTTACCGATATCTCAAATTGACAATAGCACTTTATTGTCACAAAATCTCAAGGACATATGAAGCTCCAGTAAAAAGTTACAGCATTTCAATGTTGCAAACTTTGATAGCTATATTGCGCACAGTATAAAAGTTAGTGAAATTTGAAGTTGCATCAGTGTTTCATTTTTTACTCAAGGGTAGCACTGTTATACCGATATCGCAAATGGACAATAGTATACTATTGTCACAAAATTTCAAGGTTTTATGACGCACCAATAAAAAGTTACAGCACTTCAATGTTGCAAACTTTGATAGTTATATTACGCACAGAATAAAAGTTAGTGAATTTTGAAGTTGCTTCAGTGTTTAATTTTTTACTCAATGGTAGTACTGTTATACCGACATCTCAAATTGACACCAGTACTTTATTGTCACAAAATTTCCAGGCTTTCTGACGCACCAGTAAAAAGTTACAGCATTTCAATGTTGCAAACTTTGATAGTTATATTGCGCACAGTATAAAAGTTAGTGAATTTTGAACTTGCATCAGTTTTTTATTTTTACTCAAGGGTAGCACTGTTATACCGATATCTCAAATTGACAATAGTACTTTATTGTCAAAATATTTCGAGGTTTTATGACGCACCCGTATAAAAGTTACAGCATTTCAATGTTGCAAACTTTGAAAATTATATTACGCACAGTATAAAAGTTAGTGAATTTTTAAGTTGCGTCAGTGTCTCATTTTTTACTCAAAGGTAGCACTGTTATACCGATATTTCAAATTGACTATAGTGCATTATTGTCACAACATTTCGAAGTTTTATGATGCACCAGTAAAAAGTTACAGCATTTTAATGTAGCAAACTTTGATAGTTATATTACTCACAGTATAAAAGTTAGAGAAATTTGAAGTTGCATCAGTGTTTCATTTTTTACTCAAGGGTAGCACTGTTATACCGATATCGCAAATGGACAATGGTATACTATTGTCACAAAATTTCAAGGTTTTATGACGCACCAGTAAAAAGTTACTGCATTTCAATGTTGCAAACTTTGATAGTTATATTACGCACAGAATAAAAGTTAGTGAATTTTGAAGTTGCATCAGTGTTTAATTTTTTACTCAACGGTAGTACTGTTATACCGACATCTCAAATTGACACCAGTACTTTATTGTCACAAAATTTCCAGGCTTTCTGACGCACCAGTAAAAAGTTACAGCATTATAATGTTGCAAACTTTGATAGTTATATTGCGCACAGTATAAAAGTTAGTGAAATTTGAAGTTGCATCACTGTTTCATTTTTTACTCAAGGGTAGCACTGTTATACCGATATCTCAAATTGACAATAGTATACTATTGTCACGAAATTTCAATGTTTTATGACGCACCAGTAAAACGTTACAGCATTTTAATGTTGCAAACTTTGATAGTTATATTGCGCACAGTATAAAAGTTAGTGAATTTTGAAGTTGCAGCAGTATTTCATTTTTACTCAAGGGTAGCATTGTTATACCGATATCTCAAATTGACAATAGTACTTTATTGTCAAAATATTTCGAGGTTTTTTGACGCACCCGTATAAAAGTTACAGCATTTCAATGTTGCAAACTTTGATAATTATATTACGCACAGTATAAAAGTTAGTGAATTTTTAAGTTGCGTCAGTGTTTCATTTTTTACTCAAAGGTAGCACTGTTTTACCGATATCTCAAATTGACAATAGCACTTTATTGTCACTAAATTTCAAGGTCTTATGAAGCTCCAGTAAAAAGTTACAGCATTTCAATGTTGCAAACTTTGATAGTTATATTGCGCACAGTACAAAAGTTAGTGAAATTTGAAGTTGCATCAGTGTTTAATTTTTAACTGAAGGGTAGCACTGTTTTACCGATATCTCAAATTGACAATAGCACTTTATTGTCACAAAATCTCAAGGACATATGAAGCTCCAGTAAAAAGTTACAGCATTTCAATGTTGCAAACTTTGATAGCTATATTGCGCACAGTATAAAAGTTAGTGAAATTTGAAGTTGCATCAGTGTTTCATTTTTTACTCAAGGGTAGCACTGTTATACCGATATCGCAACTGGACAATAGTATACTATTGTCACAAAATTTCAAGGTTTTATGACGCACCAATAAAAAGTTACAGCACTTCAATGTTGCAAACTTTGATAGTTATATTACGCACAGAATAAAAGTTAGTGAATTTTGAAGTTGCTTCAGTGTTTAATTTTTTACTCAATGCTAGTACTGTTATACCGACATCTCAAATTGACACCAGTACTTTATTGTCACAAAATTTCCAGGCTTTCTGACGCACCAGTAAAAAGTTACAGCATTTCAATGTTGCAAACTTTGATAGTTATATTGCGCACAGTATAAAAGTTAGTGAATTTTGAACTTGCATCAGTTTTTTATTTTTACTCAAGGGTAGCACTGTTATACCGATATCTCAAATTGACAATAGTACTTTATTGTCAAAATATTTCGAGGTTTTATGACGCACCCGTATAAAAGTTACAGCATTTCAATGTTGCAAACTTTGAAAATTATATTACGCACAGTATAAAAGTTAGTGAATTTTTAAGTTGCGTCAGTGTCTCATTTTTTACTCAAAGGTAGCACTGTTATACCGATATTTCAAATTGACTATAGTGCATTATTGTCACAACATTTCGAAGTTTTATGACGCACCAGTTAAAAGTTACAGCATTTTAATGTAGCAAACTTTGATAGTTATATTACTCACAGTATAAAAGTTAGAGAAATTTGAAGTTGCATCAGTGTTTCATTTTTTACTCAAGGGTAGCACTGTTATACCGATATCGCAAATGGACAATAGTATACTATTGTCACAAAATTTCAAGGTTTTATGACGCACCAGTAAAAAGTTACTGCATTTCAATGTTGCAAACTTTGATAGTTATATTACGCAGAGAATAAAAGTTAGTGAATTTTGAAGTTGCATCAGTGTTTAATTTTTTACTCAACGGTAGTACTGTTATACCGATATTTCAAATTGACTATAGTGCATATTGTCACAACATTTCGAAGTTTTATGACGCACCAGTAAAAAGTTACAACATTTTAATGTTGCAAACTTTGATAGTTATATTACTCACAGTATAAAAGTTAGTGAAATTTAAAGTTGCATCAGTGTTTCATTTTTAACTGAAGGGTAGCACTGTTTTACCGATATCTCAAATTGACAATAGCACTTTATTGTCACAAAATTTCAAGGTCTTATGAAGCTCCAGTAAAAAGTTACAGCATTTCAATGTTGCAAACTTTGATAGTTATATTGCGCACAGTATAAAAGTTAGTGAAATTTGAAGTTGCATCAGTGTTTCATTTTTTACTCAACGGTAGTACTGTTATACCGATATTTCAAATTGACTATAGTGCATTATTGTCACAACATTTCGAAGTTTTATGACACACCAGTAAAAAGTTACAACATTTTAATGTTGCAAACTTTGATGGTTATATTACTCACAGTATAAAAGTTAGTGAAATTTGAAGTTGCATCAGTGTTTAATTTTTAACTGAAGGGTAGCACTGTTTTACCGATATCTCAAATTGACAATAGCACTTTATTGTCACAAAATCTCAAGGACATATGAAGCTCCAGTAAAAAGTTACAGCATTTCAATGTTGCAAACTTTGATAGCTATATTGCGCACAGTATAAAAGTTAGTGAAATTTGAAGTTGCATCAGTGTTTCATTTTTTACTCAAGGGTAGCACTGTTATACCGATACCTCAAATTAACAATATTATTTTATTGTCACAAAATTTCAAGGTTTTATGACGCACCAGTAAAAAGTTACAGCACTTCAATATTGCAAACTTTGATAGTTATATTACGCACAGAATAAAAGTTAGTGAATTTTGAAGTTGCTTCAGTGTTTAATTTTTTACTCAATGGTAGTACTGTTATACCGACATCTCAAATTGATACCAGTACTTTATTGTCACAAAATTTCCAGGCTTTCTGACGCACCAGTGAAAAGTTACAACATTTCAATGTTGCAAACTTTGATAGTTATATTGCGCACAGTATAAAAGTTAGTGAAATTTGAAGTTGCATCACTGCTTCATTTTTTACTCAAGGGTAGCACTGTTATACCGATATCTCAAATTGACAATAGTATACTATTGTCACAAAATTTCACTGTTTTATGACGCACCAGTAAAACGTTACAGCATTTTAATGTTGCAAACTTTGATAGTTATATTGCGCACAGTATAAAAGTTAGTGAATTTTGAAGTTGCATCAGTATTTTATTTTTACTCAAGGGTAGCACTCTTATACCGATATCTCAAATTGACAATAGAACTTTATTGTCAAAATATTTCGAGGTTTTATGACGCACCCGTATAAAAGTTACAGCATTTCAATGTTGCAAACTTTGAAAATT
Organism: Clusia tigrina; assembly: GCA_920105625.2. Classification (NCBI taxonomy): domain Eukaryota; kingdom Metazoa; phylum Arthropoda; class Insecta; order Diptera; family Clusiidae; genus Clusia; species Clusia tigrina. Next base: position 202,182,727 of record OV050030.1, on the reverse strand, counting down.
ATATTACGCACAGTATAAAAGTTAGTGAATTTTTAAGTTGCGTCAGTGTCTCATTTTTTACTCAAAGGTAGCACTGTTATACCGATATTTCAAATTGACTATAGTGCATTATTGTCACAACATTTCGAAGTTTTATGACGCACCAGTAAAAAGTTACAGCATTTTAATGTAGCAAACTTTGATAGTTATATTACTCACAGTATAAAAGTTAGAGAAATTTGAAGTTGCATCAGTGTTTCATTTTTTACTCAAGGGTAGCACTTTTATACCGATATCGCAAATGGACAATAGTATACTATTGTCACAAAATTTCAAGGTTTTATGACGCACAAGTAAAAAGTTACTGCATTTCAATGTTGCAAACTTTGATAGTTATATTACGCACAGAATAAAAGTTAGTGAATTTTGAAGTTGCATCAGTGTTTAATTTTTTACTCAACGGTAGTACTGTTATACCGATATTTCAAATTGACTATAGTGCATTATTGTCACAACATTTCGAAGTTTTATGACGCACCAGTAAAAAGTTACAACATTTTAATGTTGCAAACTTTGATAGTTATATTACTCACAATATAAAAGTTAGTGAAATTTGAAGTTGCATCAGTGTTTCATTTTTAACTGAAGGGTAGCACTGTTTTACCGATATCTCAAATTGACAATAGCACTTTATTGTCACAAAATTTCAAGGTCTTATGAAGCTCCAGTAAAAAGTTACAGCATTTCAATATTGCAAACTTTGATAGTTATATTGCGCACAGTATAAAAGTTAGTGAAATTTGAAGTTGCATCAGTGTTTCATTTTTTACTCAAGGGTAGCACTGTTATACCGATATCTCAAATTGACAATAGTATTTTATAGTCACAAAATTTCAAGGTTTTATGACGCACCAGTAAAAGTTACAGCACTTCAATGGTGCAAACTTTGATAGTTATATTACGCACAGAATAAAAGTTAGTGAATTTTGAAGTTGCATCAGTGTTTAATTTTTTACTCAACGGTAGTACTGTTATACCGACATCTCAAATTGACACCAGAACTTTATTGTCACAAAATTTCCAGGCTTTCTGACGCACCAGTAAAAAGTTACAGCATTTCAATGTTGCAAACTTTGATAGTTATATTGCGCACAGTATAAAAGTTAGTGAAATTTGAAGTTGCATCACTGTTTCATTTTTTACTCAAGGGTAGCACTGTTATACCGATATCTCAAATTGACAATAGTATACTATTGTCACAAAATTTCAATGTTTTATGACGCACCAGTAAAACGTTACAGCATTTTAATGTTGCAAACTTTGATAGTTATATTGCGCACAGTATAAAAGTTAGTGAATTTTGAAGTTGCATCAGTATTTCATTTTTACTCAAGGGTAGCACTGTTATACCGATATCTCAAATTGACAATAGTACTTTATTGTCAAAATATTTCGAGGTTTTATGACGCACCCGTATAAAAGTTACAGCATTTCAATATTGCAAACTTTGATAATTATATTACGCACAGTATAAAAGTTAGTGAATTTTTAAGCTGCGTCAGTGTTTCATTTTTACTCAAAGGTAGCACTGTTTTACCGATATCTCAAATTAACAAGAGCACTTTATTGTCACTAAATTTCAAGGTCTTATGAAGCGCCAGTAAATAGTTACAGCATTTCAATGTTGCAAACTTTGATATTTATATTACGCACAGTACAAAAGTTAGTGAAATTTGAAGTTGCATCAGTGTTTCATTTTTACTCAAGGGTAGCACTGTTATACCGATATCTCAAATTGACAATAGTATACTATTGTCACAAAATTTCAAGGTTTTATGACGCACCAGTAAAAAGTTACTGCATTTCAATGTTGCAAACTTTGATAGTTATATTACGCACAGAATAAAAGTTAGTGAATTTTGAAGTTGCATCAGTGTTTAATTTTTTACTCAACGGTAGTACTGTTATACCGATATTTCAAATTGACTATAGTGCATTATTGTCACGACATTTCGAAGTTTTATGACGCACCAGTAAAAAGTTACAACATTTTAATGTTGCAAACTTTGATAGTTATATTACTCACAGTATAAAAGTTAGTGAAATTTGAAGTTGCATCAGTGTTTAATTTTTAACTGAAGGGTAGCACTGTTTTACCGATATCTCAAATTGACAATAGTATTTTATTGTCACAAAATTTCAAGGTTTTATGACGCACCAGTAAAAAGTTACAGCACTTCAATGTTGCAAACTTTGATAGTTATATTACGCACATTATAAAAGTTAGTGAATTTTGAAGTTGCTTCAGTGTATAATTTTTTACTCAACGGTAGTACTGTTATACCGACATCTCAAATTGCCACCAGTACTTAATTGTCACAAAATTTCCAGGCTTTCTGACGCACCAGTAAAAAGTTACAGCATTTCAATGTTGCAAACTTTGATAGTTATATTGCGCACAGTATAAAAGTTAGTGAAATTTGAAGTTGCATCACTGTTTCATTTTTTACTCAAGGGTAGCACTGTTATACCGATATCTCAAATTGACAATAGTATACTATTGTCACAAAATTTCAATGTTTTATGACGCACCAGTAAAACGTTACAGCATTTTAATGTTGCAAACTTTGATAGTTATATTGCGCACAGTATAAAAGTTAGTGAATTTTTAAGTTGCATCAGTATTTTATTTTTACTCAAGGGTAGCACTGCTATACCGATATCTCAAATTGGCAATAGTACTTTATTGTCAAAATATTTCGAGGTTTTATAACGCACCCGTATAAAAGTTACAGCATTTCAATGTTGCAAACTTTGAAAATTATATTACGCACAGTATAAAAGTTAGTGAATTTTTAAGTTGCGTCAGTGTCTCATTTTTTACTCAAAGGTAGCACTGTTATACCGATATTTAAAATTGACTATAGTGCATTATTGTCACAACATTTCGAAGTTTTATGACGCACCAGTAAAAAGTTACAGCATTTTAATGAAGCAAACTTTGATAGTTATATTACTCACAGTATAAAAGTTAGTGAAATTTGAAGTTGCATCAGTGTTTCATTTTTTACTCAAGGGTAGCACTGTTATACCGATATCGCAAATTGACAATAGTATACTATTGTCACAAAATTTCAAGGTTTTATGACGCACCAGTAAAAAGTTACTGCATTTCAATGTTGCAAACTTTGATAGTTATATTACGCACAGAATAAAAGTTAGTGAATTTTGAAGTTGCATCAGTGTTTAATTTTTTACTCAACGGTAGTACTGTTATACCGATATTTCAAATTGACTATAGTGCATTATTGTCACAACATTTCAAAGTTTTATGACGCACCAGTAAAAAGTTACAACATTTTAATGTTGCAAACTTTGATAGTTATATTACTTACAGTATAGAAGTTAGTGAAATTTGAAGTTGCATCAGTGTTTAATTTTTAACTGAAGGGTAGCACTGTTTTGCCGATATCTTAAATTGACAATAGCACTTTATTGTCACAAAATTTAGAGGTCTTATGAAGCTCCAGTAAAAAGTTACAGCATTTCAATGGTGCAAACTTTGATAGTTATATTGCGCACAGTATAAAAGTTAGTGAAATTTGAAGTTGCATCAGTGTTTCATTTTTTACTCAAGGGTAGCACTGTTATACCGATATCTCAAATTGACAATAGTATTTTATTGTCACAAAATTTCAAGGTTTTATGACGCACCAGTAAAAAGTTACAGCACTTCAATGTTGCGAACTTTGATAGTTATATTACGCACAGAATAAAAGTTAGTGAATTTTGAAGTTGCATCAGTGTTTAATTTTTTACTCAACGGTAGTACTGTTATACCGACATCTCAAATTGACACCAGTACTTTATTGTCACAAAATTTCCAGGCTTTCTGACGCACCAGTAAAAAGTTACAGCATTTCAATGTTGCAAACTTTGATAGTTATATTGCGCACAGTATAAAAGTTAGTGAAATTTGAAGTTGCATCACTGTTTCATTTTTTACTCAAGGGTAGCACTGTTATACCGATATCTCAAATTGACAATAGTATACTATTGTCACAAAATTTCAATGTTTTATGACGCACCAGTAAAACGTTACAGCATTTTAATGTTGCAAACTTTGATAGTTATATTGCGCACAGTATAAAAGTTAGTGAATTTTGAAGTTGCATCAGTATTTCATTTTTACTCAAGGGTAGCACTGTTATACCGATATCTCAAATTGACAATAGTACTTTATTGTCAAACTATTTCGAGGTTTTATGACGCACCCGTATAAAAGTTACAGCATTTCAATGTTGCAAACTTTGATAATTATATTACGCACAGTATAAAAGTTAGTGAATTTTTAAGCTGCGTCAGTGTTTCATTTTTACTCAAAGGTAGCACTGTTATACCGATATCTCAAATTGACAATAGTATACTATTGTCACAAAATTTCAAGGTTTTATGACGCACCAGTAAAAAGTTACAGCATTTCTATATTGCAAACTTTGATAGTTATATTTCTCACAGTCTAAAAGTTAGTGAAATTTGAAGTTGCATCAGTGTTTAATTTTTAACTGAAGGGTAGCACTGTTTTGCCGATATCTCAAATTGACAAGAGCACTTTCTTGTCACAAAATTTCAAGGTCTTATGAAGATCCAGTAAAAAGTTACAGCATTTCAATGTTGCAAACTTTGATAGTTATATTGCGCACAGTATAAAAGTTAGTGAACTTTGAAGTTGCATCAGTGTTTCATTTTTTACTGAAGGGTAGCACTGTTATATCGATATCTCAAATTGACAGTAGTATACTATTGTCACAAAATTACAAGATTTTATGACGCACCAGTAAAAAGTTACAGCATTTCAATGTTGCAAACTTTGATAGTTATATTACGCACAGAATAAAAGTTAGTGAATTTTGAAGTTGCTTCAGTGTATAATTTTTTACTCAACGGTAGTACTGTTATACCGACATCTCAAATTGCCACCAGTACTTAATTGTCACAAAATTTCCAGGCTTTCTGACGCACCAGTAAAAAGTTACAGCATTTCAATGTTGCAAACTTTGATAGTTATATTGCGCACAGTATAAAAGTTAGTGAAATTTGAAGTTGCATCACTGTTTCATTTTTTACTCAAGGGTAGCACTGTTATACCGATATCTCAAATTGACAATAGTATACTATTGTCACAAAATTTCAATGTTTTATGACGCACCAGTAAAACGTTACAGCATTTTAATGTTGCAAACTTTGATAGTTATATTGCGCACAGTATAAAAGTTAGTGAATTTTTAAGTTGCATCAGTATTTTATTTTTACTCAAGGGTAGCACTGCTATACCGATATCTCAAATTGGCAATAGTACTTTATTGTCAAAATATTTCGAGGTTTTATAACGCACCCGTATAAAAGTTACAGCATTTCAATGTTGCAAACTTTGAAAATTATATTACGCACAGTATAAAAGTTAGTGAATTTTTAAGTTGCGTCAGTGTCTCATTTTTTACTCAAAGGTAGCACTGTTATACCGATATTTAAAATTGACTATAGTGCATTATTGTCACAACATTTCGAAGTTTTATGACGCACCAGTACAAAATGACAGCATTTTAATGAAGCAAACTTTGATAGTTATATTACTCACAGTATAAAAGTTAGTGAAATTTGAAGTTGCATCAGTGTTTCATTTTTTACTCAAGGGTAGCACTGTTATACCGATATCGCAAATTGACAATAGTATACTATTGTCACAAAATTTCAAGGTTTTATGACGCACCAGTAAAAAGTTACTGCATTTCAATGTTGCAAACTTTGATAGTTATATTACGCACAGAATAAAAGTTAGTGAATTTTGAAGTTGCATCAGTGTTTAATTTTTTACTCAACGGTAGTACTGTTATACCGATATTTCAAATTGACTATAGTGCATTATTGTCACAACATTTCAAAGTTTTATGACGCACCAGTAAAAAGTTACAACATTTTAATGTTGCAAACTTTGATAGTTATATTACTTACAGTATAGAAGTTAGTGAAATTTGAAGTTGCATCAGTGTTTAATTTTTAACTGAAGGGTAGCACTGTTTTGCCGATATCTTAAATTGACAATAGCACTTTATTGTCACAAAATTTAGAGGTCTTATGAAGCTCCAGTAAAAAGTTACAGCATTTCAATGGTGCAAACTTTGATAGTTATATTGCGCACAGTATAAAAGTTAGTGAACTTTGAAGTTGCATCAGTGTTTCATTTTTTACTGAAGGGTAGCACTGTTATATCGATATCTCAAATTGACAGTAGTATACTATTGTCACAAAATTACAAGGTTTTATGACGCACCAGTAAAAAGTTACAGCATTTCAATGTTGCAAACTTTGATAGTTATATTACGCACAGAATAAAAGTTAGTGAATTTTGAAGTTGCTTCAGTGTTTAATTTTTTTTTTTACTCAACGGTAGTACTGCTATACCGACATCTCAAATTGACACCAGTACTTTATTGTCACAAAATTTCCAGGCTTTCTGACGCATCAGTAAAAAGTTACAGCATTTCAATGTTGCAAACTTTGATAGTTATAATGCGCACAGTATAAAAGTTAGTGAAATTTGAAGTTGCATCACTGTTTAATTTTTTACTCAAGGGTAGCACTGTTATACCGATATCTCAAATTGACAATAGTATACTATTGTCACAAAATTTCAAGGTTTTATGACGCACCAGTAAAAAGTTACTGCATTTCAACGTTGCAAACATTGATAGTTATATTACGCACAGAATAAAAGTTAGTGAATTTTGAAGTTGCATCAGTGTTTAATTTTTTACTCAACGGTAGTACTGTTATACCGATATTTCAAATTGACTAAAGTGCATTATTGTCACAACATTTCGAAGTTTTATGACGCACCAGTAAAAAGTTACAACATTTTAATGTTGCATACTTTGATAGTTATATTACTCACAGTATAAAAGTTAGTGAATTTTGAAGTTGCATCAGTGTTTCATTTTTAACTGAAGGGTAGCACTGTTTTACCGATATCTCAAATTGACAATAGCACTTTATTGTCACAAAATTTCAAGGTCTTATGAAGCTCCAGTAAAAAGTTACAGCATTTCTATATTGCAAACTTTGATAGTTATATTTCTCACAGTCTAAAAGTTAGTGAAATTTGAAGTTGCATCAGTGTTTCATTTTTTACTCAAGGGTAGCACTGTTATACCGATATCTCAAATTGTCAATAGTATTTTATTGTCACAAAATTTCAAGGTTTTATAACGCACCCGTATAAAAGTTACAGCATTTCAATGTTGCAAACTTTGAAAATTATATTACGCACAGTATAAAAGTTAGTGAATTTTTAAGTTGCGTCAGTGTCTCATTTTTTACTCAAAGGTAGCACTGTTATACCGATATTTAAAATTGACTATAGTGCATTATTGTCACAACATTTCGAAGTTTTATGACGCACCAGTAAAAAGTTACAGCATTTTAATGAAGCAAACTTTGATAGTTATATTACTCACAGTATAAAAGTTAGTGAAATTTGAAGTTGCATCAGTGTTTCATTTTTTACTCAAGGGTAGCACTGTTATACCGATATCGCAAATTGACAATAGTATACTATTGTCACAAAATTTCAAGGTTTTATGACGCACCAGTAAAAAGTTACTGCACTTCAATGTTGCAAACTTTGATAGTTATATTACGCACAGAATAAAAGTTAGTGAATTTTGAAGTTGCATCAGTGTTTAATTTTTTACTCAACGGTAGTACTGTTATACCGATATTTCAAATTGACTATAGTGCATTATTGTCACAACATTTCAAAGTTTTATGACGCACCAGTAAAAAGTTACAACATTTTAATGTTGCAAACTTTGATAGTTATATTACTTACAGTATAGAAGTTAGTGAAATTTGAAGTTGCATCAGTGTTTAATTTTTAACTGAAGGGTGGCACTGTTTTGCCGATATCTTAAATTGACAATAGCACTTTATTGTCACAAAATTTAGAGGTCTTATGACGCACCCGTATAAAAGTTACAGCATTTCAATGTTGCAAACTTTGATAGTTATATTGCGCACAGTATAAAAGTTAGTGAATTTTTAAGCTGCGTCAGTGTTTCATTTTTACTCAAAGGTAGCACTGTTATACCGATATCTCAAATTGACAATAGTATACTATTGTCACAAAATTTCAAGGTTTTATGACGCACCAGTAAAAAGTTTCAGCATTTCAAAGTAGAAAACTTTGATAATTATATTACGCACAGAATAAAAGTTAGTGAATTTTGAAGTTGCATCAGTGTTTAATTTTTTACTCAACGGTAGTACTGTTACACCGACATCTCAAATTGACACTAGTACTTTATTGTCACAAAATTTTCAGGCCTTTTGACGCACCAGTAAAAAGTTACAGCATTTCAATGTTGCAAACTTTGATAGTTATATTGCGCAGAGTATAAAAGTTAGTGAAATTTGAAGTTGCATCACTGTTTCATTTTTTACTCAAGGGTAGCTCTGTTATACCGATATCTCAAATTGACAATAGTATACTATTGTCACAAAATTTCAAGGTTTTATGACGCACCAGTAAAAAGTTACAGCATTTCTATATTGCAAACTTTGATAGTTATATTTCTCACAGTGTAAAAGTTAGTGAAATTTGAAGTTGCATCAGTGTTTCATTTTTTACTCAAGGGTAGCACTGTTATACCGATATCTCAAATTGTCAATAGTATTTTATTGTCAATAGTATTTTATGACGCACCAGTAAAAAGTTACAGCACTTCAATGTTGCAAACTTTGATAGTTATATTACGCACAGAATAAAAGTTAGTGAATTTTGAAGTTGCATCAGTGTTTAATTTTTTACTCAACGGTAGTACTGTTATACCGACATCTCAAATTGACACCAGTACTTTATTGTCACAAAATTTCCAGGCTTTCTGACGCACCAGTAAAAAGTTACAGCATTATAATGTTGCAAACTTTGATAGTTATATTGCGCACAGTATAAAAGTTAGTAAAATTTGAAGTTGCATCACTGTTTCATTTTTTACTCAAGGGTAGCACTGTTATACCGATATCTCAAATTGACAATAGTATACTATTGTCACAAAATTTCAATGTTTTATGACGCACCAGTAAAACGTTACAGCATTTTAATGTTGCAAACTTTGATAGTTATATTGCGCACAGTATAAAAATTAGTGAATTTTGAAGTTGCAGCAGTATTTCATTTTTACTCAAGGGTAGCACTGTTATACCGATATCTCAAATTGACAATAGTACTTTATTGTCAAAATATTTCGAGGTTTTATGACGCACCCGTATAAAAGTTACAGCATTTCAATGTTGCAAACTTTGATAATTATATTACGCACAGTATAAAAATTAGTGAATTTTTAAGTTGCGTCAGTGTTTCATTTTTTACTCAAAGGTAGCACTGTTTTACCGATATCTCAAATTGACAATAGCACTTTATTGTCACTAAATTTCAAGGTCTTATGAAGCTCCAGTAAAAAGTTACAGCATTTCAATGTTGCAAACTTTGATAGTTATATTGCGCACAGTACAAAAGTTAGTGAAATTTGAAGTTGCATCAGTGTTTCATTTTTTACTCAAGGGTAGCACTGTTATACCGATATCTCAAATTGACAATAGTATACTATTGTCACAAAATTCCCAGGTTTTATGACGCACCAGTAAAAAGTTACAGCACTTGAATGTTGCAAACTTTGATAGTTACATTACGCACAGAATAAAAGTTAGTGAATTTTGAAGTTGCTTCAGTGTTTAATTTTTTACTCAACGGTAGTACTGTTATACCGACATCTCAAATTGACACCAGTACTTTATTGTCACAAAATTTCCAGGCTTTCTGACGCACCAGTAAAAAGTTACAGCATTTCAATGTTGGAAACTTTGATAGTTATATTGCGCACAGTATAAAAGTTAGTGAAATTTGAAGTTGCATCACTGTTTCATTTTTTACTCAAGGGTAGCACTGTTATACCGATATCTCAAATTGACAATAGTATACTATTGTCACAAAATTTCAATGTTTTATGACGCACCAGTAAAACGTTACAGCATTTTAATGTTGCAAACTTTGATAGTTATATTGCGCACAGTATAAAAGTTAGTGAATTTTGAAGTTGCATCAGTATTTCATTTTTACTCAAGGGTAGCACTGTTATACCGATATCTCAAATTGACAATAGTACTTTATTGTCAAAATATTTCGAGGTTTTATGACGCACCCGTATAAAAGTTACAGCATTTCAATGTTGCAAACTTTGATAATTATATTACGCACAGTATAAAAGTTAGTGAATTTTTAAGTTGCGTCAGTGTTTCATTTTTTACTCAAAGGTAGCACTGTTTTACCGATATCTCAAATTGACAATAGCACTTTATTGTTACTAAATTTCAAGGTCTTATGAAGATCCAGTAAAAAGTTACAGCATTTCAATGTTGCAAACTTTGATAGTTATATTGCGCACAGTACAAAAGTTAGTGAAATTTGAAGTTGCATCAGTGTTTCATTTTTTACTCAAGGGTAGCACTGTTATACCGATATCTCAAATTGACAATAGTATACTCTTGTCACAAAATTTCAAGGTTTTATGACGCACCAGTAAAAAGTTACTGCATTTCAATGTTGCAAACTTTGATAGTTATATTACTCACAGTATAAAAGTTAGTGAAATTTAAAGTTGCATCAGTGTTTCATTTTTAACTGAAGGGTAGCACTGTTTTACCGATATCTCAAATTGACAATAGCACTTTATTGTCACAAAATCTCAAGGACATATGAAGCTCCAGTAAAAAGTTACAGCATTTCAATGTTGCAAACTTTGATAGGTATATTGCGCACAGTATAAAAGTTAGTGAACTTTGAAGTTTCAAAGTTTAATCAGTGTTTCATTTTTTACACAAGGGTAGCACTGTTATACCGATATCTCAAATTGACAATATTATTTTATTGTCACAAAATTTCAAAGTTTCATGACGCACCAGTAAAAAGTTACAGCACTTCAATGTTGCAAACTTTGATAGTTATATTACGCACAGAATAAAAGTTAGTGAATTTTGAAGTTGCTTCAGTGTTTAATTTTTTACTCAATGGTAGTACTGTTATACCGACATCTCAAATTGACACCAGTACTTTATTGTCACAAAATTTCCAGGCTTTCTGACGCACCAGTAAAAAGTTACAGCATTTCAATGTTGCAAACTTTGATAGTTATATTGCGCACAGTATAAAAGTTAGTGAAATTTGAAGTTGCATCACTGTTTCATTTTTTACTCAAGGGTAGCACTGTTATACCGATATCTCAAATTGACAATAGTATACTATTGTCACAAAATTTCAATGTTTTATGACGCACCAGTAAAACGTTACAGCATTTTAATGTTGCAAACTTTGATAGTTATATTACGCACAGAATAAAAGTTAGTGAATTTTGAAGTTGCTTCAGTGTTTAATTTTTTTTTACTCAACGGTAGTACTGCTATACCGACATCTCAAATTGACACCAGTACTTTATTGTCACAAAATTTCCAGGCTTTCTGACGCATCAGTAAAAAGTTACAGCATTTCAATGTTGCAAACTTTGATAGTTATAATGCGCACAGTATAAAAGTTAGTGAAATTTGAAGTTGCATCACTGTTTAATTTTTTATTCAAGGGTAGCACTGTTATACCGATATCTCAAATTGACAATAGTATACTATTGTCACAAAATTTCAAGGTTTTATGACGCACCAGTAAAAAGTTACTGCATTTCAATGTTGCAAACATTGATAGTTATATTACGCACAGAATAAAAGTTAGTGAATTTTGAAGTTGCATCAGTGTTTAATTTTTTACTCAACGGTAGTACTGTTATACCGATATTTCAAATTGTCTATAGTGCATTATTGTCACAACATTTCGAAGTTTTATGACGCACCAGTAAAAAGTTACAACATTTTAATGTTGCATACTTTGATAGTTATATTACTCACAGTATAAAAGTTAGTGAATTTTGAAGTTGCATCAGTGTTTCATTTTTAACTGAAGGGTAGCACTGTTTTACCGATATCTCAAATTGACAATAGCACTTTATTGTCACAAAATTTCAAGGTCTTATGAAGCTCCAGTAAAAAGTTACAGCATTTCAATGTTGCAAACTTTGATAGTTATATTGCGCACAGTATAAAAGTTAGTGAAATGTGAAGTTGCATCAGTGTTTCATTTTTTACTCAAGGGTAGCACTGTTATACCGATATCTCAAATTGACAATAGTGTTTTATTGTCACAAAATTTCAAGGTTTTATGACGCACCAGTAAAAAGTTACAGCACTTCAATGTTGCAAACTTTGATAGTTATATTACGCACAGAATAAAAGTTAGTGAATTTTGAAGTTTCATCAGTGTTTCATTTTTTACTCAACGGTAGTACTGTTATACCGACATCTCAAATTGACACCAGTACTTTATTGTCACAAAATTTCCAGGCTTTCTGACGCACCAGTAAAAAGTTACAGCATTTCAATGTTGCAAACTTTGATAGTTATATTGCGCACAGTATAAAACTTAGTGAAATTTGAAGTTGTATCACTGTTTCATTTTTTACTCAAAGGTAGCACATTTATATCGATATCTCAAATTGACAATAGTATACTATTGTCACAAAATTTAAAGGTTTTATGACGCACCAGTAAAAAGTTACAGCATTTCTATATTGCAAACTTTGATAGTTATATTTCTCACAGTCTAAAAGTTAGTGAAATTTGAAGTTGCATCAGTGTTTCATTTTTTACTCAAGGGTAGCACTGTTATACCGATATCTCAAATTGTCAATAGTATTTTATTGTCACAAAATTTCAAGGTTTTATGACGCACCAGTAAAAAGTTACAGCACTTCAATGTTGCAAACTTTGATAGTTATATTACGCACAGAATAAAAGTTAGTGAATTTTGAAGTTGCATCAGTGTTTAATTTTTTACTCAACGGTAGTACTGTTATACCGACATCTCAAATTGACACCAGTACTTTATTGTCACAAAATTTCCAGGCTTTCTGACGCACCAGTAAAAAGTTACAGCATTATAATGTTGCAAACTTTGATAGTTATATTGCGCACAGTATAAAAGTTAGTGAAATTTGAAGTTGCATCACTGTTTCATTTTTTACTCAAGGGTAGCACTGTTATACCGATATCTCAAATTGACAATAGTATACTATTGTCACAAAATTTCAATGTTTTATGACGCACCAGTAAAACGTTACAGCATTTTAATGTTGCAAACTTTGATAGTTATATTGCGCACAGTATAAAAGTTAGTGAATTTTGAAGTTGCATCAGTATTTCATTTTTACTCAATGGTAGCACTGTTATACCGATATCTCAAATTGACAATAGTACTTTATTGTCAAAATAATTCGAGGTTTTATGACGCACCCGTATAAAAGTTACAGCATTTCAATGTTGCAAACTTTGATAATTATATTACGCACAGTATAAAAATTAGTGAATTTTTAAGTTGCGTCAGTGTTTCATTTTTTACTCAAGGGTAGCACTGTTGTACCGATATCTCAAGTTGACAATAGTATACTATTGTCACAAAATTTCAAGGTGTCATGACGCACCAGTAAAAAGTTTCAGCATTTCAAAGTAGAAAACTTTGATAATTATATTACGCACAGAATAAAAGTTAGTGAATTTTGAAGTTGCATCAGTGTTTAATTTTTTACTCAACGGTAGTACTGTTATACCGACATCTCAAATTGACACTAGTACTTTATTGTCACAAAATTTTCAGGCCTTTTGACTCACCAGTAAAAAGTTACAGCATTTCTATATTGCAAACTTTGATTGTTATATTTCTCACAGTCTAAAAGTTAGTGAAATTTGAAGTTGCATCAGTGTTTCATTTTTTACTCAAGGGTAGCACTGTTATACCGATATCTCAAATTGTCAATAGTATTTTATTGTCACAAAATTTCAAGGTTTTATGACGCACCAGTAAAAAGTTACAGCACTTCAATGTTGCAAACTTTGATAGTTATATTACGCACAGAATAAAAGTTAGTGAATTTTGAAGTTGCATCAGTGTTTAATTTTTTACTCAACGGTAGTACTGTTATACCGACATCTCAAATTGACACCAGTACTTTATTGTCACAAAATTTCCAGGCTTTCTGACGCACCAGTAAAAAGTTACAGCATTATAATGTTGCAAACTTTGATAGTTATATTGCGCACAGTATAAAAGTTAGTAAAATTTGAAGTTGCATCACTGTTTCATTTTTTACTCAAGGGTAGCACTGTTATACCGATATCTCAAATTGACAATAGTACTTTATTGTCAAAATATTTCGAGGTTTTATGACGCACCCGTATAAAAGTTACAGCATTTCAATGTTGCAAACTTTGATAATTATATTACGCACAGTATAAAAATTAGTGAATTTTTAAGTTGCGTCAGTGTTTCATTTTTTACTCAAAGGTAGCACTGTTATACCGACTTCTCAAATTGACACCAGTACTTTATTGTCACAAAATTTCCAGGCTTTCTGACGCACCAGTAAAAAGTTACAGCATTTCAATGTTGGAAACTTTGATAGTTATATTGCGCACAGTATAAAAGTTAGTGAAATTTGAAGTTGCATCAGTGTTTCAGTTTTTACTCAAGGGTAGCACTGTTATACCGATATCTCAAATTGACAATAGTATACTATTGTCACAAAATTCCCAGGTTTTATGACGCACCAGTAAAAAGTTACAGCACTTGAATGTTGCAAACTTTGATAGTTACATTACGCACAGAATAAAAGTTAGTGAATTTTGAAGTTGCTTCAGTGTTTAATTTTTTACTCAACGGTTGTACTGTTATACCGACATCTCAAATTGACACCAGTACTTTATTGTCACAAAATTTCCAGGCTTTCTGACGCACCAGTAAAAAGTTACAGCATTTCAATGTTGGAAACTTTGATAGTTATATTGCGCACAGTATAAAAGTTAGCGAAATTTGAAGTTGCATCACTGTTTCATTTTTTACTCAAGCGTAGCACTGTTATACCGATATCTCAAATTGACAATAGTATACTATTGTCACAAAATTTCAATGTTTTATGACGCACCGGTAAAACGTTACAGCATTTTAATGTTGCAAACTTTGATAATTATATTACGCACAGTATAAAAGTTAGTGAATTTTTAAGTTGCGTCAGTGTTTCATTTTTTACTCAAAGGTAGCACTGTTTTACCGATATCTCAAATTGACAATAGCACTTTATTGTCACTAAATTTCAAGGTCTTATGAAGCTCCAGTAAAAAGTTACAGCATTTCAATGTTGCAAACTTTGATAGTTATATTGCGCACAGTACAAAAGTTAGTGAAATTTGAAGTTGCATCAGTGTTTCATTTTTTACTCAAGGGTAGCACTGTTATACCGATATCTCAAATTGACAATAGTATACTCTTGTCACAAAATTTCAAGGTTTTATGACGCACCAGTAAAAAGTTACTGCACTTCAATGTTGCAAACTTTGATAGTTATATTACGCACAGAATAAAAGTTAGTGAATTTTGAAGTTTCATCAGTGTTTCATTTTTTACTCAACGGTAGTACTGTTATACCGACATCTCAAATTGACACCAGTACTTTATTGTCACAAAATTTCCAGGCTTTCTGAAGCACCAGTAAAAAGTTACAGCATTTCAATGTTGCAAACTTTGATAGTTATATTGCGCACAGTATAAAACTTAGTGAAATTTGAAGTTGTATCACTGTTTCATTTTTTACTCAAAGGTAGCACATTTATATCGATATCTCAAATTGACAATAGTATACTATTGTCACAAAATTTAAAGGTTTTATGACGCACCAGTAAAAAGTTACAGCATTTCTATATTGCAAACTTTGATAGTTATATTTCTCACAGTCTAAAAGTTAGTGAAATTTGAAGTTACATCAGTGTTTCATTTTTTACTCAAGGGTAGCACTGTTATACCGATATCTCAAATTGTCAATAGTATTTTATTGTCACAAAATTTCAAGGTTTTATGACGCACCAGTAAAAAGTTACTGCACTTCAATGTTGCAAACTTTGATAGTTATATTACGCACAGAATAAAAGTTAGTGAATTTTGAAGTTGCATCAGTGTTTAATTTTTTACTCAACGGTAGTACTGTTATACCGACATCTCAAATTGACACCAGTACTTTATTGTCACAAAATTTCCAGGCTTTCTGACGCACCAGTAAAAAGTTACAGCATTATAATGTTGCAAACTTTGATAGTTTTATTGCGCACAGTATAAAAGTTAGTAAAATTTGAAGTTGCATCACTGTTTCATTTTTTACTCAAGGGTAGCACTGTTATACCGATATCTCAAATTGACAATAGTATACTATTGTCACAAAATTTCAATGTTTTATGACGCACCAGTAAAACGTTACAGCATTTTAATGTTGCAAACTTTGATAGTTATATTCCGCACAGTATAAAAATTAGTGAATTTTGAAGTTGCAGCAGTATTTCATTTTTACTCAAGGGTAGCACTGTTATACCGATATCTCAAATTGACAATAGTACTTTATTGTCAAAATATTTCGAGGTTTTATGACGCACCCGTATAAAAGTTACAGCATTTCAATGTTGCAAACTTTGATAATTATATTACGCACAGTATAAAAATTAGTGAATTTTTAAGTTGCGTCAGTGTTTCATTTTTTACTCAAAGGTAGCACTGTTTTACCGATATCTCAAATTGACAATAGCACTTTATTGTCACTAAATTTCAAGGTCTTATGAAGCTCCAGTAAAAAGTTACAGCATTTCAATGTTGCAAACTTTGATAGTTATATTGCGCACAGTACAAAAGTTAGTGAAATTTGAAGTTGCATCAGTGTTTCATTTTTTACTCAAGGGTAGCACTGTTATACCGATATCTCAAATTGACAATAGTATACTATTGTCACAAAATTCCCAGGTTTTATGACGCACCAGTAAAAAGTTACAGCACTTGAATGTTGCAAACTTTGATAGTTACATTACGCACAGAATAAAAGTTAGTGAATTTTGAAGTTGCTTCAGTGCTTAATTTTTTTACTCAACGGTAGTACTGTTATACCGACATCTCAAATTGACACCAGTACTTTATTGTCACAAAATTTCCAGGCTTTCTGACGCCACAGTAAAAAGTTACAGCATTTCAATGTTGGAAACTTTGATAGTTATATTGCGCACAGTATAAAAGTTAGTGAAATTTGAAGTTGCATCACTGTTTCATTTTTTACTCAAGGGTAGCACTGTTATACCGATATCTCAAATTGACAATAGTATACTATTGTCACAAAATTTCAATGTTTTATGACGCACCAGTAAAACGTTACAGCATTTTAATGTTGCAAACTTTGATAGTTATATTGCGCACAGTATAAAAGTTAGTGAATTTTGAAGTTGCATCAGTATTTCATTTTTACTCAAGGGTAGCACTGTTATACCGATATCTCAAATTGACAATAGTACTTTATTGTCAAAATATTTCGAGGTTTTATGACGCACCCGTATAAAAGTTACAGCATTTCAATGTTGCAAACTTTGATAATTATATTACGCACAGTATAAAAGTTAGTGAATTTTTAAGTTGCGTCAGTGTTTCATTTTTTACTCAAAGGTAGCACTGTTTTACCGATATCTCAAATTGACAATAGCACTTTATTGTCACTAAATTTCAAGGTCTTATGAAGCTCCAGTAAAAAGTTACAGCATTTCAATGTTGCAAACTTTGATAGTTATATTGCGCACAGTACAAAAGTTAGTGAAATTTGAAGTTGCATCAGTGTTTCATTTTTTACTCAAGGGTAGCACTGTTATACCGATATCTCAAATTGACAATAGTATACTCTTGTCACAAAATTTCAAGGTTTTATGACGCACCAGTAAAAAGTTACTGCACTTCAATGTTGCAAACTTTGATAGTTATATTACGCACAGAATAAAAGTTAGTGAATTTTGAAGTTTCATCAGTGTTTCATTTTTTACTCAACGGTAGTACTGTTATACCGACATCTCAAATTGACACCAGTACTTTATTGTCACAAAATTTCCAGGCTTTCTGACGCACCAGTAAAAAGTTACAGCATTTCAATGTTGCAAACTTTGATAGTTATATTGCGCACAGTATAAAACTTAGTGAAATTTGTAGTTGTATCACTGTTTCATTTTTTACTCAAAGGTAGCACATTTATATCGATATCTCAAATTGACAATAGTATACTATTGTCACAAAATTTAAAGGTTTTATGACGCACCAGTAAAAAGTTACAGCATTTCTATATTGCAAACTTTGATAGTTATATTTCTCACAGTCTAAAAGTTAGTGAAATTTGAAGTTACATCAGTGTTTCATTTTTTACTCAAGGGTAGCACTGTTATACCGATATCTCAAATTGTCAATAGTATTTTATTGTCACAAAATTTCAAGGTTTTATGACGCACCAGTAAAAAGTTACAGCACTTCAATGTTGCAAACTTTGATAGTTATATTACGCACAGAATAAACGTTAGTGAATTTTGAAGTTGCATCAGTGTTTAATTTTTTACTCAACGGTAGTACTGTTATACCGACATCTCAAATTGACACCAGTACTTTATTGTCACAAAATTTCCAGGCTTTCTGACGCACCAGTAAAAAGTTACAGCATTATAATGTTGCAAACTTTGATAGTTATATTGCGCACAGTATAAAAGTTAGTGAAATTTGAAGTTGCATCACTGTTTCATTTTTTACTCAAGGGTAGCACTGTTATACCGATATCTCAAATTGACAATAGTATACTATTGTCACAAAATTTCAATGTTTTATGACGCACCAGTAAAACGTTACAGCATTTTAATGTTGCAAACTTTGATAGTTATATTGCGCACAGTATAAAAGTTAGTGAATTTTGAAGTTGCATCAGTATTTCATTTTTACTCAATGGTAGCACTGTTATACCGATATCTCAAATTGACAATAGTACTTTATTGTCAAAATATTTCGAGGTTTTATGACGCACCCGTATAAAAGTTACAGCATTTCAATGTTGCAAACTTTGATAATTATATTACGCACAGTATAAAAATTAGTGAATTTTTAAGTTGCGTCAGTGTTTCATTTTTTACTCAAGGGTAGCACTGTTGTACCGATATCTCAAGTTGACAATAGTATACTATTGTCACAGAATTTCAAGGTGTCATGACGCACCAGTAAAAAGTTTCAGCATTTCAAAGTAGAAAACTTTGATAATTATATTACGCACAGAATAAAAGTTAGTGAATTTTGAAGTTGCATCAGTGTTTAATTTTTTACTCAACGGTAGTACTGTTATACCGACATCTCAAATTGACACTAGTACTTTATTGTCACAAAATTTTCAGGCCTTTTGACGCACCAGTAAAAAGTTACAGCATTTCAATGTTGCAAAATTTGATAGTTATATTGCGCAGAGTATAAAAGTTAGTGAAATTTGAAGTTGCATCAGTGTTTCATTTTTTACTCAAAGGTAGCACATTTATATCGATATCTCAAATTGACAATAGTATACTATTGTCACAAAATTTCAAGGTTTTATGACTCACCAGTAAAAAGTTACAGCATTTCTATATTGCAAACTTTGATAGTTATATTGCGCACAGTACAAAAGTTAGTGAAATTTGAAGTTGCAACAGTGTTTCATTTTTTACTCAAGGGTAGCACTGTTATACCGATATCTCAAATTGACAATAGTATACTCTTGTCACAAAATTTCAAGGTTTTATGACGCACCAGTAAAAAGTTACTGCACTTCAATGTTGCAAACTTTGATAGTTATATTACGCACAGAATAAAAGTTAGTGAATTTTGAAGTTTCATCAGTGTTTCATTTTTTACTCAACGGTAGTACTGTTATACCGACATCTCAAATTGACACCAGTACTTTATTGTCACAAAATTTCCAGGCTTTCTGACGCACCAGTAAAAAGTTACAGCATTTCAATGTTGCAAACTTTGATAGTTATATTGCGCACAGTATAAAACTTAGTGAAATTTGAAGTTGTATCACTGTTTCATTTTTTACTCAAAGGTAGCACATTTATATCGATATCTCAAATTGACAATAGTATACTATTGTCACAAAATTTAAAGGTTTTATGACGCACCAGTAAAAAGTTACAGCATTTCTATATTGCAAACTTTGATAGTTATATTTCTCACAGTCTAAAAGTTAGTGAAATTTGAAGTTGCATCAGTGTTTCATTTTTTGCTCAAGGGAATCTCTGTTACACCGATATCTCAAATTGTCAATAGTAATTTATTATCACAAAATTTCAAGGTTTTATGACGCTCCAGTGAAAAGTTACAGCACTTCAATGTTGCAAACTGTGATAGTTATATTACGCACAGAATAAAAGTTAGTGAATTTTGAAGTTGCATCAGTGTTTAATTTTTTACTCAACGGTAGTACTGTTATACCGACATCTCAAATTGACACCAGTACTTTATTGTCACAAAATTTCCAGGCTTTCTGACGCACCAGTAAAAAGTTACAGCATTATAATGTTGCAAACTTTGATAGTTATATTGCGCACAGTATAAAAGTTAGTGAAATTTGAAGTTGCATCACTGTTTCATTTTTTACTCAAGGGTAGCACTGTTATACCGATATCTCAAATTGACAATAGTATACTATTGTCACAAAATTTCAATGTTTTATGACGCACCAGTAAAACGTTACAGCATTTTAATGTTGCAAACTTTGATAGTTATATTGCGCACAGTATACAAGTTAGTGAATTTTGAAGTTGCATCAGTATTTCATTTTTACTCAAGGGTAGCACTGTTATACCGATATCTCAAATTGACAATAGTACTTTATTGTCAAAATATTTCGAGGTTTTATGACGCACCCGTATAAAAGTTACAGCATTTCAATGTTGCAAACTTTGATAATTATATTACGCACAGTATAAAAATTAGTGAATTTTTAAGTTGCGTCAGTGTTTCATTTTTTACTCAAGGGTAGCACTGTTGTACCGATATCTCAAGTTGACAATAGTATACTATTGTCACAAAATTTCAAGGTGTCATGATGCACCAGTAAAAAGTTTCAGCATTTCAAAGTAGAAAACTTTGATAATTATATTACGCACAGAATAAAAGTTAGTGAATTTTGAAGTTGCATCAGTGTTTAATTTTTTACTCAACGGTAGTACTGTTATACCGACATCTCAAATTGACACTAGTACTTTATTGTCACAAAATTTTCAGGCCTTTTGACGCACCAGTAAAAAGTTACAGCATTTCAATGTTGCAAACTTTGATAGTTATATTGCGCAGAGTATAAAAGTTAGTAAAATTTGAAGTTGCATCACTGTTTCATTTTTTACTCAAGGGTAGCACTGTTATACCGATATCTCAAATTGACAATAGTATACTATTGTCACAAAATTTCAATGTTTTATGACGCACCAGTAAAACGTTACAGCATTTTAATGTTGCAAACTTTGATAGTTATATTGCGCACAGTATAAAAATTAGTGAATTTTGAAGTTGCAGCAGTATTTCATTTTTACTCAAGGGTAGCACTGTTATACCGATATCTCAAATTGACAATAGTACTTTATTGTCAAAATATTTCGAGGTTTTATGACGCACCCGTATAAAAGTTACAGCATTTCAATGTTGCAAACTTTGATAATTATATTACGCACAGTATAAAAATTAGTGAATTTTTAAGTTGCGTCAGTGTTTCATTTTTTACTCAAAGGTAGCACTGTTTTACCGATATCTCAAATTGACAATAGCACTTTATTTTCACTAAATTTCAAGGTCTTATGAAGCTCCAGTAAAAAGTTACAGCATTTCAATGTTGCAAACTTTGATAGTTATATTGCGCACAGTACAAAAGTTAGTGAAATTTGAAGTTGCATCAGTGTTTCATTTTTTACCCAAGGGTAGCACTGTTATACCGATATCTCAAATTGACAATAGTATACTATTGTCACAAAATTTCAATGTTTTATGACGCACCCGTATAAAAGTTACAGCATTTCAATGTTGCAAACTTTGATAATTATATTACGCACAGTATAAAAGTTAGTGAATTTTTAAGTTGCGTCAGTGTTTCATTTTTTACTCAAAGGTAGCACTGTTTTACCGATATCTCAAATTGACAATAGCACTTTATTGTCACTAAATTTCAAGGTCTTATGAAGCTCCAGTAAAAAGTTACAGCATTTCAATGTTGCAAACTTTGATAGTTATATTGCGCACAGTACAAAAGTTAGTGAAATTTGAAGTTGCATCAGTGTTTCATTTTTTACTCAAGGGTAGCACTGTTATACCGATATCTCAAATTGACAATAGTATACTCTTGTCACAAAATTTCAAGGTTTTATGACGCACCAGTAAAAAGTTACTGCATTTCAATGTTGCAAACTTTGATAGTTATATTACGCACAGAATAAAAGTTAGTGAATTTTGAAGTTGCATCAGTGTTTAATTTTTTACTCAACGGTAGTACTGTTATACCGATATTTCAAATTGACTATAGTGCATTATTGTCACAACATTTCGAAGTTTTATGACGCACCAGTAAAAAGTTACAACATTTTAATGTTGCAAACTTTGATAGTTATATTACTCACAGTATAAAAGTTAGTGAAATTTGAAGTTGCATCAGTGTTTCATTTTTAACTGAAGGGTAGCACTGTTTTACCGATATCTCAAATTGACAATAGCACTTTATTGTCACAAAATCTCAAGGACATATGAAGCTCCAGTAAAAAGTTACAGCATTTCAATGTTGCAAACTTTGATAGCTATATTGCGCACAGTATAAAAGTTAGTGAAATTTGAAGTTGCATCAGTGTTTCATTTTTTACACAAGGGTAGCACTGTTATACCGATATGTCAAATTGACAATATTATTTTATTGTCACAAAATTTCAAGGTTTTATGACGCACCAGTAAAAAGTTACAGCACTTCAATGTTACAAACTTTGATAGTTATATTACGCACAGAATAAAAGTTAGTGAATTTTGAAGTTGCTTCAGTGTTTAATTTTTTACTCAATGGTAGTACTGTTATACCGACATCTCAAATTGACACCAGTACTTTATTGTCACAAAATTTCCAGGCTTTCTGACGCACCAGTAAAAAGTTACAGCATTTCAATGTTGCAAACTTTGATAGTTATATTGCGCACAGTATAAAAGTTAGTGAAATTTGAAGTTGCATCACTGTTTCATTTTTTACTCAAGGGTAGCACTGTTATACCGATATCTCAAATTGACAATAGTATACTATTGTCACAAAATTTCAATGTTTTATGACGCACCAGTAAAACGTTACAGCATTTTAATGTTGCAAACTTTGATAGTTATATTGCGCACAGTATAAAAGTTAGTGAATTTTGAAGTTGCATCAGTATTTCATTTTTACTCAAGGGTAGCACTGTTATACCGATATCTCAAATTGACAATAGTACTTTATTGTCAAAATATTTCGAGCTTTTATGACGCACCCGTATAAAAGTTACAGCATTTCAATATTGCAAACTTTGATAATTATATTACGCACCGTATAAAAGTTAGTGAATTTTTAAGCTGCGTCAGTGTTTCATTTTTACTCAAAGGTAGCACTGTTTTACCGATATCTCAAATTAACAAGCGCACTTTATTGTCACTAAATTTCAAGGTCTTATGAAGCTCCAGTAAAAAGTTACAGCATTTCAATGTTGCAAACTTTGATATTTATATGGCGCACAGTACAAAAGTTAGTGAAATTTGAAGTTGCATCAGTGTTTCAATTTTTACTCAAGGGTAGCACTGTTATACCCATATCGCAAATTGACAATAGTATACTATTGTCACAAAATTTCAAGGTTTTATGACGCACCAGTAAAAAGTTACTGCATTTCAATGTTGCAAACTTTGATAGTTATATTACGCACAGAATAAAAGTTAGTGAATTTTGAAGTTGCTTCAGTGTTTAATTTTTTACTCAACGGTAGTACTGTTATACCGACATCTCAAATTGACACCAGTACTTTATTGTCACAAAATTTCCAGGCTTTCTGACGCACCAGTAAAAAGTTACAGCATTTCAATGTTGCAAACTTTGATAGTTATATTGCGCACAGTATAAAAGTTAGTGAAATTTGAAGTTGCATCACTGTTTCATTTTTTACTCAAGGGTAGCACTGTTATACCGATATCTCAAATTGACAATAGTATACAATTGTCACAAAATTTCAATGTTTTATGACGCACCAGTAAAACGTTACAGCATTTTAATGTTGCAAACTTTGATAGTTATATTGCGCACAGTATAAAAGTTAGTGAATTTTGAAGTTGCATCAGTATTTTATTTTTACTCAAGGGTAGCACTGTTATACCGATATCTCAAATTGACAATAGTACTTTATTGTCAAAATATTTCGAGGTTTTATGACGCACCCGTATAAAAGTTACAGCATTTCAATGTTGCAAACTTTGATAGTTATATTACTCACAGTATAAAAGTTAGTGAAATTTGAAGTTGCATCAGTGTTTCATTTTTTACTCAAGGGTAGCATTGTTATACCGATATCGCAAATTGACAATAGTATACTATTGTCACAAAATTTCAAGGTTTTATGACGCACCAGTAAAAAGTTACTGCATTTCAATGTTGCAAACTTTGATAGTTATATTACGCACAGAATAAAAGTTAGTGAATTTTGAAGTTGCATCAGTGTTTAATTTTTTACTCAACGGTAGTACTGTTATACCGATATTTCAAATTGACTATAGTGCATTATTGTCACAACATTTCAAAGTTTTATGACGCACCAGTAAAAAGTTACAACATTTTAATGTTGCAAACTTTGATAATTATATTACTCACAGTATAGAAGTTAGTGAAATTTGAAGTTGCATAAGTGTTTCATTTTTAACTGAAGGGTAGCACTGTTTTACCGATATCTCAAATTGACAATAGCACTTTATTGTCACAAAATTTAGAGGTCTTATGAAGCTCCAGTAAAAAGTTACAGCATTTCAATGTTGCAAACTTTGATAGTTATATTGCGCACAGTATAAAAGTTAGTGAAATTTGAAGTTGTATCAGTGTTTCATTTTTTACTCAAGGGTAGCACTGTTATACCGATATCTCAAATTGACAATAGTATTTTATTGTCACAAAATTTCAAGGTTTTATGACGCACCAGTAAAAAGTTACAGCACTTCAATGTTGCAAACTTTGATAGTTATATTACGCACAGAATAAAAGTTAGTGAATTTTGAAGTTGCTTCAGTGTTTAATTTTTTACTCAATGGTAGTACTGTTATACCGACATCTCAAATTGACACCAGTACTTTATTGTCACAAAATTTCCAGGCTTTCTGACGCACCAGTAAAAAGTTACAGCATTTCAATGTTGCAAACTTTGATAGTTATATTGCGCACAGTATAAAAGTTAGTGAAATTTGAAGTTGCATCACTGTTTCATTTTTTACTCAAGGGTAGCACTGTTATACCGATATCTCAAATTGACAATAGTATACTATTGTCACAAAATTTCAATGTTTTATGACGCACCAGTAAAACGTTACAGCATTTTAATGTTGCAAACTTTGATAGTTATATTGCGCACAGTATAAAAGTTAGTGAATTTTGAAGTTGCATCAGTATTTCATTTTTACTCAAGGGTAGCACTGTTATACCGATATCTCAAATTGACAATAGTACTTTATTGTCAAAATATATCGAGCTTTTATGACGCACCCGTATAAAAGTTACAGCATTTCAATATTGCAAACTTTGATAATTATATTACGCACAGTATAAAAGTTAGTGAATTTTTAAGCTGCGTCAGTGTTTCATTTTTACTCAAAGGTAGCACTGTTTTACCGATATCTCAAATTAACAAGAGCACTTTATTGTCACTAAATTTCAAGGTCTTATGAAGCTCCAGTAAAAAGTTACAGCATTTCAATGTTGCAAACTTTGATATTTATATTGCGCACAGTACAAAAGTTAGTGAAATTTGAAGGTGCATCAGTGTTTCAATTTTTACTCAAGGGTAGCATTGTTATACCGATATCGCAAATTGACAATAGTATACTATTGTCACAAAATTTCAAGGTTTTATGACGCACCAGTAAAAAGTTGCTGCATTTCAATGTTGCAAACTTTGATAGTTATATTACGCACAGAATAAAAGTTAGTGAATTTTGAAGTTGCATCAGTGTCTAATTTTTTACTCAACGGTAGTACTGTTATACCGATATTTCAAATTGACTATAGTGCATTATTGTCACAACATTTCAAAGTTTTATGACGCACCAGTAAAAAGTTACAACATTTTAATGTTGCAAACTTTGATAGTTATATTACTCACAGTATAGAAGTTAGTGAAATTTGAAGTTGCATCAGTGTTTCATTTTTAACTGAAGGGTAGCACTGTTTTACCGATATCTCAAATTGACAATAGCACTTTATTGTCACAAAATTTAGAGGTCTTATGAAGCTCCAGTAAAAAGTTACAGCATTTCAATGTTGCAAACTTTGATAGTTATATTGCGCACAGTATAAAAGTTAGTGAAATTTGAAGTTGCATCAGTGTTTCATTTTTTACTCAAGGGTAGCACTGTTATACCGATATCTCAAATTGACAATAGTATTTTATTGTCACAAAATTTCAAGGTTTTATGACGCACCAGTAAAAAGTTACAGCACTTCAATGTTGCAAACTTTGATAGTTATATTACGCACAGAATAAAAGTTAGTGAATTTTGAAGTTGCTTCAGTGTTTAATTTTTTACTCAATGGTAGTACTGTTATACCGACATCTCAAATTGACACCAGTACTTTATTGTCACAAAATTTCCAGGCTTTCTGACGCACCAGTAAAAAGTTACAGCATTTCAATGTTGCAAACTTTGATAGTTATATTGCGCACAGTATAAAAGTTAGTGAAATTTGAAGTTGCATCACTGTTTCATTTTTTACTCAAGGGTAGCACTGTTATACCGATATCTCAAATTGACAATAGTATACTATTGTCACAAAATTTCAATGTTTTATGACGCACCAGTAAAACGTTACAGCATTTTAATGTTGCAAACTTTGATAGTTATATTGCGCACAGTAAAAAAGTTAGTGAATTTTGAAGTTGCATCAGTATTTCATTTTTACTCAAGGGTAGCACTGTTATACCGATATCTCAAATTGACAATAGTACTTTATTGTCAAAATATTTCGAGGTTTTATGACGCACCCGTATAAAAGTTACAGCATTTCAATATTGCAAACTTTGATAATTATATTACGCACAGTATAAAAGTTAGTGAATTTTTAAGCTGCGTCAGTGTTTCATTTTTACTCAAAGGTAGCACTGTTTTACCGATATCTCAAATTAACAAGAGCACTTTATTGTCACTAAATTTCAAGGTCTTATGAAACTCCAGTAAAAAGTTACAGCATTTCAATGTTGCAAACTTTGATATTTATATTGCGCACAGTACAAAAGTTAGTGAAATTTGAAGGTGCATCAGTGTTTCAATTTTTACTCAAGGGTAGCACTGTTATACCGATATCGCAAATTGACAATAGTATACTATTGTCACAAAATTTCAAGGTTTTATGACGCACCAGTAAAAAGTTACTGCATTTCAATGTTGCAAACTTTGATAGTTATATTACGCACAGAATAAAAGTTAGTGAATTTTGAAGTTGCTTCAGTGTTTAATTTTTTATTCAACGGTAGTACTGTTATACCGACATCTCAAATTGACACCAGTACTTTATTGTCACAAAATTTCCAGGCTTTCTGACGCACCAGTAAAAAGTTACAGCATTTCAATGTTGCAAACTTTGATAGTTATATTGCGCACAGTATAAAAGTTAGTGAAATTTGAAGTTGCATCACTGTTTCATTTTTTACTCAAGGGTAGCACTGTTATACCGATATCTCAAATTGACAATAGTATACTATTGTCACAAAATTTCAATGTTTTATGACGCACCAGTAAAACGTTACAGCATTTTAATGTTGCAAACTTTGATAGTTATATTGCGCACATTATAAAAGTTAGTGAATTTTGAAGTTGCATCAGTATTTCATTTTTACTCAAGGGTAGCACTGTTATACCGATATCTCAAATTGACAATAGTACTTTATTGTCAAAATATTTCGAGGTTTTATGACGCACCCGTATAAAAGTTACAGCATTTCAATATTGCAAACTTTGATAATTATATTACGCACAGTATAAAAGTTAGTGAATTTTTAAGCTGCGTCAGTGTTTCATTTTTACTCAAAGGTAGCACTGTTTTACCGATATCTCAAATTAACAAGAGCACTTTATTGTCACTAAATTTCAAGGTCTTATGAAGCTCCAGTAAAAAGTTACAGCATTTCAATGTTGCAAACTTTGATATTTATATTGCGCACAGTACAAAAGTTAGTGAAATTTGAAGGTGCATCAGTGTTTCAATTTTTACTCAAGGGTAGCACTGTTATACCGATATCGCAAATTGACAATAGTATACTATTGTCACAAAATTTCAAGGTTTTATGACGCACCAGTAAAAAGTTACTGCATTTCAATGTTGCAAACTTTGATAGTTATATTACGCACAGAATAAAAGTTAGTGAATTTTGAAGTTGCTTCAGTGTTTAATTGTTTACTCAACGGTAGTACTGTTATACCGACATCTCAAATTGACACCAGTACTTTATTGTCACAAAATTTCCAGGCTTTCTGACGCACCAGTAAAAAGTTACAGCATTTCAATGTTGCAAACTTTGATAGTTATATTGCGCACAGTATAAAAGTTAGTGAAATTTGAAGTTGCATCACTGTTTCATTTTTTACTCAAGGGTAGCACTGTTATACCGATATCTCAAATTGACAATAGTATACTATTGTCACAAAATTTCAATGTTTTATGACGCACCAGTAAAACGTTACAGCATTTTAATGTTGCAAACTTTGATAGTTATATTGCGCACAGTATAAAAGTTTGTGAATTTTGAAGTTGCATCAGTATTTTATTTTTACTCAAGGGTAGCACTGTTATACCGATATCTCAAATTGACAATAGTACTTTATTGTCAAAATATTTCGAGGTTTTATGACGCACCCGTATAAAAGTTACAGCATTTCAATGTTGCAAACTTTGAAAATTATATTACGCACAGTATAAAAGTTAGTGAATTTTTATGTTGCGTCAGTGTCTCATTTTTTACTCAAAGGTAGCACTGTTATACCGATATTTCAAATTGACAATAGTGCATTATTGTCACAACATTTCGAAGTTTTATGACGCACCAGTAAAAAGTTACAGCATTTTAATGAAGCAAACTTTGATAGTTATAATACTCACAGTATAAAAGTTAGTGAAATTTGAAGTTGCATCAGTGTTTCATTTTTTACTCAAGGGTAGCACTGTTATACCGATATCGCAAATTGACAATAGTATACTATTGTCACAAAATTTCAAGGTTTTATGACGCACCAGTAAAAAGTTACTGCATTTCAATGTTGCAAACTTTGATAGTTATATTACGCACAGAATAAAAGTTAGTGAATTTTGAAGTTGCATCAGTGTTTAATTTTTTACTCAACTGTAGTACTGTTATACCGATATTTCAAATTGACTATAGTGCATTATTGTCACAGCATTTCAAAGTTTTATGACGCACCAGTAAAAAGTTACAACATTTTAATGTTGCAAACTTTGATAGTTATATTACTCACAGTATAGAAGTTAGTGAAATTTGAAGTTGCATCAGTGTTTCATTTTTAACTGAAGGGTAGCACTGTTTTACCGATATCTCAAATTGACAATAGCACTTTATTGTCACAAAATTTAGAGGTCTTATGAAGCTCCAGTAAAAAGTTACAGCATTTCAATGTTGCAAACTTTGATAGTTATATTGCGCACAGTATAAAAGTTAGTGAAATTTGAAGTTGCATCAGTGTTTCATTTTTTACCCAAGGGTAGCACTGTTATACCGATATCTCAAATTGACAATAGTATTTTATTGTCACAAAATTTCAAGGTTTTATGACGCACCAGTAAAAAGTTACAGCACTTCAATGTTGCAAACTTTGATAGTTATATTACGCACAGAATAAAAGTTAGTGAATTTTGAAGTTGCATCAGTGTTTAATTTTTTACTCAACGGTAGTACTGTTATACCGACATCTCAAATTGACACCAATACTTTATTGTCACAAAATTTCCAGGCTTTCTGACGCACCAGTAAGAAGTTACAGCATTTCAATGTTGCAAACTTTGATAGTTATATTGCGCACAGTATAAAAGTTAGTGAAATTTGAAGTTGCATCACTCTTTCATTTTTTACTCAAGGGTAGCACTGTTATACCGATATCTCAAATTGACAATAGTATACTATTGTCACAAAATTTCAATGTTTTATGACGCACCAGTAAAACGTTACAGCATTTTAATGTTGCAAACTTTGATAGTTATATTGCGCACAGTATAAAAGTTAGTGAATTTTGAAGTTGCATCAGTATTTCATTTTTACTCAAGGGTAGCACTGTTATACCGATATCTCAAATTGACAATAGTACTTTATTGTCAAAATATTTCGAGGTTTTATGACGCACCCGTATAAAAGTTACAGCATTTCAATGTTGCAAACTTTGATAATTATATTACGCACAGTATAAAAGTTAGTGAATTTTTAAGCTGCGTCAGTGTTTCATTTTTACTCAAAGGTGGCACTGTTTTACCGATATCTCAAATTGACAAGAGCACTTTATTGTCACTAAATTTCAAGGTCTTATGAAGCTCCAGTAAAAAGTTACAGCATTTCAATGTTGCAAACTTTGATATTTATATTGCGCACAGTACAAAAGTTAGTGAAATTTGAAGTTGCATCAGTGTTTCAATTTTTACTCAAGGGTAGCACTGTTATACCGATATCGCAAATTGACAATAGTATACTATTGTCACAAAATTTCAAGGTTTTATGACGCACCAGTAAAAAGTTACTGCATTTCAATGTTGCAAACTTTGATAGTTATATTACGCACAGAATAAAAGTTAGTGAATTTTGAAGTTGCTTCAGTGTTTAATTGTTTACTCAACGGTAGTACTGTTATACCGACATCTCAAATTGACACCAGTACTTTATTGTCACAAAATTTCCAGGCTTTCTGACGCACCAGTAAAAAGTTACAGCATTTCAATGTTGCAAACTTTGATAGTTATATTGCGCACAGTATAAAAGTTAGTGAAATTTGAAGTTGCATCACTGTTACATTTTTTACTCAAGGGTAGCACTGTTATACCGATATCTCAAATTGACAATAGTATACTATTGTCACAAAATTTCAATGTTTTATGACGCACCAGTAAAACGTTACAGCATTTTAATGTTGCAAACTTTGATAGTTATATTGCGCACAGTATAAAAGTTTGTGAATTTTGAAGTTGCATCAGTATTTTATTTTTACTCAAGGGTAGCACTGTTATACCGATATCTCAAATTGACAATAGTACTTTATTGTCAAAATATTTCGAGGTTTTATGACGCACCCGTATAAAAGTTACAGCATTTCAATGTTGCAAACTTTGAAAATTATATTACGCACAGTATAAAAGTTAGTGAATTTTTATGTTGCGTCAGTGTCTCATTTTTTACTCAAAGGTAGCACTGTTATACCGATATTTCAAATTGACAATAGTGCATTATTGTCACAACATTTCGAAGTTTTATGACGCACCAGTAAAAAGTTACAGCATTTTAATGAAGCAAACTTTGATAGTTATAATACTCACAGTATAAAAGTTAGTGAAATTTGAAGTTGCATCAGTGTTTCATTTTTTACTCAAGGGTAGCACTGTTATACCGATATCGCAAATTGACAATAGTATACTATTGTCACAAAATTTCAAGGTTTTATGACGCACCAGTAAAAAGTTACTGCATTTCAATGTTGCAAACTTTGATAGTTATATTACGCACAGAATAAAAGTTAGTGAATTTTGAAGTTGCATCAGTGTTTAATTTTTTACTCAACTGTAGTACTGTTATACCGATATTTCAAATTGACTATAGTGCATTATTGTCACAGCATTTCAAAGTTTTATGACGCACCAGTAAAAAGTTACAACATTTTAATGTTGCAAACTTTGATAGTTATATTACTCACAGTATAGAAGTTAGTGAAATTTGAAGTTGCATCAGTGTTTCATTTTTAACTGAAGGGTAGCACTGTTTTACCGATATCTCAAATTGACAATAGCACTTTATTGTCACAAAATTTAGAGGTCTTATGAAGCTCCAGTAAAAAGTTACAGCATTTCAATGTTGCAAACTTTGATAGTTATATTGCGCACAGTATAAAAGTTAGTGAAATTTGAAGTTGCATCAGTGTTTCATTTTTTACCCAAGGGTAGCACTGTTATACCGATATCTCAAATTGACAATAGTACTTTATTGTCACAAAATTTCAAGGTTTTGTGACGCTCCAGTAAAAAGTTACAGCACTTCAATGTTGCAAACTTTGATAGTTATATTACGCACAGTATAAAAGTTAGTGAATTTTGAAGTTGCATCAGTGTTTAATTTTTTACTCAACGGTAGTACTGTTATACCGACATCTCAAATTGACACCAATACTTTATTGTCACAAAATTTCCAGGCTTTCTGACGCACCAGTAAGAAGTTACAGCATTTCAATGTTGCAAACTTTGATAGTTATATTGCGCACAGTATAAAAGTTAGTGAAATTTGAAGTTGCATCACTCTTTCATTTTTTACTCAAGGGTAGCACTGTTATACCGATATCTCAAATTGACAATAGTATACTATTGTCACAAAATTTCAATGTTTTATGACGCACCAGTAAAACGTTACAGCATTTTAATGTTGCAAACTTTGATAGTTATATTGCGCACAGTATAAAAGTTAGTGAATTTTGAAGTTGCATCAGTATTTCATTTTTACTCAAGGGTAGCACTGTTATACCGATATCTCAAATTGACAATAGTACTTTATTGTCAAAATATTTCGAGGTTTTATGACGCACCCGTATAAAAGTTACAGCATTTCAATGTTGCAAACTTTGATAATTATATTACGCACAGTATAAAAGTTAGTGAATTTTTAAGCTGCGTCAGTGTTTCATTTTTACTCAAAGGTGGCACTGTTTTACCGATATCTCAAATTGACAAGAGCACTTTATTGTCACTAAATTTCAAGGTCTTATGAAGCTCCAGTAAAAAGTTACAGCATTTCAATGTTGCAAACTTTGATATTTATATTGCGCACAGTACAAAAGTTAGTGAAATTTGAAGTTGCATCAGTGTTTCAATTTTTACTCAAGGGTAGCACTGTTATACCGATATCGCAAATTGACAATAGTATATTATTGTCACAAAATTTCAAGGTTTTATGACGCACCAGTAAAAAGTTACTGCATTTCAATGTTGCAAACTTTGATAGTTATATTACGCACAGAATAAAAGTTAGTGAATTTTGAAGTTGCTTCAGTGTTTAATTTTTTACTCAACGGTAGTACTGTTATACCGACATCTCAAATTGACACCAGTACTTTATTGTCACAAAATTTCCAGGCTTTCTGACGCACCAGTAAAAAGTTACAGCATTTCAATGTTGCAAACTTTGATAGTTATATTGCGCACAGTATAAAAGTTAGTGAAATTTGAAGTTGCATCACTGTTTCATTTTTTACTCAAGGGTAGCACTGTTATACCGATATCTCAAATTGACAATAGTATACTATTGTCACAAAATTTCAATGTTCTATGACGCACCAGTAAAACGTTACAGCATTTTAATGTTGCAAACTTTGATAGTTATATTGCGCACAGTATAAAAGTTAGTGAATTTTGAAGTTGCATCAGTATTTCATTTTTACTCAAGGGTAGCACTGTTATACCGATATCTCAAATTGACAATAGTACTTTATTGTCAAAATATTTCGAGGTTTTATGACGCACCCGTATAAAACTTACAGCATTTCAATGTTGCAAACTTTGATAATTATATTACGCACAGTATAAAAGTTAGTGAATTTTTAAGTTGCGTCAGTGTTTCATTTTTTACTCAAAGGTAGCACTGTTTTACCGATATCTCAAATTGACAATAGCACTTTATTGTCACTAAATTTCAAGGTCTTATGAAGCTCCAGTAAAAAGTTACAGCATTTCAATGTTGCAAACTTTGATAGTTATATTGCGCACAGTACAAAAGTTAGTGAAATTTGAAGTTGCATCAGTTTTTCATTTTTTACTCAAGGGTAGCACTGTTATACCGATATCTCAAATTGACAATAGTATACTCTTGTCACAAAATTTCAAGGTTTTATGACGCACCAGTAAAAAGTTCCTGCATTTCAATGTTGCAAACTTTGATAGTTATATTACGCACAGAATAAAAGTTAGTGAATTTTGAAGTTGCATCAGTGTTTAATTTTTTACTCAACGGTAGTACTGTTATACCGATATTTCAAATTGACTATAGTGCATTATTGTCACAACATTTCGAAGTTTTATGACGCACCAGTAAAAAGTTACAACATTTTAATATTGCAAACTTTGATAGTTATATTACTCACAGTATAAAAGTTAGTGAAATTTGAAGTTGCATCAGTGTTTCATTTTTAACTGAAGGGTAGCACTGTTTTACGGATATCTCAAATTGACAATAGCACTTTATTGTCACAAAATCTCAAGGATATATGAAGCTCCAGTAAAAAGTTACAGCATTTCAATGTTGCAAACTTTGATAGCTATATTGCGCACAGTATAAAAGTTAGTGAAATTTGAAGTTGCATCAGTGTTTCATTTTTTACACAAGGGTAGCACTGTTATACCGATATGTCAAATTGACAATATTATTTTATTGTCACAAAATTTCAAGGTTTTATGACGCACCAGTAAAAAGTTACAGCACTTCAATGTTGCAAACTTTGATAGTTATATTACGCACAGAATAAAAGTTAGTGAATTTTGAAGTTGCTTCAGTGTTTAATTTTTTACTCAATGGTAGTACTGTTATACCGACATCTCAAATTGACACCAGTACTTTATTGTCACAAAATTTCCAGGCTTTCTGACGCACCAGTAAAAAGTTACAGCATTTCAATGTTGCAAACTTTGATAGTTATATTGCGCACAGTATAAAAGTTAGTGAAATTTTAAGTTGCATCACTGTTTCATTTTTTATTCAAGGGTAGCACTGTTATACCGATATCTCAAATTGACAATAGTATACTATTGTCACAAAATTTCAATGTTTTATGACGCACCAGTAAAACGTTACAGCATTTTAATGTTGCAAACTTTGATAGTTATATTGCGCACAGTATAAAAGTTAGTGAATTTTGAAGTTGCATCAGTGTTTAATTTTTTACTCAACGGTAGTACTGTTATACCGATATTTCAAATTGACTATAGTGCATTATTGTCACAACATTTCAAAGTTTTATGACGCACCAGTAAAAAGTTACAACATTTTAATGTTGCAAACTTTGATAGTTATATTACTCACAGTATAGAAGTTAGTGAAATTTGAAGTTGCATCAGTGTTTTATTTTTAACTGAAGGGTAGCACTGTTTTACCGATATCTCAAATTGACAATAGCACTTTATTGTCACAAAATTTAGAGGTCTTATGAAGCTCCAGTAAAAAGTTACAGCATTTCAATGTTGCAAACTTTGATAGTTATATTGCGCACAGTATAAAAGTTAGTGAATTTTGAAGTTGCATCAGTGTTTAATTTTTTACTCAACGGTAGTACTGTTATACCGATATTTCAAATTGACTATAGTGCATTATTGTCACAACATTTCAAAGTTTTATGACGCACCAGTAAAAAGTTACAACATTTTAATGTTGCAAACTTTGATAGTTATATTACTCACAGTATAGAAGTTAGTGAAATTTGAAGTTGCATCAGTGTTTCATTTTTAACTGAAGGGTAGCACTATTTTACCGATATCTCAAATTGACAATAGCACTTTATTGTCACAAAATTTAGAGGTCTTATGAAGCTCCAGTAAAAAGTTACAGGATTTCAATGTTGCAAACTTTGATAGTTATATTGCGCACAGTATAAAAGTTAGTGAAATTTGAAGTTGCATCAGTGTTTAATTTTTTACTCAACGGTAGTACTGTTATACCGACATCTCAAATTGATACCAATACTTTATTGTCACAAAATTTCCAGGCTTTCTGACGCACCAGTAAGAAGTTACAGCATTTCAATGTTGCAAACTTTGATAGTTATATTGCGCACAGTATAAAAGTTAGTGAAATTTGAAGTTGCATCACTCGTTCATTTTTTACTCAAGGGTAGCACTGTTATACCGATATCTCAAATTGACAATAGTATACTATTGTCACAAAATTTCAATGTTTTATGACGCACCAGTAAAACGTTACAGCATTTTAATGTTGCAAACTTTGATAGTTATATTGCGCACAGTATAAAAGTTAGTGAATTTTGAAGTTGCATCAGTATTTCATTTTTACTCAAGGGTAGCACTGTTATACCGATATCTCAAATTGACAATAGTACTTTATTGTCAAAATATTTCGAGGTTTTATGACGCACCCGTATAAAAGTTACAGCATTTCAATGTTGCAAACTTTGATAATTATATTACGCACAGTATAAAAGTTAGTGAATTTTTAAGCTGCGTCAGTGTTTCATTTTTACTCAAAGGTAGCACTGTTTTACCGATATCTCAAATTGACAAGAGCACTCTATTGTCACTAAATTTCAAGGTCTTATGAAGCTCCAGTAAAAAGTTACAGCATTTCAATGTTGCAAACTTTGATATTTATATTGCGCACAGTACAAAAGTTAGTGAAATTTGAAGTTGCATCAGTGTTTCATTTTTTACTCAAGGGTAGCACTGTTATACCGATATCTCAAACTGACAATAGTATACTATTGTCACAAAATTTCAAGGTTTTATGACGCACCAGTAAGAAGTTACTGCATTTCAATGTTGCAAACTATGATAGTTATATTACGCACAGAATAAAATTTAGTGAATTTTGAAGTTGCATCAGTGTTTAATTTTTTACTCAACGGTAGTACTGTTATACCGATATTTCAAATTGACTATAGTGCATTATTGTCACAACATTTCGAAGTTTTATGACGCACCAGTAAAAAGTTACAACATTTTAATGTTGCACACTTTGATAGTTATATTACTCACAGTATAAAAGTAAGTGAAATTTGAAGTTGCATCAGTGTTTAATTTTTATCTGATGGGTAGCACTGTTTTACCGATATCTCCAATTGACAATAGCACTTTATTGTCACAAAATTTCAAGGTCTTATGAAGCTCCAGTAAAAAGTTACAGCATTTCAATGTTGCAAACTTTGATAGTTATATTGCGCACAGTATAAAAGTTAGTGAAATTTGAAGTTGCATCAGTGTTCCATTTTTTACTCAAGGGTAGCACTGTTATATCGATATCTCAAATTGACAGTAGTATAGTATTGTCACAAAATTACAAGGTTTTATGACGCACCAGTAAAAAGTTACAGCATTTCAATGTTGCAAACTTTGATAGTTATATTACGCACAGAATAAAAGTTAGTGAATTTTGAAGTTGCTTCAGTGTTTTATTTTTTTTTTAACTCAACGGTTTGTACTGCTATACCGACATCTCAAATTGACACCAGTACTTTATTGTGACAAAATTTCCAGGCTTTCTGACGCACCAGTAAAAAGTTACAGCATTTCAATGTTGCAAACTTTGATAGTTATATTGCGCACAGTATAAAAGTTAGTGAAATTTGAAGTTGCATCACTGTTTAATTTTTTACTCAAGGGTAGCACTGTTATACCGATATCTCAAATTGACAATAGTATACTCTTGTCACAAAATTTCAAGGTTTTATGACGCACCAGTAAAAAGTTACTGCATTTCAA
This sequence comes from Clusia tigrina, assembly GCA_920105625.2. NCBI lineage: Eukaryota > Metazoa > Arthropoda > Insecta > Diptera > Clusiidae > Clusia > Clusia tigrina. The sequence continues at coordinate 202,144,778 of OV050030.1, read as the reverse complement.
TGTTGCAAACTTTGATAGTTATATTACGCACAGAATAAAAGTTAGTGAATTTTGAAGTTGCATCAGTGTTTAATTTTTTACTCAACGGTAGTACTGTTATACCGATATTTCAAATTGACTATAGTGCATTATTGTCACAACATTTCGAAGTTTTATGACGCACCAGTAAAAAGTTACAACATTTTAATGTTGCACACTTTGATAGTTATATTACTCACAGTATAAAAGTTAGTGAAATTTGAAGTTGCATCAGTGTTTAATTTTTAACTGATGGGTAGCACTGTTTTACCGATATCTCCAATTGACAATAGCACTTTATTGTCACAAAATTTCAAGGTCTTATGAAGCTCCAGTAAAAAGTTACAGCATTTCAATGTTGCAAACTTTGATAGTTATATTGCGCACAGTATAAAAGTTAGTGAAATTTGAAGTTGCATCAGTGTTCCATTTTTTACTCAAGGGTAGCACTGTTATATCGATATCTCAAATTGACAGTAGTATAGTATTGTCACAAAATTACAAGGTTTTATGACGCACCAGTAAAAAGTTACAGCATTTCAATGTTGCAAACTTTGATAGTTATATTACGCACAGAATAAAAGTTAGTGAATTTTGAAGTTGCTTCAGTGTTTAATTTTTTTTTTTTACTCAACGGTAGTACTGCTATACCGACATCTCAAATTGACACCAGTACTTTATTGTGACAAAATTTCCAGGCTTTCTGACGCACCAGTAAAAAGTTACAGCATTTCAATGTTGCAAACTTTGATAGTTATATTGCGCACAGTATAAAAGTTAGTGAAATTTGAAGTTGCATCACTGTTTAATTTTTTACTCAAGGGTAGCACTGTTATACCGATATCTCAAATTGACAATAGTATACTCTTGTCACAAAATTTCAAGGTTTTATGACGCACCAGTAAAAAGTTACTGCATTTCAATGTTGCAAACTTTGATAGTTATATTACGCACAGAATAAAAGTTAGTGAATTTTGAAGTTGCATCAGTGTTTAATTTTTTACTCAACGGTAGTACTGTTATACCGATATTTCAAATTGACTATAGTGCATTATTGTCACAACATTTCGAAGTTTTATGACGCACCAGTAAAAAGTTACAACATTTTAATATTGCAAACTTTGATAGTTATATTACTCACAGTATAAAAGTTAGTGAAATTTGAAGTTGCATCAGTGTTTCATTTTTAACTGAAGGGTAGCACTGTTTTACGGATATCTCAAATTGACAATAGCACTTTATTGTCACAAAATCTCAAGGACATATGAAGCTCCAGTAAAAAGTTACAGCATTTCAATGTTGCAAACTTTGATAGCTATATTGCGCACAGTATAAAAGTTAGTGAAATTTGAAGTTGCATCAGTGTTTCATTTTTTACACAAGGGTAGCACTGTTATACCGTTATCTCAAATTGACAATACTACTTTATTGTCACAAAATTTCAAGGTTTTATGACGCACCAGTAAAAAGTTACAGCACTTCAATGTTGCAAACTTTGATAGTTATATTACGCACAGAATAAAAGTTAGTGAATTTTGAAGTTGCTTCAGTGTTTAATTTTTTACTCAATGGTAGTACTGTTATACCGACATCTCAAATTGACACCAGTACTTTATTGTCACAAAATTTCCAGGCTTTCTGACGCACCAGTAAAAAGTTACAGCATTTCAATGTTGCAAACTTTGATAGTTATATTGCGCACAGTATAAAAGTTAGTGAAATTTTAAGTTGCATCACTGTTTCATTTTTTACTCAAGGGTAGCACTGTTATACCGATATCTCAAATTGACAATAGTATACTATTGTCACAAAATTTCAATGTTTTATGACGCACCAGTAAAACGTTACAGCATTTTAATGTTGCAAACTTTGATAGTTATATTGCGCACAGTATAAAAGTTAGTGAATTTTGAAGTTGCATCAGTGTTTAATTTTTTACTCAACGGTAGTACTGTTATACCGATATTTCAAATTGACTATAGTGCATTATTGTCACAACATTTCAAAGTTTTATGACGCACCAGTAAAAAGTTACAACATTTTAATGTTGCAAACTTTGATAGTTATATTACTCACAGTATAGAAGTTAGTGAAATTTGAAGTTGCATCAGTGTTTTATTTTTAACTGAAGGGTAGCACTGTTTTACCGATATCTCAAATTGACAATAGCACTTTATTGTCACAAAATTTAGAGGTCTTTTGAAGCTCCAGTAAAAAGTTACAGCATTTCAATGTTGCAAACTTTGATAGTTATATTGCGCACAGTATAAAAGTTAGTGAATTTTGAAGTTGCATCAGTGTTTAATTTTTTACTCAACGGTAGTACTGTTATACCGATATTTCAAATTGACTATAGTGCATTATTGTCACAACATTTCAAAGTTTTATGACGCACCAGTAAAAAGTTACAACATTTTAATGTTGCAAACTTTGATAGTTATATTACTCACAGTATAGAAGTTAGTGAAATTTGAAGTTGCATCAGTGTTTCATTTTTAACTGAAGGGTAGCACTATTTTACCGATATCTCAAATTGACAATAGCACTTTATTGTCACAAAATTTAGAGGTCTTTTGAAGCTCCAGTAAAAAGTTACAGGATTTCAATGTTGCAAACTTTGATAGTTATATTGCGCACAGTATAAAAGTTAGTGAAATTTGAAGTTGCATCAGTGTTTAATTTTTTACTCAACGGTAGTACTGTTATACCGACATCTCAAATTGATACCAATACTTTATTGTCACAAAATTTCCAGGCTTTCTGACGCACCAGTAAGAAGTTACAGCATTTCAATGTTGCAAACTTTGATAGTTATATTGCGCACAGTATAAAAGTTAGTGAAATTTGAAGTTGCATCACTCGTTCATTTTTTACTCAAGGGTAGCACTGTTATACCGATATCTCAAATTGACAATAGTATACTATTGTCACAAAATTTCAATGTTTTATGACGCACCAGTAAAACGTTACAGCATTTTAATGTTGCAAACTTTGATAGTTATATTGCGCACAGTATAAAAGTTAGTGAATTTTGAAGTTGCATCAGTATTTCATTTTTACTCAAGGGTAGCACTGTTATACCGATATCTCAAATTGACAATAGTACTTTATTGTCAAAATATTTCGAGGTTTTATGACGCACCCGTATAAAATTTACAGCATTTCAATGTTGCAAACTTTGATATTTATATTGCGCACAGTACAAAAGTTAGTGAAATTTGAAGTTGCATCAGTGTTTCATTTTTTACTCAAGGGTAGCACTGTTATACCGATATCTCAAACTGACAATAGTATACTATTGTCACAAAATTTCAAGGTTTTATGACGCACCAGTAAGAAGTTACTGCATTTCAATGTTGCAAACTATGATAGTTATATTACGCACAGAATAAAATTTAGTGAATTTTGAAGTTGCATCAGTGTTTAATTTTTTACTCAACGGTAGTACTGTTATACCGATATTTCAAATTGACTATAGTGCATTATTGTCACAACATTTCGAAGTTTAATGACGCACCAGTAAAAAGTTACAACATTTTAATGTTGCACACTTTGATAGTTATATTACTCACAGTATAAAAGTTAGTGAAATTTGAAGTTGCATCAGTGTTTAATTTTTAACTGATGGGTAGCACTGTTTTACCGATTTCTCCAATTGACAATAGCACTTTATTGTCACAAAATTTCAAGGTCTTATGAAGCTCCAGTAAAAAGTTACAGCATTTCAATGTTGCAAACTTTGATAGTTATATTGCGCACAGTATAAAAGTTAGTGAAATTTGAAGTTGCATCAGTGTTCCATTTTTTACTCAAGGGTAGCACTGTTATATCGATATCTCAAATTGACAGTAGTATAGTATTGTCACAAAATTACAAGGTTTTATGACGCACCAGTAAAAAGTTACAGCATTTCAATGTTGCAAACTTTGATAGTTATATTACGCACAGAATAAAAGTTAGTGAATTTTGAAGTTGCTTCAGTGTTTAATTTTTTTTTTTACTCAACGGTAGTACTGCTATACCGACATCTCAAATTGACACCAGTACTTTATTGTGACAAAATTTCCAGGCTTTCTGACGCACCAGTAAAAAGTTACAGCATTTCAATGTTGCAAACTTTGATAGTTATATTGCGCACAGTATAAAAGTTAGTGAAATTTGAAGTTGCATCACTGTTTAATTTTTTACTCAAGGGTAGCACTGTTATACCGATATCTCAAATTGACAATAGTATACTATTGTCACAAAATTTCAAGGTTTTATGACGCACCAGTAAAAAGTTACTGCATTTCAATGTTGCAAACATTGATAGTTATATTACGCACAGAATAAAAGTTGGTGAATTTTGAAGTTGCATCAGTGTTTAATTTTTTACTCAACGGTAGTACTGTTATACCGATATTTCAAATTGACTATAGTGCATTATTGTCACAACATTTCTAAGTTTTATGACGCACCAGTAAAAAGTTACAACATTTTAAAGTTGCAAACTTTGATAGTTATATTACTCACAGTATAAAAGTTAGTGAAATTTGAAGTTGCATCAGTGTTTCATTTTTAACTGAAGGGTAGCACTGTTTTACCGATATCTCAAATTGACAATAGCACTTTATTGTCACAAAATTTCAAGGTCTTATGAAGCTCCAGTAAAAAGTTACAGCATTTCAATGCTGCAAACTTTGATAGTTATATTGCGGACAGTATAAAAGTTAGTGAAATTTGAAGTTGCATCAGTGTTTCATTTTTTACTCAAGGGTAGCACTGTTATACCGATATCTCAAATTGACAATAGTGTTTTATTGTCACAAAATTTCAAGGTTTTATGACGCACCAGTAAAAAGTTACAGCACTTCAATGTTGCAAACTTTGATAGTTATATTACGCACAGAATAAAAGTTAGTGAATTTTGAAGTTTCATCAGTGTTTCATTTTTTACTCAACGGTAGTACTGTTATACCGACATCTCAAATGGACACCAGTACTTTATTGTCACAAAATTTCCAGGCTTTCTGACGCACCAGTAAAAAGTTACAGCATTTCAATGTTGCAAACTTTGATAGTTATATTGCGCACAGTATAAAACTTAGTGAAATTTGAAGTTGCATCACTGTTTCATTTTTTACTCAAGGGTAGCACTGTTATACCGATATCTCAAGTTGACAATAGTATACTATTTTTACAAAATTCCAATGTTTTATGACGCACCAGTAAAACGTTACAGCATTTTAATGTTGCAAACTTTGATAGTTATATTGCGCACAGTATAAAAGTTAGTGAATTTTGAAGTTGCATCAGTATTTCATTTTTACTCAAGGGTAGCACTGTTATACCGATATCTCAAATTGACAATAGTACTTTATTGTCAAAATATTTCGAGGTTTTATGACGCACCCGTATAAAAGTTACAGCATTTCAATGTTGCAAATTTTGATAATTATATTACGCACAGTATAAAAGTTACTGAATTTTTAAGCTGCATCAGTGTTTCATTTTTACTCAAAGGTAGCACAGTTTTACCGATATCTCAAATTGACAAGAGCACTTTATTGTCACTAAATTTCGAAGTTTTATGACGCACCAGTAAAAAGTTACAGCATTTTAATGTAGCAAACTTTGATAGTTATATTACTCACAGTATAAAAGTTAGTGAAATTTGAAGTTGCATCAGTGTTTAATTTTTTACTCAACGGTAGTACTGTTAAACCGATATTTCAAATTTATTATAGTGCATTATTGTCACAACATTTCGAAGTTTTATGACGCACAAGTAAAAAGATACATTTTAACGTTGCAAACTTTGATAGTTATATTACTCACAGTATAAAAGTTAGTGAAATTTGAAGTTGCATCAGTGTTTCAATTTTAACTGAAGGGTAGCACTGTTTTACCGATATCTCAAATTGACAATAGCACTTTATTGTCACAAAATTTCAAGGTCTTATGAAGCTCCAGTAAAAACTTACAGCATTTCAATGTTGCAAACTTTGATAGTTATATTGCGCACAGTATAAAAGTTAGTGAAATTTGAAGTTGCATCAGTGTTTCATTTTTTACTCAAGGGTAGCACTGTTATACCGATATCTCAAATTGACAATAGTATTTTATTGTCACAAAATTTCAAGGTTTTATGACGCACCAGTAAAAAGTTTCAGCACTTCAATGTTGCAAACTTTGATAGTTATATTACGCACAGAATAAAAGTTAGTGAATTTTGAAGTTGCATCAGTGTTTAATTTTTTACTCAACGGTAGTACTGTTATACCGACATCTCAAATTGACACCAGTACTTTATTGTCACAAAATTTCCAGGCTTTCTGACGCACCAGTAAAAAGTTACAGCATTTCAATGTTGCAAACTTTGATAGTTATATTGCGCACAGTATAAAAGTTAGTGAAATTTGAAGTTGCATCACTGTTTCATTTTTTACTCAAGGGTAGCACTGTTATACCGATATCTCAAATTGACAATAGTATACTATTGTCACAAAATTTCAATGTTTTATGACGCACCAGTAAAACGTTACAGCATTTTAATGTTGCAAACTTTGATAGTTATAGTGCGCACAGTATAAAAGTTAGTGAATTTTGAAGTTGCATCAGTATTTCATTTTTCTTTCAAGGGTAGCACTGTTATACCGATATCTCAAATTGACAATAATACTTTATTGTCAAAATATTTCGAGGTTTTATGACGCACCCGTATAAAAGTTACAGCATTTCAATGTTGCAAACTTTGATAATTATATTACGCACAGTATAAAAGTTAGTGAATTTTTAAGCTGCGTCAGTGTTTCATTTTTACTCAAAGGTAGCACTGTTTTACCGATATCTCAAATTGACAAGAGCCCTTTATTGTCACTAAATTTCAAGGTCTTATGAAGCTCCAGTAAAAAGTTACAGCATTTCAATGTTGCAAACTTTGATATTTATATTGCGCACAGTACAAAAGTTAGTGAAATTTGAAGTTGCATCAGTGTTTCATTTTTTACTCAAGGGTAGCACTGTTATACCGATATCTCAAATTGACAATAGTATACTATTGTCACAAAATTTCAAGGTTTTATGACGCACCAGTAAAAAGTTACTGCATTTCAATGTTGCAAACTTTGATAATTATATTACCCACAGAATAAAAGTTAGTGAATTTTGAAGTTGCATCAGTGTTTAATTTTTTACTCAACGGTAGTACTGTTATACCGATATTTCAAATTGACTATAGTGCATTATTGTCACAATATTTCGAAGTTTTATGACGCACCAGTAAAAAGTTACAACATTTTAATGTTGCAAACTTTGATAGTTATATTACTCACAGTATAAAAGTTAGTGAAATTTGAAGTTGCATCAGTGTTTAATTTTTAACTGAAGGGTAGCACTGTTTTACCGATATCTTAAATTGACAATAGCACTTTATTGTCACAAAATTTCAAGGTCTTATGAAGCTCCAGTAAAAACTTACAGCATTTCAATGTTGCAAACTTTGATAGTTATATTGCGCACAGTATAAAAGTTAGTGAAATTTGAAGTTGCATCAGTGTTTCATTTTTTATTCAAGGGTAGCACTGTTATACCGATATCTCAAATTGACAATAGTATTTTCTTGTCACAAAATTTCAAGGTTTTATGACGCACCAGTAAAAAGTTACAGCACTTCAATGTTGCAAACTTTGATAGTTATATTACGCACAGAATAAAAGTTAGTGAATTTTGAAGTTGCTTCAGTGTTTAATTTTTTACTCAACGGTAGTACTGTTATACCGACATCTCAAATTGACACCAGTACTTTATTGTCACAAAATTTCCAGGCTTTCTGACGCACCAGTAAACAGTTACAGCATTTCAATGTTGCAAACTTTGATAGTTATATTGCGCACAGTATAAAAGTTAGTGAAATTTGAAGTTGCATCACTGTTTCATTTTTTACTCAAGGGTAGCACTGTTATACCGATATCTCAAATTGACAATAGTATACTATTGTCACAAAATTTCAATGTTTTATGACGCACCAATAAAACGTTACAGCATTTTAATGTTGCAAACTTTGATAGTTATATTGCGCACAGTATAAAAGTTAGTGAATTTTGAAGTTGTATCAGTATTTCATTTTTACTCAAGGGTAGCACTGTTATACCGATATCTCAAATTGACAATAGTACTTTATTGTCAAAATATTTCGAAGTTTTATGACGCACCCGTATAAAAGTTACAGCATTTCAATGTTGCAAACTTTGATCATTATATTACGCACAGTATAAAAGTTAGTGAATTTTTAAGCTGCGTCAGTGTTTCATTTTTACTCAAAGGTAGCACTGTTTTACCGATATCTCAAATTGACAAGAGCACTTTATTGTCACTAAATTTCAAGGTCTTATGAAGCTCCAGTAAAAAGTTACAGCATTTCAATGTTGCAAACTTTGATAGTTATATTGCGCACAGTATAAAAGTTAGTGAAATTTGAAGTTGCATCAGTGTTTCATTTTTTACTCAAGGGTAGCACTGTTATACCGATATCTCAAATTGACAATAGTATTTTATATTCACAAAATTTCAAGGTTTTATGACGCACCAGTAAAAAGTTTCAGCACTTCAATGTTGCAAACTTTGATAGTTATATTACGCACAGAATAAAAGTTAGTGAATTTTGAAGTTGCATCAGTGTTTAATTTTTTATCCAACGGTAGTACTGTTATACCGACATCTCAAATTGACACCAGTACTTTATTGTCACAAAATTTCCAGGCTTTCTGACGCACCAGTAAAACGTTACAGCATTTCAATGTTGCAAACTTTGATAGTTATATTGCGCACAGTATAAAAGTTAGTGAAATTTGAAGTTGCATCACTGTTTCATTTTTTACTCAAGGGTAGCACTGTTATACCGATATCTCAAATTGACAATAGTATACTATTGTCACAAAATTTCAATGTTTTATGACGCACCAGTAAAACGTTACAGCATTTTAATGTTGCAAACTTTGATAGTTATATTGCGCACAGTATAAAAGTTAGTGAATTTTGAAGTTGCATCAGTATTTCATTTTTCTTTCAAGGGTAGCACTGTTATACCGATATCTCAAATTGACAATAATACTTTATTGTCAAAATATTTCGAGGTTTTATGACGCACCCGTATAAAAGTTACAGCATTTCAATGTTGCAAACTTTGATAATTATATTACGCACAGTATAAAAGTTAGTGAATTTTTAAGCTGCGTCAGTATTTCATTTTTACTCAAAGGTAGCACTGTTTTACCGATATCTCAAATTGACAAGAGCCCTTTATTGTCACTAAATTTCAATGTCTTATGAAGCTCCAGTAAAAAGTTACAGCATTTCAATGTTGCAAACTTTGATATTTATATTGCGCACAGTACAAAAGTTAGTGAAATTTGAAGTTGCATCAGTGTTTCATTTTTTACTCAAGGGTAGCACTGTTATACCGATATCTCAAATTGACAATAGTATACTATTGTCACAAAATTTCAAGGTTTTATGACGCACCAGTAAAAAGTTACTGCATTTCAATGTTGCAAACTTTGATAATTATATTACGCACAGAATAAAAGTTCGTGAATTTTGAAGTTGCATCAGTGTTTAATTTTTTACTCAACGGTAGTACTGTTATACCGATATTTCAAATTGACTATAGTGCATTAGTGTCACAATATTTCGAAGTTTTATGACTCACCAGTAAAAAGTTACAGCTTTTTAATGTAGCAAACTTTGATAGTTATATTACTCACAGTATAAAAGTTAGTGAAATTTGAAGTTGCATCAGTGTTTAATTTTTTACTCAAGGGTAGAACTGTTATACCGATATCGCAAATTGACAATAGTATACTATTGTCACAAAATTTCAAGGTTTTATGACGCACCAGTAAAAAGTTACTGCATTTCAATGTTGCAAACTTTGATAGTTATATTACGCACAGAATAAAAGTTAGTGAATTTTGAAGTTGCATCAGTGTCTAATTTTTTACTCAACGGTAGTACTGTTAAACCGATATTTCAAATTTACTATAGTGCATTTTTGTCACAACATTTCGAAGTTTTATGACGCACTAGTAAAAAGTTACATTTTAATGTTGCAAACTTTGATAGTTATATTACTCACAGTATAAAAGTTAGTGAAATTTGAAGTTGCATCAGTGTTTCGATTTTAACTGAAGGGTAGCACTGTTTTACCGATATCTCAAATTGACAATAGCACCTTATTGTCACAAAATTTCAAGGTCTTATGAAGCTCCAGTAAAAAGTTACAGCATTTCAATGTTGCAAACTTTGATAGTTATATTGCGCACAGTATAAAAGTTAGTGAAATTTGAAGTTGCATCAGTGTTTCATTTTTTACTCAAGGGTAGCACTGTTATACCGATATCTCAAATTGACAATAGTATTTTATTGTCACAAAATTTCAAGGTTTTATGACGCACCAGTAAAAAGTTTCAGCACTTCAATGTTGCAAACTTTGATAGTTATATTACGCACAGAATAAAAGTTAGTGAATTTTGAAGTTGCATCAGTGTTTAATTTTTTACTCAACGGTAGTACTGTTTACCGACATCTCAAATTGACACCAGTACTTTATTGTCACAAAATTTCCAGGCTTTCTGACGCACCAGTAAAAAGTTACAGCATTTCAATTTTGCAAACTTTGATAGTTATATTGCGCACAGTATAAAAGTTAGTGAAATTTGAAGTTGCATCACTGTTTCATTTTTTACTCAAGGGTAGCACTGTTATACCGATATCTCAAATTGACAATAGTATACTATTGTCACAAAATTTCAATGTTTTATGACGCACCAGTAAAACGTTACAGCATTTTAATGTTGCAAACTTTGATAGTTATATTGCGCACAGTATAAAAGTTAGTGAATTTTGAAGTTGCATCAGTATTTCATATTTCTTTCAAGGGTAGCACTGTTATACCGATATCTCAAATTGACAATAATACTTTATTGTCAAAATATTTCGAGGTTTTATGACGCACCCGTATAAAAGTTACAGCATTTCAATGTTGCAAACTTTGATAATTATATTACGCACAGTATAAAAGTTAGTGAATTTTTAAGCTGCGTCAGTGTTTCATTTTTACTCAAAGGTAGCACTGTTTTACCGATATCTCAAATTGACAAGAGCCCTTTATTGTCACTAAATTTCAAGGTCTTATGAAGCTCCAGTAAAAAGTTACAGCATTTCAATGTTGCAAACTTTGATATTTATATTGCGCACAGTACAAAAGTTAGTGAAATTTGAAGTTGCATCAGTGTTTCATTTTTTACTCAAGGGTAGCACTGTTATATCGATATCTCAAATTGACAATAGTATACTATTGTCACAAAATTTCAAGGTTTTATGACGCACCAGTAAAAAGTTACTGCATTTCAATGTTGCAAACTTTGATAATTATATTACGCACAGAATAAAAGTTAGTGAATTTTGAAGTTGCATCAGTGTTTAATTTTTTACTCAACGGTAGTATTGTTATACCGATATTTCAAATTGACTATAGTGCATTATTGTCACAATATTTCGAAGTTTTATGACGCACCAGTAAAAAGTTACAACATTTTAATGTTGCAAACTTTGATAGTTATATTACTCACAGTATAAAAGTTAGTGAAATTTGAAGTTGCATCAGTGTTTAATTTTTAACTGAAGGGTAGCACTGTTTTACCGATATCTCAAATTGACAATAGCACTTTATTGTCACAAAATTTCAAGGTCTTATGAAGCTCCAGTAAAAACTTACAGCATTTCAATGTTGCAAACTTTGATAGTTATATTGCGCACAGTATAAAAGTTAGTGAAATTTGAAGTTGCATCAGTGTTTCATTTTTTATTCAAGGGTAGCACTGTTATACCGATATCTCAAATTGACAACAGTATTTTCTTGTCACAAAATTTCAAGGTTTTATGACGCACCAGTCAAAAGTTACAGCACTTCAATGTTGCAAACTTTGATAGTTATATTACGCACAGAATAAAAGTTAGTGAATTTTGAAGTTGCTTCAGTGTTGAATTTTTTACTCAACGGTAGTACTGTTATACCGACATCTCAAATTGACACCAGTACTTTATTGTCACAAAATTTCCAGGCTTTCTGACGCACCAGTAAAAAGTTACAGCATTTCAATGTTGCAAACTTTGATAGTTATATTGCGCACAGTATAAAAGTTAGTGAATTTTGAAGTTGTATCAGTATTTCATTTTTACTCAAGGGTAGCACTGTTATACCGATATCTCAAATTGACAATAGTATACTATTGTCACAAAATTTCAATGTTTTATGACGCACCAGTAAAACATTACAGCATTTAATGTTGCAAACTTTGATAGTTATATTGCGCACAGTATAAAAGTTAGTGAATTTTGAAGTTGCATCAGTATTTCATTTTTACTCAATGGTAGCACTGTTATACCGATATCTAAAATTGACAATAGTACTTTATTGTCAAAATATTTCGAGGTTTTATGACGCACCCGTATAAAAGTTACAGCATTTCTATGTTGCAAACTTTGATAATTATATTACGCACAGTATAAAAGTTAGTGAATTTTTAAGCTGCGTCAGTGTTTCATTTTTACTCAAAGGTAGCACTGTTTTACCGATATCTCAAATTGACAAGAGCACTTTATTGTCACAAAATTTCAAGGTCTTATGAAGCTCCAGTAAAAAGTTACAGCATTTCAATGTTGCAAACTTTGATATTTATATTGCGCACAGTACAAAAGTTAGTGAAATTTGAAGTTGCATCAGTGTTTCATTTTTTACTCAAGGGTAGCACTGTTATACCGATATCTCAAATTTACAATAGTATACTATTGTCACAAAATTTCAAGGTTTTATGACGCACCAGTAAAATGTTACAGCATTTTAATGTTGCAAACTTTGATAGTTATATTGCGCACGGTATAAAAGTTAGTGAATTTTGAAGTTGCATCAGTATTTTATTTTTACTCAAGGGTAGCACTGTTATACCGATATCTCAAATTGACAATAGTACTTTATTGTCAAAATATTTTGAGGTTTTATGACGCACCCGTATAAAAGTTACAGCATTTCAATGTTGCAAACTTTGATTATTATATTACGCACAATATAAAAGTTAGTGAATTTTTAAGCTGCGTCAGTGTTTCATTTTTACTCAAAGGTTGCACTGTTTTACCGATATCTCAAATTGACAAGAGCCCTTTATTGTCACTAAATTTCAAGGTCTTATGAAGCTCCAGTAAAAAGTTACAGCATTTAAATGTTGCAAACTTTGATATTTATATTGCGCACAGTACAAAAGTTAGTGAAATTTGAAGTTGCATCAGTGTTTCATTTTTTACTCAAGGGTAGCACTGTTATACCGATATCTCACATTGACAATAGTATACTATTGTCACAAAATTTCAAGGTTTTATGACGCACCAGTAAAAAGTTACTGCATTTCAATGTTGCAAACTTTGATAGTTATATTACGCACAGAATAAAAGTTAGTGAATTTTGAAGTTGCATCAGTGTTTAATTTTTTACTCAACGGTAGTACTGTTATACCGATATTTCAAATTGACTATAGTGCATTATTGTCACAATATTTCGAAGTTTTATGACGCACCAGTAAAAAGTTACAACATTTTAATGTTGCAAACTTTGATAATTATATTACTAACAGTATAAAAGTTAGTGAAATTTGAAGTTGCATCAGTGTTTCATTTTTAACTGAAGGGTAGCACTGTTTTACCGATATCTCAAATTGACAATAGCACTTTATTGTCACAAAATTTCAAGGTCTTATGAAGCTCCAGTAAAAACTTACAGCATTTCAATGTTGCAAACTTTGATAGTTATATTGCGCACAGTATAAAAGTTAGTGAAATTTGAAGTTGCATCAGTGTTTCATTTTTTACTCAAGGGTAGCACTGTTATACCGATATCTCAAATTGACAATAGTATTTTCTTGTCACAAAATTTCAAGCTTTTATGACGCACCAGTAAAAAGTTACAGCACTTCAATGTTGGAAACTTTGATAGTTATATTACGCACAGAATAAAAGTTAGTGAATTTTGAAGTTGCTTCAGTGTTTAATTTTTTACTCAACGGTAGTACTGTTATACCGACATCTCAAATTGACACCAGTACTTTATTGTCACAAAATTTCCAGGCTTTCTGACGCACCAGTAAAAAGTTACAGCATTTCAATGTTGCAAACTTTGATAGTTATATTGCGCACAGTATAAAAGTTAGTGAATTTTGAAGTTGTATCAGTATTTCATTTTTACTCAAGGGTAGCACTGTTATACCGATATCTCAAATTGACAATAGTATACTATTGTCACAAAATTTCAATGTTTTATGACGCACCAGTAAAACATTACAGCATTTAATGTTGCAAACTTAGATAGTTATATTGCGCACAGTATAAAAGTTAGTGAATTTTGAAGTTGCATCAGTATTTTATTTTTACTCAAGGGTAGCACTGTTATACCGATATCTCAAATTGACAATATTACTTTATTGTCAAAATATTTCGAGGTTTTATGACGCACCCGTATAAAAGTTACAGCATTTCAATGTTGCAAACTTTGATAATTATATTACGCACAGTATAAAAGTTAGTGAATTTTTAAGTTGCGTCAGTGTTTCATTTTTTACTCAAAGGTAGCACTGTTATACCGATATTTCAAATTGACTATAGTGCATTATTGTCACAACATTTCGAAGTTTTATGACGCACCAGTAAAAATTTACAGCATCTTAATGTAGCAAACTTTGATAGTTATATTACTCACAGTATAAAAGTTAGTGAAATTTGAAGTTGCATCAGTGTTTAATTTTTTACTCAAGGGTAGCACTGTTATACCGATATCGCAAATTGACAATAGTATACTATTGTCACAAAATTTCAAGGTTTTATGACGCACCAGTAAAAAGTTACTGCATTTCAATGTTGCAAACTTTGATAGTTATATTACGCACAGAATAAAAGTTAGTGAATTTTGAAGTTGCATCAGTGTTTAATTTTTTACTCAACGGTAGTACTGTTAAACCGATATTTCAAATTGACTATAGTGCATTATTGTCACAACATTTCGAAGTTTTATGACACACCAGTAAAAAGTTACAACATTTTAATGTTGCAAACTTTGATAGTTATATTACTCACAGTATAAAAGTTAGTGAAATTTGAAGTTGCATCAGTGTTTCATTTTTAACTGAAGGGTAGCACTGTTTTACCGATATCTCAAATTGACAATAGCACTTTATTGTCACAAAATTTCAATGTCTTATGAAGCTCCAGTAAAAAGTTACAGCATTTCAATGTTGCAAACTTTGATAGTTATATTGCGCAAAGTATAAAAGTTAGTGAAATTTGAAGTTGCATCAGTGTTTCATTTTTTACTCAAGGGTAGCACTGTTATACCGATATCTCAAATTGATAATAGTATTTTATTGTCACAAAATTTCAAGGTTTTATGACGCACCAGTAAAAAGTTACAGCACTTCAATGTTGCAAACTTTGATAGTTATATTACGCGCAGAATAAAAGTTAGTGAATTTTGAAGTTGCATCAGTGTTTAATTTTTTACTCAACGGTAGTACTGTTATACCGACATCTCAAATTGACACCAGTACTTTATTGTCACAAAATTTGCAGGCTTTCTGACGCACCAGTAAAAAGTTACAGC
Source organism: Clusia tigrina (assembly GCA_920105625.2). Lineage (NCBI taxonomy): Eukaryota > Metazoa > Arthropoda > Insecta > Diptera > Clusiidae > Clusia > Clusia tigrina. Next base: position 202,129,081 of record OV050030.1, on the reverse strand, counting down.
ATTTCAATGTTGCAAACTTTGATAATTATATTACGCACAGTATAAAAGTTAGTGAAATTTGAAGTTGCATCACTGTTTCATTTTTTACTCAAGGGTAGCACTGTTATACCGATATCTCAAATTGACAATAGTATACTATTGTCACAACATTTCGAAGTTTTTTGACGCACCAGTAAAAAGTTACAACATTTTAATGTTGCAAACTTTGATAGTTATATTGCGCACAGTATAAAAGTTAGTGAATTTTGAAGTTGCATCAGTATTTCATTTTTCTTTCAAGGGTAGCACTGTTATACCGATATCTCAAATTGACAATAGTACTTTATTGTCAAAATATTTCGAGGTTTTATGACGCACCCGTATAAAAGTTACAGCATTTCTATGTTGCAAACTTTTATAGTTATATTACGCACAGTATAAAAGTTAGTGAATTTTTAAGCTGCGTCAGTGTTTCATTTTTACTCAAAGGTAGCACTGTTTTACCGATATCTCAAATTGACAAGAGCACTTTATTGTCACTAAATTTCAAGGTCTTATGAAGCTCCAGTAAAAAGTTACAGCATTTCAATGTTGCAAACTTTGATATTTATATTGCGCACAGTACAAAAGTTAGTGAAATTTGAAGTTGCATCAGTGTTTCATTTTTTACTCAAGGGTAGCACTGTTATACCGATATCTCAAATTTACAATAGTATACTATTGTCACAAAATTTCAAGGTTTTATGACGCACCAGTAAAATGTTACAGCATTTTAATGTTGCAAACTTTGATAGTTATATTGCGCACAGTATAAAAGTTAGTGAATTTTGAAGTTGCATCAGTATTTTATTTTTACTCAAGGGTAGCACTGTTATACCGATATCTCAAATTGACAATAGTACTTTATTGTCAAAATATTTCGAGGTTTTATGACGCACCCGTATAAAAGTTACAGCATTTCAATGTTGCAAACTTTGATAATTATATTCCGCACAGTATAAAAGTTATTGAATTTTTAAGTTGCGTCAGTGTTTCATTTTTTACTCAAAGGTAGCACAGATATACCGATATTTCAAATTGACTATAGTGCATTATTGTCACAACATTTCGAAGTTTTATGACGCACCAGTAAAAAGTTACAGAATTTTAATGTAGCAAACTTTGATAGTTATATTACGCACAGAATAAAAGTTAGTGAATTTTGAAGTTGCATCAGTGTTTAATTTTTTACTCAACGGTAGTACTGTTAAACCGATATTTCAAATTGACTATAGTGCATTATTGTCACAACATTTCGAAGTTTTATGACGCACCAGTAAAAAGTTACAACATTTTAATGTTGCAAACTTTGATAGTTATATTACTCACAGTATAAAAGTTAGTGAAATTTGAAGTTGCATCAGTGTTTCATTTTTAACTGAAGGGTAGCACTGTTTTACCGATATCTCAAATTGACAATAGCACTTTATTGTCACAAAATTTCAAGGTCTTATGAAGCTCCAGTAAAAAGTTACAGCATTTCAATGTTGCAAACTTTGATAGTTATATTGCGCAAAGTATAAAAGTTAGTGAAATTTGAAGTTGCATCAGTGTTTCATTTTTTACTCAAGGGTAGCACTGTTATACCGATATCTCAAATTGACAATAGTATTTTATTGTCACAAAATTTCAAGGTTTTATGACGCACCAGTAAAAAGTTACAGCACTTCAATGTTGCAAACTTTGATAGTTATATTACGCACAGAATAAAAGTTAGTGAATTTTGAAGTTGCATCAGTGTTTAATTTTCTACTCAACGGTAGTACTGTTATACCGACATCTCGAATTGACACCAGTACTTTATTGTCACAAAATTTCCAGGCTTTCTGACGCACCAGTAAAAAGTTACAGCATTTCAATGTTGCAAACTTTGATAATTATATTACGCACAGTATAAAAGTTAGTGAAATTTGAAGTTGCTTCACTGTTTCATTTTTTACTCAAGGGTAGCACTGTTATACCGATATCTCAAATTGACAATAGTATACTATTGTCACAAAATTTCAATGTTTGATGACGCACCAGTAAAACCTTACAGCATTTTAATGTTGCAAACTTTGATAGTTATATTGCGCACAGTATTAAAGTTAGTGAATTTTGAAGTTGCATCAGTATTTCATTTTTCTTTCAAGGGTAGCACTGTTATACCGATATCTCAAATTGACAATAGTACTTTATTGTCAAAATATTTCGAGGTTTTATGACGCACCCGTATAAAAGTTACAGCATTTCAATGTTGCAAACTTTGATAATTATATTCCGCACAGTATAAAAGTTATTGAATTTTTAAGTTGCGTCAGTGTTTCATTTTTTACTCAACGGTAGTACTGTTAAACCGATATTTCAAATTGACTATAGTGCATTATTGTCACAACATTTCGAAGTTTTATGACGCACCAGTAAAAAGTTACAGAATTTTAATGTAGCAAACTTTGATAGTTATATTATTCACAGTATAAAAGTTAGTGAAATTTGAAGTTGCATCAGTGTTTCATTTTTAACTGAAGGGTAGCACTGTTTTACCGATATCTCAAATTGACAATAGCACTTTATTGTCACAAAATTTCAAGGTCTTATGAAGCTCCAGTAAAAAGTTACAGCATTTCAATGTTGCAAACTTTGATAGTTATAGTGCGCAAAGTATAAAAGTTAGTGAAATTTGAAGTTGCATCAGTGTTTCATTTTTTACTCAAGTGTAGCACTGTTATACTGATATCTCAAATTGACAATAGTATTTTATTGTCACAAAATTTCAAGGTTTTATGACGCACCAGTAAAAAGTTACAGCACTTCAATGTTGCAAACTTTGATAGTTATATTACTCACAGAATAAAAGTTAGTGAATTTTGAAGTTGCATCAGTGTTTAATTTTCTACTCAACGGTAGTACTGTTATACCGACATCTCGAATTGACACCAGTACTTTATTGTCACAAAATTTCCAGGCTTTCTGACACACCAGTAAAAAGTTACAGCATTTCAATGTTGCAAACTTTGATAATTATATTACGCACAGTATAAAAGTTAGTGAAATTTGAAGTTGCATCACTGTTTCATTTTTTACTCAAGGGTAGCACTGTTATACCGATATCTCAAATTGACAATAGTATACTATTGTCACAAAATTTCAATGTTTGATGACGCACCAGTAAAACCTTACAGCATTTTAATGTTGCAAACTTTGATAGTTATATTGCGCACAGTATTAAAGTTAGTGAATTTTGAAGTTGCATCAGTATTTCATTTTTCTTTCAAGGGTAGCACTTTTATACCGATATCTCAAATTGACAATAGTACTTTATTGTCAAAATATTTCGAGGTTTTATGACGCACCCGTATAAGAGTTGCAGCATTTCTATGTTGCAAACTTTGATAATTATATTACGCACAGTATAAAAGTTAGTGAATTTTTAAGCTGCGTCAGTGTTTCATTTTTACTCAAAGGTAGCACTGTTTTACCGATATCTCAAATTGACAAGAGCACTTTATTGTCACTAAATTTCAAGGTCTTATGAAGCTCCAGTAAAAAGTTACAGCATTTCAATGTTGCAAACTTTGATATTTATATTGCGCACAGTACAAAAGTTAGTGAATTTTGAAGTTGCATCAGTATTTTATTTTTACTCAAGGGTAGCACTGTTATACCGATATCTCAACTTTACAATAGTATACTATTGTCACAAAATTTCAAGGTTTTATGACGCACCAGTAAAATGTTACAGCATTTCAATGTTGCAAACTTTGATAATTATATTACGCACAGTATAAAAGTTAGTGAAATTTGAAGTTGCATCACTGTTTCATTTTTTACTCAAGGGTAGCACTGTTATACCGATATCTCAAATTGACAATAGTATACTATTGTCACAAAATTTCAATGTTTGATGACGCACCAGTAAAACCTTACAGCATTTTAATGTTGCAAACTTTGATATTTATATTGCGCACAGTACAAAAGTTAGTGAATTTTGAAGTTGCATCAGTATTTTATTTTTACTCAAGGGTAGCACTGTTATACCGATATCTCAAATTGACAATAGTACTTTATTGTCAAAATATTTCGAGGTTTTATGACGCACCCGTATAAAAGTTACAGCATTTCAATGTTGCAAACTTTGATAATTATATTCCGCACAGTATAAAAGTTATTGAATTTTTAAGTTGCGTCAGTGTTTCATTTTTTACTCAAAGGTAGCACTGTTTTACCGATATCTCAAATTGACAAGAGCCCTTTATTGTCACTAAATTTCAAGGTCTTATGAAGCTCCAGTAAAAAGTTACAGCATTTCAATGTTGCAAACTTTGATATTTATATTGCGCACAGTACAAAAGTTAGTGAAATTTGAAGTTGCATCAGTGTTTCATTTTTTACTCAAGGGTAGCACTATTATACCGATATCTCAAATTGACAATAGTATACTATTGTCACAAAATTTCAAGGTTTTATGACGCACCAGTAAAAAGTTACTGCATTTCAATGTTGCAAACTTTGATAGTTATATTACGCACAGAATAAAAGTTAGTGAATTTTGAAGTTGCATCAGTGTTTAATTTTTTACTCAACGGTAGTACTGTTATACCGATATTTCAAATTGACTATAGTGCATTATTGTCACAATATTTCGAAGTTTTATGACGCACCAGTAAAAAGTTACAACATTTTAATGTTGCAAACTTTGATAGTTATATTACTCACAGTATAAAAGTTAGTGAAATTTGAAGTTGCATCAGTGTTTAATTTTTAACTGAAGGGTAGCACTGTTTTACCGCTATCTCCAATTGACAATAGCACTTTATTGTCACAAAATTTCAAGGTCTTATGAAGCTCCAGTAAAAAGTTAAAGCATTTCAATGTTGCAAACTTTGATAGTTATATTGCGCACAGTATAAAAGTTAGTGAAATTAGAAGTTGCATCAGTGTTTCATTTTTTACTCAAGGGTAGGACTGTTATACCGATATCTCAAATTGACAATAGTATACTATTGTCACAAAATTTCAATGTTTTATGACGCACCAGTAAAACGTTACAGCATTTAATGTTGCAAACTTTGATAGTTATATTGCGCACAGTATAAAAGTTAGTGAATTTTGAAGTTGCATCAGTATTTTATTTTTACTCAAGGGTAGCACTGTTATACCGATATCTCAAATTGACAATAGTACTTTATTGTCAAAATATTTCGAGGTTTTATGACGCACCCGTATAAAAGTTACAGCATTTCAATGTTGCAAACTTTGATAATTATATTACGCACAGTATAAAAGTTAGTGAATTTTTAAGTTGCGTCAGTGTTTCATTTTTTACTCAAAGGTAGCACTGTTATACCGATATTTCAAATTGACTATAGTGCATTATTGTCACAACATTTCGAAGTTTTATGATGCACCAGTAAAAAGTTACAGCATCTTAATGTAGCAAACTTTGATAGTTATATTACTCACAGTATAAAAGTTAGTGAAATTTGAAGTTGCATCAGTGTTTAATTTTTTACTCAAGGGTAGCACTGTTATACCGATATCGCAAATTGACAATAGTATACTATTGTCACAAAATTTCAAGGTTTTATGACGCACCAGTAAAATGTTACAGCATTTTAATGTTGCAAACTTTGATAGTTATATTGCGCACAGTATGTATAAAAGTTAGTGAATTTTGATGTTGCATCAGTATTTTATTTTTACTCAAGGGTAGCACTGTTATACCGATATCTCAAATTGACAATAGTACTTTATTGTCAAAATATTTCGAGGTTTTATGACGCACCCGTATAAAAGTTACAGCATTTCAATGTTGCAAACTTTGATAATTATATTCCGCACAGTATAAAAGTTATTGAATTTTTAAGTTGCGTCAGTGTTTCATTTTTTACTCAAAGGTAGCACTGATATACCGATATTTCAAATTGACTATAGTGCATTATTGTCACAACATTTCGAAGTTTTATGACGCACCAGTAAAAAGTTACAGAATTTTAATGTAGCAAACTTTGATAGTTATATTACTCACAGTATAAAAGTTAGTGAAATTTGAAGTTGCATCAGTGTTTAATTTTTTATTCAAGGGTAGCACTGTTATACCGATATCGCAAATTGTCAATAGTATACTATTATCACAAAATTTCAAGGTTTTATGACGCACCAGTAAAAAGTTACTGCATTTCAATGTTGCAAACTTTGATAGTTATATTACGCACAGAATAAAAGTTAGTGAATTTTGAAGTTGCATCAGTGTTTAATTTTTTACTCAACGGTAGTACTGTTAAACCGATATTTCAAATTGACTATAGTGCATTATTGTCACAACATTTCGAAGTTTTATGACGCACCAGTAAAAAGTTACAACATTTTAATGTTGCAAACTTTGATAGTTATATTACTCACAGTATAAAAGTTACTGAAATTTGAAGTTGCATCAGTGTTTCATTTTTAACTGAAGGGTAGCACTGTTTTACCGATATCTCAAATTGACAATAGTATACTATTGTCACAACATTTCGAAGTTTTATGACGCACCAGTAAAAAGTTACAACATTTTAATGTTGCAAACTTTGATAGTTATATTGCGCACAGTATAAAAGTTAGTGAATTTTGAAGTTGCATCAGTATTTTATTTTTACTCAAGGGTAGCACTGTTATACCGATATCTCAAATTGACAATAGTACTTTATTGTCAAAATATTTCGAGGTTTTATGACGCACCCGTATAAAAGTTACAGCATTTCTATGTTGCAAACTTTGATAATTATATTACGCACAGTATAAAAGTTAGTGAATTTTTAAGCTGCGTCAGTGTTTCATTTTTACTCAAAGGTAGCACTGTTTTACCGATATCTCAAATTGACAAGAGCACTTTATTGTCACTAAATTTCAAGGTCTTATGAAGCTCCAGTAAAAAGTTACAGCATTTCAATGTTGCAAACTTTGATATTTATATTGCGCACAGTACAAAAGTTAGTGAAATTTGAAGTTGCATCAGTGTTTCATTTTTTACTCAAGGGTAGCACTGTTATACCGATATCTCAAATTTACAATAGTATACTATTGTCACAAAATTTCAAGGTTTTATGACGCACCAGTAAAATGTTACAGCATTTTAATGTTGCAAACTTTGATAGTTATATTGCGCACAGTATGTATAAAAGTTAGAGAATTTTGAAGTTGCATCAGTATTTTATTTTTACTCAAGGGTAGCACTGTTATACCGATATCTCAAATTGACAATAGTACTTTATTGTCAAAATATTTCGAGGTTTTATGACGCACCCGTATAAAAGTTACAGCATTTCAATGTTGCAAACTTTGATAATTATATTCCGCACAGTATAAAAGTTATTGAATTTTTAAGTTGCGTCAGTGTTTCATTTTTTACTCAAAGGTAGCACTGATATACCGATATTTCAAATTGACCATAGTGCATTATTGTCACAACATTTCGAAGTTTTATGACGCACCAGTCAAAAGTTACAGAATTTTAATGTAGCAAACTTTGATAGTTATATTACTCACAGTATAAAAGTTAGTGAAATTTGAAGCTGCATCAGTGTTTAATTTTTTATTCAAGGGTAGCACTGTTATACCGATATCGCAAATTGTCAATAGTATACTATTATCACAAAATTTCAAGGTTTTATGACGCACCAGTAAAAAGTTACTGCATTTCAATGTTGCAAACTTTGATAGTTATATTACGCACAGAATAAAAGTTAGTGAATTTTGAAGTTGCATCAGTGTTTAATTTTTTACTCAACGGTAGTACTGTTAAACCGATATTTCAAATTGACTATAGTGCATTATTGTCACAACATTTCGAAGTTTTATGACGCACCAGTAAAAAGTTACAACATTTTAATGTTGCAAACTTTGATAGTTATATTACTCACAGTATAAAAGTTACTGAAATTTGAAGTTGCATCAGTGTTTCATTTTTAACTGAAGGGTAGCACTGTTTTACCGATATCTCAAATTGACAATAGCACTTTATTATCACAAAATTTCAAGGTCTTATGAAGCTCCAGTAAAAAGTTACAGCATTTCAATGTTGCAAACTTTGATAGTTATATTGCGCACAGTATAAAAGTTAGTGAAATTTGAAGTAGCATCAGTGTTTCATTTTTTACTCAAGGGTAGCACTGTTATACCGATATCTCAAATTGACAATAGTATTTTATTGTCACAAAATTTCAAGGTTTTATGACGCACCAGTAAAAAGTTACAGCATTTCAATGTTGCAAACTTTGATAGTTATATTTCTCACAGTCTAAAAGTTAGTGAATTTTTAAGTTGCATCAGTGTTTCATTTTTTACTCAACGGTAGTACTGTTATACCGACACCTCAAATTGACACCAGTACTTTGTTGTCATAAAATTCCAGGCTTTCTGACGCACCAGTAAAAAGTTACAGCATTTCAATGTTGCAAACTTTGATAGTTATATTACGCACAGTATAAAAGTTAGTGAAATTTGAAGTTGCATCAGTGTTTCATTTTTTACTCAAGGGCAGCACTGTTATACCGATATCTCAAATTGACAATAGTATACTATTGTCACAAAATTTCAAGGTTTTATGAAGCACCAGTAAAAAGTTACAGCATTTCAATGTTGCAAACTTTGTTAATGAAATTTGAAGTTGCATCAGTGTTTCATTTTTCAGTCAAGGGTAGCACTGTTATACCGATATCTCAAATTGACAATAGTATACTATTGTCACAAAATTTCACGGTCTTATGACGCTCCAGTAAAAAGTTTCAGCATTTCAATGTTGCAAACTTTGATAGTTATATTGCGCACAGTATAAAAGTTTGTGAAATTTGAAGTTGCATCAGTGTTTCATTTTTTACTCAAGGGTAGCACTGTTATACCGATATCTCAAATTGAAAATAGTATACTATTGTCACAAAATTTCAAGGTTTTATGATGCACCAGTAAAAAGTTACTGCATTTCAATGTTGCAAACTTTGATATTTATATTACGCACAGAATAAAAGTTAGTGAATTTTGAAGTTGCATCAGTGTTTAATTTTTTACTCAACGGTAGTACTGTTATACCGATATTTCAAATTGACTATAGTGCATTATTGTCACAACATTTCGAAGTTTTATGACGCACCAGTAAAAAGTTACAACATTTTAATGTTGCAAACTTTGATAGTTATATTACACACAGTATAAAAGTTAGTGAAATTTGAAGTTGCATCAGTGTTTAATTTTTAACTGAAGGGTAGCACTGTTTTACCGATATCTCCAATTGACAATAGCACTTTATTATCACAAAATTTCAAGGTCTTATGAAGTTCCAGTAAAAAGTTACAGCATTTCAAAGTGGCAAACATTGATTGTTATATTACGTACAGTATAAAAGTTAGTGAACTTTCAAGTTGCATCCGTGTTTCATTTATTACTCAAAGGTAGCACTGTTACATCGATATCTCAAATTGACAATAGTATTTTATTGTCACAAAATTTCAAGGTTTTATGATGCACCAGTAAAAAGTTACTGCATTTCAATGTTGCAAACTTTGATAGTTATATTACGCACAGAATAAAAGTTAGTGAATTTTGAAGTTGCATTAGTGTTTAATTTTTTACTCAAGGGTAGCACTGTTATACCGATATCTCAAATTGACAATAGTATTTTATTGTCACAAAATTTCAAGGTTTTATGACGCACCAGTAAAAAGTTACAGCACTTCAATGTTGCAAACTTTGATAGTTATATTTCTCACAGTCTAAAAGTTAGTGAATTTTTAAGTTGCATCAGTGTTTCATTTTTTACTCAACGGTAGTACTATTATACCGACACCTCAAATTGACACCAGTACTTTGTTGTCATAAAATTCCAGGCTTTCTGACGCACCAGTAAAAAGTTACAGCATTTCAATGTTGCAAACTTTGATAGTTATATTGCGCACAGTATAAAAGTTAGTGAAATTTGAAGTTGCATCAGTGTTTCATTTTTTACTCAAGGGCAGCACTGTTATACCGATATCTCAAATTGACAATAGTATACTATTGTCACAAAATTTCAAGGTTTTATGAAGCACCAGTAAAAAGTTACAGCATTTCAATGTTGCAAACTTTGTTAATGAAATTTGAAGTTGCATCAGTGTTTCATTTTTCAGTCAAGGGTAGCACTGTTATACCGATATCTCAAATTGACAATAGTATACTATTGTCACAAAATTTCACGGTCTTATGACGCTCCAGTAAAAAGTTTCAGCATTTCAATGTTGCAAACTTTGATAGTTATATTGCGCACAGTATAAAAGTTTGTGAAATTTGAAGTTGCATCAGTGTTTCATTTTTTACTCAAGGGTAGCACTGTTATACCGATATCTCAAATTGAAAATAGTATACTATTGTCACAAAATTTCAAGGTTTTATGATGCACCAGTAAAAAGTTACTGCATTTCAATGTTGCAAACTTTGATATTTATATTACGCACAGAATAAAAGTTAGTGAATTTTGAAGTTGCATCAGTGTTTAATTTTTTACTCAACGGTAGTACTGTTATACCGATATTTCAAATTGACTATAGTGCATTATTGTCACAACATTTCGAAGTTTTATGACGCACCAGTAAAAAGTTACAACATTTTAATGTTGCAAACTTTGATAGTTATATTACACACAGTATAAAAGTTAGTGAAATTTGAAGTTGCATCAGTGTTTAATTTTTAACTGAAGGGTAGCACTGTTTTACCGATATCTCCAATTGACAATAGCACTTTATTATCACAAAATTTCAAGGTCTTATGAAGTTCCAGTAAAAAGTTACAGCATTTCAAAGTGGCAAACATTGATTGTTATATTACGTACAGTATAAAAGTTAGTGAACTTTCAAGTTGCATCCGTGTTTCATTTATTACTCAAAGGTAGCACTGTTACATCGATATCTCAAATTGACAATAGTATTTTATTGTCACAAAATTTCAAGGTTTTATGATGCACCAGTAAAAAGTTACTGCATTTCAATGTTGCAAACTTTGATAGTTATATTACGCACAGAATAAAAGTTAGTTAATTTTGAAGTTGCATCAGTGTTTAATTTTTTACTCAACGGTAGTACTGTTAAACCGATATTTCAAATTGACTATAGTGCATTATTGTCACAACATTTCGAAGTTTTATGACGCACCAGTAAAAAGTTACAACATTTTAATGTTGCAAACTTTGATAGTTATATTACTCACAGTATAAAAGTTACTGAAATTTGAAGTTGCATCAGTGTTTCATTTTTAACTGAAGGGTAGCACTGTTTTACCGATATCTCAAATTGACAATAGTATACTATTGTCACAACATTTCGAAGTTTTATGACGCACCAGTAAAAAGTTACAACATTTTAATGTTGCAAACTTTGATAGTTATATTGCGCACAGTATAAAAGTTAGTGAATTTTTAAGTTGCGTCAGTGTTTCATTTTTTACTCAAAGGTAGCACTGATATACCGATATTTCAAATTGACAATAGTACTTTATTGTCAAAATATTTCGAGGTTTTATGACGCACCCGTATAAAAGTTACAGCATTTCAATGTTGCAAACTTTGATATTTATATTGCGCACAGTACAAAAGTTAGTGAAATTTGAAGTTGCATCAGTGTTTCATTTTTTACTCAAGGGTAGCACTGTTATACCGATATCTCAAATTTACAATAGTATACTATTGTCACAAAATTTCAAGGTTTTATGACGCACCAGTAAAATGTTACAGCATTTTAATGTTGCAAACTTTGATAGTTATATTGCGCACAGTATGTATAAAAGTTAGAGAATTTTGAAGTTGCATCAGTATTTTATTTTTACTCAAGGGTAGCACTGTTATACCGATATCTCAAATTGACAATAGTACTTTATTGTCAAAATATTTCGAGGTTTTATGACGCACCCGTATAAAAGTTACAGCATTTCAATGTTGCAAACTTTGATAATTATATTCCGCACAGTATAAAAGTTATTGAATTTTTAAGTTGCGTCAGTGTTTCATTTTTTACTCAAAGGTAGCACTGATATACCGATATTTCAAATTGACCATAGTGCATTATTGTCACAACATTTCGAAGTTTTATGACGCACCAGTCAAAAGTTACAGAATTTTAATGTAGCAAACTTTGATAGTTATATTACTCACAGTATAAAAGTTAGTGAAATTTGAAGTTGCATCAGTGTTTAATTTTTTATTCAAGGGTAGCACTGTTATACCGATATCGCAAATTGTCAATAGTATACTATTATCACAAAATTTCAAGGTTTTATGACGCACCAGTAAAAAGTTACTGCATTTCAATGTTGCAAACTTTGATAGTTATATTACGCACAGAATAAAAGTTAGTGAATTTTGAAGTTGCATCAGTGTTTAATTTTTTACTCAACGGTAGTACTGTTAAACCGATATTTCAAATTGACTATAGTGCATTATTGTCACAACATTTCGAAGTTTTATGACGCACCAGTAAAAAGTTACAACATTTAAATGTTGCAAACTTTGATAGTTATATTACTCACAGTATAAAAGTTACTGAAATTTGAAGTTGCATCAGTGTTTCATTTTTAACTGAAGGGTAGCACTGTTTTACCGATATCTCAAATTGACAATAGTACTTTATTATCACAAAATTTCAAGGTCTTATGAAGCACCTGTAAAAAGTTACAGCATTTCAATGTTGCAAACTTTGATAGTTATCTTACGCACAGTATAAAAGTTAGTGAAATTTGAAGTTGCATCAGTGTTTCATTTTTTACTCAAGGGTAGCACTGTTATACCGATATCTCAAATTGACAATAGTATTTTATTGTCACAAAATTTCAAGGTTTTATGACGCACCAGTAAAAAGTTACAGCACTTCAATGTTGCAAACTTTGATAGTTATATTTCTCACAGTCTAAAAGTTAGTGAATTTTTAAGTTGCATCAGTGTTTCATTTTTTACTCAACGGTAGTACTGTTATACCGACACCTCAAATTGACACCAGTACTTTGTTGTCATAAAATTCCAGGCTTTCTGACGCACCAGTAAAAAGTTACAGCATTTCAATGTTGCAAACTTTGATAGTTATATTGCGCACAGTATAAAAGTTAGTGAAATTTGAAGTTGCATCAGTGTTTCATTTTTTACTCAAGGGCAGCACTGTTATACCGATATCTCAAATTGACAATAGTATACTATTGTCACAAAATTTCAAGGTTTTATGAAGCACCAGTAAAAAGTTACAGCATTTCAATGTTGCAAACTTTGTTAATGAAATTTGAAGTTGCATCAGTGTTTCATTTTTCAGTCAAGGGTAGCACTGTTATACCGATATCTCAAATTGACAATAGTATACTATTGTCACAAAATTTCACGGTCTTATGACGCTCCAGTAAAAAGTTTCAGCATTTCAATGTTGCAAACTTTGATAGTTATATTGCGCACAGTATAAAAGTTTGTGAAATTTGAAGTTGCATCAGTGTTTCATTTTTTACTCAAGGGTAGCACTGTTATACCGATATCTCAAATTGAAAATAGTATACTATTGTCACAAAATTTCAAGGTTTTATGATGCACCAGTAAAAAGTTACTGCATTTCAATGTTGCAAACTTTGATATTTATATTACGCACAGAATAAAAGTTAGTGAATTTTGAAGTTGCATCAGTGTTTAATTTTTTACTCAACGGTAGTACTGTTATACCGATATTTCAAATTGACTATAGTGCATTATTGTCACAACATTTCGAAGTTTTATGACGCACCAGTAAAAAGTTACAACATTTTAATGTTGCAAACTTTGATAGTTATATTACACACAGTATAAAAGTTAGTGAAATTTGAAGTTGCATCAGTGTTTAATTTTTAACTGAAGGGTAGCACTGTTTTACCGATATCTCCAATTGACAATAGCACTTTATTATCACAAAATTTCAAGGTCTTATGAAGTTCCAGTAAAAAGTTACAGCATTTCAATGTTGCAAACTTTGATAGTTATATTGCGCACTGTATAAAAGTTAGTGAAATTTGAAGTTGCATCACTGTTTCATTTTTTACTCAAGGGTAGCACTGTTATACCGATATCTCAAATTGACAATAGTATTTTATTGTCACAAAATTTCAAGGTTTTGTGACGATCCAGTAAGAAGTTACAGCACTTCAATGTTGCAAACTTTGATAGTTATATTACGCACAGTATAAAAGTTAGTGAATTTTGAAGTTGCTTCAGTGTTTAATTTTTTACTCAACGGTAGTACTGTTATACCGACATCTCAAATTGACAATAGTACTTTATTGTCAAAATATTTCGAGGTTTTATGATGCACCCGTATAAAAGTTACAGCATTTCAATGTTGCAAACTTTGATAATTATATTACGCACAGCATAAAAGTTAGTAAAATTTGAAGTTGCATCAGTGTTTCGTTTATTACTCAAGGGTAGCACTGTTATAGCGATATCTCAAATTGACTATAGTGCATTACTGTCACAACATTTCGAAGTTTTATGACGCACCAGTAAAAAGTTACAACATTTTAATGTTGCAAACTTTGATAGTTATATTACTCACAGTATAAAAGTTACTGAAATTTGAAGTTGCATCAGTGTTTCATTTTTAACTGAAGGGTAGCACTGTTTTACCGATATCTCAAATTGACAATAGCACTTTATTATCACAAAATTTCAAGGTCTTATGAAGCTCCAGTAAAAAGTTACAGCATTTCAATGTTGCAAACTTTGATAGTTATATTGCGCACAGTATAAAAGTTAGTGAAATTTGAAGTTGCATCAGTGTTTCATTTTTTACTCAAGGGTAGCACTGTTATACCGATATCTCAAATTGACAATAGTATTTTATTGTCACAAAATTTCAAGGTTTTATGACGCACCAGTAAAAAGTTACAGCACTTCAATGTTGCAAACTTTGATAGTTATATTTCTCACAGTCTAAAAGTTAGTGAATTTTTAAGTTGCATCAGTGTTTCATTTTTTACTCAACGGTAGTACTGTTATACCGACAAATCAAATTGACACCAGTACTTTGTTGTCATAAAATTCCAGGCTTTCTGACGCACCAGTAAAAAGTTACAGCATTTCAATGTTGCAAACTTTGATAGTTATATTGCGCACAGTATAAAAGTTAGTGAAATTTGAAGTTGCATCAGTGTTTCATTTTTTACTCAAGGGCAGCACTGTTATACCGATATCTCAAATTGACAATAGTATACTATTGTCACAAAATTTCAAGGTTTTATGAAGCACCAGTAAAAAGTTACAGCATTTCAATGTTGCAAACTTTGTTAATGAAATTTGAAGTTGCATCAGTGTTTCATTTTTCAGTCAAGGGTAGCACTGTTATACCGATATCTCAAATTGACAATAGTATACTATTTTCACAAAATTTCACGGTCTTATGACGCTCCAGTAAAAAGTTTCAGCATTTCAATGTTGCAAACTTTGATAGTTATATTCCGCACAGTATAAAAGTTATTGAATTTTTAAGTTGCGTCAGTGTTTCATTTTTTACTCAAAGGTAGCACTGTTTTACCGATATCTCAAATTGACAAGAGCCCTTTATTGTCACTAAATTTCAAGGTCTTATGAAGCTCCAGTAAAAAGTTACAGCATTTCAATGTTGCAAACTTTGATATTTATATTGCGCACAGTACAAAAGTTAGTGAAATTTGAAGTTGCATCAGTGTTTCATTTTTTACTCAAGGGTAGCACTATTATACCGATATCTCAAATTGACAATAGTATACTATTGTCACAAAATTTCAAGGTTTTATGACGCACCAGTAAAAAGTTACTGCATTTCAATGTTGCAAACTTTGATAGTTATATTACGCACAGAATAAAAGTTAGTGAATTTTGAAGTTGCATCAGTGTTTAATTTTTTACTCAACGGTAGTACTGTTATACCGATATTTCAAATTGACTATAGTGCATTATTGTCACAATATTTCGAAGTTTTATGACGCACCAGTAAAAAGTTACAACATTTTAATGTTGCAAACTTTGATAGTTATATTACTCACAGTATAAAAGTTAGTGAAATTTGAAGTTGCATCAGTGTTTAATTTTTAACTGAAGGGTAGCACTGTTTTACCGCTATCTCCAATTGACAATAGCACTTTATTGTCACAAAATTTCAAGGTCTTATGAAGCTCCAGTAAAAAGTTAAAGCATTTCAATGTTGCAAACTTTGATAGTTATATTGCGCACAGTATAAAAGTTAGTGAAATTAGAAGTTGCATCAGTGTTTCATTTTTTACTCAAGGGTAGGACTGTTATACCGATATCTCAAATTGACAATAGTATACTATTGTCACAAAATTTCAATGTTTTATGACGCACCAGTAAAACGTTACAGCATTTAATGTTGCAAACTTTGATAGTTATATTGCGCACAGTATAAAAGTTAGTGAATTTTGAAGTTGCATCAGTATTTTATTTTTA
This sequence comes from Clusia tigrina, assembly GCA_920105625.2. NCBI lineage: Eukaryota > Metazoa > Arthropoda > Insecta > Diptera > Clusiidae > Clusia > Clusia tigrina. Next base: position 202,112,640 of record OV050030.1, on the reverse strand, counting down.
CTCAAGGGTAGCACTGTTATACCGATATCTCAAATTGACAATAGTACTTTATTGTCAAAATATTTCGAGGTTTTATGACGCACCCGTATAAAAGTTACAGCATTTCAATGTTGCAAACTTTGATAATTATATTACGCACAGTATAAAAGTTAGTGAATTTTTAAGTTGCGTCAGTGTTTCATTTTTTACTCAAAGGTAGCACTGTTATACCGATATTTCAAATTGACTATAGTGCATTATTGTCACAACATTTCGAAGTTTTATGATGCACCAGTAAAAAGTTACAGCATCTTAATGTAGCAAACTTTGATAGTTATATTACTCACAGTATAAAAGTTAGTGAAATTTGAAGTTGCATCAGTGTTTAATTTTTTACTCAAGGGTAGCACTGTTATACCGATATCGCAAATTGACAATAGTATACTATTGTCACAAAATTTCAAGGTTTTATGACGCACCAGTAAAATGTTACAGCATTTTAATGTTGCAAACTTTGATAGTTATATTGCGCACAGTATGTATAAAAGTTAGTGAATTTTGATGTTGCATCAGTATTTTATTTTTACTCAAGGGTAGCACTGTTATACCGATATCTCAAATTGACAATAGTACTTTATTGTCAAAATATTTCGAGGTTTTATGACGCACCCGTATAAAAGTTACAGCATTTCAATGTTGCAAACTTTGATAATTATATTCCGCACAGTATAAAAGTTATTGAATTTTTAAGTTGCGTCAGTGTTTCATTTTTTACTCAAAGGTAGCACTGATATACCGATATTTCAAATTGACTATAGTGCATTATTGTCACAACATTTCGAAGTTTTATGACGCACCAGTAAAAAGTTACAGAATTTTAATGTAGCAAACTTTGATAGTTATATTACTCACAGTATAAAAGTTAGTGAAATTTGAAGTTGCATCAGTGTTTAATTTTTTATTCAAGGGTAGCACTGTTATACCGATATCGCAAATTGTCAATAGTATACTATTATCACAAAATTTCAAGGTTTTATGACGCACCAGTAAAAAGTTACTGCATTTCAATGTTGCAAACTTTGATAGTTATATTACGCACAGAATAAAAGTTAGTGAATTTTGAAGTTGCATCAGTGTTTAATTTTTTACTCAACGGTAGTACTGTTAAACCGATATTTCAAATTGACTATAGTGCATTATTGTCACAACATTTCGAAGTTTTATGACGCACCAGTAAAAAGTTACAACATTTTAATGTTGCAAACTTTGATAGTTATATTACTCACAGTATAAAAGTTACTGAAATTTGAAGTTGCATCAGTGTTTCATTTTTAACTGAAGGGTAGCACTGTTTTACCGATATCTCAAATTGACAATAGTATACTATTGTCACAACATTTCGAAGTTTTATGACGCACCAGTAAAAAGTTACAACATTTTAATGTTGCAAACTTTGATAGTTATATTGCGCACAGTATAAAAGTTAGTGAATTTTGAAGTTGCATCAGTATTTTATTTTTACTCAAGGGTAGCACTGTTATACCGATATCTCAAATTGACAATAGTACTTTATTGTCAAAATATTTCGAGGTTTTATGACGCACCCGTATAAAAGTTACAGCATTTCTATGTTGCAAACTTTGATAATTATATTACGCACAGTATAAAAGTTAGTGAATTTTTAAGCTGCGTCAGTGTTTCATTTTTACTCAAAGGTAGCACTGTTTTACCGATATCTCAAATTGACAAGAGCACTTTATTGTCACTAAATTTCAAGGTCTTATGAAGCTCCAGTAAAAAGTTACAGCATTTCAATGTTGCAAACTTTGATATTTATATTGCGCACAGTACAAAAGTTAGTGAAATTTGAAGTTGCATCAGTGTTTCATTTTTTACTCAAGGGTAGCACTGTTATACCGATATCTCAAATTTACAATAGTATACTATTGTCACAAAATTTCAAGGTTTTATGACGCACCAGTAAAATGTTACAGCATTTTAATGTTGCAAACTTTGATAGTTATATTGCGCACAGTATGTATAAAAGTTAGAGAATTTTGAAGTTGCATCAGTATTTTATTTTTACTCAAGGGTAGCACTGTTATACCGATATCTCAAATTGACAATAGTACTTTATTGTCAAAATATTTCGAGGTTTTATGACGCACCCGTATAAAAGTTACAGCATTTCAATGTTGCAAACTTTGATAATTATATTCCGCACAGTATAAAAGTTATTGAATTTTTAAGTTGCGTCAGTGTTTCATTTTTTACTCAAAGGTAGCACTGATATACCGATATTTCAAATTGACCATAGTGCATTATTGTCACAACATTTCGAAGTTTTATGACGCACCAGTCAAAAGTTACAGAATTTTAATGTAGCAAACTTTGATAGTTATATTACTCACAGTATAAAAGTTAGTGAAATTTGAAGCTGCATCAGTGTTTAATTTTTTATTCAAGGGTAGCACTGTTATACCGATATCGCAAATTGTCAATAGTATACTATTATCACAAAATTTCAAGGTTTTATGACGCACCAGTAAAAAGTTACTGCATTTCAATGTTGCAAACTTTGATAGTTATATTACGCACAGAATAAAAGTTAGTGAATTTTGAAGTTGCATCAGTGTTTAATTTTTTACTCAACGGTAGTACTGTTAAACCGATATTTCAAATTGACTATAGTGCATTATTGTCACAACATTTCGAAGTTTTATGACGCACCAGTAAAAAGTTACAACATTTTAATGTTGCAAACTTTGATAGTTATATTACTCACAGTATAAAAGTTACTGAAATTTGAAGTTGCATCAGTGTTTCATTTTTAACTGAAGGGTAGCACTGTTTTACCGATATCTCAAATTGACAATAGCACTTTATTATCACAAAATTTCAAGGTCTTATGAAGCTCCAGTAAAAAGTTACAGCATTTCAATGTTGCAAACTTTGATAGTTATATTGCGCACAGTATAAAAGTTAGTGAAATTTGAAGTATCATCAGTGTTTCACTTTTTACTCAAGGGTAGCACTGTTATACATATATCTCAAATTGACAATAGTATTTTATTGTCACAAAATTTCAAGGTTTTACGACGCTCCAGTAAAAAGTCACAGCATTTCAATGTTGCAAACTTTGATAGTTATATTTCTCACAGTCTAAAAGTTAGTGAATTTTTAAGTTGCATCAGTGTTTCATTTTTTACTCAACGGTAGTACTGTTATACCGACACCTCAAATTGACACCAGTACTTTGTTGTCATAAAATTCCAGGCTTTCTGACGCACCAGTAAAAAGTTACAGCATTTCAATGTTGCAAACTTTGATAGTTATATTGCGCACAGTATAAAAGTTAGTGAAATTTGAAGTTGCATCAGTGTTTCATTTTTTACTCAAGGGCAGCACTGTTATACCGATATCTCAAATTGACAATAGTATACTATTGTCACAAAATTTCAAGGTTTTATGAAGCACCAGTAAAAAGTTACAGCATTTCAATGTTGCAAACTTTGTTAATGAAATTTGAAGTTGCATCAGTGTTTCATTTTTCAGTCAAGGGTAGCACTGTTATACCGATATCTCAAATTGACAATAGTATACTATTGTCACAAAATTTCACGGTCTTATGACGCTCCAGTAAAAAGTTTCAGCATTTCAATGTTGCAAACTTTGATAGTTATATTGCGCACAGTATAAAAGTTTGTGAAATTTGAAGTTGCATCAGTGTTTCATTTTTTACTCAAGGGTAGCACTGTTATACCGATATCTCAAATTGAAAATAGTATACTATTGTCACAAAATTTCAAGGTTTTATGATGCACCAGTAAAAAGTTACTGCATTTCAATGTTGCAAACTTTGATATTTATATTACGCACAGAATAAAAGTTAGTGAATTTTGAAGTTGCATCAGTGTTTAATTTTTTACTCAACGGTAGTACTGTTATACCGATATTTCAAATTGACTATAGTGCATTATTGTCACAACATTTCGAAGTTTTATGACGCACCAGTAAAAAGTTACAACATTTTAATGTTGCAAACTTTGATAGTTATATTACACACAGTATAAAAGTTAGTGAAATTTGAAGTTGCATCAGTGTTTAATTTTTAACTGAAGGGTAGCACTGTTTTACCGATATCTCCAATTGACAATAGCACTTTATTATCACAAAATTTCAAGGTCTTATGAAGTTCCAGTAAAAAGTTACAGCATTTCAAAGTGGCAAACATTGATTGTTATATTACGTACAGTATAAAAGTTAGTGAACTTTCAAGTTGCATCCGTGTTTCATTTTTTACTCAAGGGTAGCACTGTTATACCGATATCTCAAATTGACAATAGTATTTTATTGTCACAAAATTTCAAGGTTTTATGATGCACCAGTAAAAAGTTACTGCATTTCAATGTTGCAAACTTTGATAGTTATATTACGCACAGAATAAAAGTTAGTGAATTTTGAAGTTGCATTAGTGTTTAATTTTTTACTCAAGGGTAGCACTGTTATACCGATATCTCAAATTGACAATAGTATTTTATTGTCACAAAATTTCAAGGTTTTATGACGCTCCAGTAAAAAGTTACAGCACTTCAATGTTGCAAACTTTGATAGGTATATTTCTCACAGTCTAAAAGTTAGTGAATTTTTAAGTTGCATCAGTGTTTCATTTTTTACTCAACGGTAGTACTATTATACCGACACCTCAAATTGACACCAGTACTTTGTTGTCATAAAATTCCAGGCTTTCTGACGCACCAGTAAAAAGTTACAGCATTTCAATGTTGCAAACTTTGATAGTTATATTGCGCACAGTATAAAAGTTAGTGAAATTTGAAGTTGCATCAGTGTTTCATTTTTTACTCAAGGGCAGCACTGTTATACCGATATCTCAAATTGACAATAGTATACTATTGTCACAAAATTTCAAGGTTTTATGAAGCACCAGTAAAAAGTTACAGCATTTCAATGTTGCAAACTTTGTTAATGAAATTTGAAGTTGCATCAGTGTTTCATTTTTCAGTCAAGGGTAGCACTGTTATACCGATATCTCAAATTGACAATAGTATACTATTGTCACAAAATTTCACGGTCTTATGACGCTCCAGTAAAAAGTTTCAGCATTTCAATGTTGCAAACTTTGATAGTTATATTGCGCACAGTATAAAAGTTTGTGAAATTTGAAGTTGCATCAGTGTTTCATTTTTTACTCAAGGGTAGCACTGTTATACCGATATCTCAAATTGAAAATAGTATACTATTGTCACAAAATTTCAAGGTTTTATGATGCACCAGTAAAAAGTTACTGCATTTCAATGTTGCAAACTTTGATATTTATATTACGCACAGAATAAAAGTTAGTGAATTTTGAAGTTGCATCAGTGTTTAATTTTTTACTCAACGGTAGTACTGTTATACCGATATTTCAAATTGACTATAGTGCATTATTGTCACAACATTTCGAAGTTTTATGACGCACCAGTAAAAAGTTACAACATTTTAATGTTGCAAACTTTGATAGTTATATTACACACAGTATAAAAGTTAGTGAAATTTGAAGTTGCATCAGTGTTTAATTTTTAACTGAAGGGTAGCACTGTTTTACCGATATCTCAAATTGACAATAGCACTTTATTATCACAAAATTTCAAGGTCTTATGAAGTTCCAGTAAAAAGTTACAGCATTTCAATGTTGCAAACTTTGATAGTTATATTGCGCACAGTATAAAAGTTAGTGAAATTTGAAGTTGCATCAGTGTTTCATTTTTTACTCAAGGGTAGCACTGTTATACCGATATCTCAAATTGACAATAGTACTTTATTGTCACAAAATTTCAAGGTTTTATGATGCTCCAGTAAAAAGTTACTGCATTTCAATGTTGCAAACTTTGATAGTTATATTACGCACAGAATAAAAGTTAGTTAATTTTGAAGTTGCATCAGTGTTTAATTTTTTACTCAACGGTAGTACTGTTAAACCGATATTTCAAATTGACTATAGTGCATTATTGTCACAACATTTCGAAGTTTTATGACGCACCAGTAAAAAGTTACAACATTTTAATGTTGCAAACTTTGATAGTTATATTACTCACAGTATAAAAGTTACTGAAATTTGAAGTTGCATCAGTGTTTCATTTTTAACTGAAGGGTAGCACTGTTTTACCGATATCTCAAATTGACAATAGTATACTATTGTCACAACATTTCGAAGTTTTATGACGCACCAGTAAAAAGTTACAACATTTTAATGTTGCAAACTTTGATAGTTATATTGCGCACAGTATAAAAGTTAGTGAATTTTTAAGTTGCGTCAGTGTTTCATTTTTTACTCAAAGGTAGCACTGATATACCGATATTTCAAATTGACAATAGTACTTTATTGTCAAAATATTTCGAGGTTTTATGACGCACCCGTATAAAAGTTACAGCATTTCAATGTTGCAAACTTTGATATTTATATTGCGCACAGTACAAAAGTTAGTGAAATTTGAAGTTGCATCAGTGTTTCATTTTTTACTCAAGGGTAGCACTGTTATACCGATATCTCAAATTTACAATAGTATACTATTGTCACAAAATTTCAAGGTTTTATGACGCACCAGTAAAATGTTACAGCATTTTAATGTTGCAAACTTTGATAGTTATATTGCGCACAGTATGTATAAAAGTTAGAGAATTTTGAAGTTGCATCAGTATTTTATTTTTACTCAAGGGTAGCACTGTTATACCGATATCTCAAATTGACAATAGTACTTTATTGTCAAAATATTTCGAGGTTTTATGACGCACCCGTATAAAAGTTACAGCATTTCAATGTTGCAAACTTTGATAATTATATTCCGCACAGTATAAAAGTTATTGAATTTTTAAGTTGCGTCAGTGTTTCATTTTTTACTCAAAGGTAGCACTGATATACCGATATTTCAAATTGACCATAGTGCATTATTGTCACAACATTTCGAAGTTTTATGACGCACCAGTCAAAAGTTACAGAATTTTAATGTAGCAAACTTTGATAGTTATATTACTCACAGTATAAAAGTTAGTGAAATTTGAAGTTGCATCAGTGTTTAATTTTTTATTCAAGGGTAGCACTGTTATACCGATATCGCAAATTGTCAATAGTATACTATTATCACAAAATTTCAAGGTTTTATGACGCACCAGTAAAAAGTTACTGCATTTCAATGTTGCAAACTTTGATAGTTATATTACGCACAGAATAAAAGTTAGTGAATTTTGAAGTTGCATCAGTGTTTAATTTTTTACTCAACGGTAGTACTGTTAAACCGATATTTCAAATTGACTATAGTGCATTATTGTCACAACATTTCGAAGTTTTATGACGCACCAGTAAAAAGTTACAACATTTAAATGTTGCAAACTTTGATAGTTATATTACTCACAGTATAAAAGTTACTGAAATTTGAAGTTGCATCAGTGTTTCATTTTTAACTGAAGGGTAGCACTGTTTTACCGATATCTCAAATTGACAATAGTACTTTATTATCACAAAATTTCAAGGTCTTATGAAGCACCTGTAAAAAGTTACAGCATTTCAATGTTGCAAACTTTGATAGTTATCTTACGCACAGTATAAAAGTTAGTGAAATTTGAAGTTGCATCAGTGTTTCATTTTTTACTCAAGGGTAGCACTGTTATACCGATATCTCAAATTGACAATAGTATTTTATTGTCACAAAATTTCAAGGTTTTATGACGCACCAGTAAAAAGTTACAGCACTTCAATGTTGCAAACTTTGATAGTTATATTTCTCACAGTCTAAAAGTTAGTGAATTTTTAAGTTGCATCAGTGTTTCATTTTTTACTCAACGGTAGTACTGTTATACCGACACCTCAAATTGACACCAGTACTTTGTTGTCATAAAATTCCAGGCTTTCTGACGCACCAGTAAAAAGTTACAGCATTTCAATGTTGCAAACTTTGATAGTTATATTGCGCACAGTATAAAAGTTAGTGAAATTTGAAGTTGCATCAGTGTTTCATTTTTTACTCAAGGGCAGCACTGTTATACCGATATCTCAAATTGACAATAGTATACTATTGTCACAAAATTTCAAGGTTTTATGAAGCACCAGTAAAAAGTTACAGCATTTCAATGTTGCAAACTTTGTTAATGAAATTTGAAGTTGCATCAGTGTTTCATTTTTCAGTCAAGGGTAGCACTGTTATACCGATATCTCAAATTGACAATAGTATACTATTGTCACAAAATTTCACGGTCTTATGACGCTCCAGTAAAAAGTTTCAGCATTTCAATGTTGCAAACTTTGATAGTTATATTGCGCACAGTATAAAAGTTTGTGAAATTTGAAGTTGCATCAGTGTTTCATTTTTTACTCAAGGGTAGCACTGTTATACCGATATCTCAAATTGAAAATAGTATACTATTGTCACAAAATTTCAAGGTTTTATGATGCACCAGTAAAAAGTTACTGCATTTCAATGTTGCAAACTTTGATATTTATATTACGCACAGAATAAAAGTTAGTGAATTTTGAAGTTGCATCAGTGTTTAATTTTTTACTCAACGGTAGTACTGTTATACCGATATTTCAAATTGACTATAGTGCATTATTGTCACAACATTTCGAAGTTTTATGACGCACCAGTAAAAAGTTACAACATTTTAATGTTGCAAACTTTGATAGTTATATTACACACAGTATAAAAGTTAGTGAAATTTGAAGTTGCATCAGTGTTTAATTTTTAACTGAAGGGTAGCACTGTTTTACCGATATCTCCAATTGACAATAGCACTTTATTATCACAAAATTTCAAGGTCTTATGAAGTTCCAGTAAAAAGTTACAGCATTTCAATGTTGCAAACTTTGATAGTTATATTGCGCACTGTATAAAAGTTAGTGAAATTTGAAGTTGCATCACTGTTTCATTTTTTACTCAAGGGTAGCACTGTTATACCGATATCTCAAATTGACAATAGTATTTTATTGTCACAAAATTTCAAGGTTTTATGACGCACCAGTAAAAAGTTACAGCATTTCAATGTTGCAAACTTTGATAGTTATATTACGCACAGAATAAAAGTTAGTGAATTTTGAAGTTGCTTCAGTGTTTAATTTTTTACTCAACGGTAGTACTGTTATACCGACATCTCAAATTGACAATAGTACTTTATTGTCAAAATATTTCGAGGTTTTATGATGCACCCGTATAAAAGTTACAGCATTTCAATGTTGCAAACTTTGATAATTATATTACGCACAGCATAAAAGTTAGTAAAATTTGAAGTTGCATCAGTGTTTCGTTTATTACTCAAGGGTAGCACTGTTATAGCGATATCTCAAATTGACTATAGTGCATTACTGTCACAACATTTCGAAGTTTTATGACGCACCAGTAAAAAGTTACAACATTTTAATGTTGCAAACTTTGATAGTTATATTACTCACAGTATAAAAGTTACTGAAATTTGAAGTTGCATCAGTGTTTCATTTTTAACTGAAGGGTAGCACTGTTTTACCGATATCTCAAATTGACAATAGCACTTTATTATCACAAAATTTCAAGGTCTTATGAAGCTCCAGTAAAAAGTTACAGCATTTCAATGTTGCAAACTTTGATAGTTATATTGCGCACAGTATAAAAGTTAGTGAAATTTGAAGTTGCATCAGTGTTTAATTTTTTACTCAAGGGTAGCACTGTTATACCGATATCTCAAATTGACAATAGTATTTTATTGTCACAAAATTTCAAGGTTTTATGACGCACCAGTAAAAAGTTACAGCATTTCAATGTTGCAAACTTTGATAGTTATATTTCTCACAGTCTAAAAGTTAGTGAATTTTTAAGTTGCATCAGTGTTTCATTTTTTACTCAACGGTAGTACTGTTATACCGACAAATCAAATTGACACCAGTACTTTGTTGTCATAAAATTCCAGGCTTTCTGACGCACCAGTAAAAAGTTACAGCATTTCAATGTTGCAAACTTTGATAGTTATATTGCGCACAGTATAAAAGTTAGTGAAATTTGAAGTTGCATCAGTGTTTCATTTTTTACTCAAGGGCAGCACTGTTATACCGATATCTCAAATTGACAATAGTATACTATTGTCACAAAATTTCAAGGTTTTATGAAGCACCAGTAAAAAGTTACAGCATTTCAATGTTGCAAACTTTGTTAATGAAATTTGAAGTTGCATCAGTGTTTCATTTTTCAGTCAAGGGTAGCACTGTTATACCGATATCTCAAATTGACAATAGTATACTATTTTCACAAAATTTCACGGTCTTATGACGCTCCAGTAAAAAGTTTCAGCATTTCAATGTTGCAAACTTTGATAGTTATATTGCGCACAGTATAAAAGTTTGTGAAATTTGAAGTTGCATCAGTGTTTCATTTTTTACTCAAGGGTAGCACTGTTATACCGATATCTCAAATTGAAAATAGTATACTATTGTCACAAAATTTCAAGGTTTTATGATGCACCAGTAAAAAGTTACTGCATTTCAATGTTGCAAACTTTGATATTTATATTACGCACAGAATAAAAGTTAGTGAATTTTGAAGTTGCATCAGTGTTTAATTTTTTACTCAACGGTAGTACTGTTATACCGATATTTCAAATTGACTATAGTGCATTATTGTCACAACATTTCGAAGTTTTATGACGCACCAGTAAAAAGTTACAACATTTTAATGTTGCAAACTTTGATAGTTATATTACACACAGTATAAAAGTTAGTGAAATTTGAAGTTGCATCAGTGTTTAATTTTTAACTGAAGGGTAGCACTGTTTTACCGATATCTCCAATTGACAATAGCACTTTATTATCACAAAATTTCAAGGTCTTATGAAGCTCCAGTAAAAAGTTACAGCATTTCAATGTTGCAAACTTTGATAGTTATATTGCGCACTGTATAAAAGTTAGTGAAATTTGAAGTTGCATCACTGTTTCATTTTTTACTCAAGGGTAGCACTGTTATACCGATATCTCAAATTGACAATAGTATTTTATTATCACAAAATTTCAAGGTTTTATGACGCACCAGTAAAAAGTTACAGCACTTCAATGTTGCAAACTTTGATAGTTATATTACGCACAGAATAAAAGTTAGTGAATTTTGAAGTTGCTTCAGTGTTTAATTTTTTACTCAACGGTAGTACTGTTATACCGACATCTCAAATTGACAATAGTACTTTATTGTCAAAATATTTCGAGGTTTTATGATGCACCCGTATAAAAGTTACAGCATTTCAATGTTGCAAACTTTGATAATTATATTACGCACAGCATAAAAGTTAGTAAAATTTGAAGTTGCATCAGTGTTTCGTTTATTACTCAAGGGTAGCACTGTTATAGCGATATCTCAAATTGACTATAGTGCATTACTGTCACAACATTTCGAAGTTTTATGACGCACCAGTAAAAAGTTACAGCATTTTAATGTAGCAAACTTTGATAGTTATATTACTCACAGTATAAAAGTTAGTGAAATTTGAAGTTGCATCAGTGTTTAATTTTTAACTGAAGGGTAGCACTGTTTTACCGATATCTCCAATTGACAATAGCACTTTATTATCACAAAATTTCAAGGTCTTATGAAGCTCCAGTAAAAAGTTACAGCATTTCAATGTTGCAAACTTTGATAGTTATATTGCGCACTGTATAAAAGTTAGTGAAATTTGAAGTTGCATCAGTGTTTAATTTTTTACTCAAGGGTAGCACTGTTATACCGATATCGCAAATTGTCAATAGTATACTATTATCACAAAATTTCAAGGTTTTATGACGCACCAGTAAAAAGTTACTGCATTTCAATGTTGCAAACTTTGATAGTTATATTACGCACAGAATAAAAGTTAGTGAATTTTGAAGTTGCATCAGTGTTTAATTTTTTACTCAACGGTAGTACTGTTAAACCGATATTTCAAATTGACTATAGTGCATTATTGTCACAACATTTCGAAGTTTTATGACGCACCAGTAAAAAGTTACAACATTTTAATGTTGCAAACTTTGATAATTATATTACTCACAGTATAAAAGTTACTGAAATTTGAAGTTGCATCAGTGTTTCATTTTTAACTGAAGGGTAGCACTGTTTTACCGATATCTCAAATTGACAATAGCACTTTATTATCACAAAATTTCAAGGTCTTATGAAGCTCCAGTAAAAAGTTACAGCATTTCAATGTTGCAAACTTTGATAGTTATATTGCGCACAGTATAAAAGTTAGTGAAATTTGAAGTTGCATCAGTGTTTCATTTTTTACTCAAGGGTAGCACTGTTATACCGATATCTCAAATTGACAATAGTATTTTATTGTCACAAAATTTCAAGGTTTTATGACGCACCAGTAAAAAGTTACAGCACTTCAATGTTGCAAACTTTGATAGTTATATTTCTCACAGTCTAAAAGTTAGTGAATTTTTAAGTTGCATCAGTGTTTCATTTTTTACTCAACGGTAGTACTGTTATACCGATACCTCAAATTGACACCAGTACTTTATTGTCATAAAATTCCAGGCTTTCTGACGCACCAGTAAAAAGTTACAGCATTTCAATGTTGCAAACTTCGATAGTTATATTGCGCACAGTATAAAAGTTAGTGAAATTTGAAGTTGCATCAGTGTTTAATTTTTACTCAAGGGCAGCACTGTTATACCGATATCTCAAATTGACAATAGTATACTATTGTCACAAAATTTCAAGGTTTTATGAAGCACCAGTAAAAAGTTACAGCATTTCAATGTTGCAAACTTTGTTAATGAAATTTGAAGTTGCATCAGTGTTTCATTTTTCAGTCAAGGGTAGCACTGTTATACCGATATCTCAAATTGACAATAGTATACTATTGTCACAAAATTTCACGGTCTTATGACGCTCCAGTAAAAAGTTTCAGCATTTCAATGTTGCAAACTTTGATAGTTATATTGCGCACAGTATAAAAGTTTGTGAAATTTGAAGTTGCATCAGTGTTTCATTTTTTACTCAAGGGTAGCACTGTTATACCGATATCTCAAATTGAAAATAGTATACTATTGTCACAAAATTTCAAGGTTTTATGATGCACCAGTAAAAAGTTACTGCATTTCAATGTTGCAAACTTTGATAGTTATATTACGCACAGAATAAAAGTTAGTGAATTTTGAAGTTGCATCAGTGTTTAATTTTTTACTCAACGGTAGTACTGTTATACCGATATTTCAAATTGACTATAGTGCATTATTGTCACAACATTTCGAAGTTTTATGACGCACCAGTAAAAAGTTACAACATTTTAATGTTGCAAACTTTGATAGTTATATTACACACAGTATAAAAGTTAGTGAAATTTGAAGTTGCATCAGTGTTTAATTTTTAACTGAAGGGTAGCACTGTTTTACCGATATCTCCAATTGACAATAGCACTTTATTGTCACAAAATTTCAAGGTCTTATGAAGCTCCAGTAAAAAGTTACAGCATTTCAATGTTGCAAACTTTGTTAGTTATATTGCGCACAGTATAAAAGTTAGTGAAATTTGAAGTTGCATCACTGTTTCATTTTTTACTCAAGGGTAGCACTGTTATACCGATATCTCAAATTGACAATAGTATTTTATTGTCACAAAATTTCAAGGTTTTATGACGCACCAGTAAAAAGTTTCAGCACTTCAATGTTGCAAACTTTCATAGTTATATTACGCACAGAATAAAAGTTAGTGAATTTTGAAGTTGCTTCAGTGTTTAATTTTTTACTCAACGGTAGTACTGTTATACCGACATCTCAAATTGACAATAGTACTTTATTGTCAAAATATTTCGAGGTTTTATGACGCTCCCGTATAAAAGTTACAGCATTTCAATGTTGCAAACTTTGATAATTATATTACGCACAGCATAAAAGTTAGTAAAATTTGAAGTTGCATCAGTGTTTCGTTTATTACTCAAGGGTAGCACTGGTATAGCGATATCTCAAATTGACTATAGTGCATTACTGTCACAACATTTCGAAGTTTTATGACGCACCAGTAAAAAGTTACAGCATTTTAATGTAGCAAACTTTGATAGTTATATTACTCACAGTATAAAAGTGAGTGAAATTTGAAGTTGCATCAGTGTTTAATTTTTTACTCAAGGGTAGCACTGTTATACCAATATCGCAAATTGACAATAGTATACTATTGTCACAAAATTTCAAGGTTTTATGACGCACCAGTAAAAAGTTACTGCATTTCAATGTTGCAAACTTTGATAGTTATATTACGCACAGAATAAAAGTTAGTGAATTTTGAAGTTGTATCAGTGTTTAATTTTTTACTCAACGGTAGTACTGTTAAACCAATATTTCAAATTGACTATAGTGCATTATTGTCACAACATTTCGAAGTTTTATGACGCACCAGTAAAAAGTTACAACATTTTAATGTTGCAAACTTTGATAGTTATATTACTCACAGTATAAAAGTTACTGAAATTTGCAGTTGCATCAGTGTTTCATTTTTAACTGAAGGGTAGCACTGTTTTACCGATATCTCAAATTGACAATAGCACTTTATTATCACAAAATTTCAAGGTCTTATGAAGCTCCAGTAAAAAGTTACAGCATTTCAATGTTGCAAACTTTGATAGTTATATTGCGCACAGTATAAAAGTTAGTGAAATTTGAAGTTGCATCAGTGTTTCATTTTTTACTCAAGGGTAGCACTGTTATACCGATATCTCAAATTGACAATAGTATTTTATTGTCACAAAATTTCAAGGTTTTATGACGCACCAGTAAAAAGTTACAGCACTTCAATGTTGCAAACTTTGATAGTTATATTTCTCACAGTCTAAAAGTTAGTGCATTTTTAAGTTGCATCAGTGTTTCATTTTTTACTCAACGGTAGTACTGTTATACCGACACCTCAAATTGACACCAGTACTTTATTGTCATAAAATTCCAGGCTTTCTGACGCACCAGTAAAAAGTTACAGCATTTCAATGTTGCAAACTTTGATAGTTATATTGCGCACAGTATAAAAGTTAGTGAAATTTGAAGTTGCATCAGTGTTTCATTTTTTACTCAAGGGCAGCACTGTTATACCGATATCTCAAATTGACAATAGTATACTATTGTCACAAAATTTCAAGGTTTTATGAAGCACCAGTAAAAAGTTACAGCATTTCAATGTTGCAAACTTTGTTAATGAAATTTGAAGTTGCATCAGTGTTTCATTTTTCAGTCAAGGGTAGCACTGTTATACCGATATCTCAAATTGACAATAGTATACTATTGTCACAAAATTTCACGGTCTTATGACGCTCCAGTAAAAAGTTTCAGCATTTCAATGTTGCAAACTTTGATAGTTATATTGCGCACAGTATAAAAGTTTGTGAAATTTGAAGTTGCATCAGTGTTTCATTTTTTACTCAAGGGTAGCACTGTTATACCGATATCTCAAATTGAAAATAGTATACTATTGTCACAAAATTTCAAGGTTTTATGATGCACCAGTAAAAAGTTACTGCATTTCAATGTTGCAAACTTTGATAGTTATATTACGCACAGAATAAAAGTTAGTGAATTTTGAAGTTGCATCAGTGTTTAATTTTTTACTCAACGGTAGTACTGTTATACCGATATTTCAAATTGACTATAGTGCATTATTGTCACAACATTTCGAAGTTTTATGACGCACCAGTAAAAAGTTACAACATTTTAATGTTGCAAACTTTGATAGTTATATTACACACAGTATAAAAGTTAGTGAAATTTGAAGTTGCATCAGTGTTTAATTTTTAACTGAAGGGTAGCACTGTTTTACCGATATCTCCAATTGACAATAGCACTTTATTGTCACAAAATTTCAAGGTCTTATGAAGCTCCAGTAAAAAGTTACAGCATTTCAATGTTGCAAACTTTGATAGTTATATTGCGCACAGTATAAAAGTTAGTGAAATTTGAAGTTGCATCACTGTTTCATTTTTTACTCAAGGGTAGCACTGTTATACCGATATCTCAAATTGACAATAGTATTTTATTGTCACAAAATTTCAAGGTTTTATGACGCGCCAGTAAAAAGTTACAGCACTTCAATGTTGCAAACTTTGATAGTTATATTACGCACAGAATAAAAGTTAGTGAATTTTGAAGTTGCTTCAGTGTTTAATTTTTTACTCAACGGTAGTACTGTTATACCGACATCTCAAATTGACAATAGTACTTTATTGTCAAAATATTTCGAGGTTTTATGACGCACCCGTATAAAAGTTACAGCATTTCAATGTTGCAAACTTTGATAATTATATTACGCACAGCATAAAAGTTAGTAAAATTTGAAGTTGCATCAGTGTTTCGTTTATTACTCAAGGGTAGCACTGTTATAGCGATATCTCAAATTGACTATAGTGCATTACTGTCACAACATTTCGAAGTTTTATGACGCACCAGTAAAAAGTTACAGCATTTTAATGTAGCAAACTTTGATAGTTATATTACTCACAGTATAAAAGTTAGTGAAATTTGAAGTTGCATCAGTGTTTAATTTTTTACTCAAGGGTAGCACTGTTATACCGATATCGCAAATTGACAATAGTATACTATTGTCACAAAATTTCAAGGTTTTATGACGCACCAGTAAAAAGTTACTGCATTTCAATGTTGCAAACTTTGATAGTTATATTACGCACAGAATAAAAGTTAGTGAATTTTGAAGTTGTATCAGTGTTTAATTTTTTACTCAACGGTAGTACTGTTAAACCAATATTTCAAATTGACTATAGTGCATTATTGTCACAACATTTCGAAGTTTTATGACGCACCAGTAAAAAGTTACAACATTTTAATGTTGCAAACTTTGATAGTTATATTACTCACAGTATAAAAGTTAGTGAAATTTGAAGTTGCATCAGTGTTTCATTTTTAACTGAAGGGTAGCACTGTTTTACCGATATCTCAAATTGACAATAGCACTTTATTGTCACAAAATTTCAAGGTCTTATGAAGCTCCAGTAAAAAGTTACAGCATTTCAATGTTGCAAACTTTGATAATTATATTGCGCACAGTATAAAAGTTAGTGAAATTTGAAGTTGCATCAGTGTTTCATTTTTTACTCAAGGGTAGCACTGTTATACCGATATCTCAAATTGACAATAGTATTTTATTGTCACAAAATTTCAAGGTTTTATGACGCACCAGTAAAAAGTTACATCACTTCAATGTTGCAAACTTTGATAGTTATATTACGCATAGAATAAAAGTTAGTGAATTTTGAAGTTGCTTCAGTGTTTAATTTTTTTTACTCAACGGTAGTACTGCTATACCGATATCCAAATTGACAATAGTACTTTATTGTCAAAATATTTCGAGGTTTTATGATGCACCCGTATAAAAGTTACAGCATTTCAATGTTGCAAACTTTGATAATTATATTATGCACAGTATAAAAGTTAGTGAATTTTTAAGTTGCGTCAGTGTTTCATTTTTTACTCAAAGGTAGCACTGTTATACCTGTTGCGTAGAGTAATTTACGCAGGGAAATTTTATGTGTAAGGAAAACGCGTGTTGTTTATAAGGTTGCAGGAAACAGAAGGTTTTTATTAGGACAATTGAAGTTTGTAAATGTCATTTTATGTATTCTTTACACAGTGTTGCATGTAACATTTTTAGTACTATACAGCTTCGTATAAAATAATATATTCATTTTAACACCCTTCCGGAATGTTTTATTTTATTCAAAAGGAAAAGTTATGTTAATCTTTTTGTCTTCAGCGACTTAAACTTCTTAAAATTAAATTTACTTTAATATGACATATTCGTCTCTTGTATTTAAAAATTATTCATTAAAATTATTCAACAAAAATTATCTTCATTATTTTAAACCGACTTCATTTAAGAAAAATTGTGTTTTTGTGGCAGTGACTGCTTTTGTTAAATTATCTGCCAACATATTATCAGTATTGATGTATTCAAATTTAATTTCATTATTCTCAATTTTTTCTTGAATGAATTTCGCTTTTATATCTATATGTTTTGTACGTGCCGAAAATGAATTATTGGTAGCTATAAACATCGCACTCTTATTGTCGCAAAATAGGACCATTGGTTTCGGAACGCTGGGTATTAACTCACTCTGAAGTCGCTTTAGCCATACGGACTCTTGAATGGCGTTGACTGCTGACATAAGTTCGGCTTCTGTCGATGAAAGAGCAACGGTTTGCTGCCGCTTCGTTGCCCAAGATATTGCACCACTTTGCAAAATGAAAATATAACCATTGGTGGAACGTCTACTGTCGATGTCACCGGCCCAGTCGGCGTCACAAAAGCCAATGATTTCCTCAATATTTTTTTTGAAAAATATGCACTTATCTATTGTGCCTTGTAAATACCTCATGATGCGCTTTAGTGCAGTCCAGTGCGCTTTGCCAGGATTTGAGGAGAAACGGCTCAAGATGTGAACCGCAAAACAGATGTCAGGTCTCGTAATTTGTGCAGCATATAGAAGGCAGCCTACAGCCTGCATGTAAGGCACTTTAGACATCTCAATCCTGTCAGCATCAGTTTTCGGGCACATTTCATACGTTAATTTTTGATTGACGTCGATAGGCGTGGATATCGGGTAACATGTGTCCATGCCAAAACGTTTTAAAACATCAGATATGTACGTTGATTGATTAATTTTAATGCCGTCGTCATCTCGTGTAATTTTGATGCCTAGAACAGATGTAGCTTCGCCTATATCCTTCATTTTGAACGATTTCATCAAGCTTGCCTTAAGTTCATCGACCCTTTTAATGTCTCTGCTGAATATTAAGACATCATCAACGTATATCGCCACAAATAACATTTCTTTCTCCGATTTGCTACGATAGATGCACTGATCTACTTCACTTCTGCAGAGGCCAAGGTCCAGCAGCACAGAGTTGAGCTTTTTGTTCCAGACTCGACTTGCTTGTTTTAAGCCATATAAACTCTTTTTCAGTTTACAAACCCTTCCGGAATTGTCATCGAATCCAGCTGGCTGCTTCATATATATTTCCTCTTTCAGCTCGGCATTTAGGAAAGCGGTGACAGCATCCATTTGATGTATGAGCAGGTCATATTTGACTGACAAAGCCAGAAGCATTCGGAGCGAAGTATACCTCATAACAGGCGCAAAGTCTCATCATAGTCAATGCCCTTTTTCTGACTATACCCCTTTACGACTAGTCTTGCCTTTTGTCTCACTGCTTCGCCGTCAGCATTGAGTTTATTTTTGAAAACCCACTTGCTCTGAATGGCTTTCTTCCCTGGTGGTAGTGCTGTTAGCTCCCATGTTTGGTTAGCTATATGCGATGCCATCTCATCATGCATAGCGATCTTCCAAACTTCAGCATTTTGGCCAGATACAGCTTCTTCTACTGTTTGAGGTTCTTCTAAGATGAAACTCATTGCACAAATATTATGCGAAGTACGTAATTGATTAATTCGTTCAGATCTACGTACCTGTGTATCCATTTGACTCATGTTTTCATCTGGCACATATGTCTCGTCATTGATGTCGTCAAGCATTGTACCATCATCATCTGCGGCATCTTCTATATCTTCACCCAAGGTATCTTGTAGAACTTCTGATGGCGATTTCTGATTCCCATCTTGCCCCACTAAATCGTCATCACAGTCAATCGGTTGTTGCCAGAAATCACTATGAAAGTTGTTGACAGGCGGTGTAATTGTCGAGGGCCTTTGATTTTCCAAAAATATCACGTCACGGCTTATTATGACTGATTTTTTTTCAGGGTTGAACAATCTATATGCTTTGGAGGTAGCACTATATCCAACGAATGTGCATTCAATAGATTTTGCTTCGAATTTACTTCTACGCTTTTGCTTCGGTATGTGGACTAACGCTTTACACCCAAATACTCGCAAATGCTTCAGAGAAAGTTTTTTACCTGACCAAAGCTCCTCAGGACTCGCTGTATTAGATTTACGTGCTATTCTGTTAAGCACATACGCCGCCGTGTTCGCCGCTTCTGCCCAAAATTTTTCGTTAAGGCCAGCATCCAAGAGCATGCACCGAATTCGTTCCATCAGCGTTCTATTCATCCGCTCTGCCACGCCATTTTGTTGCGGCGTGTATGGTGTTGTGGTTTGATGCAAAATTCCGCATGCGGCGAGGAACTTTTGAAGCTGTCCATTCACATACTCTGTTCCGTTGTCAGAGCGTAATATTTTTATGCTTTTGCAGCACTGCTTCTCAACCAGCTTTTTGAATTTTAGGAATTCTTCATACACATCGGACTTAGCTTTTATGGGAATTGCAAAAACTTTCCGTGTGTAGTCAACCACAAAGGTAAGTATATAGCGCGCACCAGAATATGACGCCACTTTAAAAGGACCCATTACATCGGTATGTATAATATCCAAAACGCCTTGCGCCGAACTTTCACTATCACTAAACTGTGCTCTAGTGTGTTTTCCTTTTATACACACGATACATTTTGACTTGTCGGCCGATTTAATACTAAATCCACTTGTCATGCCAGTTGCGCTCACAAGATCTCTGCTGATATGCCCAAGTCTCCTATGCCACAGCTCATAGTCCATTGCCACAAATGCACGATCACGCTCAGAACAGTCCAATTTGTACAGCCCGCCAACCAAACTCGCTGAAGCAATCTGCCTATTGTTGCTTTTATCGATTATTTTGCACGTTTTGTCTTCAAAAATAATCTTTCTGCCATTCAACGCCATTTGGCTTTCTGACAATAAATTCGTGCACAAATTTGGAACATATTCGACGTTCTTTATTATGATCTTGTTATTCGCTTTGCCATTCACAATAGAGAGTTCTGCATCGCCAACACATTCCACATCTAATTTATTGTTGTCTGCAATTGTTATTGATTTATTTGGTGTGTGTGTTGTGTTTCGTAGAATATCTTTATTACAAGTCATATGATTTGTAGCACCAGAATCGACATGCCAGTTCGAAGCATTGTTTATGTTTGTACACAGCGACGTTAGCAGAAGCAGATCTTTTTCCTTCTTTGCTTTGTTTCGACAATTTTTAGCAAAATGTCCAGGCTGCTTGCATGCGTGACAACGAAACTTTTTGTTGTTGTACATTTTCTTGTTCGTGTACAAAGCACTTTCTTCATTGCTTTTTACATCAAACTTGGCATCTTGTAGCAAAAGCGATTTGATGGCATCAACTGTTAGCACTTATTTTGAGTTTTCAACTGCTAATACCAGTGATTTGAACTCATTTGGCAGTCCTGCTAATAACAATGATGCAATCAGCTCGTCATCAAGTTGAAGTCCAGCTGTTTTAACCTTTAAAGATGTTAGCAGCATAGCGTTAATGTACTCCTTCATTGAAGGGAAGTCCGCCAACTTTAGTTGAACGAGTTGTTTCAACAATTCAACCTTCCTAGTTAGGCCTTTATCTTCGTATGCCTCCATTAAGCTATTCCACGCTAACTTCGCAGTCTTCTTTTCCGCAATAATTCCATAGTTGCTTGGATCGACCATTAGAAAAATTTCTGCAGTTGCGCGGCAATCGGCATCCTTCTCCTCTTCAGTTGCACTTGTAGTCAGGCCTGATTCAACTGTTTTCCACAGTTTTTTAATTACTAAGTATGACTTTGCCTGTTGCTTCCATACATCGAAATTCTCTCTTCCATGAAGTTTTTCGAATGGAAATGACAGTGAACTGGAGCTCATTTTATCCCGGTAATCAGCAACGCTTATCACGAAAAAAACTTACTTGATGACTAGAATTAAATATTTTCCTTTACAACATACACAGCTTTGTGTTTAAGCCCATAATCTGTTGCGTAGAGTAATTTACGCAGGGAAATTTTATGTGTAAGGAAAACGCGTGTTGTTTATAAGGTTGCAGGAAACAGAAGGTTTTTATTAGGACAATTGAAGTTTGTAAATGTCATTTTATGTATTCTTTACACAGTGTTGCATGTAACATTTTTAGTACTATACAGCTTCGTATAAAATAATATATTCATTTTAACAATACCGATATTTCAAATTGACTATAGTGCATTATTGTCACAACATTTCGAAGTTTTATGACGCACTAGTAAAAAGTTACAGCATTTTAATATAGCAAACTTTGATAGTTATATTACTCACAGTATAAAAGTTAGTGAAATTTGAATTTCCATCAGTGTTTAATTTTTTACTCAAGGGTAGCACTGTTATACCGATATCGCAAATTGAC
This sequence comes from Clusia tigrina, assembly GCA_920105625.2. Classification (NCBI taxonomy): domain Eukaryota; kingdom Metazoa; phylum Arthropoda; class Insecta; order Diptera; family Clusiidae; genus Clusia; species Clusia tigrina. The sequence continues at coordinate 202,090,479 of OV050030.1, read as the reverse complement.
AATAGTATACTATTGTCACAAAATTTCAAGGTTTTATGACGCACCAGTAAAAAGTTACTGCATTTCAATGTTGCAAACTTTGATAGTTATATTACGCACAGAATAAAAGTTAGTGAATTTTGAAGTTGCATCAGTGTTTCATTTTTTACTCAACGGTAGTACTGTTATACCGATATCTCAAATTGACAATAGTGTACTATTGTCATAAAATTTCAATGTTTTATGACGCACCAGTAAAACGTTACAGCATTTTAATGTTGCAAACTTTGATAGTTATATTGCGCACAGTATAAAAGTTAGTGAATTTTAAAGTTGCATCAGTGTTTCATTTTTAACTGAAGGGTAGCACTGTTTTACCGATATCTCAAATTGACAATAGCACTTTATTGTCACTAAATTTCAAGGTCTTATGAAGCTCCAGTAAAAAGTTACAGCATTTCAATGTTGCAAACTTTGATAGTTATATTACGCACAGAATAAAAGTTAGTGAATTTTGAAGTTGCATCAGTGTTTAATTTTTTACTCAACGGTAGTACTGTTATACCGATATTTCAAATTGACTATAGTGCTTTATTGTCACAACATTTCGAAGTTTTATGACGCACCAGTAAAACGTTACAGCATTTCAATGTTGCAAACTTTGATAATTATATTACGCACAGTATAAAAGTTAGTGAAATTTTAAGTTGCGTCAGTGTTTCATTTTTTACTCAAAGGTAGCACTGTTATACCGATATTTCAAATTGACTATAGTGCATTATTGTTACAACATTTCGAAGTTTTATGACGCACCAGTAAAAAGGTACAGCATTTTAATGTAGAAAACTTTGATAATTATATTACTCACAGTATAAAAGTTAGTGAAATTTGAAGTTGCATCAGTGTTTCATTTTTTACTCAAGGGTAGCACTGTTATACCGATATCGCAAATTGACAATAGTATACTATTGTCACAAAATTTCAAGGTTTTATGACGCACCAGTAAAAAGTTACTGCATTTCAATGTTGCAAACTTTGATAGTTATATTACGCACAGAATAAAAGTTAGTGAATTTTGAAGTTGCATCAGTGTTTAATTTTTTACTCAACGGTAGTACTGTTATACCGATATTTCAAATTGACTATTGTGCAGTATTGTCACAACATTTCGAAGTTTTATGACGCACCAGTAAAAAGTTACAACATTTTAATGTTGCAAACTTTGATAATTATATTACTCACAGTATAAAAGTTAGTGAAATTTGAAGTTGCATCAGTGTTTAATTTTTTTACTCAACGGTAGTACTGTTATACCGACATCTCAAATTGACACACGTACTTTATTGTCACTAAATTTCCAGGCTTTCTGACGCACCAATAAAAAGTTACAGCATTTCAATGTTGCAAACTTTGTTAGTGAATTTTGAAGTTGCATCAGTGTTTCATTTTTTACCCAAGGGTAGCACTGTTATACCGATATCTCAAATTGACAATAGTATACTATTGTCACAAAATTTCAAGGTTTTATGACGCACCAGTAAAAAGTTACAGCATTTCAATGTTGCAAACTTTAATAGTTATATTGCGCACAGTATAAAATTAGTGAAATTTGAAGTTGAATCAGTGTTTCATTTTTTACTCAAAGGTAGCACTGTTATATCGATATCTCAAATTGATAGTAGTATACTATTGTCACAAAATTACAAGGTTTTATGACGCATCAGTAAAAAGTTACAGCATTTCTATGTTGCAAACTTTGATAGTTATATTTTTCACAGTCTAAAAGTTAGTGAAATTTGAAGTTGCATCAGTGTTTCATTTTTTACTCAAGTGTAGCACTGTTATACCGATATCTCAAATTGACAATAGTATACTATTGTCACAAAATTTCAAGGTTTTATGACGCACCATCAAAAAGTTACAGCATTTCAATGTTGCAAACTTTGATAGTTATATAACGCACAGAATAAAAGTTAGTGAATTTTGAAGTTGCATCAGTGTTTCATTTTTTACTCAAGGGTAGCACTGTTATACCGATATCTCAAATTGACAATAGTATACTATTGTCACAAAATTTCAAGGTTTTATGACGCACCAGTAAAAAGGTACAGCATTTCAATGTTGGAAAGTTTGATAGTTATATTACGCACAGAATAAAAGTTAGTGAATTTTGAAGTTGCATCAGTGTTTCATTTTTAACTGAAGGGTAGCATTGTTTTACCGATATCTCAAATTGACAATAGCACTTTATTGTCACAATTTTTCAAGGTCTTATGAAGCTCCAGTAAAAAGTTACAGCATTTCAATTTTGCAAACTTTGATAATTATATTGCGCACAGTATAAAAGTTAGTGAAATTTGAAGTTGCATCAGTGTTTCATTTATTACTCATGGGTAGCACTGTTATACCGATATCTCAAATTGACAATAGTACTTTATATTGTCAAAATATTTCGAGGTTTTATGACGCACCCGTACAAAAGTTACAGCATTTCAATGTTGCAAACTTTGATCATTATATTACGCACAGTATAAAAGTTAGTGAATTTTGAAGTTGCATCAGTGTTTAATTTTTTTCCTCAACGGTAGTACTGTTATACCGACATATCAAATTGACAATAATATACTATTGTCACAAGATTTCAAGGTTTTATGACGCACCAGTAAAAAGTAACAGCATTTCAATGTTGCAAACTTTGATAGTTATATTGCGCACAGTATAAAAGTTAGTGAAATTTGAAGTTGCATCAGTGTTTCATTTTTTACTCAAGGGTAGCGCTGTTATACCGATATCTCAAATTGACAATAGTATTTTATTGTCACAAAATTTAAAGGTTTTATGACGCACCAGTAAAAAGTTACAGCACTTCAATGTTGCAAACTTTGATAGTTATATTACGCACAGAATAAAAGTTAGTGAATTTTGAAGTTGCTTCAGTGTTTAATTTTTTACTCAACGGTAGTACTGTTATACCGATATCTCAAATTGACTATAGTGCATTATTGTCAAAACATTTCGAAGTTTTATGACGCACCAGTAAAAAGTTACAACATTTTAATGTTGCAAACTTTGATAGTTATATTACTCACAGTATAAAAGTTAGTGAAATTTGAAGTTGCATCAGTGTTTCATTTTTAACTGAAGGGTAGCACTGTTTTACCGATATCTCAAATTGACAATAGCACTTTATTGTCACAAAATTTCAAGGTCCTATGAAGCTCCAGTAAAAAGTTACAGCATTTCAATGTTGCAAACTTTGATAGTTATATTGCGCACAGTATAAAAGTTAGTGAAATTTGAAGTTGCATCAGTGTTTCATTTTTTACTCAACGGTAGTACTGTTATACCGATATCTCAAATTGACAATAGTGTACTATTGTCATAAAATTTCATTGTTTTATGACGCACCAGTAAAACGTTACAGCATTTTAATGTTGCAAACTTTGATAGTTATATTGCGCACAGTATAAAAGTTAGTGAATTTTCAAGTTGCATCAGTGTTTCATTTTTAACTGAAGGGTAGCACTGTTTTACCGATATCTCAAATTGACAATAGCACTTTATTGTCACTAAATTTCAAGGTCTTATGAAGCTCCAGTAAAAAGTTACAGCATTTCAATGTTGCAAACTTTGATAGTTATATTACGCACAGAATAAAAGTTAGTGAATTTTGAAGTTGCATCAGTGTTTAATTTTTTACTCAACGGTAGTACTGTTATACCGATATTTCAAATTGACTATAGTGCATTATTGTCACAACATTTCGAAGCTTTATGACGCACCAGTAAAACTTTACAGCATTTCAATGTTGCAAACTTTGATAATTATATTACGCACAGTATAAAAGTTAGTGAAATTTTAAGTTGCGTCAGTGTTTCATTTTTTACTCAAAGGTAGCACTGTTATACCGATATTTCAAATTGACAATAGCACTTTATTGTCACAAAATTTCAAGGTCTTATGAAGCTCCAGTAAAAAGTTACAGCATTTCAATGTTGCAAACTTTGATAGTTATATTGCGCACAGTATAAAAGTTAGTGAAATTTGAAGTTGCATCAGTGTTTCATTTTTTACTCAAGGGTAGCACTGTTATACCGATATCGCAAATTGACAATAGTATACTATTGTCACAAAATTTCAAGGTTTTATGACGCACCAGTAAAAAGTTACTGCATTTCAATGTTGCAAACTTTGATAGTTATATTAAGCACAGAATAAAAGTTAGTGAATTTTGAAGTTGCATCAGTGTTTAATTTTTTACTCAACGGTAGTACTGTTATACCGATATTTCAAATTGACTATAGTGCAGTATTGTCACAACATTTCGAAGTTTTATGACGCACCAGTAAAAAGTTACAACATTTTAATGTTGCAAACTTTGATAATTATATTACTCACAGTATAAAAGTTAGTGAAATTTGAAGTTGCATCAGTGTTTAATTTTTTTACTCAACGGTAGTACTGTTATACCGACATCTCAAATTGACACACGTACTTTATTGTCACAAAATTTCCAGGCTTTCTGACGCACCAATAAAAAGTTACAGCATTTCAATGTTGCAAACTTTGTTAGTGAATTTTGAAGTTGCATCAGTGTTTCATTTTTTACCCAAGGGTAGCACTGTTATACCGATATCTCAAATTGACAATAGTATACTATTGTCACAAAATTTCAAGGTTTTATGACGCACCAGTAAAAAGTTACAGCATTTCAATGTTGCAAACTTTAATAGTTATATTGCGCACAGTATAAAATTAGTGAAATTTGAAGTTGAATCAGTGTTTCATTTTTTACTCAAAGGTAGCACTGTTATATCGATATCTCAAATTGACAGTAGTATACTATTGTCACAAAATTACAAGGTTTTATGACGCATCAGTAAAAAGTTACAGCATTTCTATGTTGCAAACTTTGATAGTTATATTTTTCACAGTCTAAAAGTTAGTGAAATTTGAAGTTGCATCAGTGTTTCATTTTTTACTCAAGTGTAGCACTGTTATACCGATATCTCAAATTGACAATAGTATACTATTGTCACAAAATTTCAAGGTTTTATGACGCACCATCAAAAAGTTACAGCATTTCAATGTTGCAAACTTTGATAGTTATATAACGCACAGAATAAAAGTTAGTGAATTTTGAAGTTGCATCAGTGTTTCATTTTTTACTCAAGGGTAGCACTGTTATACCGATATCTCAAATTGACAATAGTATACTATTGTCACAAAATTTCAAGGTTTTATGACGCACCAGTAAAAAGGTACAGCATTTCAATGTTGGAAAGTTTGATAGTTATATTACGCACAGAATAAAAGTTAGTGAATTTTGAAGTTGCATCAGTGTTTCATTTTTAACTGAAGGGTAGCATTGTTTTACCGATATCTCAAATTGACAATAGCACTTTATTGTCACAATTTTTCAAGGTCTTATGAAGCTCCAGTAAAAAGTTACAGCATTTCAATTTTGCAAACTTTGATAATTATATTGCGCACAGTATAAAAGTTAGTGAAATTTGAAGTTGCATCAGTGTTTCATTTATTACTCATGGGTAGCACTGTTATACCGATATCTCAAATTGACAATAGTACTTTATTGTCAAAATATTTCGAGGTTTTATGACGCACCCGTACAAAAGTTACAGCATTTCAATGTTGCAAACTTTGATAATTATATTACGCACAGTATAAAAGTTAGTGAATTTTGAAGTTGCATCAGTGTTTAATTTTTTTCCTCAACGGTAGTACTGTTATACCGACATATCAAATTGACAATAATATACTATTGTCACAAGATTTCAAGGTTTTATGACGCACCAGTAAAAAGTTACAGCATTTCAATGTTGCAAACTTTGATATTTATATTACTCACAGTATAAAAGTTAGTGAAATTTGAAGTTGCATCAGTGTTTAATTTTCTTACTCAACGGTAGTACTGTTATACCGACATCTCAAATTGACACACGTACCTTATTGTCACTAAATTTCCAGGCTTTCTGACGCACCAATAAAAAGTTACAGCATTTCAATGTTGCAAACTTTGATAGTTATATTGCGCACAGTATAAAAGTTAGTGAAATTTGAAGTTGCATCAGTGTTTCATTTTTTACTCAAAGGTAGCACTGTTATATCGATATCTCAAATTGACAGTAGTATACTATTGTCACACAATTACAAGGTTTTATGACGCATCAGTAAAAAGTTACAGCATTTCTATGTTGCAAACTTTGATAGTTATATTTTTCAAAGTCTAAAAGTTAGTGAATTTTTAAGCTGCATCAGTGTTTCATTTTTTACTCAACGGTAGTACTGTTATACCGACATCTCAAATTGACACCAGTACTTTATTGTCACAAAATTCCAGGCTTTCTGACGCACCAGTAAAAAGTTCCAGCATTTCAATGTTGCAAACTTTGATAGTTATATTGCGCACAATATAAAAGTTAGTGAAATTTGAAGTTGCATCAGTGTGTCATTTTTTTTACTCAACGGTAGTACTGTTATACCGACATCTCAAATTGACAATAGTATACTATTGTCACAAAATTTCAAGGTTTTATGACACACCAGTAAAAAGTTACAGCATTTCAATGTTGCAAACTTTGATAGTTATATTACGCACAGAATAAAAGTTAGTGAATTTTGAAGTTGCACCAGTGTTTAATTTTGTTACTCAACGGTAGTACTGTTATACCAACATCTCAAATTGACACACGTACTTTAATGTCACAAAATTTCCAGGCTTTCTGACGCACCAATAAAAAGTTACAGCATTTCAATGTTGCAAACTTTGTTAGTGAATTTTGAAGTTGCATCAGTGTTTCATTTTTTACTCAAGGGTAGCACTGTTATACCGATATCTCAAATTGACAATAGTATACTATTGTCACAAAATTTCAAGGTTTTATGACGCACCAGTAAAAATTTACAGCATTTCAATGTTGCAAACTTTGATAGTTATATTACGCACAGAATAAAAGTTAGTGAATTTTGAAGTTGCACCAGTGTTTAATTTTGTTACTCAACGGTAGTACTGTTATACCGACATCTCAAATTGACACACGTACTTTAATGTCACAAAATTTCTAGGCTCTCTGACGCACCAATAAAAAGTTACAGCATTTCAATGTTGCAAACTTTGTTAGTGAATTTTGAAGTTGCATCAGTGTTTCATTTTTTAGTCAAGGGTAGCACTGTTATACCGATATCTCAAATTGACAATAGTATACTATTGTCACAAAATTTCAAGGTTTTATGACGCACCAGTAAAAAGTTACAGCATTTCAATGTTGAAAACTTTGATAGTTATATTGCGCACAGTATAAAAGTTAGTGAAATTTGAAGTTGTATCAGTTCATTTTTTACTCAAAGGTGTGCACTGTTATATCGATATCTCAAATTGACAGTAGTATACTATTGTCACAAAATTACAAGGTTTTATGACGAACCAGTAAAAAGTTACAGCATTTCTATGTTGCAAACTTTGATAGTTATATTTCTCCCAGTCTAAAAGTTAGTGAATTTTTAAGTTGCATGAGTGTTTCATTTTTTACTCAACGGTAGTACTGTTATACCGACATCTCAAATTGACACCAGTACTTTATTGTCACAAAATTCCAGGCTTTCTGACGCACCAGTAAAAAGTTACAGCATTTCAATGTTGCAAACTTTGATAGTTATTTTGCGCACAATATAAAAGTTAGTGAAATTTGAAGTTTCATTTTTTACTCAAGGGTAGCACTGTTATACCGATATCTCAAATTGGAAATAGTATACTATTGTCACAAAATTTCAAGGTTTTATGATGCACCAGTAAAAAGTTACAGCATTTCAATGTTGCAAACTTTGATAGTTATATTGCGCACAGTATAAAAGTTAGTGAAATTTGAAGTTGCTTCAGTGTTTCATTTTTTACTCAAAGGTAGCACTGTTATATCGATATCTCAAATTGACAGTAGTATACTATTGTCACAAAATTACCATGTTTTATGACGCACCAGTAAAAAGTTACAGCATTTCTATGTTGCAAACTTTGATAGTTATATTTCTCACAGTCTAAAAGTTAGTGAATTTTTAAGTTGCATCAGTGTTTCATTTTTTACTCAACGGTAGTACTGTTATACCGGCATCTCAAATTGACACCAGTACTTTATTGTCATAAAATTCCAGGCTTTCTGACGCACCAGTAAAAAGTTACAGCATTTCAATGTTGCAAACTTTGATAGTTATATTGCGCACAGTATAAAGTTAGTCTAATTTGAAGTTGCATCAGTGTTTCATTTTTTACTCAAGGGTAGCACTGTTATACCGATATCTCAAATTGACAATTGTATACTATTGTCACAAAATTTCAAGGTTTTATGAAGCACCAGTAAAAAGTTACAGCATTTCAATGTTGCAAACTTTGATAGTTATATTGCGCACAGTATAAAAGTTAGTGAAATTTGAAGTTGAATCAGTGTTTCATTTTTTACTCAAAGGTAGCACTGTTATATCGATATCTCAAATTGACAGTAGTATACTATTGTCACAAAATTACAAGGTTTTATGACGCATCAGTAAAAAGTTACAGCATTTCTATGTTGCAAACTTTGATAGTTATATTTTTCACAGTCTAAAAGTTAGTGAAATTTGAAGTTGCATCAGTGTTTCATTTTTTACTCAACGGTAGTACTGTTATACCGACATCTCAAATTGACACCAGTACTTTATTGTCACAAAGTTCCAGGCTTTCTGACGCACCAGTAAAAAGTTCCAGCATTTCAATGTTGCAAACTTTGATAGTTATATTGCGCACAATATAAAAGTTAGTGAAATTTGAAGTTGCATCAGTGTGTCATTTTTTTACTCAACGGTAGTACTGTTATACCGACATCTCAAATTGACAATAGTATACTATTGTCACAAAATTTCAAGGTTTTATGACGCACCAGTAAAAAGTTACAGCATTTCAATGTTGCAAACTTTTTTAGTGAATTTTGAAGTTGCATCAGTGTTTCATTTTTTACTCAAGGGTAGCACTGTTATACCGATATCTCAAATTGACAATAGTATACTATTGTCACAAAATTTCAAGGTTTTATGACGCACCAGTAAAAAGTTACAGCATTTCAATGTTGCAAACTTTGATAGTTATATTGCGCACAGTATAAAAGTTAGTGAAATTGGAAGTTGCATCAGTTCATTTTTTACTCAAAGGTGTGCACTGTTATATCGATATCTCAAATTGACAGTAGTATACTATTGTCACAAAATTACAAGGTTTTATGACGCACCAGTAAAAAGTTACAGCATTTCTATGTTGCAAACTTTGATAGTTATATATCTCCCAGTCTAAAAGTTAGTGAATTTTTCAGTTGCATGAGTGTTTCATTTTTTACTCAACGGTAGTACTGTTATACCGACATCTCAAATTGACACCAGTACTTTATTGTCACAAAATTCCAGGCTTTCTGACGCACCAGTAAAAAGTTACAGCATTTCAATGTTGCAAACTTTGATAGTTATTTTGCGCACAATATAAAAGTTAGTGAAATTTGAAGTTTCATTTTTTACTCAAGGGTAGCACTGTTATACCGATATCTCAAATTGACAATAGTATACTATTGTCACAAAATTTCAAGGTTTTATGATGCACCAGTAAAAAGTTACAGCATTTCAATGTTGCAAACTTTGATAGTTATATTGCGCACAGTATAAAAGTTAGTTAAATTTGAAGTTGCTTCAGTGTTTCATTTTTTACTCGAAGGTAGCACTGTTATATCGATATCTCAAATTGACAGTAGTATACTATTGTCACAAAATTACAAGGTTTTATGACGCACCAGTAAAAAGTTACAACATTTCTATGTTGCAAACTTTGATAGTTATATTTCTCACAGTCTAAAAGTTAGTGAATTTTTAAGTTGCATCAGTGTTTCATTTTTTACTCAACGGTAGTACTGTTATACCGGCATCTCAAATTGACACCAGTACTTTATTGTCATAAAATTCCAGGCTTTCTGACGCACCAGTAAAAAGTTACAGCATTTCAATGTTGCAAACTTTGATAGTTATATTGCGCACAGTATAAAAGTTAGTGAAATTTGAAGTTGCATCAGTGTTTCATTTTTTACTCAAAGGTAGCACTGTTATATCGATATCTCAAATTGACAGTAGTATACTATTGTCACAAAATTACAAGGTTTTATGACGCATCAGTAAAAAGTTACAGCATTTCTATGTTGCAAACTTTGATAGTTATATTTTTCACAGTCTAAAAGTTAGTGAATTTTTAAGCTGCATCAGTGTTTCATTTTTTACTCAACGGTAGTACTGTTATACCGACATCTCAAATTGACACCAGTACTTTATTGTCACAAAATTCTAGGCTTTCTGACGCACCAGTAAAAAGTTCCAGCATTTCAATGTTGCAAAATTTGATAGTTATATTGCGCACAATATAAAAGTTAGTGAAATTTGAAGTTGCATCAGTGTGTCATTTTTTTACTCAACGGTAGCACTGTTATACCGATATCTCACATTGACAATAGTATACTATTGTCACAAAATTTCAAGGTTTTATGACGCACCAGTAAAAAGTTACAGCATTTCAATGTTGCAAACTTTGATAGTTATATTGCGCACAGTATAAAAGTTAGTGAAATTTGAAGTTGCATCAGTTCATTTTTTACTCAAAGGTGTGCACCGTTATATCGATATCTCAAATTGACAGTAGTATACTATTGTCACAAAATTACAAGGTTTTATGACGCACCAGTAAAAAGTTACAGCATTTCTATGTTGCAAACTTTGATAGTTATATATCTCCCAGTCTAAAAGTTAGTGAATTTTTCAGTTGCATGAGTGTTTCATTTTTTACTCAACGGTAGTACTGTTATACCGACATCTCAAATTGACACCAGTACTTTATTGTCACAAAATTCCAGGCTTTCTGACGCACCAGTAAAAAGTTACAGCATTTCAATGTTGCAAACTTTGATAGTTATTTTGCGCACAATATAAAAGTTAGTGAAATTTGAAGTTTCATTTTTTACTCAAGGGTAGCACTGTTATACCGATATCTCAAATTGACAATAGTATACTATTGTCACAAAATTTCAAGGTTTTATGATGCACCAGTAAAAAGTTACAGCATTTCAATGTTGCAAACTTTGATAGTTATATTGCGCACAGTATAAAAGTTAGTGAAATTTGAAGTTGCTTCAGTGTTTCATTTTTTCCTCGAAGGTAGCACTGTTATATCGATATCTCAAATTTACAGTAGTATACTATTGTCACAAAATTACAAGGTTTTATGACGCACCAGTAAAAAGTTACAGCATTTCTATGTTGCAAACTTTGATAGTTATATTTCTCACAGTCTAAAAGTTAGTGAATTTTTAAGTTGCATCAGTGTTTCATTTTTTACTCAATGGTAGTACTGTTATACCGGCATCTCAAATTGACACCAGTACTTTATTGTCATAAAATTCCAGGCTTTCTGACGCACCAGTAAAAAGTTACAGCATTTCAATGTTGCAAACTTTGATAGTAGATTGTTTTACCGATATCTCAAATTGACAATAGTACTTTATTGTCAAAATATTTCGAGGTTTTATGACGCACCCGTATAAAAGTTACAGCATTTCAATTTTGCAAACTTTGATAATTATATTACGCACAGTATAAAAGTTAGTGAATTTTGAAGTTGCATCAGTGTTTAATTTTTTCACTCAACGGTAGTACTGTTATACCGACATCTCAAATTGACACACGTACCTTATTGTCACAAAATTTCCAGGCTTTCTGACGCACCAATAAAAAGTTACAGCATTTCAATGTTGCAAACTTTGTTAGTGAATTTTGAAGTGGCATCAGTGTTTCATTTTTTACTCAAGGGTAGCACTGTTATACCGATATCTCAAATTGACAATAGTATACTATTGTCACAAAATTTCAAGGTTTTATGACGCACCAGTAAAAAGTTACAGCATTTCAATGGAGTGAAATTTGAAGTTGCATCAGTGTTTAATTTTTTTCCTCAACGGTAGTACTGTTATACCGACATCTCAAATTGACACACGTACCTTATTGTCACAAAATTTCCAGGCTTTCTGACGCACCAATAAAAAGTTACAGCATTTCAATGTTGCAAACTTTGTTAGTGAATTTTGAAGTGGCATCAGTGTTTCATTTTTTACTCAAGGGTAGCACTGTTATACCGATATCTCAAATTGACAATAGTATACTATTGTCACAAAATTTCAAGGTTTTATGACGCACCAGTAAAAAGTTACAGCATTTCAATGTTGCAAACTTTGATAGTTATATTGCGCACAGTATAAAAGTTAGTGGAATTTGAAGTTGCATCAGTTCATTTTTTACTCAAAGGTGTGCACTGTTATATCGATATCTCAAATTGACAGTAGTATACTATTGTCACAAAATTACAAGGTTTTATGACGCACCAGTAAAAAGTTACAGCATTTCTATGTTGCAAACTTTGATAGTTATATTTTTCCCAGTCTAAAAGTTAGTGAATTTTTCAGTTGCATGAGTGTTTCATTTTTTACTCAACGGTAGTACTGTTATACCGACATCTCAAATTGACACCAGTACTTTATTGTCACAAAATTCCAGGCTTTCTGACGCACCAGTAAAAAGTTACAGCATTTCAATGTTGCAAACTTTGATAGTTATTTTGCGCACAATATAAAATTTAGTGAAATTTGAAGTTTCATTTTTTACTCAAGGGTAGCACTGTTATACCGATATCTCAAATTGACAATAGTATACTATTGTCACAAAATTTCAAGGTTTTATGATGCACCAGTAAAAAGTTACAGCATTTCAATGTTGCAAACTTTGATAGTTATATTGCGCACAGTATAAAAGTTAGTGAAATTTGAAGTTGCTTCAGTGTTTCATTTTTTACTCGAAGGTAGCACTGTTATATCGATATCTCAAATTTACAGTAGTATACTATTGTCACTAAATTACAAGGTTTTATGACGCACCAGTAAAAAGTTACAGCATTTCTATGTTGCAAACTTTGATAGTTATATTTCTCACAGTCTAAAAGTTAGTGAATTTTTAAGTTGCATCAGTGTTTCATTTTTTACTCAACGGTAGTACTGTTATACCGGCATCTCAAATTGACACCAGTACTTTATTGTCATAAAATTCCAGGCTTTCTGACGCACCAGTAAAAAGTTACAGCATTTCAATGTTGCAAACTTTGATAGTAGATTGTTTTACCGATATCTCAAATTGACAATAGTACTTTATTGTCAAAATATTTCGAGGTTTTATGACGCACCCGTATAAAAGTTACAGCATTTCAATTTTGCAAACTTTGATAATTATATTACGCACAGTATAAAAGTTAGTGAATTTTGAAGTTGCATCAGTGTTTAATTTTTTTACTCAACGGTAGTACTGTTATACCGACGAATCAAATTCAAGGTTTTATGAAGCACCAGTAAAAAGTTACAGCATTTCAATGTTGCAAACTTTGATATTTATATTACTCACAGTATAAAAGTTAGTGAAATTTGAAGTTGCATCAGTGTTTAATTTTTTTACTCAACGGTAGTACTGTTATACCGACATCTCAAATTGACACACGTACCTTATTGTCACAAAATTTCCAGGCTTTCTGACGCACCAATAAAAAGTTACAGCATTTCAATGTTGCAAACTTTGTTAGTGAATTTTGAAGTTGCATCAGTGTTTCATTTTTTACTCAAGGGTAGCACTGTTATACCGATATCTCAAATTGACAATAGTATACTATTGTCACAAAATTTCAAGGTTTTATGACGCACCAGTAAAAAGTTACAGCATTTCAATGTTGCAAACTTTGATAGTTATATTGCGCACAGTATAAAAGTTAGTGAAATTTGAAGTTGCATCAGTGTTTCATTTTTTACTCAAAGGTAGCACTGTTATATCGATATCTCAAATTGACAGTAGTATACTATTGTCACAAAATTACAAGGTTTTATGACGCATCAGTAAAAAGTTACAGCATTTCTATGTTGCAAACTTTGATAGTTATATTTTTCACAGTCTAAAAGTTAGTGAATTTTTAAGCTGCATCAGTGTTTCATTTTTTACTCAACGGTAGTACTGTTATACCGACATCTCAAATTGACACCAGTACTTTATTGTCACAAAATTCCAGGCTTTCTGACGCACCAGTAAAAAGTTCCAGCATTTCAATGTTGCAAACTTTGATAGTCATATTGCGCACAATATAAAATTTAGTGAAATTTGAAGTTTCATTTTTTACTCAAGGGTAGCACTGTTATACCGATATCTCAAATTGACAATAGTATACTATTGTCACAAAATTTCAAGGTTTTATGATGCACCAGTAAAAAGTTACAGCATTTCAATGTTGCAAACTTTGATAGTTATATTGCGCACAGTATAAAAGTTAGTGAAATTTGAAGTTGCTTCAGTGTTTCATTTTTTACCCGAAGGTAGCACTGTTATATCGATATCTCAAATTGACAGTAGTATACTATTGTCACAAAATTACAAGGTTTTATGACGCACCAGTAAAAAGTTACAGCATTTCTATGTTGCAAACTTTGATAGTTATATTTCTCGCAGTCTAAAAGTTAGTGAATTTTTAAATTGCATCAGTGTTTCATTTTTTACTCAACGGTAGTACTGTTATACCGGCATCTCAAATTGATACCAGTACTTTATTGTCATAAAATTCCAGGCTTTCTGACGCACCAGTAAAAAGTTACAGCATTTCAATGTTGCAAACTTTGATAGTAGATTGTTTTACCGATATCTCAAATTGACAATAGTACTTTATTGTCAAAATATTTCGAGATTTTATGACGCACCCGTATAAAAGTTACAGCATTTCAATTTTGCAAACTTTGATAATTATATTACGCACAGTATAAAAGTTAGTGAATTTTGAAGTTGCATCAGTGTTTAATTTTTTTACTCAACGGTAGTACTGTTATACCGACGAATCAAATTCAAGGTTTTATGACGCACCAGTAAAAAGTTACAGCATTTCAATGTTGCAAACTTTGATATTTATATTACTCACAGTATAAAAGTTAGTGAAATTTGAAGTTGCATCAGTGTTTAATTTTTTTACTCAACGGTAGTACTGTTATACCGACATCTCAAATTGACACACGTACCTTATTGTCACAAAATTTCCAGGCTTTCTGACGCACCAATAAAAAGTTACAGCATTTCAATGTTGCAAACTTTGTTAGTGAATTTTGAAGTTGCATCAGTGTTTCATTTTTTACTCAAGGGTAGCACTGTTATACCGATATCTCAAATTGACAATAGTATACTATTGTCACAAAATTTCAAGGTTTTATGACGCACCAGTAAAAAGTTACAGCATTTCAATGTTGCAAACTTTGATAGTAGATTGTTTTACCGATATCTCAAATTGACAATAGTACTTTATTGTCAAAATATTTCGAGGTTTTATGACGCACCCGTATAAAAGTTACAGCATTTCAATTTTGCAAACTTTGATAATTATATTACGCACAGTATAAAAGTTAGTGAATTTTGAAGTTGCATCAGTGTTTAATTTTTTTACTCAACGGTAGTACTGTTATACCGACGAATCAAATTCAAGGTTTTATGACGCACCAGTAAAAAATTACAGCATTTCAACGTTGCAAACTTTGATATTTATATTACTCACAGTATAAAAGTTAGTGAAATTTGAAGTTGCATCAGTGTTTAATTTTTTTACTCAACGGTAGTACTGTTATACCGACATCTCAAATTGACACACGTACCTTATTGTCACAAAATTTCCAGGCTTTCTGACGCACCAATAAAAAGTTACAGCATTTCAATGTTGCAAACTTTGTTAGTGAATTTTGAAGTTGCATCAGTGTTTCATTTTTTACTCAAGGGTAGCACTGTTATACCGATATCTCAAATTGACAATAGTATACTATTGTCACAAAATTTCAAGGTTTTATGACGCACCAGTAAAAAGTTACAGCATTTCAATGTTGCAAACTTTGATAGTTATATTGCGCACAGTATAAAAGTTAGTGAAATTTGAAGTTGCATCAGTGTTTCATTTTTTACTCAAAGGTAGCACTGTTATATCGATATCTCAAATTGACAGTAGTATACTATTGTCACAAAATTACAAGGTTTTATGACGCATCAGTAAAAAGTTACAGCATTTCTATGTTGCAAACTTTGATAGTTATATTTTTCACAGTCTAAAAGTTAGTGAATTTTTAAGCTGCATCAGTGTTTCATTTTTTACTCAACGGTAGTACTGTTATACCGACATCTCAAATTGACACCAGTACTTTATTGTCACAAAATTCCAGGCTTTCTGACGCACCAGTAAAAAGTTCCAGCATTTCAATGTTGCAAACTTTGATAGTCATATTGCGCACAATATAAAATTTAGTGAAATTTGAAGTTTCATTTTTTACTCAAGGGTAGCACTGTTATACCGATATCTCAAATTGACAATAGTATACTATTGTCACAAAATTTCAAGGTTTTATGATGCACCAGTAAAAAGTTACAGCATTTCAATGTTGCAAACTTTGATAGTTATATTGCGCACAGTATAAAAGTTAGTGAAATTTGAAGTTGCTTCAGTGTTTCATTTTTTACCCGAAGGTAGCACTGTTATATCGATATCTCAAATTGACAGTAGTATACTATTGTCACAAAATTACAAGGTTTTATGACGCACCAGTAAAAAGTTACAGCATTTCTATGTTGCAAACTTTGATAGTTATATTTCTCGCAGTCTAAAAGTTAGTGAATTTTTAAATTGCATCAGTGTTTCATTTTTTACTCAACGGTAGTACTGTTATACCGGCATCTCAAATTGATACCAGTACTTTATTGTCATAAAATTCCAGGCTTTCTGACGCACCAGTAAAAAGTTACAGCATTTCAATGTTGCAAACTTTGATAGTAGATTGTTTTACCGATATCTCAAATTGACAATAGTACTTTATTGTCAAAATATTTCGAGATTTTATGACGCACCCGTATAAAAGTTACAGCATTTCAATTTTGCAAACTTTGATAATTATATTACGCACAGTATAAAAGTTAGTGAATTTTGAAGTTGCATCAGTGTTTAATTTTTTTACTCAACGGTAGTACTGTTATACCGACGAATCAAATTCAAGGTTTTATGACGCACCAGTAAAAAGTTACAGCATTTCAATGTTGCAAACTTTGATATTTATATTACTCACAGTATAAAAGTTAGTGAAATTTGAAGTTGCATCAGTGTTTAATTTTTTTACTCAACGGTAGTACTGTTATACCGACATCTCAAATTGACACACGTACCTTATTGTTACAAAATTTCCAGGCTTTCTGACGCACCAATAAAAAGTTACAGCATTTCAATGTTGCAAACTTTGTTAGTGAATTTTGAAGTTGCATCAGTGTTTCATTTTTTACTCAAGGGTAGCACTGTTATACCGATATCTCAAATTGACAATAGTATACTATTGTCACAAAATTTCAAGGTTTTATGACGCACCAGTAAAAAGTTACAGCATTTCAATGTTGCAAACTTTGATAGTAGATTGTTTTACCGATATCTCAAATTGACAATAGTACTTTATTGTCAAAATATTTCGAGGTTTTATGACGCACCCGTATAAAAGTTACAGCATTTCAATTTTGCAAACTTTGATAATTATATTACGCACAGTATAAAAGTTAGTGAATTTTGAAGTTGCATCAGTGTTTAATTTTTTTACTCAACGGTAGTACTGTTATACCGACGAATCAAATTCAAGGTTTTATGACGCACCAGTAAAAAATTACAGCATTTCAATGTTGCAAACTTTGATATTTATATTACTCACAGTATAAAAGTTAGTGAAATTTGAAGTTGCATCAGTGTTTAATTTTTTTACTCAACGGTAGTACTGTTATACCGACATCTCAAATTGACACACGTACCTTATTGTCACAAAATTTCCAGGCTTTCTGACGCACCAATAAAAAGTTACAGCATTTCAATGTTGCAAACTTTGTTAGTGAATTTTGAAGTTGCATCAGTGTTTCATTTTTTACTCAAGGGTAGCACTGTTATACCGATATCTCAAATTGACAATAGTATACTATTGTCACAAAATTTCAAGGTTTTATGACGCACCAGTAAAAAGTTACAGCATTTCAATGTTGCAAACTTTGATAGTTATATTGCGCACAGTATAAAAGTTAGTGAAATTTGAAGTTGCATCAGTGTTTCATTTTTTACTCAAAGGTAGCACTGTTATATCGATATCTCAAATTGACAGTAGTATACTATTGTCACAAAATTACAAGGTTTTATGACGCATCAGTAAAAAGTTACAGCATTTCTATGTTGCAAACTTTGATAGTTATATTTTTCACAGTCTAAAAGTTAGTGAATTTTTAAGCTGCATCAGTGTTTCATTTTTTACTCAACGGTAGTACTGTTATACCGACATCTCAAATTGACACCAGTACTTTATTGTCACAAAATTCCAGGCTTTCTGACGCACCAGTAAAAAGTTCCAGCATTTCAATGTTGCAAACTTTGATAGTTATATTGCGCACAATATAAAAGTTAGTGAAATTTGAAGTTTCATTTTTTACTCAAGGGTAGCACTGTTATACCGATATCTCAAATTGACAATAGTATACTATTGTCACAAAATTTCAAGGTTTTATGATGCACCAGTAAAAAGTTACAGCATTTCAATGTTGCAAACTTTGATAGTTATATTGCGCACAGTATAAAAGTTAGTGAAATTTGAAGTTGCTTCAGTGTTTCATTTTTTACTCGAAGGTAGCACTGTTATATCGATATCTCAAATTGACAGTAGTATACTATTGTCACAAAATTACAAGGTTTTATGACGCACCAGTAAAAAGTTACAGCATTTCTATGTTGCAAACTTTGATAGTTATATTTCTCACAGTCTAAAAGTTAGTGAATTTTTAAGTTGTATCAGTGTTTCATTTTTTACTCAACGGTAGTACTGTTATACCGGCATCTCAAATTGACACCAGTACTTTATTGTCATAAAATTCCAGGCTTTCTGACGCACCAGTAAAAAGTTACAGCATTTCAATGTTGCAAACTTTGATAGTAGATTGTTTTACCGATATCTCAAATTGACAATAGTACTTTATTGTCAAAATATTTCGAGGTTTTATGACGCACCCGTATAAAAGTTACAGCATTTCAATTTTGCAAACTTTGATAATTATATTACGCACAGTATAAAAGTTAGTGAATTTTGAAGTTGCATCAGTGTTTAATTTTTTTACTCAACGGTAGTACTGTTATACCGACGAATCAAATTCAAGGTTTTATGACGCACCAGTAAAAAATTACAGCATTTCAATGTTGCAAACTTTGATATTTATATTACTCACAGTATAAAAGTTAGTGAAATTGGAAGTTGCATCAGTGTTTAATTTTTTTACTCAACGGTAGTACTGTTATACCGACATCTCAAATTGACACACGTACCTTATTGTCACAAAATATCCAGGCTTTCTGACGCACCAATAAAAAGTTACAGCATTTCAATGTTGCAAACTTTGTTAGTGAATTTTGAAGTTGCATCAGTGTTTCATTTTTTACTCAAGGGTAGCACTGTTATACCGATATCTCAAATTGACAATAGTATACTATTGTCACAAAATTTCAAGGTTTTATGACGCACCAGTAAAAAGTTACAGCATTTCAATGTTGCAAACTTTGATAATTATATTGCGCACAGTATAAAAGTTAGTGAAATTTGAAGTTGCATCAGTGTTTCATTTTTTACTCAAAGGTAGCACTGTTATATCGATATCTCAAATTGACAGTAGTATACTATTGTCACAAAATTACAAGGTTTTATGACGCATCAGTAAAAAGTTACAGCATTTCTATGTTGCAAACTTTGATAGTTATATTTTTCACAGTCTAAAAGTTAGTGAATTTTTAAGCTGCATCAGTGTTTCATTTTTTACTCAACGGTAGTACTGTTATACCGACATCTCAAATTGACACCAGTACTTTATTGTCACAAAATTCCAGGCTTTCTGACGCACCAGTAAAAAGTTCCAGCATTTCAATGTTGCAAACTTTGATAGTTATATTGCGCACAATATAAAAGTTAGTGAAATTTGAAGTTGCATCAGTGTGTCATTTTTTTACTCAACGGTAGTACTGTTATACCGACATCTCAAATTGACAATAGTATACTATTGTCACAAAATTTCAAGGTTTTATGACGCACCAGTAAAAAGTTACAGCATTTCAATGTTGCAAACTTTGATAGTTATATTACGCACAGAATAAAAGTTAGTGAATTTTGAAGTTGCACCAGTGTTTAGTTTTGTTACTCAACGGTAGTACTGTTATACCGACATCTCAAATTGACACACGTACTTTAATGTCACAAAATTTCCAGGCTTTCTGACGCACCAATAAAAAGTTACAGCATTTCAATGTTGCAAACTTTGTTAGTGAATTTTGAAGTTGCATCAGTGTTTCATTTTTTACTCAAGGGTAGCACTGTTATACCGATATCTCAAATTGACAATAGTATACTATTGTCACAAAATTTCCAGGCTTTCTGACGCACCAATAAAAAGTTACAGCATTTCAATGTTGCAAACTTTGTTAGTGAATTTTGAAGTTGCATCAGTGTTTAATTTTTTACTCAAGGGTAGCACTGTTATACCGATATCTCAAATTGACAAAAGTATACTATTGTCACAAAATTTCAAGGTTTTATGACGCACCAGTAAAAAGTTACAGCATTTCAATGTTGCAAACTTTGATAGTTATATTGCGCACAGTATAAAAGTTAGTGAAATTTGAAGTTGCATCAGTTCATTTTTTACTCAAAGGTAGCACTGTTATATCGATATCTCAAATTGACAGTAGTATACTATTGTCACAGAATTACAAGGTTTTATGACGCACCAGTAAAAAGTTACATCATTTCTATGTTGCAAACTTTGATAGTTATATTTCTCACAGTCTAAAAGTTAGTGAATTTTTAAGTTGCTTCAGTGTTTCATTTTTTACACAACGGTAGTACTGTTATACCGGCATCTCAAATTGACACCAGTACTTTATTGTCATAAAATTCCAGGCTTTCTGACGCACCAGTAAAAAGTTACAGCATTTCAATGTTGCAAACTATGATAGTTATATTGCGCACAGTATAAAAGTTAGTCTAATTTGAAGTTGCATCAGTGTTTCATTTTTTACTCAAGGGTAGCACTGTTATACCGATATCTCAAATTGACAATAGTATACTATTGTCACAAAATTTCCAGGCTTTCTGACGCACCAATAAAAAGTTACAGCATTTCAATGTTGCAAACTTTGTTAGTGAATTTTGAAGTTGCATCAGTGTTTCATTTTTTACTCAAGGGTAGCACTGTTATACCGATATCTCAAATTGGCAATAGTATACTATTGTCACAAAATTTCAAGGTTTTATGACGCACCAGTAAAAAGTTACAGCATTTCAATGTTGCAAACTTTGATAGTTATATTGCGCACAGTATAAAAGTTAGTGAAATTTGAAGTTGCATCAGTGTTTAATTTTTTACTCAAAGGTGTGCACTGTTATATCGATATCTCAAATTGACAGTAGTATACTATTGTCACAAAATTACAAGGTTTTATGACCCACCAGTAAAAAGTTACAGCATTTCTATGTTGCAAACTTTGATAGTTATATTTCTCCCAGTCTAAAAGTTAGTGAATTTTTAAGTTGCATGAGTGTTTCATTTTTTACTCAACGGTAGTACTGTTATACCGACATCTCAAATTGACACCAGTACTTTATCGTCACAAAATTCCAGGCTTTCTGACGCACCAGTAAAAAGTTACAGCATTTCAATGTTGCAAACTTTGATAGTTATTTTGCGCACAATATAAAAGTTAGTGAAATTTGAAGTTTCATTTTTTACTCAAGGGTAGCACTGTTATACCGATATCTCAAATTGACAATAGTATACTATTGTCACAAAATTTCAAGGTTTTATGATGCACCAGTAAAAAGTTACAGCATTTCAATGTTGCAAACTTTGATAGTTATATTGCGCACAGTATAAAAATTAGTGAAATTTGAAGTTGCTTCTGTGTTTCATTTTTTACTCAAAGGTAGCACTGTTATATATCGATATCTCAAATTGACAGTAGTATACTATTGTCACAAAATTACAAGGTTTTATGACGCACCAGTAAAAAGTTACAGCATTTCTATGTTGCAAACTTTGATAGTTATATTTCTCACAGTCTAAAAGTTAGTGAATTTTTAAGTTGCATCAGTGTTTCATTTTTTACTCAACGGTAGTACTGTTATACCGGCATCTCAAATTGACACCAGTACTTTATTGTCATAAAATTCCAGGCTTTCTGACGCACCAATAAAAAGTTACAGCATTTCAATGTTGCAAACTTTGATAGTTATATTGCGCACAGTATAAAAGTTAGTCTAATTTGAAGTTGCATCAGTGTTTCATTTTTTACTCAAGGGTAGCACTGTTATACCGATATCTCAAATTGACAATAGTATACTATTGTCACAAAATTTCAAGGTTTTATGAAGCACCAGTAAAAAGTTACAGCATTTCCATGTTGCAAACTTTGTTAATGAAATTTGAAGTTGCATCAGTGTTTCATTTTTCAGTCAAGGGTAGCACTGTTATACCGATATCTCAAATTGACAATAGTATACTATTGTTACAAAATTTCACGGTCTTATGACGCTCCAGTAAAAAGTTTCAGCATTTCAATGTTGCAAACTTTGATAGTTATATTGCGCACAGTATAAAAGTTAGTGAAATTTGAAGTTGCATCAGTGTTTCATTTTTTACTCAAGGGTAACACTGTTATACCGATATCTCAAATTGACAATAGTATACTATTGTCACAAAATTTCAAGGTTTTATGACGCACCATCAAAAAGTTACAGCATTTCAATGTTGCAACATTTGATAGTTATATTACGCACAGAATAAAAGTTAGTGAATTTTGAAGTTGCATCAGTGTTTAATTTTTAACTGAAGGGTAGCATTGTTTTACCGATATCTCAAATTGACAATAGCACTTTATTGTCACAATTTTTCAAGGTCTTATGAAGCTCCAGTAAAAAGTTACAGCATTTCAATTTTGCAAACTTTGATAATTATATTGCGCACAGTATAAAAGTTAGTGAAATTTGAAGTTGCATCAGTGTTTCATTTATTACTCATGGGTAGCACTGTTATACCGATATCTCAAATTGACAATAGTACTTTATTGTCAAAATATTTCGAGGTTTTATGAGGCACCCGTATAAAAGTTACAGCATTTCAATGTTGCAAACTTTGATAATTATATTACGCACAGTATAAAAGTTAGTGAATTTTGAAGTTGCATCAGTGTTTAATTTTTTTACTCAACGGTAGTACTGTTATACCGACGTCTCAAATTGACAATAATATCCTATTGTCACAAAATTTCAAGGTTTTATGACGCACCAGTAAAAAGTTACAGCATTTCAATGTTGCAAACTTTGATATTTATATTACTCACAGTATAAAAGTTAGTGAAATTTGAAGTTGCATCAGTGTTTAATTTTTTTACTCAACGGTAGTACTGTTATACCGACATCTCAAATTGACACACGTACCTTATTGTCACAAAATTTCCAGGCTTGCTGACGCACCAATAAAAAGTTACAGCATTTCAATGTTGCAAACTTTGTTAGTGAATTTTGAAGTTGCATCAGTGTTTCATTTTTTACTCAAGGGTAGCACTGTTATACCGATATCTCAAATTGACAATAGTATACTATTGTCACAAAATTTCAAGGTTTTATGACGCACCAGTAAAAAGTTACAGCATTTCAATGTTGCAAACTTTGATAGTTATATTGCGCACAGTATAAAAGTTAGTGAATTTTTAAGTTGCATCAGTGTTTCATTTTTTACTCAAAGGTAGCACTGTTATATCGATATCTCAAATTGACAGTAGTATACTATTGTCACAAAATTTCAAGGTTTTATGACGCACCAGTAAAAAGTTACAGCATTTCAATGTTGCAAACTTTGATAGTTATATTACGCACAGAATAAAAGTTAGTGAATTTTGAAGTTGCACCAGTGTTTAATTTTGTTACTCAACGGTAGTACTGTTATACCGACATCTCAAATTGACACACGTACTTTAATATCACAAAATTTCCAGGCTTTCTGACGCACCAATAAAAAGTTACAGCATTTCAATGTTGCAAACTTTGTTAATGAATTTTGAAGTTGCACCAGTGTTTAATTTTGTTACTCAACGGTAGTACTGTTATACCGACATCTCAAATTGACACACGTACTTTAATGTCACAAAATTTCCAGGCTTTCTGACGCACCAATAAAAAGTTACAGCATTTCAATGTTGCAAACTTTGTTAGTGAATTTTGAAGTTGCATCAGTGTTTCATTTTTTACTCAAGGGTAGCACTGTTATACCGATATCTCAAATTGACAATAGTATACTATTGCCACAAAATTTCAAGGTTTTATGACGCAGCAGTAAAAAGTTACAGCATTTCAATGTTGCAAACTTTGATAGTTATATTGCGCACAGTATAAAAGTTAGTGAAATTTGAAGTTGCATCAGTTCATTTTTTACTCAAAGGTAGCACTGTTATATCGATATCTCAAATTGACAATAGTATACTATTGTCACAAAATTACAAGGTTTTATGACGCACCAGTAAAAAGTTACAGCATTTCTATGTTGCAAACTTTGATAGTTATATTTCTCACAGTCTAAAAGTTAGTGAATTTTAAGTTGCATCAGTGTTTCATTTTTTACCCAACGGTAGTACTGTTATACCGGCATCTCAAATTGACACCAGTACTTTATTGTCATAAAATTCCAGGCTTTCTGACGCACCAGTAAAAGGTTACAGCATTTCAATGTTGCAAACTTTGATAGTTATATTGCACACAGTATAAAAGTTAGTGAAATTTGAAGTTGCATCAGTGTTTCATTTTTTACTCAAGGGTAGCACTGTTATACCGATATCTCAAATTGACAATAGTATACTATTGTCACAAAATTTCAAGGTTTTATGAAGCACCAGTAAAAAGTTACAGCATCTCAATGTTGCAAACTTTGTTAATGAAATTTGAAGTTGAATCAGTGTTTCATTTTTCAGTCAAGGGTAGCACTGTTATACCGATATCTCAAATTGACAATAGTATACTATTGTCACAAAATTTCACGGTCTTATGACGCTCCAGTAAAAAGTTTCAGCATTTCAATGTTGCAAACTTTGATAGTTATATTGCGCATAGTATAAAAGTTAGTGAAATTTGAAGTTGCATCAGTGTTTCATTTTTTACTCAAGGGTAGCACTGTTATACCGATATCTAAAATTGACAATAGTATACTATTGTCACAAAATTTCAAGGTTTTATGGCGCACCACCAAAAAGTTACAGCATTTCAATGTTGCAAACTTTGATAGTTATATTGCGCTTAGTATAAAAGTTAGTGAAATTTGAAGTTGCATCAGTGTTTCATTTTTTACTCAAGGGTAGCACTGTTATACCGATATCTCAAATTGACAATAGTATACTATTGTCACAAAATTTCAAGGTTTTATAACGCACCAGTAAAAAGGTACAGCATTTCAATGTTGGAAACTTTGATAGTTATATTACGCACAGAATAAAAGTTAGTGAATTTTGAAGTTGCATCAGTGTTTCATTTTTAACTGAAGGGTAGCATTGTTTTACCAATATCTCAAATTGACAATAGCACTTTATTGTCACAATTTTTCAAGGTCTTATGAAGCTCCAGTAAAAAGTTACAGCATTTCAATGTTGCAAACTTTGATAATTATATTGCGCACAGTATAAAAGTTAGTGAAATTTGAAGTTGCATCAGTGTTTCATTTATTACTCAAGGGTAGCACTGTTATACCGATATCTCAAATTGACAATAGTACTTTATTGTCAAAATATTTCGAGGTTTTATGACGCACCCGTATAAAAGTTACAGCATTTCAATGTTGCAAACTTTGATAATTATATTACGCACAGTATAAAAGTTAGTGAATTTTGAAGTTGCATCAGTGTTTAATTTTTTTACTCAACGGTAGTACTGTTATACCGACATCTCAAATTGACAATAGTATACTATTGTCACAAAATTTCAAGGTTTTATGACGCACCAGTAAAAAGTTACAGCATTTCAATGTTGCAAACTTTGATAATTATATTACGCACAGAATAAAAGTTAGTGAATTTTGAAGTTGCATAAGTGTTTAATTTTTTTACTCAACGGTAGTACTGTTATACCGACATCTTAAATTGACAAACGTACTTTATTGTCATAAAATTCCAGGCTTTCTGACGCACCTGTAAAAAGTTACAGCATTTCAATGTTGCAAACTTTGATAGTTATATTGCGCACAGTATAAAAGTTAGTGAAATTTGAAGTTGCATCAGTGTTTCATTTTTTACTCAAAGGTAGCACTGTTATATCGATATCTCAAATTGACAGTAGTATACTATTGTTACAAAGTTACAAGGTTTTATGACGCACCAGTAAATAGTTACAGCATTTCTATGTTGCAAACTTTGATAATTATATTACGCACAGTATAAAAGTTAGTGAATTTTGAAGTTGCATCAGTGTTTAATTTTTTTACTCAACGGTAGTACTGTTATACCGACGTCTCAAATTGACAATAATATCCTATTGTCACAAAATTTCAAGGTTTTATGACGCACCAGTAAAAAGTTACAGCATTTCAATGTTGCAAACTTTGATATTTATATTACTCACAGTATAAAAGTTAGTGAAATTTGAAGTTGCATCAGTGTTTAATTTTTTTACTCAACGGTAGTACTGTTATACCGACATCTCAAATTGACACACGTACCTTATTGTCACAAAATTTCCAGGCTTGCTGACGCACCAATAAAAAGTTACAGCATTTCAATGTTGCAAACTTTGTTAGTGAATTTTGAAGTTGCATCAGTGTTTCATTTTTTACTCAAGGGTAGCACTGTTATACCGATATCTCAAATTGACAATAGTATACTATTGTCACAAAATTTCAAGGTTTTATGACGCACCAGTAAAAAGTTACAGCATTTCAATGTTGCAAACTTTGATAGTTATATTGCGCACAGTATAAAAGTTAGTGAAATTTTAAGTTGCATCAGTGTTTCATTTTTTACTCAAAGGTAGCACTGTTATATCGATATCTCAAATTGACAGTAGTATACTATTGTCACAAAATTTCAAGGTTTTATGACGCACCAGTAAAAAGTTACAGCATTTCAATGTTGCAAACTTTGATAGTTATATTACGCACAGAATAAAAGTTAGTGAATTTTGAAGTTGCACCAGTGTTTAATTTTGTTACTCAACGGTAGTACTGTTATACCGACATCTCAAATTGACACACGTACTTTAATATCACAAAATTTCCAGGCTTTCTGACGCACCAATAAAAAGTTACAGCATTTCAATGTTGCAAACTTTGTTAATGAATTTTGAAGTTGCACCAGTGTTTAATTTTGTTACTCAACGGTAGTACTGTTATACCGACATCTCAAATTGACACACGTACTTTAATGTCACAAAATTTCCAGGCTTTCTGACGCACCAATAAAAAGTTACAGCATTTCAATGTTGCAAACTTTGTTAGTGAATTTTGAAGTTGCATCAGTGTTTCATTTTTTACTCAAGGGTAGCACTGTTATACCGATATCTCAAATTGACAATAGTATACTATTGCCACAAAATTTCAAGGTTTTATGACGCAGCAGTAAAAAGTTACAGCATTTCAATGTTGCAAACTTTGATAGTTATATTGCGCACAGTATAAAAGTTAGTGAAATTTGAAGTTGCATCAGTTCATTTTTTACTCAAAGGTAGCACTGTTATATCGATATCTCAAATTGACAATAGTATACAATTGTCACAAAATTACAATGTTTTATGACGCACCAGTAAAAAGTTACAGCATTTCTATGTTGCAAACTTTGATAGTTATATTTCTCACAGTCTAAAAGTTAGTGAATTTTAAGTTGCATCAGTGTTTCATTTTTTACCCAACGGTAGTACTGTTATACCGGCATCTCAAATTGACACCAGTACTTTATTGTCATAAAATTCCAGGCTTTCTGACGCACCAGTAAAAGGTTACAGCATTTCAATGTTGCAAACTTTGATAGTTATATTGCACACAGTATAAAAGTTAGTGAAATTTGAAGTTGCATCAGTGTTTCATTTCTTACTCAAGGGTAGCACTGTTATACCGATATCTCAAATTGACAATAGTATACTATTGTCACAAAATTTCAAGGTTTTATGAAGCACCAGTAAAAAGTTACAGCATCTCAATGTTGGAAACTTTGTTAATGAAATTTGAAGTTGAATCAGTGTTTCATTTTTCAGTCAAGGGTAGCACTGTTATACCGATATCTCAAATTGACAATAGTATACTATTGTCACAAAATTTCACGGTCTTATGACGCTCCAGTAAAAAGTTTCAGCATTTCAATGTTGCAAACTTTGATAGTTATATTGCGCATAGTATAAAAGTTAGTGAAATTTGAAGTTGCATCAGTGTTTCATTTTTTACTCAAGGGTAGCACTGTTATACCGATATCTAAAATTGACAATAGTATACTATTGTCACAAAATTTCAAGGTTTTATGGCGCACCACCAAAAAGTTACAGCATTTCAATGTTGCAAACTTTGATAGTTATATTGCGCTTAGTATAAAAGTTAGTGAAATTTGAAGTTGCATCAGTGTTTCATTTTTTACTCAAGGGTAGCACTGTTATACCGATATCTCAAATTGACAATAGTATACTATTGTCACAAAATTTCAAGGTTTTATAACGCACCAGTAAAAAGGTACAGCATTTCAATGTTGGAAACTTTGATAGTTATATTACGCACAGAATAAAAGTTAGTGAATTTTGAAGTTGCATCAGTGTTTCATTTTTAACTGAAGGGTAGCATTGTTTTACCAATATCTCAAATTGACAATAGCACTTTATTGTCACAATTTTTCAAGGTCTTATGAAGCTCCAGTAAAAAGTTACAGCATTTCAATGTTGCAAACTTTGATAATTATATTGCGCACAGTATAAAAGTTAGTGAAATTTGAAGTTGCATCAGTGTTTCATTTATTACTCAAGGGTAGCACTGTTATACCGATATCTCAAATTGACAATAGTACTTTATTGTCAAAATATTTCGAGGTTTTATGACGCACCCGTATAAAAGTTACAGCATTTCAATGTTGCAAACTTTGATAATTATATTACGCACAGTATAAAAGTTAGTGAAT
Source organism: Clusia tigrina (assembly GCA_920105625.2). Classification (NCBI taxonomy): domain Eukaryota; kingdom Metazoa; phylum Arthropoda; class Insecta; order Diptera; family Clusiidae; genus Clusia; species Clusia tigrina. The sequence goes on along the minus strand of OV050030.1, from coordinate 202,061,159 downwards.
TTTGAAGTTGCATCAGTGTTTAATTTTTTTACTCAACGGTAGTACTGTTATACCGACATCTCAAATTGACAATAGTATACTATTGTCACAAAATTTCAAGGTTTTATGACGCACCAGTAAAAAGTTACAGCATTTCAATGTTGCAAACTTTGATAATTATATTACGCACAGAATAAAAGTTAGTGAATTTTGAAGTTTCATAAGTGTTTAATTTTTTTACTCAACGGTAGTACTGTTATACCGACATCTTAAATTGACAAACGTACTTTATTGTCATAAAATTCCAGGCTTTCTGACGCACCTGTAAAAAGTTACAGCATTTCAATGTTGCAAACTTTGATAGTTATATTGCGCACAGTATAAAAGTTAGTGAAATTTGAAGTTGCATCAGTGTTTCATTTTTTACTCAAAGGTAGCACTGTTATATCGATATCTCAAATTGACAGTAGTATACTATTGTTACAAAGTTACAAGGTTTTATGACGCACCAGTAAATAGTTACAGCATTTCTATGTTGCAAACTTTGATAGTTATATTTCTCACAGTCTAAAAGTTAGTGAATTTTTAAGTTGCATCAGTGTTTCATTTTTTACTCAACGGCAGTACTGTTATACCGACATCTCAAATTGACACCAGTACTTTATTGTCACAAATTTCCAGGCTTTCTGACGCACCAGTAAAAAGTTACAGCATTTCAATGTTGCAAACTTTGATAGTTATATTGCGCACAATATAAAAGTTAGTGAAATTTGAAGTTGCATAAGTGTTTCACTTTTTACTCAAGGGTAGCACTGTTATACCGATATCTCAAATTGACAATAGTATACTATTGTCACAAAATTTCAAGGTTTTATGACGCACCAGTAAAAAGTTACAGCATTTCAATGTTGCAAACTTTGTTAATGAAATTTGAAGTTGCATCAGTGTTTCATTTTTCACTCAAGGGTAGCACTGTTATACCGATATCTCAAATTGACAATAGTATACTATTGTCACAAAATTTCACGGTCTTATGAAGCTCCAGTAAAAAGTTTCAGCATTTCAATATTGCAAACTTTGATAGTTATATTGCGCACAGTATAAAAGTTAGTGAAATTTGAAGTTGCATCAGTGTTTCATTTTTTACGCAAGGGTAGCACAGTTATACCGATATCTCAAATTGACAATAGTATACTATTGTCACAAAATTTCAAGGTTTTATAACGCACCAGTAAAAAGGTACAGCATTTTTTTGTTGGAAACTTTGATAGTTATATTACGCACAGAAAAAAAGTTAGTGAATTTTGAAGTTGCATCAGTGTTTCATTTTTAACTGAAGGGTAGCATTGTTTTACCAATATCTCAAATTGACAATAGCACTTTATTGTCACAATTTTTCAAGGTCTTAAGAAGCTCCAGTAAAAAGTTACAGCATTTCAATGTTGCAAACTTTGATAATTATATTGCGCACAGTATAAAAGTTAGTGAAATTTGAAGTTGCATCAGTGTTTCATTTATTACTCAAGGGTAGCACTGTTATACCGATATCTCAAATTGACAATAGTACTTTATTGTCAAAATATTTCGAGGTTTTATGACGCACCCGTATAAAATTTACAGCATTTCAATGTTGCAAACTTTGATAATTATATTACGCACAGTATAAAAGTTAGTGAATTTTGAAGTTGCATCAGTGTTTAATTTTTTTACTCAACGGTAGTACTGTTATACCGACATCTTAAATTGACAAACGTACTTTATTGTCATAAAATTCCAGGCTTTCTGACGCACCTGTAAAAAGTTACAGCATTTCAATGTTGCAAACTTTGATAGTTATATTGCGCACAGTATAAAAGTTAGTGAAATTTGAAGTTGCATCAGTGTTTCATTTTTTACTCAAAGGTAGCACTGTTATATCGATATCTCAAATTGACAGTAGTATACTATTGTTACAAAATTACAAGGTTTTATGACGCACCAGTAAATAGTTACAGCATTTCTATGTTGCAAACTTTGATAGTTATATTTCTCACAGTCTAAAAGTTAGTGAATTTTTAAGTTGCATCAGTGTTTCATTTTTTACTCAACGGCAGTACTGTTATACCGACATCTCAAATTGACACCAGTACTTTATTGTCACAAATTTCCAGGCTTTCTGACGCACCAGTAAAAAGTTACAGCATTTCAATGTTGCAAACTTTGATAGTTATATTGCGCACAATATAAAAGTTAGTGAAATTTGAAGTTGCATAAGTGTTTCACTTTTTACTCAAGGGTAGCACTGTTATACCGATATCTCAAATTGACAATAGTATACTATTGTCACAAAATTTCAAGGTTTTATGACGCACCAGTAAAAAGTTACAGCATTTCAATGTTGCAAACTTTGTTAATGAAATTTGAAGTTGCATCAGTGTTTCATTTTTCACTCAAGGGTAGCACTGTTATACCGATATCTCAAATTGACAATAGTATACTATTGTCACAAAATTTCACGGTCTTATGAAGCTCCAGTAAAAAGTTTCAGCATTTCAATATTGCAAACTTTGATAGTTATATTGCGCACAGTATAAAAGTTAGTGAAATTTGAAGTTGCATCAGTGTTTCATTTTTTACGCAAGGGTAGCACAGTTATACCGATATCTCAAATTGACAATAGTATACTATCGTCACAAAATTTCAAGGTTTTTTGACGCACCATCAAAAAGTTACAGCATTTCAATGTTGCAAACTTTGATGGTTATATTACGCACAGAATAAAAGTTAGTGAGTTTTGAAGTTGCATCAGTGTTTCATTTTTTACTCAAGGGTAGCACTGTTATTCCGATATCTCAAATGGACAATAGTATACTATTGTCACAAAATTTAAGGGTTTTATGCCGCACCAGTAAAAAGTTACAGCATTTCAATGTTGCAAACTTTGAGAGTTATATTGCGCACTGTATAAAAGTTAGTGAAATTTGAAGTTGCATCAGTGTTTCATTTTTACTCAAAGGTAGCACTGTTATATCGATATCTCAAATTGATAGTAGTATACTATTGTCACAGAATTTCAAGGTTTTATGACGCACCAGTAAAAATTTACAGCATTTCTATGTTGCAAACTTTGATAGTTATATTTCTCACAGTCTAAAAGTTAGTGAATTTTTAAGTTGCATCAGTGTTTCATTTTTTACTCAACGGTAGTACTGTTATACCGATATCTCAAATTGACACCAGTACTTTATTGTCACAAAATTCCAGGCTTTCTGACGCACCAGTAAAAAGTTACTGCATTTCAATGTTGCAAACTTTGATAGTTATATTGCGCACAGTATAAAAGTTAGTGAAATTTGAAGTTGCATCAGTTTTTCATTTTTTACTCAAGGGTAGCACTGTTTTACCGATATCTCAAATTGACAATAGCACTTTATTGTCACAAAATTTAAAGGTCTTATGAAGCTCCAGTAAAAAGTTACACAATTTCAATGTTGCAAGCTTTGATAGTTATATTCCGCACAGTATAGAAGTTAGTGAAATTTGAAGTTGCATCAGTGTTTCATTTTTTACTCGATGGTAGCACTGTTTTACCGATATCTCAAATTGACAATAGCACTTTATTGTCACAAAATTTAAAGGTCTTATGAAGCTCCAGTAAAAAGTTACACAATTTCAATGTGGCAAACTTTGATAGTTATATTGCGCACAGTATAGAAGTTAGTGAAATTTGAAGTTGCATCAGTGTTTCATTTTTTACTCAAGGGTAGCACTGTTATACCGATATCTCAAATTGACAATAGTATACTTTACTTAATTTCAGGGTTTTATGACGCACCAGTAAAAAGTTACAGCATTTCAATGTTGCAAACTTTGATAGTTATATTACGCACAGAATAAAAGTTAGTGAATTTTGAAGTTGCATCAGTGTTTAATTTTTTACTCAAGGGTAGCACTGTTATACCGATATCTCAAATTGACAATGGTATACTATTGTTACAAAATTGCAAGGTTTCATGCCGCACCACTAAAAAGTTACAGCATTTCAATGTTGCAAACTTTGATAGTTATATTAGGCACAGAATAAAAGTTAGTGAATTTTGAAGTTGCATCAGTGTTTAATTTTTTACTCAACGGTAGTACTGTTATACCGACATCTCAAATTGACACCGGTACTTTATTGTCACAAAATTTCAAGGTTTTAATACGCACCAGTAAAAAGCTACAGCATTTCTATGTTGCAAACTTTGATAATTGTATTTCTCACAGTCTAAAAGTTAGTGAATTTTGAAGTTGCATCAGTGTTTAATTTTTTACTCAACGGTAGTACTATTATACCGACATCTCAAATTGACACCAGTACTTTATTGTCACAAATTTCCAGGCTTTCTGACGCACCAGTAAAAAGTTACAGCATTTCAATGTTGCAAACTTTGATAGTTATATTGCGCACAATATAAAAGTTAGTGAAATTTGAAGTTGCATAAGTGTTTCACTTTTTACTCAAGGGTAGCACTGTTATACCGATATCTCAAATTGACAATAGTATACTATTGTCACAAAATTTCAAGGTTTTATGACGCACCAGTAAAAAGTTACAGCATTTAAATGTTGCAAACTTTGTTAATGAAATTTGAAGTTGCATCAGTGTTTCATTTTTCACTCAAGGGTAGCACTGTTATACCGATATCTCAAATTGACAATAGTATACTATTGTCACAAAATTTCACGGTCTTATGAAGCTCCAGTAAAAAGTTTCAGCATTTCAATATTGCAAACTTTGATAGTTATATTGCGCACAGTATAAAAGTTAGTGAAATTTGAAGTTGCATCAGTGTTTCATTTTTTACGCAAGGGTAGCACAGTTATACCGATATCTCAAATTGACAATAGTATACTATTGTCACAAAATTTCAAGGTTTTTTGACGCACCATCAAAAAGTTACAGCATTTCAATGTTGCAAACTTTGATGGTTATATTACGCACAGAATAAAAGTTAGTGAGTTTTGAAGTTGCATCAGTGTTTCATTTTTTACTCAAGGGTAGCACTGTTATTCCGATATCTCAAATTGACAATAGTATACTATTGTCACAAAATTTAAGGGTTTTATGCCGCACCAGTAAAAAGTTACAGCATTTCAATGTTGCAAACTTTGAGAGTTATATTGCGCACTGTATAAAAGTTAGTGAAATTTGAAGTTGCATCAGTGTTTCATTTTTACTCAAAGGTAGCACTGTTATATTGATATCTCAAATTGATAGTAGTATACTATTGTCACAGAATTTCAAGGTTTTATGACGCACCAGTAAAAATTTACAGCATTTCTATGTTGCAAACTTTGATAGTTATATTTCTCACAGTCTAAAAGTTAGTGAATTTTTAAGTTGCATCAGTGTTTCATTTTTTACTCAACGGTAGTACTGTTATACCGATATCTCAAATTGACACCAGTACTTTATTGTCACAAAATTCCAGGCTTTCTGACGCACCAGTAAAAAGTTACTGCATTTCAATGTTGCAAACTTTGATAGTTATATTGCGCACAGTATAAAAGTTAGTGAAATTTGAAGTTGCATCAGTGTTTCATTTTTTACTCAAGGGTAGCACTGTTTTACCGATATCTCAAATTGACAATAGCACTTTATTGTCACAAAATTTAAAGGTCTTATGAAGCTCCAGTAAAAAGTTACACAATTTCAATGTTGCAAGCTTTGATAGTTATATTCCGCACAGTATAGAAGTTAGTGAAATTTGAAGTTGCATCAGTGTTTCATTTTTTACTCGATGGTAGCACTGTTTTACCGATATCTCAAATTGACAATAGCACTTTATTGTCACAAAATTTAAAGGTCTTATGAAGCTCCAGTAAAAAGTTACACAATTTCAATGTTGCAAACTTTGATAGTTATATTGCGCACAGTATAGAAGTTAGTGAAATTTGAAGTTGCATCAGTGTTTCATTTTTTACTCAAGGGTAGCACTGTTATACCGATATCTCAAATTGACAATAGTATACTTTACTTAATTTCAGGGTTTTATGACGCACCAGTAAAAAGTTACAGCATTTCAATGTTGCAAACTTTGATAGTTATATTACGCACAGAATAAAACTTAGTGAATTTTGAAGTTGCATCAGTGTTTAATTTTTTACTCAACGGTTGTACTATTATACCGACATCCCAAATTGACACTAGTACTTTATTGTCACAAAATTTCTGTGCTTTCTGACGCACCAGTAAAAAGTTACAGCATTTCAATGTTGCAAACTTTGATATTTATATTGCGCACAGTATAAAAGTTCGTGAAATTTGAAGTTGCATCTGTGTTTCATTTTTTACTCAAGGGTAGCACTGTTATACCGATATCTCAAATTGACAATAGTATACTATTGTCACAAAATTTCAAGGTTTTATAACGCACCAGTAAAAAGGTACAGCATTTTAATGTTGGAAACTTTGATAGTTATATTACGCACAGAAAAAAAGTTAGTGAATTTTGAAGTTGCATCAGTGTTTCATTTTTAACTGAAGGGTAGCATTGTTTTACCAATATCTCAAATTGACAATAGCACTTTATTGTCACAATTTTTCAAGGTCTTATGAAGCTCCAGTAAAAAGTTACAGCATTTCAATGTTGCAAACTTTGATAATTATATTGCGCACAGTATAAAAGTTAGTGAAATTTGAAGTTGCATCAGTGTTTCATTTATTACTCAAGGGTAGCACTGTTATACCGATATCTCAAATTGACAATAGTACTTTATTGTCAAAATATTTCGAGGTTTTATGACGCACCCGTATAAAAGTTACAGCATTTCAATGTTGCAAACTTTGATAATTATATTACGCACAGTATAAAAGTTAGTGAATTTTGAAGTTGCATCAGTGTTTAATTTTTTTACTCAACGGTAGTACTGTTATACCGACATCTTAAATTGACAAACGTACTTTATTGTCATAAAATTCCAGGCTTTCTGACGCACCTGTAAAAAGTTACAGCATTTCAATGTTGCAAACTTTGATAGTTATATTGCGCACAGTATAAAAGTTAGTGAAATTTGAAGTTGCATCAGTGTTTCATTTTTTACTCAAAGGTAGCACTGTTATATCGATATCTCAAATTGACAGTAGTATACTATTGTTACAAAATTACAAGGTTTTATGACGCACCAGTAAATAGTTACAGCATTTCTATGTTGCAAACTTTGATAGTTATATTTCTCACAGTCTAAAAGTTAGTGAATTTTTAAGTTGCATCAGTGTTTCATTTTTTACTCAACGGCAGTACTGTTATACCGACATCTCAAATTGACACCAGTACTTTATTGTCACAAATTTCCAGGCTTTCTGACGCACCAGTAAAAAGTTACAGCACTTCAATGTTGCAAACTTTGATAGTTATATTGCGCACAATATAAAAGTTAGTGAAATTTGAAGTTGCATAAGTGTTTCACTTTTTACTCAAGGGTAGCACTGTTATACCGATATCTCAAATTGACAATAGTATACTATTGTCACAAAATTTCAAGGTTTTATGACGCACCAGTAAAAAGTTACAGCATTTCAATGTTGCAAACTTTGTTAATGAAATTTGAAGTTGCATCAGTGTTTCATTTTTCACTCAAGGGTAGCACTGTTATACCGATATCTCAAATTGACAATAGTATACTATTGTCACAAAATTTCACGGTCTTATGAAGCTCCAGTAAAAAGTTTCAGCATTTCAATATTGCAAACTTTGATAGTTATATTGCGCACAGTATAAACGTTAGTGAAATTTGAAGTTGCATCAGTGTTTCATTTTTTACGCAAGGGTAGCACAGTTATACCGATATCTCAAATTGACAATAGTATACTATTGTCACAAAATTTCAAGGTTTTTTGACGCACCATCAAAAAGTTACAGCATTTCAATGTTGCAAACTTTGATGGTTATATTACGCACAGAATAAAAGTTAGTGAGTTTTGAAGTTGCATCAGTGTTTCATTTTTTACTCAAGGGTAGCACTGTTATTCCGATATCTCAAATGGACAATAGTATACTATTGTCACAAAATTTAAGGGTTTTATGCCGCACCAGTAAAAAGTTACAGCATTTCAATGTTGCAAACTTTGAGAGTTATATTGCGCACTGTATAAAAGTTAGTGAAATTTGAAGTTGCATCAGTGTTTCATTTTTACTCAAAGGTAGCACTGTTATATCGATATCTCAAATTGATAGTAGTATACTATTGTCACAGAATTTCAAGGTTTTATGACGCACCAGTAAAAATTTACAGCATTTCTATGTTGCAAACTTTGATAGTTATATTTCTCACAGTCTAAAAGTTAGTGAATTTTTAAGTTGCATCAGTGTTTCATTTTTTACTCAACGGTAGTACTGTTATACCGATATCTCAAATTGACACCAGTACTTTATTGTCACAAAATTCCAGGCTTTCTGACGCACCAGTAAAAAGTTACTGCATTTCAATGTTGCAAACTTTGATAGTTATATTGCGCACAGTATAAAAGTTAGTGAAATTTTAAGTTGCATCAGTGTTTCATTTTTTACTCAAGGGTAGCACTGTTTTACCGATATCTCAAATTGACAATAGCACTTTATTGTCACAAAATTTAAAGGTCTTATGAAGCTCCAGTAAAAAGTTACACAATTTCAATGTTGCAAGCTTTGATAGTTATATTCCGCACAGTATAGAAGTTAGTGAAATTTGAAGTTGCATCAGTGTTTCATTTTTTACTCGATGGTAGCACTGTTTTACCGATATCTCAAATTGACAATAGCACTTTATTGTCACAAAATTTAAAGGTCTTATGAAGCTCCAGTAAAAAGTTACACAATTTCAATGTTGCAAACTTTGATAGTTATATTGCGCACAGTATAGAAGTTAGTGAAATTTGAAGTTGCATCAGTGTTTCATTTTTTACTCAAGGGTAGCACTGTTATACCGATATCTCAAATTGACAATAGTATACTTTACTTAATTTCAGGGTTTTATGACGCACCAGTAAAAAGTTACAGCATTTCAATGTTGCAAACTTTGATAGTTATATTACGCACAGAATAAAAGTTAGTGAATTTTGAAGTTGCATCAGTGTTTAATTTTTTACTCAAGGGTAGCACTGTTATACCGATATCTCAAATTAACAATGGTATACTATTGTTACAAAATTGCAAGGTTTCATGCCGCACCACTAAAAAGTTACAGCATTTCAATGTTGCAAACTTTGATAGTTATATTAGGCACAGAATAAAAGTTAGTGAATTTTGAAGTTGCATCAGTGTTTAATTTTTTACTCAACGGTAGTACTGTTATACCGACATCTCAAATTGACACCGGTACTTTATTGTCACAAAATTTCAAGGTTTTAATACGCACCAGTAAAAAGCTACAGCATTTCTATGTTGCAAACTTTGATAATTGTATTTCTCACAGTCTAAAAGTTAGTGAATTTTGAAGTTGCATCAGTGTTTAATTTTTTACTCAACGGTAGTACTATTATACCGACATCTCAAATTGACACCAGTACTTTATTGTCACAAATTTCCAGGCTTTCTGACGCACCAGTAAAAAGTTACAGCATTTCAATGTTGCAAACTTTGATAGTTATATTACGCACAATATAAAAGTTAGTGAAATTTGAAGTTGCATAAGTGTTTCACTTTTTACTCAAGGGTAGCACTGTTATACCGATATCTCAAATTGACAATAGTATACTATTGTCACAAAATTTCAAGGTTTTATGACGCACCAGTAAAAAGTTACAGCATTTAAATGTTGCAAACTTTGTTAATGAAATTTGAAGTTGCATCAGTGTTTCATTTTTCACTCAAGGGTAGCACTGTTATACCGATATCTCAAATTGACAATAGTATACTATTGTCACAAAATTTCACGGTCTTATGAAGCTCCAGTAAAAAGTTTCAGCATTTCAATATTGCAAACTTTGATAGTTATATTGCGCACAGTATAAAAGTTAGTGAAATTTGAAGTTGCATCAGTGTTTCATTTTTTACGCAAGGGTAGCACAGTTATACCGATATCTCAAATTGACAATAGTATACTATTGTCACAAAATTTCAAGGTTTTTTGACGCACCATCAAAAAGTTACAGCATTTCAATGTTGCAAACTTTGATGGTTATATTACGCACAGAATAAAAGTTAGTGAGTTTTGAAGTTGCATCAGTGTTTCATTTTTTACTCAAGGGTAGCACTGTTATTCCGATATCTCAAATTGACAATAGTATACTATTGTCACAAAATTTAAGGGTTTTATGCCGCACCAGTAAAAAGTTACAGCATTTTAATGTTGCAAACTTTGAGAGTTATATTGCGCACTGTATAAAAGTTAGTGAAATTTGAAGTTGCATCAGTGTTTCATTTTTACTCAAAGGTAGCACTGTTATATTGATATCTCAAATTGATAGTAGTATACTATTGTCACAGAATTTCAAGGTTTTATGACGCACCAGTAAAAATTTACAGCATTTCTATGTTGCAAACTTTGATAGTTATATTTCTCACAGTCTAAAAGTTAGTGAATTTTTAAGTTGCATCAGTGTTTCATTTTTTACTCAACGGTAGTACTGTTATACCGATATCTCAAATTGACACCAGTACTTTATTGTCACAAAATTCCAGGCTTTCTGACGCACCAGTAAAAAGTTACTGCATTTCAATGTTGCAAACTTTGATAGTTATATTGCGCACAGTATAAAAGTTAGTGAAATTTGAAGTTGCATCAGTGTTTCATTTTTTACTCAAGGGTAGCACTGTTTTACCGATATCTCAAATTGACAATAGCACTTTATTGTCACAAAATTTAAAGGTCTTATGAAGCTCCAGTAAAAAGTTACACAATTTCAATGTTGCAAGCTTTGATAGTTATATTCCGCACAGTATAGAAGTTAGTGAAATTTGAAGTTGCATCAGTGTTTCATTTTTTACTCGATGGTAGCACTGTTTTACCGATATCTCAAATTGACAATAGCACTTTATTGTCACAAAATTTAAAGGTCTTATGAAGCTCCAGTAAAAAGTTACACAATTTCAATGTTGCAAACTTTGATAGTTATATTGCGCACAGTATAGAAGTTAGTGAAATTTGAAGTTGCATCAGTGTTTCATTTTTTACTCAAGGGCAGCACTGTTATACCGATATCTCAAATTGACAATAGTATACTTTACTTAATTTCAGGGTTTTATGACGCACCAGTAAAAAGTTACAGCATTTCAATGTTGCAAACTTTGATAGTTATATTACGCACAGAATAAAAGTTAGTGAATTTTGAAGTTGCATCAGTGTTTAATTTTTTACTCAACGGTTGTACTATTATACCGACATCCCAAATTGACACTAGTACTTTATTGTCACAAAATTTCTGTGCTTTCTGACGCACCAGTAAAAAGTTACAGCATTTCAATGTTGCAAACTTTGATATTTATATTGCGCACAGTATAAAAGTTCGTGAAATTTGAAGTTGCATCTGTGTTTCATTTTTTACTCAAGGGTAGCACTGTTATACCGATATCTCAAATTGACAATGGTATACTATTGTTACAAAATTGCAAGGTTTCATGCCGCACCACTAAAAAGTTACAGCATTTCAATGTTGCAAACTTTGATAGTTATATTAGGCACAGAATAAAAGTTAGTGAATTTTGAAGTTGCATCAGTGTTTAATTTTTTACTCAACTGTAGTACTGTTATACCGACATCTCAAATTGACACCGGTACTTTATTGTCACAAAATTTCAAGGTTTTAATACGCACCAGTAAAAAGCTACAGCATTTCTATGTTGCAAACTTTGATAATTGTATTTCTCACAGTCTAAAAGTTAGTGAATTTTGAAGTTGCATCAGTGTTTAATTTTTTACTCAACGGTAGTACTATTATACCGACATCTCAAATTGACACCAGTACTTTATTGTCACAAATTTCCATACTTTCTGACGCACCAGTAAAAAGTTACAGCATTTCAATGTTGCAAACTTTGATAGTTATATTGCGCACAATATAAAAGTTAGTGAAATTTGAAGTTGCATAAGTGTTTCACTTTTTACTCAAGGGTAGCACTGTTATACCGATATCTCAAATTGACAATAGTATACTATTGTCACAAAATTTCAAGGTTTTATGACGCACCAGTAAAAAGTTACAGCATTTAAATGTTGCAAACTTTGTTAATGAAATTTGAAGTTGCATCAGTGTTTCATTTTTCACTCAAGGGTAGCACTGTTATACCGATATCTCAAATTGACAATAGTATACTATTGTCACAAAATTTCACGGTCTTATGAAGCTCCAGTAAAAAGTTTCAGCATTTCAATATTGCAAACTTTGATAGTTATATTGCGCATAGTATAAAAGTTAGTGAAATTTGAAGTTGCATCAGTGTTTCATTTTTTACGCAAGGGTAGCACAGTTATACCGATATCTCAAATTGACAATAGTATACTATTGTCACAAAATTTCAAGGTTTTTTGACGCACCATCAAAAAGTTACAGCATTTCAATGTTGCAAACTTTGATGGTTATATTACGCACAGAATAAAAGTTAGTGAGTTTTGAAGTTGCATCAGTGTTTCATTTTTTACTCAAGGGTAGCACTGTTATTCCGATATCTCAAATTGACAATAGTATACTATTGTCACAAAATTTAAGGGTTTTATGCCGCACCAGTAAAAAGTTACAGCATTTCAATGTTGCAAACTTTGAGAGTTATATTGCGCACTGTATAAAAGTTAGTGAAATTTGAAGTTGCATCAGTGTTTCATTTTTACTCAAAGGTAGCACTGTTATATTGATATCTCAAATTGATAGTAGTATACTATTGTCACAGAATTTCAAGGTTTTATGACGCACCAGTAAAAATTTACAGCATTTCTATGTTGCAAACTTTGATAGTTATATTTCTCACAGTCTAAAAGTTAGTGAATTTTTAAGTTGCATCAGTGTTTCATTTTTTACTCAACGGTAGTACTGTTATACCGATATCTCAAATTGACACCAGTATTTTATTGTCACAAAATTCCAGGCTTTCTGACGCACCAGTAAAAAGTTACTGCATTTCAATGTTGCAAACTTTGATAGTTATATTGCGCACAGTATAAAAGTTAGTGAAATTTGAAGTTGCATCAGTGTTTCATTTTTTACTCAAGGGTAGCACTGTTTTACCGATATCTCAAATTGACAATAGCACTTTATTGTCACAAAATTTAAAGGTCTTATGAAGCTCCAGTAAAAAGTTACACAATTTCAATGTTGCAAGCTTTGATATTTATATTCCGCACAGTATAGAAGTTAGTGAAATTTGAAGTTGCATCAGTGTTTCATTTTTTACTCGATGGTAGCACTGTTTTACCGATATCTCAAATTGACAATAGCACTTTATTGTCACAAAATTTAAAAGTCTTATGAAGCTCCAGTAAAAAGTTACACAATTTCAATGTTGCAAACTTTGATAGTTATATTGCGCACAGTATAGAAGTTAGTGAAATTTGAAGTTGCATCAGTGTTTCATTTTTTACTCAAGGGTAGCACTGTTATACCGATATATCAAATTGACAATAGTATACTTTACTTAATTTCAGGGTTTTATGACGCACCAGTAAAAAGTTACAGCATTTCAATGTTGCAAACTTTGATAGTTATATTACGCACAGAATAAAAGTTAGTGAATTTTGAAGTTGCATCAGTGTTTAATTTTTTACTCAACGGTTGTACTATTATACCGACATCCCAAATTGACACTAGTACTTTCTTGTCACAAAATTTCTGTGCTTTCTGACGCACCAGTAAAAAGTTACAGCATTTCAATGTTGCAAACTTTGATATTTATATTGCGCACAAAATAAAAGTTCGTGAAATTTGAAGTTGCATCTGTGTTTCATTTTTTACTCAAGGGTAGCACTGTTATACCGATATCTCACATTGACAATGGTATACTATTGTTACAAAATTGCAAGGTTTCATGCCGCACCACTAAAAAGTTACAGCATTTCAATGTTGCAAACTTTGATAGTTATATTAGGCACAGAATAAAAGTTAGTGAATTTTGAAGTTGCATCAGTGTTTAATTTTTTACTCAACGGTAGTACTGTTATACCGACATCTCAAATTGACACCGGTACTTTATTGTCACAAAATTTCAAGGTTTTAATACGCACCAGTAAAAAGCTACAGCATTTCTATGTTGCAAACTTTGATAATTGTATTTCTCACAGTCTAAAAGTTAGTGAATTTTGAAGTTGCATCAGTGTTTAATTTTTTACTCAATGGTAGTACTATTATACCGATATATCAAATTGACAATAGTATACTATTGTCACAAAATTTCAAGGTTTTATGACGCACCAGTAAAAAGTTACAGCATTTCAATGTTGCAAACTTTGATAGTTATATTGCGCACAGTATAAAAGCTAGTGAATTTTGAAGTTGCATCAGTGTTTCATTTTTTACTCAATGGTAGCACTGTTTTACCGATATCTCAAATTGACACTAGTACTTTATTGTCACAAAATTTCCAGGCTTTCTGATGCACCTGTAAAAAGTTACAGCATTTCCATGTTGCAAACTTTGATAGTTATATTGCGCACAGTATAAAAGTTAGTGAAATTTGAAGTTGCATCAGTGTTTCATTTTTTACACAAGGGTAGCACTGTTATACCGATATCTCAAATTGACAATAGTATACTATTGTCACAAAATTTCAAGGTTTTATGACGCTCCAGTAAAAAGTTACAGCATTTCAATGTTGCAAACTTTTTTAGTGAATTTTGAAGTTGCATCAGTGTTTAATTTTTTACTCAGCGGTAGTACTGTTATAACGACTTCTCAAATTGATACCAGCACTTTATTGTCACAAAATTTCAAGGTCTTATGAAGCTCCAGTAAAAAGTTACAGCATTTCAATGTTGCAAACTTTGATAGTTATATTGCGCACAGTATAAAAGTTAGTGAAATTTGAAGTTGCATCAGTGTTTAATTGTTTACTGAAAGGTAGCACTGTTATATCGATATCTCAAATTGACAATAGTGTACTATTGTCACAAAATTTCAAGGTTTTAATACGCACCAGTAAAAAGTTACAGCATTTCTATGTTGCAAACTTTGATAATTGTATTTCTCACCGTATAAAAGTTAGTGAAATTTGAAGTTGCATCAGTGTTTCATTTTTTACTCAAGGGTAGCACTTTTATACCGATATCTTAAATTGACAATAGTATACTATTGTCACAAAATTTCAGGGTTTTATGATGCACCAGTAAAAAGTTACAGCAGTTCAATGTTCCAAACTTTGATAGTTATATTTCTCACAGTCTAAAAGTTAGTGAATTTTGAAGTTGCATCAGTGTTTAATTTTTTACTCAACGGTAGTACTATTATACCGACATCTCAAATTGACACTAGTACTTTATTGTCACAAAATTTTCAGGCTTTCTGACGCACCAGTAAAAAGTTACAGCATTTCAATGTTGCAAACTTTGATAGTTATATTGCGCACAATATAAAAGTTAGTGAAATTTGAAGTTGCATCAGTGTTTCATTTTTTACTCAAGGGTAGCACTGTTATACCGATATATCACATTGACAATAGTATACTATTGTCACAAAATTTCAAGGTTTTATGACGCACCAGTAAAAAGTTACAGCATTTCTATGTTGCAAACTTTGATTTTTGTATTTCTCACAGTCTAAAAGTTAGTGAATTTTGAAGTTGCATCAGTGTTTCATTTTTTACACAAGGGTAGCACTGTTATACCGACATCTCAAATTGACAATAGTATACTATTGTCACAAAATTTCAAGGTTTTATGACGCACCAGTAAAAATTTACAGCATTTCAATGTTGCAAACTTTTATAGTTATATTTCTCACAGTCTAAAAGTTAGTGAATTTTGAAGTTGCATCAGTATTTAATTTTTTACTCAACGGTAGTACTATTATGCCGATATATAAAATTGACAATAGTATACTATTGTCACAAAATTTCAAGGTTTTATGACGCACCAGTAAAAAGTTACAGCATTTCTATGTTGAAAACTTTGATAATTGTATTTCTCACAGTCTAAAAGTTAGTGAATTTTGAAGTTGCATCAGTGTTTCATTTTTTACTCAAGAGTAGCACTGTTTTACCGATATCTCAAATTGACAATAGCACTTTATTGTCACAAAATTGCAAGGTCTTATGAAGATCCAGTAAAAAGTTACAGCATTTCAATGTTGCAAACTTTGATAGTTATATTGCGCACAGTATAACAGTTAGTGAAATTTGAAGTTGCATCAGTGTTTCATTTTTTACTCAAGGGTAGCACTGTTATACCGATATCTCAAATTGACAATAGTATACTATTGTCACAAAATTTCAAGGTTTTATGATGCACCAGTAAAAAGTTACAGATTTTCAATGTTGCAAACTGTGATATTTAAATTACGCACAGAATAAAAGTTAGTGAATTTTGAAGTTGCATCAGTGTTTCATTTTTTACTCAAAGGTTAGCACTATTTTACCGATATCTCAAATTGACAATAGCACTTTATTGTCACAAAATTTCAAGGTCTTATGAAGCTCCAGTAAAAAGTTACAGCATTTCAATGTTGCAAACTTTGATAGTTATATTACGCACAGAATAAAAGTTAGTGAATTTTGAAATTGCATAAGTGTTTAATTTTTTACTCAACGGTAGTACTGTTATACCGACATCTCAAATTGACACCAGCACTTTATTGTCACAAAATTTCAAGGTCTTATGAAGCTCCAGTAAAAAGTTACAGCATTTCAATGTTGCAAACTTTGATAGTTATATTGCGCAAAGTATAAAAGTTAGTGAAATTTGAAGTTGCATCAGTGTTTCATTTTTTACTCAAGGGTAGCACTGTTATACCGATATCTCAAATTGACAATAGTATACTATTGTCACCAAATTTCAAGGTTTTATGACGCACCAGTAAAAAGTTAAAGCATTTCTATGTTGCAAACTTTGATAGTTATATTACGCACAGAATAAAAGTTAGTGAATTTTGAAGTTGCATCAGTGTTTAATTTTTTACTCAACGGTAGTACTGTTATACCGACATCTCAAATTGACACCAGTACTTTATTGTCACAAAATTTCCAGGCTTTCTGACGCACCAGTTAATGAAATTTGAAGTTGCATCAGTGTTTCATTTTTTACTCAAGGGTAGCACTGTTATACCGATATCTTAAATTGACAATAGTATACTATTGTCACAAAATTTCAAGGTTTTATGACGCACCAGTAAAAAGTTACAGCATTTCTATGTTTGCAAACTTTAATAGTTATATTTCTCACAGTCTAAAATTTACTGAATTATGAAGTAGCATCAGTGTTTAATTTTTTACTCAACGGTAGTACTATTATACCGACATCTCAAATTGACACTAGTACTTTATTGTCACAAAATTTCCAGGCTTTCTGACGCACCAGTAAAAAGTTACAACATTTATATGTTGCAAACTTTGATGTTTGTATTTCTCACAGTCTAAAAGTTAGTGAATTTTGAAGTTGCATCAGTGTTTTATTTTTTACTCAAGAGTAGCACTGTTTTACCGATATCTCAAATTGACAATAGCACTTTATTGTCACAAAATTGCAAGGTCTTATGAAGATCCAGTAAAAAGTTACAGCATTTCAATGTTGCAAACTTTGATAGTTATATTGCGCACAGTATAAAAGTTAGTGAATTTTGAAGTTGCTTAAGTGTTTCATTTTTTACTCAAGGGTAGCACTGTTATACCGATATCTCAAATTGACAATAGTATACTATTGTCACAAAATTTCAAGGTTTTATGACGCACCAGTAAAAAGTTACAGATTTTCAATGTTGCAAATTGTGATATTTAAATTACGCACAGAATAAAAGTTAGTGAATTTTGAAGTTGCATCAGTGTTTCATTTTTTACTCAAGGGTAGCACTATTTTACCGATATCTCAAATTGACAATAGCACTTTATTGTCACAAAATTTCAAGGTCTTATGAAGCTCTAGTAAAAAGTTACAGCATTTCAATGTTGCAAACTTTGATAGTTATATTACGCACAGAATAAAAGTTAGTGAATTTTGAAGTTGCTTAAGTGTTTAATTTTTTACTCAACGGTAGTACTGTTATACCGACATCTCAAATTGACACAAGCACTTTATTGTCACAAAATTTCAAGGTCTTATGAAGCTCCAGTAAAAAGTTACAGCATTTCAATGTTGCAAACTTTGATAGTTATATTGCGCAAAGTATAAAAGTTAGTGAAATTTTAAGTTGCATCAGTGTTTCATTTTTTACTCAAGGGTAGCACTGTTATACCGATATCTCAAATTGACAATAGTATACTATTGTCCCAAAATTTCAAGGTTTTATGACGCACCAGTAAAAAATTACAGCATTTCAATGTTGCAAACTTTGATAGTTATATTACGCACAGAATAAAAGTTAGTGAATTTTGAAGTTGCATCAGTGTTTAATTTTTTACTGAACGGTAGTACTGTTATACCGACATCTCAAATTGACACCAGTACTTTATTGTCACAAAATTTCCAGGCTTTCTGACGCACCAGTAAAAAGTTACAGCATTTCAATGTTGCAAACTTTGATAGTTATATTGCGCACAATATAAAAGTTAGTGAAATTTGAAGTTGCATCAGTGTTTCATTTTTTACTCAAGGGTAGCACTGCTTTACCGATATATCACATTGACAATAGTATACTATTGTCACAAAATTTCAAGGTTTTATGACGCACCAGTAAAAAGTTACAGCATTTCTATGTTGCAAACTTTGGTTTTTGTATTTCTCACAGTCTAAAAGTTAGTGAATTTTGAAGTTGCTTCAGTGTTTCATTTTTTACTCAAGGGTAGCACTGTTTTACCGATATCTCAAATTGACAATAGCACTTTATTGTCACAAAATTGCAAGGTCTTATGAAGATCCAGTAAAAAGTTACAGCATTTCAATGTTGCAAACTTTGATAGTTATATTGCGCACAGTATAAAAGTTAGTGAAATTTGAAGTTGCATCAGTGTTTCATTTTTTACTCAAGGGCAGCACTGTTATACCGATATCTCAAATTGACAATAGTATACTATTGTCACAAAATTTCAATGTTTTATGACGCACCAGTAAAAAGTTACAGATTTTCAATGTTGCAAATTGTGATATTTAAATTACGCACAGAATAAAAGTTAGTGAATTTTGAAGTTGCATCAGTGTTTCATTTTTTACTCAATGGTAGCACTATTTTACCGATATCTCAAATTGACAATAGCACTTTATTGTCACAAAATTTCAAGGTCTTATGAAGCTCTAGTAAAAAGTTACAGCATTTCAATGTTGCAAACTTTGATAGTTATATTGCGCAAAGTATAAAAGTTAGTGAAATTTGAAGTTGCATCAGTGTTTCATTTTTTACTCAAGAGTAGCACTGTTATACCGATATCTCAAATTGACAATAGTATACCATTGTCACAAAATTTCAAGGTTTTATGACGCACCAGTAAAAAGTTACAGCATTTCTATGTTTGCAAACTTTAATAGTTATATTTCTCACAGTCTAAAATTTAGTGAATTTTGAAGTTGCATCAGTTTTTCATTTTTTACTCAAGGGTAGCACTGTTATACCGATATCTCAAATTGAAAATAGTATACTATTGTCACAAAATTTCAAGGTTTTATGACGCACCAGTAAAAAGTTACAGCATTTCAATGTTCCAAACTTTGATAGTTATATTACGCACAGAACAAAAGTTAGGGAAATTTGAAGTTGCATCAGTGTTTAATTTTTTACCCAAGGGTAGCACTGTTTTACCGATATCTCAAATTGACAATACCACTTTATTGTCACAAAATTGCAAGGTCTTATGAAGATCCAGTAAAAAGTTACAGCATTTCAATGTTGTAAACTTTGATAGTTATATTGCGCACAGTATAAAAGTTAGTGAAATTTGAAGTTGCATCAGTGTTTCATTGTTTACTCAAGGGTAGCACTGTTATACTGATATATCAAATTGACAATAGTATACTATTGTCACAAAATTTCAAGGTTTTATGATGCACCAGTAAAAAGTTACAGCATTTCTATATTGCAAACTTTGATATTTGTATTTCTCACAGTCTAAAAGTTAGTGAATTTTGAAGTTGCATCAGTGTTTAATTTTTTACTCAAGGGTAGCACTGTTTTACCGATATCTCAAATTGACAATAGCACTTTATTATTACAAAATTTCAAGGTCTTATGTAGCTCCAGTAAAAAGTTACAGCATTACAATGTTGCAAACTTTGATAGTTATATTGCGCACAGTATAAAAGTTAGTGAAATTTGAGGTTGCATCAGTGTTTCATTTTTTACTCACGGGTAGCACTGTTATACCGATATCTCAAATTGACAATAGTATACTATTGTCACAAAATTTCAAGATTTTATGACGCACCAGTAAAAAGTTACAGCATTTCTATGTTTGCAAACTTTAATAGTTATATTTCTCACAGTCTAAAATTTAGTGAATTTTGAAGTTGCATCAGTGTTTCATTTTTTACTCAAGGGTAGCACTGTTTTACCAATATCTCAAATTGACAATAGCACTTTATTGTCACAAAATTTCAAGGTCTGATGAAGATCCAGTAAAAAGTTACAGCATTTCAATGTTGCAAACTTTGATAGTTATATTGCGCACAGTATAAATGTTAGTGAAATTTGAAGTTGCATCAGTGTTTCATTTTTTACTCAAAGGTAGCACTGTTATATCGATATCTCAAATTGACAATAGTATACTATTGTCACAAAATTTCAAGGTTTTAAGACGCACCAGTAAAAAGTTACAGCATTTCTATGTTGCAAACTTTAATAATTATATTTCTCACAGTCTAAAAGTTAGTGAATTTTGAAGTTGCATCGGTGTTTCATTTTTTACCCAATGGTAGCACTGTTTTACCGATATCTCAAATTGACAATAGCACTTTATTGTCACAAAATTTCAAGGTGTTATGAAGGTCCAGTTAACAGTTACAGCATTTCAATGTTGCAAATTTTGATAGTTATATTGCGCACAGTATAAAAGTTAGTGAAATTTGAGGTTGCATCAGTGTTTCATTTTTTACTCACGGGTAGCACTGTTATACCGATATCTCAAATTGACAATAGTATACTATTGTCACAAAATTTCAAGGTTTTATGTCGCACCAGTAAAAAGTTACAGCATTTCAATGTTGCAAACTTTGATAGTTATATTACGCACAGAATAAAAGTTAGTGAATTTTGAAGTTGCATCAGTGTTTAATTTTTTACTGAACGGTAGTACTGTTATACCGACATCTCAAATTGACACCAGTACTTTATTGTCACAACATTTCCAGGCTTTCTGACGCACCAGTAAAAAGTTACAGCATTTCAATGTTGCAAACTTTGATAATTAAAAGTTAGTGAATTTTGAAGCTGCATCAGTGTTTCATTTTTTACTCAATGGAAGCACTGTTTTACCGATATCTCAAATTGACAATAGCACTTTAGTGTCACAAAATTTCAAGGTCTTATGAAGCTCCAGTAAAAAGTTACAGCATTTCAATGTTGCAAACTTTGATAGTTATATTGCGCACAGTATAAAAGTTAGTGAAATTTTAAGTTGCATCAGTGTTTAATTTTTTACTCAAAGGTAGCACTGTTATATCGATATCTCAAATTGACAATAGTGTACTATTGTCACAAAATTTCAATGTTTTATGACGCACCAGTAAAAAGTTACAGATTTTCAATGTTGCAAATTGTGATATTTAAATTACGCACAGAATAAAAGTTAGTGAATTTTGAAGTTGCATCAGTGTTTCATTTTTTACTCAATGGTAGCACTATTTTACCGATATCTCAAATTGACAATAGCACTTTATTGTCACAATATTTCAAGGTCTTATGAAGCTCTAGTAAAAAGTTACAGCATTTCAATGTTGCAAACTTTGATAGTTATATTGCGCAAAGTATAAAAGTTAGTGAAATTTGAAGTTGCATCAGTGTTTCATTTTTTACTCAAGAGTAGCACTGTTATACCGATATCTCAAATTGACAATAGTATACCATTGTCACAAAATTTCAAGGTTTTATGACGCACCAGTAAAAAGTTACAGCATTTCTATGTTTGCAAACTTTAATAGTTATATTTCTCACAGTCTAAAATTTAGTGAATTTTGAAGTTGCATCAGTTTTTCATTTTTTACTCAAGGGTAGCACTGTTATACCGATATCTCAAATTGAAAATAGTATACTATTGTCACAAAATTTCAAGGTTTTATGACGCACCAGTAAAAAGTTACAGCATTTCAATGTTCCAAACTTTGATAGTTATATTACGCACAGAACAAAAGTTAGGGAAATTTGAAGTTGCATCAGTGTTTAATTTTTTACCCAAGGGTAGCACTGTTTTACCGATATCTCAAATTGACAATACCACTTTATTGTCACAAAATTGCAAGGTCTTATGAAGATCCAGTAAAAAGTTACAGCATTTCAATGTTGTAAACTTTGATAGTTATATTGCGCACAGTATAAAAGTTAGTGAAATTTGAAGTTGCATCAGTGTTTCATTGTTTACTCAAGGGTAGCACTGTTATACTGATATATCAAATTGACAATAGTATACTATTGTCACAAAATTTCAAGGTTTTATGATGCACCAGTAAAAAGTTACAGCATTTCTATATTGCAAACTTTGATATTTGTATTTCTCACAGTCTAAAAGTTAGTGAATTTTGAAGTTGCATCAGTGTTTAATTTTTTACTCAAGGGTAGCACTGTTTTACCGATATCTCAAATTGACAATAGCACTTTATTATTACAAAATTTCAAGGTCTTATGTAGCTCCAGTAAAAAGTTACAGCATTACAATGTTGCAAACTTTGATAGTTATATTGCGCACAGTATAAAAGTTAGTGAAATTTGAGGTTGCATCAGTGTTTCATTTTTTACTCACGGGTAGCACTGTTATACCGATATCTCAAATTGACAATAGTATACTATTGTCACAAAATTTCAAGATTTTATGACGCACCAGTAAAAAGTTACAGCATTTCTATGTTTGCAAACTTTAATAGTTATATTTCTCACAGTCTAAAATTTAGTGAATTTTGAAGTTGCATCAGTGTTTCATTTTTTACTCAAGGGTAGCACTGTTTTACCAATATCTCAAATTGACAATAGCACTTTATTGTCACAAAATTTCAAGGTCTGATGAAGATCCAGTAAAAAGTTACAGCATTTCAATGTTGCAAACTTTGATAGTTATATTGCGCACAGTATAAATGTTAGTGAAATTTGAAGTTGCATCAGTGTTTCATTTTTTACTCAAAGGTAGCACTGTTATATCGATATCTCAAATTGACAATAGTATACTATTGTCACAAAATTTCAAGGTTTTAAGACGCACCAGTAAAAAGTTACAGCATTTCTATGTTGCAAACTTTAATAATTATATTTCTCACAGTCTAAAAGTTAGTGAATTTTGAAGTTGCATCAGTGTTTCATTTTTTACCCAATGGTAGCACTGTTTTACCGATATCTCAAATTGACAATAGCACTTTATTGTCACAAAATTTCAAGGTGTTATGAAGGTCCAGTTAACAGTTACAGCATTTCAATGTTGCAAATTTTGATAGTTATATTGCGCACAGTATAAAAGTTAGTGAAATTTGAGGTTGCATCAGTGTTTCATTTTTTACTCACGGGTAGCACTGTTATACCGATATCTCAAATTGACAATAGTATACTATTGTCACAAAATTTCAAGGTTTTATGTCGCACCAGTAAAAAGTTACAGCATTTCAATGTTGCAAACTTTGATAGTTATATTACGCACAGAATAAAAGTTAGTGAATTTTGAAGTTGCATCAGTGTTTAATTTTTTACTGAACGGTAGTACTGTTATACCGACATCTCAAATTGACACCAGTACTTTATTGTCACAAAATTTCCAGGCTTTCTGACGCACCAGTAAAAAGTTACAGCATTTCAATGTTGCAAACTTTGATAATTATATTGCGCACAGTATAAAAGTTAGTGAATTTTGAAGCTGCATCAGTGTTTCATTTTTTACTCAATGGAAGCACTGTTTTACCGATATCTCAAATTGACAATAGCACTTTAGTGTCACAAAATTTCAAGGTCTTATGAAGCTCCAGTAAAAAGTTACAGCATTTCAATGTTGCAAACTTTGATAGTTATATTGCGCACAGTATAAAAGTTAGTGAAATTTTAAGTTGCATCAGTGTTTAATTTTTTACTCAAAGGTAGCACTGTTATATCGATATCTCAAATTGACAATAGTGTACTATTGTCACAAAATTTCAAGGTTTTAAGACGCACCAGTAAAAAGTTACAACATTTCTATGTTGCAAACTTTGATAATTGTATTTCTCACAGTATAAAAGTTAGTGAAATTTGAAGTTGCATCAGTGTTTCATCTTTTACTCAAGGATAGCACTGTTATACCGATATCCTAAATTGGCAATAGTATACTATTGTCACAAAAATTCAAGGTTTTATGACGCACCAGTAAAAAGTTACAGCAGGTCAATGTTCCAAACTTTGATAGTTATATTTCTGACAGTCTAAAAGTTAGTGAATTTTGAAGTTGCATCAGTGTTTAATTTTTTACTCAACGGTAGTACTATTATACCGACATCGCAAATTGACACTAGTACTTTATTGTCACAAAATTTCCAGGCTTTCTGACGCACCAGTAAAAAGTTACAGCATTTCAATGTTGCAAACTTTGATAGTTATATTGCGCACAATATAAAAGTTAGTGAAATTTGAAGTTGCATCAGTGTTTCATTTTTTACTCAAGGGTAGCACTGCTTTACCGATATATCACATTGACAATAGTATACTATTGTCACAAAATTTCAAGGTTTTATGACGCACCAGTAAAAAGTTACCGCATTTCTATGTTGCAAACTTTGATTTTTGTATTTCTCACAGTCTAAAAGTTAGTGAATTTTGAAGTTGCTTCAGTGTTTCATTTTTTACTCAAGGGTAGCACTGTTTTACCGATATCTCAAATTGACAATAGCACTTTATTGTCACAAAATTGCAAGGTCTTATGAAGATCCAGTAAAAAGTTACAGCATTTCAATGTTGCAAACTTTGATAGTTATATTGCGCACAGTATAAAAGTTAGTGCAATTTGAAGTTGCATCAATGTTTCATTTTTTACTCAAGGGTAGCACTGTTATACCGATATCTCAAATTGACAATAGTATACTATTGTCACAAAATTTCAAGGTTTTATGACGCACCAGTAAAAAGTTACAGATTTTCAATGTTGCAAATTGTGATATTTAAATTACGCACAGAATAAAAGTTAGTGAATTTTGAAGTTGCATCAGTGTTTCATTTTTTACTCAAGGGTAGTACTGTTTTACCAATATCTCAAATTGACAATAGCACTTTATTGTCACAAAATTTCAAGGTCTGATGAAGATCCAGTAAAAAGTTACAGCATTTCAATGTTGCAAACTTTGATAGTTATATTGCGCACAGTATAAATGTTAGTGAAATTTGAAGTTGCATCAGTGTTTCATTTTTTACTCAAAGGTAGCACTATTATATCGATATCTCAAATTGACAATAGTATACTATTGTCACAAAATTTCAAGGTTTTAAGACGCACCAGTAAAAAGTTACAGCATTTCTATGTTGCAAACTTTAATAATTATATTTCTCACAGTCTAAAAGTTAGTGAATTTTGAAGTTGCATCAGTGTTTCATTTTTTACCCAATGGTAGCACTGTTTTACCGATATCTCAAATTGACAATAGCACTTTATTGTCACAAAATTTCAAGGTGTTATGAAGGTCCAGTTAACAGTTACAGCATTTCAATGTTGCAAATTTTGATAGTTATATTGCGCACAGTATAAAAGTTAGTGAAATTTGAAGTTGCATCAGTGTTTCATTTTTTACTCAAGGGTAGCACTGTTATACCGATATCTCAAATTGACAATAGTATACTATTGTCACAAAATTTCAAGGTTTTATGACGCACCAGTAAAAAGTTACAGAATTTCAATGTTGCAAACTGTGATAGTTATATTACGCACAGAATAAAAGTTAGTGAATTTTGAAGTTGCATCAGTGTTTCATTTTTACTCAAGAGTAGCACTGTTTTACCGATATCTCAAATTGACAGTAGCACTTTATTGTCACAAAATCTCAAGGTCTTATGAACTTCCAGTAAAAAGTTACAGCATTTCAATGTTGCAAACTTTGATAGTTATATTACGCACAGAATAAAAGTTAGTGAATTTTGAAGTTGCATCAGTGCTTCATTTTTTACTCAATGGTACCACTGTTTTACCGATATCTCAAATTGACAATAGCACTTTATTGTCACAAAATTTCAAGGTCTTATGAAGCTCCAGTAAAAAGTTACAGCATTTCAATGTTGCAAACTTTGATAGTTATATTGCGCACAGTATAAAAGTTAGTGAAATTTTAAGTTGCATCAGTGTTTAATTTTTTACTCAAAGGTAGCACTGTTATATCGATATCTCAAATTGACAATAGTGTACTATTGTCACAAAATTTCAAGGTTTTAAGACGCACCAGTAAAAAGTTACAACATTTCTATGTTGCAAACTTTGATAATTGTATTTCTCACAGTATAAAAGTTAGTGAAATTTGAAGTTGCATCAGTGTTTCATCTTTTATTCAAGGATAGCACTGTTATACCGATATCCTAAATTGGCAATAGTATACTATTGTCACAAAAATTCAAGGTTTTATGACGCACCAGTAAAAAGTTACAGCAGGTCAATGTTCCAAACTTTGATAGTTATATTTCTGACAGTCTAAAAGTTTGTGAATTTTGAAGTTGGATCAGTGTTTAATTTTTTACTCAACGGTAGTACTATTACACCGACATCGCAAATTGACACTAGTACTTTATTGTCACAAAATTTCCAGGCTTTCTGACGCACCAGTAAAAAGTTACAGCATTTCAATGTTGCAAACTTTGATAGTTATATTGCGCACAATATAAAAGTTAGTGAAATTTGAAGTTGCATCAGTGTTTCATTTTTTACTCAAGGGTAGCACTGCTTTACCGATATATCACATTGACAATAGTATACTATTGTCACAAAATTTCAAGGTTTTATGACGCACCAGTAAAAAGTTACAGCATTTCTATGTTGCAAACTTTGATTTTTGTATTTCTCACAGTCTAAAAGTTAGTGAATTTTGAAGTTGCTTCAGTGTTTCATTTTTTACTCAAGGGTAGCACTGTTTTACCGATATCTCAAATTGACAATAGCACTTTATTGTCACAAAATTGCAAGGTCTTATGAAGATCCAGTAAAAAGTTACAGCATTTCAATGTTGCAAACTTTGATAGTTATATTGCGCACAGTATAAAAGTTAGTGAAATTTGAAGTTGCATCAGTGTTTCGTTTTTTACTCAAGGGTAGCACTGTTATACCGATATCTCAAATTGACAATAGTATACTATTGTCACAAAATTTCAAGGTTTTATGACGCACCAGTAAAAAGTTACAGATTTTCAATGTTGCAAATTGTGATATTTAAATTACGCACAGAATAAAAGTTAGTGAATTTTGAAGTTGCATCAGTGTTTCATTTTTTACTCAATGGTAGCACTATTTTACCGATATATCAAATTGACAATAGCACTTTATTGTCACAAAATTTCAAGGTCTTATGAAGCTCTAGTAAAAAGTTACAGCATTTCAATGTTGCAAACTTTGATAGTTATATTGAGCAAAGTATAAAAGTTAGTGAAATTTGAAGTTGCATCAGTGTTTCATTTTTTACTCAAGGGTAGCACTGTTATACCGATATCTCAAATTGACAATAGTATACCATTGTCACAAAATTTCAAGGTTTTATGACGCACCAGTAAAAAGTTACAGCATTTCTATGTTTGCAAACTTTAATAGTTATATTTCTCACAGTCTAAAATTTAGTGAATTTTGAAGTTGCATCAGTGTTTCATTTTTTACTCAAGGGTAGCACTGTTTTACCAATATCTCAAATTGACAATAGCACTTTATTGTCACAAAATTTCAAGGTCTGATGAAGATCCAGTAAAAAGTTACAGCATTTCAATATTGCAAACTTTGATAGTTATATTGCGCACAGTATAAATGTTAGTGAAATTTGAAGTTGCATCAGTGTTTCATTTTTACTCAAAGGTAGCACTGTTATATCGATATCTCAAATTGACAATAGTATACTATTGTCACAAAATTTCAAGGTTTTAAGACGCACCAGTAAAAAGTTACAGCATTTCTATGTTGCAAACTTTAATAATTATATTTCTCACAGTCTAAAAGTTAGTGAATTTTGAAGTTGCATCAGTGTTTCATTTTTTACACAATGGTAGCACTGTTTTACCGATATCTCAAATTGACAATAGCACTTTATTGTCACAAAATTTCAAGGTCTTATGAAGGTCCAGTTAAAAGTTACAGCATTTCAATGTTGCAAACTTTGATAGTTATATTGCGCACAGTATAAAAGTTAGTGAAATTTGAAGTTGCATCAGTGTTTCATTTTTTACTCAAGGGTAGCACTGTTATACCGATATCTCAAATTGACAATAGTATACTATTGTCACAAAATTTCAAGGTTTTATGACGCACCAGTAAAAAGTTACAGAATTTCAATGTTGCAAACTGTGATAGTTATATTACGCACAGAATAAAAGTTAGTGAATTTTGAAGTTGCATCAGTGTTTCATTTTTACTGAAGAGTAGCACTGTTTTACCGATATCTCAAATTGACAGTAGCACTTTATTGTCACAAAATCTCAAGGTCTTATGAACTTCCAGTAAAAAGTTACAGGATTTCAATGTTGCAAACTTTGATAGTTATATTACGCACAGAATAAAAGTTAGTGAATTTTGAAGTTGCATCAGTGTTTCATTTTTTACTCAAAGGTAGCACGGTTATATCGATATCTCAAATTGACAATAGTGTACTATTGTCACAAAATTTCAAGTTTTTAAGACGCACCAGTAAAAAGTTACAGCATTTCTATGTTGCAAACTTTGATACTTTGATACTTGTATTGCGCACAGTACAAAAGTTAGTGAAATTTGAAGTTGCATCAGTGTTTCATTTTTTACTCAAAGGTAGCACTGTTATATCGATAACTCAAATTGACAAAAGTCTACTTTTGTCACAAAATTTCAAGGTTTTAAGACGCACCAGTAAAAAGTTACAGCATTTCTATGTTGCAAACTTTAATACTTATATTTCTCACAGTCTAAAAGTTAATGAATTTTGAAGTTGCATCAGTGTTTCATTTTTTACTCAATGGTAGCACTGTGTTACCGATATCTCAAATTGACAATAGCACTTTATTGTCACAAAATTTCAAGGTCTTATGAAGTTCCAGTAAAAAGTTACAGCATTTCCATATTGCAAACTTTGATAGTTATATTGCACACAGTGTAAAAGTTAGTGAAATTTGAAGTTGCATCAGTGTTTCATTTTTTACTCAAGGGTAGCACTGTTATACCGATATCTCAAATTGACAATAGTGTACTATTGTCACAAAATTTCAAGGTGTTATGACGCACCAGTAAACAGTTACAGCATTTCAATATTGCAAACTTTGATAATTATATTTCTCACAGTCTAAAAGTTAGTGAATTTTGAAGTTGCATCAGTGTTTAATTTTTTACTCAACGGTAGTACTATTATACCGACATCTCAAATTGACACTAGTACTTTATTGTCACAAAATTTCCAGGCTTTCTGACGCACCAGTAAAAGTTACAGCAGTTCAATGTTGCAAACTTTGATAATTATATTTCTCACAGTCTAAAATTTTGTGAATTTTGAAGTTGCATCAGTGTTTCATTTTTTACTCAACGGTAGTAATGTTATACCGACATCTCAAATTGACACCAGCACTTTATTGTCACAAAATTTCAAGGTCTTATGAAGCTCCAGTAAAAAGTTACAGCATTTCAATGTTGCAAACTGTGATAGTTATATTGCGCACAGTATAAAGGTTAGTGAAATTTGAAGTTGCATCAGTGTTTCATTTTTTACTCAAATGTAGCACTGTTATATCGATATCTCAAATTGACAATAGTGTACTATTGTCACAAAATTTCAAGGTTTTAAGACGCACCAGTAAAAAGTTACATCATTTCTATGTTGCAAACTTTAATAGTTATATTTCTCACAGTCTAAAATTTAGTGAATTTTGAAGTTGCATCAGTGTTTCAGTTTTTACTCAATGGTAGCACTGTGTTACCGATATCTCAAATTGACAATAGCACTTTATTGTCAAAAAATTTCAAGGTCTTATGAAGCTCCAGTAAAAAGTTACAGCATTTCAATGTTGCAAACTTTGATAGTTATATTGCACACAGTATAAAAGTTAGTGAATTCTGAAGTTGCATCAGTGTTTCATTTTTTACTCAATGGTAGCACTGTTTTACCGATATCTCAAAATGACAATAGCACTTTACTGTCACAAAATTTCAAGGTCTTATGAAGCTCCAGTAAATAGTTACAGCATTTCAATGTTGCAAACTTTGATAGTTATATTGCACACAGTATAAAATTTAGTGAAATTTGAAGTTGCATCAGTGTTTCATTTTTTACTCAAGGGTAGCACTGTTATACCGATATCTCAAATTGACAATAGTACTCTATTGTCACAGAATTTCAAGGTTTTATGACGCACCAGTAAAAAGTTACAGCAGTTCAATGTTGCAAACTTTGATAGTTATATTTCTCACAGCCTAAAATTTTGTGAATTTTGAAGTTGCATCTGTGTTTCATTTTTTACTCAAGGTTAGCACTGTTTTACCGATATCTCAAATTGACAATAGCACATTATTGTCACAAAATTTCAAGGTCTTATGAAGCTCCAGTAAAAAGTTACAGCATTTCAATGTTGCAAACTTTGATAGTTATATTACGCACAGAATAAAAGTTAGTGAATTTTGAAGTTGCATCAGTGTTTAATTTTTTACTCAACGGTAGTACTGTTATACCGACATCTCAAATTGACACCAGTACTTTGTCACAAAATTTCCAGGCTTTCTGAGGCACCAGTAAAAAGTTACAGCATTTCAATGTTGCAAACTTTGATAGTTATATTGCGCACAGTATAAAAGTTAGTGAATTTTGAGGCTGCATCTATGTTTCATTTTTTACTCAATGGAAGCACTGTTTTACCGATATCTCAAAATGATATTAGCACTTTATTGTTACAAAATTTCAAGGTCTTATGAAGCTATAGTAAAAAGTTACAGCATTTCAATGTTGCAAACTTTGATAGTTATATTGCGCACAGTATAAAAGTTAGTGAAATTTGAAGTTGCATCAGTGTTTCATTTTTTACTCAAAGGTAGCACTGTTATATCGATATCTCAAATTGACAATAGTATACTATTGTCACAAAATTTTAAGGTTTTCAGACGCACCAGTAAAAAGTAACAGCATTTCTATGTTGCAAACTTTAATAGTTATATTTCTCACAGTCTAAAATTTAGTGAATTTTGAAGTTGCATCAGTGTTTCATTTTTTACTCAATGGTAGCACTGTTTTACCGATATCTCAAATTGACAATAGCACTTTATTGTCACAAAATTTCCAGGCTTTCTGACGCACCAGTAAAAAGTTACAGCATTTCAATGTTGCAAACTTTGATAGTTATATTGCACACAGTATAAAATTTAGTGAAATTTGAAGTTGCATCAGTGTTTCATTTTTTACTCAAGGGTAGCACTGTTATACCGATATCTCAAATTGAAAATAGTATACTATTGTCACAAAATTTCAAGGTTTTATGACGCACCAGTAAAAAGTTACAGCATTTCAATGTTCCAAACTTTGATAGTTATATTACGCACAGAACAAAAGTTAGGGAATTTTGAATTTGCATCAGTGTTTCATTTTTTACACAAGGGTAGCACTGTTTTACCGATATCTCAAATTGACAATAGCACTTTATTGTCACAAAATTGCAAGGTCTTATGAAGATCCAGTAAAAAGTTACAGCATTTCAATATTGCAAACTTTGATAGTTATATTGCGCACAGTATAAAAGTTAGTGAATTTTTAAGTTCCATCAGTGTTTCATTTTTTACACAAAGGTAGCACTGTTTTACCGATATCTCAAATTGACAATAGTATACTATTGTCACAAAATTTCAAGATTTTATGACGCACCAGTAAAAAGTTACAGAACTTCAATGTTTCAAACTTTGATAGTTATATTACGCACAGAATAAAAGTTAGTGAATTTTGAAGTTGCATCAGTGTTTCATTTTTTACTCAAGGGTAGCACTGTTTTACCGATATCTCAAATTGACAATAGCACTTTATTGTCACAAAATTTTAAGGTCTTATGAAGCTCCAGTATAAAGTTACAGCATTTCAATGTTGCAAACTTTGATAGTTATATTGCGCACAGTATAAAAGTTAGTGAAATTTGAAGTTGCATCAGTGTTTCATTGTTTACTCAAGGGTAGCACTGTTATACTGATATATCAAATTGACAATAGTATACTATTGTCACAAAATTTCAAGGTTTTATGATGCACCAGTAAAAAGTTACAGCATTTCTATATTGCAAACTTTGATATTTGTATTTCTCACAGTCTAAAAGTTAGTGAAATTTGAAGTTGCATCAGTGTTTCATTTTTTACTCACGGGTAGCACTGTTATACCGATATCTCAAATTGACAATAGTATACTATTGTGACAAAATTTCAAGGTTTTATGTCGCACCAATAAAAAGTTACAGCATTTCAATGTTGCAAACTTTGATATTTATATTACGCACAGAATAAAAGTTAGTGAATTTTGAAGTTTCATCAGTGTTTAATTTTTTACTCAACGGTAGTTCTATTATACCGACATCTCAAATTGACACTAGTACTTTATTGTCACAAAATTTCCAGGCTTTCTGACGCACCAGTAAAAAGTTACAGCATTTCAATGTTGCAAACTTTGATAGTTATATTACGCACAGAATAAAAGTTAGTGAATTTTGAAGTTGCATCAGTGTTTAATTTTTTACTCAACGGTAGTACTGTTATACCGACATCTCAAATTGACACCAGTACTTTGTCACAAAATTTCCAGGCTTTCTGAGGCACCAGTAAAAAGTTACAGCATTTCAATGTTGCAAACTTTGATAGTTATATTGCGCACAGTATAAAAGTTAGTGAATTTTGAGGCTGCATCTGTGTTTCATTTTTTACTCAATGGAAGCACTGTTTTACCGATATCTCAAATTGACAATACCACTTTATTGTCACAAAATTGCAAGGTCTTATGAAGATCCAGTAAAAAGTTACAGCATTTCAATGTTGCAAACTTTGATAGTTATATTGCGCACAGTATAAAAGTTAGTGAATTTTTAAGTTCCATCAGTGTTTCATTTTTTACACAAAGGTAGCACTGTTATACCGATATCTCAAATTGACACTAGTATACTATTGTCACAAAATTTCAAGGTTTTATGACGCACCAGTAAAAAGTTACAGAACTTCAATGTTGCAAACTTTGATAGTTATAATACGCACAGAATAAAAGTTAGTGAATTTTGAAGTTGCATCAATGTTTCATTTTTTACTCAAGGGTAGCACTGTTTTACCGATATCTCAAATTGACAATAGCACTTTATTGTCACAAAATTTTAAGGTCTTATGAAGCTCCAGTAAAAAGTTACAGCATTTCAATGTTGCAAACTTTGATAGTTATATTGCGCACAGTATAAAAGTTAGTGAAATTTGAAGTTGCATCAGTGTTTCATTGTTTACTCAAGGGTAGCACTGTTATACTGATATATCAAATTGACAATAGTATACTATTGTCACAAAATTTCAAGGTTTTATGATGCACCAGTAAAAAGTTACAGCATTTCTATATTGCAAACTTTGATATTTGTATTTCTCACAGTCTAAAAGTTAGTGAATTTTGAAGTTGCATCAGTGTTTAATTTTTTACTCAAGGGTAGCACTGTTTTACCGATATCTCAAATTGACAATAGCACTTTATTATTACAAAATTTCAA
Source organism: Clusia tigrina (assembly GCA_920105625.2). Classification (NCBI taxonomy): domain Eukaryota; kingdom Metazoa; phylum Arthropoda; class Insecta; order Diptera; family Clusiidae; genus Clusia; species Clusia tigrina. The sequence continues at coordinate 202,027,135 of OV050030.1, read as the reverse complement.
GGTTTTATGTCGCACCAGTAAAAAGTTACAGCATTTCAATGTTGCAAACTTTGATAGTTATATTACGCACAGAATAAAAGTTAGTGAATTTTGAAGTTGCATCAGTGTTTAATTTTTCACTCAACGGTAGTACTGTTATACCGACATCTCAAATTGACACTAGTACTTTATTGTCACAAAATTTCCAGGCTTTCTGACGCACCAGTAAAAAGTTACAGCATTTCAATGTTGCAAACTTTGATAGTTATATTGCGCACAGTATAAAAGTTAGTGAAATTTGAAGTTGCATCAGTGTTTCATTTTTTACTCAAGGGTAGCACTGTTATACCGATATATCAAATTGACAATAGTATACTATTGTTACAAAATTTCAAGGTTTTATGACGCACCAGTAAAAATTTACAGCATTTCTATATTGCAAAATTTGATAGTTGTATTTCTCACAGTCTAAAAGTTAGTGAATTTTGAAGTTGCATCAGTGTTTCATTTTTTACTCAAGGGTAGCACTGTTTTACCGATATCTCAAATTGACAATAGCACTTTATTGTCACAAAATTGCAAGGTCTTATGAAGATCCAGTAAAAAGTTACAGCATTTCAATGTTGCAAACTTTGATAGTTATATTGCGCACAGTATAAAAGTTAGTGAAATTTGAAGTTGCATCAGTGTTTCATTTCATTTCATTTTCCTCAAGGGTAGCACTGTTATACCGATACCTCAAATTGACAATAGTATACTATTGTCACAATATATCAAGGTTTTATGACGCACCAGTAAAAAGTTACAGAATTTCAATGTTGCAAACTTTGATAGTTATATGACGCACAGAATAAAAGTTAGTGAATTTTGAAGTTGCATCAGTGTTTAATTTTTTACTCAACGGTAGTTCTATTATACCGACATCTCAAATTGACACTAGTACTTTATTGTCACAAAATTTCCAGGCTTTCTGACGCACCAGTAAAAAGTTACAGCATTTCAATGTTGCAAACTTTGATAGTTATATTGCGCACAGTATAAAAGTTAGTGAAATTTGAAGTTGCATCAATGTTTCATTGTTTACTCAAGGGTAGCACTGTTATACTGATATATCAAATTGACATTAGTATACTATTGTCACAAAATTTCAAGGTTTTATGATGCACCAGTAAAAAGTTACAGCATTTCTATATTGCAAACTTTGATATTTGTATTTCTCACAGTCTAAAAGTTAGTGAATTTTGAAGTTGCATCAGTGTTTAATTTTTTACTCAAGGGTAGCACTGTTTTACCGATATCTCAAATTGACAATAGCACTTTATTATTACAAAATTTCACGGTCTTATGTAGCTCCAGTAAAAAGTTACAGCATTACAATGTTGCAAACTTTGATAGTTATATTGCGCACAGTATAAAAGTTAGTGAAATTTGAAGTTGCATCAGTGTTTCATTTTTTACTCACGGGTAGCACTGTTATACCGATATCTCAAATTGACAATAGTATACTATTGTCACAAAATTTCAAGGTTTTATGTCGCACCAGTAAAAAGTTACAGCATTTCAATGTTGCAAACTTTGATAGTTATATTACGCACAGAATAAAAGTTAGTGAATTTTGAAGTTGCATCAGTGTTTAATTTTTCACTCAACGGTACTACTGTTATACCGACATCTCAAATTGACACTAGTACTTTATTGTCACAATATTTCCATGCTTTCTGACGCACCAGTAAAAAGTTACAGCATTTCAATGTTGCAAACTTTGATAGTTATATTGCGCACAGTATAAAAGTTAGTGAAATTTGAAGTTGCATCGGTGTTTCATTTTTTACTCAAGGGTAGCACTGTTTTACCGATATCTCAAATTGACAATAGAACTTTATTGTCACAAAATTTTAAGGTCTTATGAAGCTCCAGTAAAAAGTTACAGCATTTCAATGTTGCAAACTTTGATAGTTATATTGCGCACAGTATAAAATTAGTGAAATTTGAAGTTGCATCAGTGTTTCATTTTTTACTCACGGGTAGCACTGTTATACCGATATCTCAAATTGACAATAGTATACTATTGTCACAAAATTTCAAGGTTTTATGTCGCACCAGTAAAAAGTTACAGCATTTCAATGTTGCAAACTTTGATAGTTATATTACGCACAGAATAAAAGTTAGTGAATTTTGAAGTTGCATCAGTGTTTAATTTTTCACTCAACGGTTGTACTGTTATACCGACATCTCAAATTGACACTAGTACTTTATTGTCACAAAATTTCCAGGCTTTCTGACGCACCAGTAAAAAGTTACAGCATTTCAATGTTGCAAACTTTGATAGTTATATTGCGCACAGTATAAAAGTTAGTGAAATTTGAAGTTGCATCGGTGTTTCATTTTTTACTCAAGGGTAGCACTGTTATACCGATATATCAAATTGACAATAATATACTATTGTCACAAAATTTCAAGGTTTTATGACGCACCAGTAAAAAGTTACAGCATTTCTATGTTGCAAACTTTGATAGTTGTATTTCTCACAGTCTAAAAGTTAGTGAATTTTGAAGTTGCATCAGTGTTTCATTTTTTACTCAAGGGTAGCACTGTTTTACCGATATCTCAAATTGACAATAGCACTTTATTGTCACAAAATTGCAAGGTCTTATGAAGATCCAGTAAAAAGTTACAGCATTTCAATATTGCAAACTTTGATAGTTATATTGCGCACAGTATAAAAGTTAGTGAAATTTGAAGTTGCATCAGTGTTTCATTTTTTACTCAAGGGTAGCGCTGTTATACCGATACCTCAAATTGACAATAGTATACTATTGTCACAAAAATTTAAGGTTTTATGACGCACCAGTAAAAAGTTACAGCATTTCAATGTTGCAAACTTTGATAGTTATATTACACACAGAATAAAAGTTAGTGAATTTTGAAGTTGCATCAGTGTTTAATTTTTTACTCAACGGTAGTACTGTTATACCGACATCTCAAATTGACACTAGTACTTTATTGTCACAAAATTTCAAGGTTTTATGACGCACCAGTTAAAAGCAACAGCATTTCAATGTTGCAAACTTTGATAGTTATATTGCGCACAGTAAAAAAGTTAGTGAAATTTGTAGTTGCATCAGTGTTTCATTTTTTACTCAAGGGTAGCACTGTTATACCGATATATCAAATTGGCAACAGTATACTATTGTCACAAAATTTCAAGGTTTTATGACGCACCAGTAAAAAGTTACAGCATTTCTATGTTGCAAACCTTGATAGTTGTATTTCTCACAGTCTAAAAGTTAGTGAATTTTGAAGATGCATCAGTGTTTCATTTTTTACTCAAGGGTAGCACTGTTTTACCGATATCTCAAATTGACAATAGAACTTTATTGTCACAAAATTGCAAGGTCTTATGAAGATCCAGTAAAAAGTTACAGCATTTAAAATGTTGCAAACTTTGATAGTTATATTGCGCACAGTATAAAAGTTAGTGAAATTTGAAGTTGCATCAGTGTTTCATTTTTTATTCACGGGTAGCACTGTTATACCTATATCTCAAATTGACAATAGTATACTATTGTCACAAAATTTCAAGGTTTTAGGACGCACCAGTAAAAAGTTACAGCATTTCAATGTTGCAAACTTTGATAGTTATATTACGCACAGAATAAAAGTTAGTGAATTTTGAAGTTGCATCAGTGTTTAATTTTTTACTCAACGGTAGTACTATTATACCGACATCTCAAATTGACACTAGTACTTTATTGTCACAAAATTTCCAGGCTTTCTGACGCACCAGTAAAAAGTTACAGCATTTCAATGTTGCAAACTTTGATAGTTATATTGCGCACAGTACAAAAGTTAGTGAAATTTGAAGTTGCATCAGTGTTTCATTTATTACACAAGGGTAGCACTGTTATACCGATATATCAAATTGACAATAGTACACTATTATCACAAAATTTCAAGGTTTAATGACGCACCAGTAAAAAGTTACAGCATTTCTATGTTGCAAACTTTGATATTTGTATTTCTCACAGTCTAAAAGTTAGTGAATTTTGAAGTTGCAGCAGTGTTTCATTTTTTACTCAAGGGTAGCACTGTTTTACCGATATCTCAAATTGACAATAGCACTTTATTGTCACAAAATATCAAGGTTTTATGACGCACCAGTAAAAAGTTACAAAATTTCAATGTTGCAAACTTTGATAGTTATATGACGCACAGAATAAAAGTTAGTGAATTTTGAAGTTGCATCAGTGTTTAATTTTTTACTCAACGGTAGTACTGTTATATCGACATCTCAAATTGACACTAGTACTTTATTGTCACAAAATTTCAAGGTTTTATGACGCACCAGTTAAAAGCAACAGAATTTCAATGTTACAAACTTTAATAGTTATATTACGCACAGAATAAAAGTTAGTGAATTTTGAAGTTGCATCAGTGTTTAATTTTTTACTCAACGGTAGTACTGTTATACCGACATCTCAAATTGACAATAGCACTTTATTGTCACAAAATTTCCAGGTCTTATGAAGCTCCAGTAAAAAGTTACAGCATTTCAATGTTGCAAACTTTGATAGTTATATTGCGCACAGTATAAAAGTTAGTGAAATTTGAAGTTTCATCAGTGTCTCATTTTTTACTCAAGGGTAGCACTGTTTTACCGATATCTCAAATTGACAATAGCACTTTATTGTCACAAAATTTCAAGGTCTTATGAAGCTCCAGTAAAAAGTTACAGCATTTCAATGTTGCAAACTTTGATAGTTATATTGCGCACAGTATAAAAGTTAGTGAAATTTGAAGTTGCATCAGTTTTTCATTTTTTACTCACGGGTAGCACTGTTATACCGATATCTCAAATTGACAATAGTATACTATTGTCACAAAATTTTAAGGTTTTATGACGCACCAGTAAAAAGTTACAGCATTTCAATGTTGCAAACTTTGATAGTTATATTACACACAGAATAAAAGTTAGTGAATTTTGAAGTTGCATCAGTGTTTAATTTTTTACTCAACGGTAGTACTGTTATACCGACATCTCAAATTGACACTAGTACTTTATTGTCACAAAATTTCAAGGTTTTATGACGCACCAGTTAAAAGCAACAGCATTTCAATGTTGCAAACTTTGATAGTTATATTACACACAGTATAAAAGTTAGTGAAATTTGAAGTTGCATCAGTGTTTCATTTTTTACTCAAGGGTAGCACTGTTATACCGATATATCAAATTGACAATAGTATACTATTGTCACAAAATTTCAAGGTTTAATGACGCACCAGTAAAAAGTTACAGCATTTCTATGTTGCAAACTTTGATATTTGTATTTCTCACAGTCTAAAAGTTAGTGAATTTTGAAGTTGCATCCGTGTTTAATTTTTACTCAAGGGTAGCACTGTTTTACCGATATCTCAAATTGACAATAGCACTTTATTGTCACAAAATTTCAAGGTCTTATGAAGCTCCAGTAAAAAGTTACAGCATTTCAATGTTGCAAACTTTGATAGTTATATTACGCACAGTATAAAAGTTAGTGAATTTTGAAGTTGCATCAGAGTTTCATTTTTTACTCAAGGGTAGCACTGTTTTACCGATATCTCAAATTGACAATAGCACTTTATTGTCACAAAATATCGAGGTTTTATGACGCACCAGTAAAAAGTTACAGCATTTCTATGTTGCAAACTTTGATAGTTGTATTTCTCAAAGTCTAAAAGTTAGTGAATTTTGAAGATGCATCAGTGTTTCATTTTTTACTCAAGGGTAGCACTGTTTTACCGATATCTCAAATTGACAATAGCACTTTATTGTCACAAAATTTCAAGGTCTTATGAAGCTCCTGTAAAAAGTTACAGCATTTCAATGTTGCAAACTTTGATAGTTCTATTGCGCACAGTATAAAAGTTAGTGAAATTTGAAGTTGCATCAGTGTTTCATTTTTTATTCACGGGTAGCACTGTTATACCTATATCTCAAATTGACAATAGTATACTATTGTCACAAAATTTCAAGGTTTTAGGACGCACCAGTAAAAAGTTACAGCATTTCAATGTTGCAAACTTTGATAGTTATATTACTCACAGTATAAAAGTTAGTGAATTTTAAAGTTGCATCAGAGTTTCATTTTTTACTCAAGGGTAGCACTGTTTTACCGATATCTCAAATTGACAATAGCACTTTATTGTCACAAAATATCAAGGTTTTATGACGCACCAGTAAAAAGTTACAGCATTTCTATGTTGCAAACTTTGATAGTTGTATTTCTCACAGTCTAAAAGTTAGTGAATTTTGAAGTTGCATCATTGTTTCATTTTTTACTCAAGGGTAGCACTGTTTTACCGATATCTCAAATTGACAATAGCACTTTATTGTCACAAAATTTCAAGGTCTTATGAAGCTCCAGTAAAAAATTACAGCATTTCAATATTGCAAACTTTGATAGTTATATTGCGCACAGTATAAAAGTTAGTGAAATTTGAAGTTGCATCAGTGTTTCATTTTTTATTCACGGGTAGCACTGTTATACCTATATCTCAAATTGACAATAGTATACTATTGTCACAAAATTTCAAGGTTTTAGGACGCACCAGTAAAAAGTTACAGCATTTCAATGTTGCAAACTTTGATAGTTATATTACGCACAGAATAAAAGTTAGTGAATTTTGAAGTTGCATCAGTGTTTAATTTTTTACTCAACGGTAGTACTGTTATACCGACATCTCAAATAGACAATAGCACTTTATTGTCACAAAATTTCCAGGTCTTATGAAGCTCCAGTAAAAAGTTACAGCATTTCAATGTTGCAAACTTTGATAGTTATATTGCGCACAGTATAAAAGTTAGTGAAATTTGAAGTTTCATCAGTTTTTCATTTTTTACTCACGGGTAGCACTGTTATACCGATATCTCAAATTGACAATAGTATACTATTGTCACAAAATTTTAAGGTTTTATGACGCACCAGTAAAAAGTTACAGCATTTCAATGTTGCAAACTTTGATAGTTATATTACGCACAGAATAAAAGTTAGTGAATTTTGAAGTTGCATCAGTGTTTAATTTTTTACTCAACGGTAGTACTGTTATACCGACATCTCAAATTGACAATAGCACTTTATTGTCACAAAATTTCCAGGTCTTATGAAGCTCCAGTAAAAAGTTACAGCATTTCAATGTTGCAAACTTTGATAGTTATATTGCGCACAGTATAAAAGTTAGTGAAATTTGAAGTTTCATCAGTGTCTCATTTTTTACTCAAGGGTAGCACTGTTTTACCGATATCTCAAATTGACAATAGCACTTTATTGTCACAAAATTTCAAGGTCTTATGAAGCTCCAGTAAAAAGTTACAGCATTTCAATGTTGCAAACTTTGATAGTTATATTGCGCACAGTATAAAAGTTAGTGAAATTTGAAGTTGCATCAGTTTTTCATTTTTTACTCACGGGTAGCACTGTTATACCGATATCTCAAATTGACAATAGTATACTATTGTCACAAAATTTGAAGGTTTTATGACGCACCAGTAAAAAGTTACAGCATTTCAATGTTGCAAACTTTGATAGTTATATTACACACAGAATAAAAGTTAGTGAATTTTGAAGTTGCATCAGTGTTTAATTTTTTACTCAACGGTAGTACTGTTATACCGACATCTCAAATTGACACTAGTACTTTATTGTCACAAAATTTCAAGGTTTTATGACGCACCAGTTAAAAGCAACGGCATTTCAATGTTGCAAACTTTGATAGTTATATTACACACAGTATAAAAGTTAGTGAAATTTGAAGTTGCATCAGTGTTTCATTTTTTACTCAAGGGTAGCACTGTTATACCGATATATCAAATTGACAATAGTATACTATTGTCACAAAATTTCAAGGTTTAATGACGCACCAGTAAAAAGTTACAGCATTTCTATGTTGCAAACTTTGATATTTGTATTTCTCACAGTCTAAAAGTTAGTGAATTTTGAAGTTGCATCCGTGTTTAATTTTTACTCAAGGGTAGCACTGTTTTACCGATATCTCAAATTGACAATAGCACTTTATTGTCACAAAATTTCAAGGTCTTATGAAGCTCCAGTAAAAAGTTACAGCATTTCAATGTTGCAAACTTTGATAGTTATATTACTCACAGTATAAAAGTTAGTGAATTTTGAAGTTGCATCAGAGTTTCATTTTTTACTCAAGGGTAGCACTGTTTTACCGATATCTCAAATTGACAATAGCACTTTATTGTCACAAAATATCGAGGTTTTATGACGCACCAGTAAAAAGTTACAGCATTTCTATGTTGCAAACTTTGATAGTTGTATTTCTCAAAGTCTAAAAGTTAGTGAATTTTGAAGATGCATCAGTGTTTCATTTTTTACTCAAGGGTAGCACTGTTTTACCGATATCTCAAATTGACAATAGCACTTTATTGTCACAAAATTTCAAGGTCTTATGAAGCTCCTGTAAAAAGTTACAGCATTTCAATGTTGCAAACTTTGATAGTTCTATTGCGCACAGTATAAAAGTTAGTGAAATTTGAAGTTGCATCAGTGTTTCATTTTTTATTCACGGGTAGCACTGTTATACCTATATCTCAAATTGACAATAGTATACTATTGTCACAAAATTTCAAGGTTTTAGGACGCACCAGTAAAAAGTTACAGCATTTCAATGTTGCAAACTTTGATAGTTATATTACTCACAGTATAAAAGTTAGTGAATTTTGAAGTTGCATCAGAGTTTCATTTTTTACTCAAGGGTAGCACTGTTTTACCGATATCTCAAATTGACAATAGCACTTTATTGTCACAAAATATCAAGGTTTTATGACGCACCAGTAAAAAGTTACAGCATTTCTATGTTGCAAACTTTGATAGTTGTATTTCTCACAGTCTAAAAGTTAGTGAATTTTGAAGTTGCATCATTGTTTCATTTTTTACTCAAGGGTAGCACTGTTTTACCGATATCTCAAATTGACAATAGCACTTTATTGTCACAAAATTTCAAGGTCTTATGAAGCTCCAGTAAAAAATTACAGCATTTCAATATTGCAAACTTTGATAGTTATATTGCGCACAGTATAAAAGTTAGTGAAATTTGAAGTTGCATCAGTGTTTCATTTTTTATTCACGGGTAGCACTGTTATACCTATATCTCAAATTGACAATAGTATACTATTGTCACAAAATTTCAAGGTTTTAGGACGCACCAGTAAAAAGTTACAGCATTTCAATGTTGCAAACTTTGATAGTTATATTACGCACAGAATAAAAGTTAGTGAATTTTGAAGTTGCATCAGTGTTTAATTTTTTACTCAACGGTAGTACTATTATACCGACATCTCAAATTGACACTAGTACTTTATTGTCACAAAATTTCCAGGCTTTCTGACGCACCAGTAAAAAGTTACAGCATTTCTATGTTGCAAACTTTGATAGTTGTATTTCTCACAGTCTAAAAGTTAGTGAATTTTGAAGTTGCATCAGTGTTTCATTTTTTACTCAAGGGTAGCACTGTTTTACCGATATCTCAAATTGACAAAAGCACTTTATTGTCACAAAATTGCAAGGTCTTATGAAGATCCAGTAAAAAGTTACAGCATTTAAAATGTTGCAAACTTTGATAGTTATATTGCGCACAGTATAAAAGTTAGTGAAATTTGAAGTTGCATCAGTGTTTTATTTTTACTCAAGGGTAGGACTGTTATACCGATATCTCAAATTGACAATAGTATACTATTGTCACAAAATTTCAAGGTTTTATGACGCACTAGTAGAAAGTTACCGAATTTCCATGTTGCAAACTTTGATAGTTATATTACGCACAGAATAAAAGTTAGTGAATTTTGAAGTTGCATCAGTGTTTAATTTTTTACTCAACGGTAGTACTATTATACCGACATCTCAAATTGACACTAGTACTTTATTGTCACAAAATTTCCAGGCTTTCTGACGCACCAGTAAAAAGTTACAGCATTTCAATGTTGCAAACTTTGATAGTTATATTGCGCACAGTATAAAAGTTAGTGAAATTTGAAGTTGCATCAGTGTTTCATTTTTTACTCAAGGGTAGCACTGTTATACCGATATATCAAATTGACAATAGTACACTATTGTCACAAAATTTCAAGGTTTAATGACGCACTAGTAAAAAGTTACAGCATTTCAATGTTGCAAACTTTGATATTTGTATTTCTCACAGTCTAAAAGTTAGTGAATTTTGAAGTTGCAGCAGTGTTTCATTTTTTACTCAAGGGTAGCACTGTTTTACCGATATCTCAAATTGACAATAGCACTTTATTGTCACAAAATATCAAGGTTTTATGACGCACCAGTAAAAAGTTACAAAATTTCAATATTGCAAACTTTGATAGTTATATGACGCACAGAATAAAAGTTAGTGAATTTTGAAGTTGCATCAGTGTTTAATTTTTTACTCAACGGTAGTACTGTTATATCGACATCTCAAATTGACACTAGTACTTTATTGTCACAAAATTTCAAGGTTTTATGACGCACCAGTTAAAAGCAACAGAATTTCAATGTTACAAACTTTAATAGTTATATTACGCACAGAATAAAAGTTAGTGAATTTTGAAGTTGCATCCGTGTTTAATTTTTTACTCAACGGTAGTACTGTTATACCGACATCTCAAATTGACAATAGCACTTTATTGTCACAAAATTTCCAGGTCTTATGAAGCTCCAGTAAAAAGTTACAGCATTTCAATGTTGCAAACTTTGATAGTTATATTGCGCACAGTATAAAAGTTAGTGAAATTTGAAGTTTCATCAGTTTTTCATTTTTTACTCACGGGTAGCACTGTTATACCGATATCTCAAATTGACAATAGTATACTATTGTCACAAAATTTTAAGGTTTTATGACGCACCAGTAAAAAGTTACAGCATTTCAATGTTGCAAACTTTGATAGTTATATTACACACAGAATAAAAGTTAGTGAATTTTGAAGTTGCATCAGAGTTTCATTTTTTACTCAAGGGTAGCACTGTTTTACCGATATCTCAAATTGACAATAGCACTTTATTGTCACAAAATATCAAGGTTTTATGACGCACCAGTAAAAAGTTACAGCATTTCTATGTTGCAAACTTTGATAGTTGTATTTCTCACAGTCTAAAAGTTAGTGAATTTTGAAGTTGCATCATTGTTTCATTTTTTACTCAAGGGTAGCACTGTTTTACCGATATCTCAAATTGACAATAGCACTTTATTGTCACAAAATTTCAAGGTCTTATGAAGCTCCTGTAAAAAGTTACAGCATTTCAATGTTGCAAACTTTGATAGTTCTATTGCGCACAGTATAAAAGTTAGTGAAATTTGAAGTTGCATCAGTGTTTCATTTTTTATTCACGGGTAGCACTGTTATACCTATATCTCAAATTGACAATAGTATACTATTGTCACAAAATTTTAAGGTTTTAGGACGCACCAGTAAAAAGTTACAGCATTTCAATGTTGCAAACTTTGATAGTTATATTACTCACAGTATAAAAGTTAGTGAATTTTGAAGTTGCATCAGAGTTTCATTTTTTACTCAAGGGTAGCACTGTTTTACCGATATCTCAAATTGACAATAGCACTTTATTGTCACAAAATATCAAGGTTTTATGACGCACCAGTAAAAAGTTACAGCATTTCTATGTTGCAAACTTTGATAGTTGTATTTCTCACAGTCTAAAAGTTAGTGAATTTTGAAGTTGCATCATTGTTTCATTTTTTACTCAAGGGTAGCACTGTTTTACCGATATCTCAAATTGACAATAGCACTTTATTGTCACAAAATTTCAAGGTCTTATGAAGCTCCAGTAAAAAATTACAGCATTTCAATATTGCAAACTTTGATAGTTATATTGCGCACAGTATAAAAGTTAGTGAAATTTGAAGTTGCATCAGTGTTTCATTTTTTATTCACGGGTAGCACTGTTATACCTATATCTCAAATTGACAATAGTATACTATTGTCACAAAATTTCAAGGTTTTAGGACGCACCAGTAAAAAGTTACAGCATTTCAATGTTGCAAACTTTGATAGTTATATTACGCACAGAATAAAAGTTAGTGAATTTTGAAGTTGCATCAGTGTTTAATTTTTTACTCAACGGTAGTACTATTATACCGACATCTCAAATTGACACTAGTACTTTATTGTCACAAAATTTCCAGGCTTTCTGACGCACCAGTAAAAAGTTACAGCATTTCTATGTTGCAAACTTTGATAGTTGTATTTCTCACAGTCTAAAAGTTAGTGAATTTTGAAGTTGCATCATTGTTTCATTTTTTACTCAAGGGTAGCACTGTTTTACCGATATCTCAAATTGACAATAGCACTTTATTGTCACAAAATTTCAAGGTCTTATGAAGCTCCAGTAAAAAATTACAGCATTTCAATATTGCAAACTTTGATAGTTATATTGCGCACAGTATAAAAGTTAGTGAAATTTGAAGTTGCATCAGTGTTTCATTTTTTATTCACGGGTAGCACTGTTATACCTGTATCTCAAATTGACAATAGTATACTATTGTCACAAAATTTCAAGGTTTTAGGACGCACCAGTAAAAAGTTACAGCATTTCAATGTTGCAAACTTTGATAGTTATATTACGCACAGAATAAAAGTTAGTGAATTTTGAAGTTGCATCAGTGTTTAATTTTTTACTCAACGGTAGTACTATTATACCGACATCTCAAATTGACACTAGTACTTTATTGTCACAAAATTTCCAGGCTTTCTGACGCACCAGTAAAAAGTTACAGCATTTCTATGTTGCAAACTTTGATAGTTGTATTTCTCACAGTCTAAAAGTTAGTGAATTTTGAAGTTGCATCAGTGTTTCATTTTTTACTCAAGGGTAGCACTGTTTTACCGATATCTCAAATTGACAATAGCACTTTATTGTCACAAAATTGCAAGGTCTTATGAAGATCCAGTAAAAAGTTACAGCATTTAAAATGTTGCAAACTTTGATAGTTATATTGCGCACAGTATAAAAGTTAGTGAAATTTGAAGTTGCATCAGTGTTTCATTTTTACTCAAGGGTAGGACTGTTATACCGATATCTCAAATTGACAATAGTATACTATTGTCACAAAATTTCAAGGTTTTATGACGCACTAGTAGAAAGTTACCGAATTTCCATGTTGCAAACTTTGATAGTTATATTACGCACAGAATAAAAGTTAGTGAATTTTGAAGTTGCATCAGTGTTTAATTTTTTACTCAACGGTAGTACTATTATACCGACATCTCAAATTGACACTAGTACTTTATTGTCACAAAATTTCCAGGCTTTCTGACGCACCAGTAAAAAGTTACAGCATTTCAATGTTGCAAACTTTGATAGTTATATTGCGCACAGTATAAAAGTTAGTGAAATTTGAAGTTGCATCAGTGTTTCATTTTTTACTCAAGGGTAGCACTGTTATACCGATATATCAAATTGACAATAGTGTACTATTGTCACAAAATTTCAAGGTTTAATGACGCACTAGTAAAAAGTTACAGCATTTCAATGTTGCAAACTTTGATATTTGTATTTCTCACAGTCTAAAAGTTAGTGAATTTTGAAGTTGCAGCAGTGTTTCATTTTTTACTCAAGGGTAGCACTGTTTTACCGATATCTCAAATTGACAATAGCACTTTATTGTCACAAAATATCAAGGTTTTATGACGCACCAGTAAAAAGTTACAAAATTTCAATATTGCAAACTTTGATAGTTATATGACGCACAGAATAAAAGTTAGTGAATTTTGAAGTTGCATCAGTGTTTAATTTTTTACTCAACGGTAGTACTGTTATATCGACATCTCAAATTGACACTAGTACTTTATTGTCACAAAATTTCAAGGTTTTATGACGCACCAGTTAAAAGCAACAGAATTTCAATGTTACAAACTTTAATAGTTATATTACGCACAGAATAAAAGTTAGTGAATTTTGAAGTTGCATCCGTGTTTAATTTTTTACTCAACGGTAGTACTGTTATACCGACATCTCAAATTGACAATAGCACTTTATTGTCACAAAATTTCCAGGTCTTATGAAGCTCCAGTAAAAAGTTACAGCATTTCAATGTTGCAAACTTTGATAGTTATATTGCGCACAGTATAAAAGTTAGTGAAATTTGAAGTTTCATCAGTTTTTCATTTTTTACTCACGGGTAGCACTGTTATACCGATATCTCAAATTGACAATAGTATACTATTGTCACAAAATTTTAAGGTTTTATAACGCACCAGTAAAAAGTTACAGCATTTCAATGTTGCAAACTTTGATAGTTATATTACACACAGAATAAAAGTTAGTGAATTTTGAAGTTGCATCAGAGTTTCATTTTTTACTCAAGGGTAGCACTGTTTTACCGATATCTCAAATTGACAATAGCACTTTATTGTCACAAAATATCAAGGTTTTATGACGCACCAGTAAAAAGTTACAGCATTTCTATGTTGCAAACTTTGATAGTTGTATTTCTCACAGTCTAAAAGTTAGTGAATTTTGAAGTTGCATCATTGTTTCATTTTTTACTCAAGGGTAGCACTGTTTTACCGATATCTCAAATTGACAATAGCACTTTATTGTCACAAAATTTCAAGGTCTTATGAAGCTCCTGTAAAAAGTTACAGCATTTCAATGTTGCAAACTTTGATAGTTCTATTGCGCACAGTATAAAAGTTAGTGAAATTTTAAGTTGCATCAGTGTTTCATTTTTTATTCACGGGTAGCACTGTTATACCTATATCTCAAATTGACAATAGTATACTATTGTCACAAAATTTCAAGGTTTTAGGACGCACCAGTAAAAAGTTACAGCATTTCAATGTTGCAAACTTTGATAGTTATATTACTCACAGTATAAAAGTTAGTGAATTTTGAAGTTGCATCAGAGTTTCATTTTTTACTCAAGGGTAGCACTGTTTTACCGATATCTCAAATTGACAATAGCACTTTATTGTCACAAAATATCAAGGTTTTATGACGCACCAGTAAAAAGTTACAGCATTTCTATGTTGCAAACTTTGATAGTTGTATTTCTCACAGTCTAAAAGTTAGTGAATTTTGAAGTTGCATCATTGTTTCATTTTTTACTCAAGGGTAGCACTGTTTTACCGATATCTCAAATTGACAATAGCACTTTATTGTCACAAAATTTCAAGGTCTTATGAAGCTCCAGTAAAAAATTACAGCATTTCAATATTGCAAACTTTGATAGTTATATTGCGCACAGTATAAAAGTTAGTGAAATTTGAAGTTGCATCAGTGTTTCATTTTTTATTCACGGGTAGCACTGTTATACCTATATCTCAAATTGACAATAGTATACTATTGTCACAAAATTTCAAGGTTTTAGGACGCACCAGTAAAAAGTTACAGCATTTCAATGTTGCAAACTTTGATAGTTATATTACGCACAGAATAAAAGTTAGTGAATTTTGAAGTTGCATCAGTGTTTAATTTTTTACTCAACGGTAGTACTATTATACCGACATCTCAAATTGACACTAGTACTTTATTGTCACAAAATTTCCAGGCTTTCTGACGCACCAGTAAAAAGTTACAGCATTTCTATGTTGCAAACTTTGATAGTTGTATTTCTCACAGTCTAAAAGTTAGTGAATTTTGAAGTTGCATCATTGTTTCATTTTTTACTCAAGGGTAGCACTGTTTTACCGATATCTCAAATTGACAATAGCACTTTATTGTCACAAAATTTCAAGGTCTTATGAAGCTCCAGTAAAAAATTACAGCATTTCAATATTGCAAACTTTGATAGTTATATTGCGCACAGTATAAAAGTTAGTGAAATTTGAAGTTGCATCAGTGTTTCATTTTTTATTCACGGGTAGCACTGTTATACCTATATCTCAAATTGACAATAGTATACTATTGTCACAAAATTTCAAGGTTTTAGGACGCACCAGTAAAAAGTTACAGCATTTCAATGTTGCAAACTTTGATAGTTATATTACGCACAGAATAAAAGTTAGTGAATTTTGAAGTTGCATCAGTGTTTAATTTTTTACTCAACGGTAGTACTATTATACCGACATCTCAAATTGACACTAGTACTTTATTGTCACAAAATTTCCAGGCTTTCTGACGCACCAGTAAAAAGTTACAGCATTTCTATGTTGCAAACTTTGATAGTTGTATTTCTCACAGTCTAAAAGTTAGTGAATTTTGAAGTTGCATCAGTGTTTCATTTTTTACTCAAGGGTAGCACTGTTTTACCGATATCTCAAATTGACAATAGCACTTTATTGTCACAAAATTGCAAGGTCTTATGAAGATCCAGTAAAAAGTTACAGCATTTAAAATGTTGCAAACTTTGATAGTTATATTGCGCACAGTATAAAAGTTAGTGAAATTTGAAGTTGCATCAGTGTTTCATTTTTACTCAAGGGTAGGACTGTTATACCGATATCTCAAATTGACAATAGTATACTATTGTCACAAAATTTCAAGGTTTTATGACGCACTAGTAGAAAGTTACCGAATTTCCATGTTGCAAACTTTGATAGTTATATTACGCACAGAATAAAAGTTAGTGAATTTTGAAGTTGCATCAGTGTTTAATTTTTTACTCAACGGTAGTACTATTATACCGACATCTCAAATTGACACTAGTACTTTATTGTCACAAAATTTCCAGGCTTTCTGACGCACCAGTAAAAAGTTACAGCATTTCAATGTTGCAAACTTTGATAGTTATATTGCGCACAGTATAAAAGTTAGTGAAATTTGAAGTTGCATCAGTGTTTCATTTTTTACTCAAGGGTAGCACTGTTATACCGATATATCAAATTGACAATAGTACACTATTGTCACAAAATTTCAAGGTTTAATGACGCACTAGTAAAAAGTTACAGCATTTCAATGTTGCAAACTTTGATATTTGTATTTCTCACAGTCTAAAAGTTAGTGAATTTTGAAGTTGCAGCAGTGTTTCATTTTTTACTCAAGGGTAGCACTGTTTTACCGATATCTCAAATTGACAATAGCACTTTATTGTCACAAAATATCAAGGTTTTATGACGCACCAGTAAAAAGTTACAAAATTTCAATATTGCAAACTTTGATAGTTATATGACGCACAGAATAAAAGTTAGTGAATTTTGAAGTTGCATCAGTGTTTAATTTTTTACTCAACGGTAGTACTGTTATATCGACATCTCAAATTGACACTAGTACTTTATTGTCACAAAATTTCAAGGTTTTATGACGCACCAGTTAAAAGCAACAGAATTTCAATGTTACAAACTTTAATAGTTATATTACGCACAGAATAAAAGTTAGTGAATTTTGAAGTTGCATCCGTGTTTAATTTTTTACTCAACGGTAGTACTGTTATACCGACATCTCAAATTGACAATAGCACTTTATTGTCACAAAATTTCCAGGTCTTATGAAGCTCCAGTAAAAAGTTACAGCATTTCAATGTTGCAAACTTTGATAGTTATATTGCGCACAGTATAAA
This sequence comes from Clusia tigrina, assembly GCA_920105625.2. Lineage (NCBI taxonomy): Eukaryota > Metazoa > Arthropoda > Insecta > Diptera > Clusiidae > Clusia > Clusia tigrina. The sequence continues at coordinate 202,009,660 of OV050030.1, read as the reverse complement.
AGTTAGTGAAATTTGAAGTTTCATCAGTTTTTCATTTTTTACTCACGGGTAGCACTGTTATACCGATATCTCAAATTGACAATAGTATACTATTGTCACAAAATTTTAAGGTTTTATGACGCACCAGTAAAAAGTTACAGCATTTCAATGTTGCAAACTTTGATAGTTATATTACACACAGAATAAAAGTTAGTGAATTTTGAAGTTGCATCAGTGTTTAATTTTTTACTCAACGGTAGTACTGTTATACCGACATCTCAAATTGACAATAGCACTTTATTGTCACAAAATTTCCAGGTCTTATGAAGCTCCAGTAAAAAGTTACAGCATTTCAATGTTGCAAACTTTGATAGTTATATTGCGCACAGTATAAAAGTTAGTGAAATTTTAAGTTTCATCAGTGTTTCATTTTTTACTCAAGGGTAGCACTGTTTTACCGGTATCTCAAATTGACAATAGCACTTTATTGTCACAAAATTTCTAGGTCTTATGAAGCTCCAGTAAAAAGTTACAGCATTTCAATGTTGCAAACTTTGATAGTTATATTGCGCACAGTATAAAAGTTAGTGAAATTTGAAGTTGCATCAGTTTTTCATTTTTTACTCACGGGTAGCACTGTTATACCGATATCTCAAATTGACAATAGTATACTATTGTCACAAAATTTTAAGGTTTTATGACGCACCAGTAAAAAGTTACAGCATTTCAATGTTGCAAACTTTGATAGTTATATTACACACAGAATAAAAGTTAGTGAATTTTGAAGTTGCATCAGTGTTTAATTTTTTACTCAACGGTAGTACTGTTATACCGCCATCTCAAATTGACACTAGTACTTTATTGTCACAAAATTTCAAGGTTTTATGACGCACCAGTTAAAAGCAACAGCATTTCAATGTTGCAAACTTTGATAGTTATATTACACACAGTATAAAAGTTAGTGAAATTTGAAGTTGCATCAGTGTTTCATTTTTTACTCAAGGGTAGCACTGTTATACCGATATATCAGATTGACAATAGTATACTATTGTCACAAAATTTCAAGGTTTAATGACGCACCAGTAAAAAGTTACAGCATTTCTATGTTGCAAACTTTGATATTTGTATTTCTCACAGTCTAAAAGTTAGTGAATTTTGAAGTTGCATCAGTGTTTAATTTTTACTCAAGGGTAGCACTGTTTTACCGATATCTCAAATTGACAATAGCACTTTATTGTCACAAAATTTCAAGGTCTTATGAAGCTCCAGTAAAAAATTACAGCATTTCAATGTTGCAAACTTTGATAGTTATATTACTCACAGTATAAAAGTTAGTGAATTTTGAAGTTGCATCAGAGTTTCATTTTTCACTCAAGGGTAGCACTGTTTTACCGATATCTCAAATTGACAATAGTACTTTATTGTCACAAAATTTCCAGGCTTTCTGACGCACCAGTAAAAAGTTACAGCATTTCTATGTTGCAAACTTTGATAGTTGTATTTCTCACAGTCTAAAAGTTAGTGAATTTTGAAGTTGCATCAGTGTTTCATTTTTTACTCAAGGGTAGCACTGTTTTACCGATATCTCAAATTGACAATAGCACTTTATTGTCACAAAATTGCAAGGTCTTATTTAAGATCCAGTAAAAAGTTACAGCATTTAAAATGTTGCAAACTTTGATAGTTATATTGCGCACAGTATAAAAGTTAGTGAAATTTGAAGTTGCATCAGTGTTTCATTTTTACTCAAGGGTAGGACTGTTATACCGATATCTCAAATTGACAATAGTATACTATTGTCACAAAATTTCAAGGTTTTATGACGCACTAGTAGAAAGTTACCGAATTTCCATGTTGCAAACTTTGATAGTTATATTACGCACAGAATAAAAGTTAGTGAATTTTGAAGTTGCATCAGTGTTTAATTTTTTACTCAACGGTAGTACTATTATACCGACATCTCAAATTGACACTAGTACTTTATTGTCACAAAATTTCCAGGCTTTCTGACGCACCAGTAAAAAGTTACAGCATTTCAATGTTGCAAACTTTGATAGTTATATTGCGCACAGTATAAAAGTTAGTGAAATTTGAAGTTGCATCAGTGTTTCATTTTTTACTCAAGGGTAGCACTGTTATACCGATATATCAAATTGACAATAGTACACTATTGTCACAAAATTTCAAGGTTTAATGACGCACTAGTAAAAAGTTACAGCATTTCAATGTTGCAAACTTTGATATTTGTATTTCTCACAGTCTAAAAGTTAGTGAATTTTGAAGTTGCAGCAGTGTTTCATTTTTTACTCAAGGGTAGCACTGTTTTACCGATATCTCAAATTGACAATAGCACTTTATTGTCACAAAATATCAAGGTTTTATGACGCACCAGTAAAAAGTTACAAAATTTCAATATTGCAAACTTTGATAGTTATATGACGCACAGAATAAAAGTTAGTGAATTTTGAAGTTGCATCAGTGTTTAATTTTTTACTCAACGGTAGTACTGTTATATCGACATCTCAAATTGACACTAGTACTTTATTGTCACAAAATTTCAAGGTTTTATGACGCACCAGTTAAAAGCAACAGAATTTCAATGTTACAAACTTTAATAGTTATATTACGCACAGAATAAAAGTTAGTGAATTTTGAAGTTGCATCCGTGTTTAATTTTTTACTCAACGGTAGTACTGTTATACCGACATCTCAAATTGACAATAGCACTTTATTGTCACAAAATTTCCAGGTCTTATGAAGCTCCAGTAAAAAGTTACAGCATTTCAATGTTGCAAACTTTGATAGTTATATTGCGCACAGTATAAAAGTTAGTGAAATTTGAAGTTTCATCAGTTTTTCATTTTTTACTCACGGGTAGCACTGTTATACCGATATCTCAAATTGACAATAGTATACTATTGTCACAAAATTTTAAGGTTTTATGACGCACCAGTAAAAAGTTACAGCATTTCAATGTTGCAAACTTTGATAGTTATATTACACACAGAATAAAAGTTAGTGAATTTTGAAGTTGCATCAGTGTTTAATTTTTTACTCAACGGTAGTACTGTTATACCGACATCTCAAATTGACAATAGCACTTTATTGTCACAAAATTTCCAGGTCTTATGAAGCTCCAGTAAAAAGTTACAGCATTTCAATGTTGCAAACTTTGATAGTTATATTGCGCACAGTATAAAAGTTAGTGAAATTTTAAGTTTCATCAGTGTTTCATTTTTTACTCAAGGGTAGCACTGTTTTACCGGTATCTCAAATTGACAATAGCACTTTATTGTCACAAAATTTCAAGGTCTTATGAAGCTCCAGTAAAAAGTTACAGCATTTCAATGTTGCAAACTTTGATAGTTATATTGCGCACAGTATAAAAGTTAGTGAAATTTGAAGTTGCATCAGTTTTTCATTTTTTACTCACGGGTAGCACTGTTATACCGATATCTCAAATTGACAATAGTATACTATTGTCACAAAATTTTAAGGTTTTATGACGCACCAGTAAAAAGTTACAGCATTTCAATGTTGCAAACTTTGATAGTTATATTACACACAGAATAAAAGTTAGTGAATTTTGAAGTTGCATCAGTGTTTAATTTTTTACTCAACGGTAGTACTGTTATACCGCCATCTCAAATTGACACTAGTACTTTATTGTCACAAAATTTCAAGGTTTTATGACGCACCAGTTAAAAGCAACAGCATTTCAATGTTGCAAACTTTGATAGTTATATTACACACAGTATAAAAGTTAGTGAAATTTGAAGTTGCATCAGTGTTTCATTTTTTACTCAAGGGTAGCACTGTTATACCGATATATCAAATTGACAATAGTATACTATTGTCACAAAATTTCAAGGTTTAATGACGCACCAGTAAAAAGTTACAGCATTTCTATGTTGCAAACTTTGATATTTGTATTTCTCACAGTCTAAAAGTTAGTGAATTTTGAAGTTGCATCAGTGTTTAATTTTTACTCAAGGGTAGCACTGTTTTACCGATATCTCAAATTGACAATAGCACTTTATTGTCACAAAATTGCAAGGTCTTATTTAAGATCCAGTAAAAAGTTACAGCATTTAAAATGTTGCAAACTTTGATAGTTATATTGCGCACAGTATAAAAGTTAGTGAAATTTGAAGTTGCATCAGTGTTTCATTTTTACTCAAGGGTAGGACTGTTATACCGATATCTCAAATTGACAATAGTATACTATTGTCACAAAATTTCAAGGTTTTATGACGCACTAGTAGAAAGTTACCGAATTTCCATGTTGCAAACTTTGATAGTTATATTACGCACAGAATAAAAGTTAGTGAATTTTGAAGTTGCATCAGTGTTTAATTTTTTACTCAACGGTAGTACTATTATACCGACATCTCAAATTGACACTAGTACTTTATTGTCACAAAATTTCCAGGCTTTCTGACGCACCAGTAAAAAGTTACAGCATTTCAATGTTGCAAACTTTGATAGTTATATTGCGCACAGTATAAAAGTTAGTGAAATTTGAAGTTGCATCAGTGTTTCATTTTTTACTCAAGGGTAGCACTGTTATACCGATATATCAAATTGACAATAGTACACTATTGTCACAAAATTTCAAGGTTTAATGACGCACTAGTAAAAAGTTACAGCATTTCAATGTTGCAAACTTTGATATTTGTATTTCTCACAGTCTAAAAGTTAGTGAATTTTGAAGTTGCAGCAGTGTTTCATTTTTTACTCAAGGGTAGCACTGTTTTACCGATATCTCAAATTGACAATAGCACTTTATTGTCACAAAATATCAAGGTTTTATGACGCACCAGTAAAAAGTTACAAAATTTCAATATTGCAAACTTTTATAGTTATATGACGCACAGAATAAAAGTTAGTGAATTTTGAAGTTGCATCAGTGTTTAATTTTTTACTCAACGGTAGTACTGTTATATCGACATCTCAAATTGACACTAGTACTTTATTGTCACAAAATTTCAAGGTTTTATGACGCACCAGTTAAAAGCAACAGAATTTCAATGTTACAAACTTTAATAGTTATATTACGCACAGAATAAAAGTTAGTGAATTTTGAAGTTGCATCCGTGTTTAATTTTTTACTCAACGGTAGTACTGTTATACCGACATCTCAAATTGACAATAGCACTTTATTGTCACAAAATTTCCAGGTCTTATGAAGCTCCAGTAAAAAGTTACAGCATTTCAATGTTGCAAACTTTGATAGTTATATTGCGCACAGTATAAAAGTTAGTGAAATTTGAAGTTTCATCAGTTTTTCATTTTTTACTCACGGGTAGCACTGTTATACCGATATCTCAAATTGACAATAGTATACTATTGTCACAAAATTTTAAGGTTTTATGACGCACCAGTAAAAAGTTACAGCATTTCAATGTTGCAAACTTTGATAGTTATATTACACACAGAATAAAAGTTAGTGAATTTTGAAGTTGCATCAGTGTTTAATTTTTTACTCAACGGTAGTACTGTTATACCGACATCTCAAATTGACAATAGCACTTTATTGTCACAAAATTTCCAGGTCTTATGAAGCTCCAGTAAAAAGTTACAGCATTTCAATGTTGCAAACTTTGATAGTTATATTGCGCACAGTATAAAAGTTAGTGAAATTTTAAGTTTCATCAGTGTTTCATTTTTTACTCAAGGGTAGCACTGTTTTACCGGTATCTCAAATTGACAATAGCACTTTATTGTCACAAAATTTCAAGGTCTTATGAAGCTCCAGTAAAAAGTTACAGCATTTCAATGTTGCAAACTTTGATAGTTATATTGCGCACAGTATAAAAGTTAGTGAAATTTGAAGTTGCATCAGTTTTTCATTTTTTACTCACGGGTAGCACTGTTATACCGATATCTCAAATTGACAATAGTATACTATTGTCACAAAATTTTAAGGTTTTATGACGCACCAGTAAAAAGTTACAGCATTTCAATGTTGCAAACTTTGATAGTTATATTACACACAGAATAAAAGTTAGTGAATTTTGAAGTTGCATCAGTGTTTAATTTTTTACTCAACGGTAGTACTGTTATACCGCCATCTCAAATTGACACTAGTACTTTATTGTCACAAAATTTCAAGGTTTTATGACGCACCAGTTAAAAGCAACAGCATTTCAATGTTGCAAACTTTGATAGTTATATTACACACAGTATAAAAGTTAGTGAAATTTGAAGTTGCATCAGTGTTTCATTTTTTACTCAAGGGTAGCACTGTTATACCGATATATCAAATTGACAATAGTATACTATTGTCACAAAATTTCAAGGTTTAATGACGCACCAGTAAAAAGTTACAGCATTTCTATGTTGCAAACTTTGATATTTGTATTTCTCACAGTCTAAAAGTTAGTGAATTTTGAAGTTGCATCAGTGTTTAATTTTTACTCAAGGGTAGCACTGTTTTACCGATATCTCAAATTGACAATAGCACTTTATTGTCACAAAATTTCAAGGTCTTATGAAGCTCCAGTAAAAAATTACAGCATTTCAATGTTGCAAACTTTGATAGTTATATTACTCACAGTATAAAAGTTAGTGAATTTTGAAGTTGCATCAGAGTTTCATTTTTTACTCAAGGGTAGCACTGTTTTACCGATATCTCAAATTGACAATAGCACTTTATTGTCACAAAATATCAAGGTTTTATGACGCACCAGTAAAAAGTTACAGCATTTCTATGTTGCAAACTTTGATAGTTGTATTTCTCACAGTCTAAAAGTTAGTGAATTTTGAAGTTGCATCATTGTTTCATTTTTTACTCAAGGGTAGCACTGTTTTACCGATATCTCAAATTGACAATAGCACTTTATTGTCACAAAATTTCAAGGTCTTATGAAGCTCCAGTAAAAAATTACAGCATTTCAATATTGCAAACTTTGATAGTTATATTGCGCACAGTATAAAAGTTAGTGAAATTTGAAGTTGCATCAGTGTTTCATTTTTTATTCACGGGTAGCACTGTTATACCTATATCTCAAATTGACAATAGTATACTATTGTCACAAAATTTCAAGGTTTTAGGACGCACCAGTAAAAAGTTACAGCATTTCAATGTTGCAAACTTTGATAGTTATATTACGCACAGAATAAAAGTTAGTGAATTTTGAAGTTGCATCAGTGTTTAATTTTTTACTCAACGGTAGTACTATTATACCGACATCTCAAATTGACACTAGTACTTTATTGTCACAAAATTTCCAGGCTTTCTGACGCACCAGTAAAAAGTTACAGCATTTCTATGTTGCAAACTTTGATAATTGTATTTCTCACAGTCTAAAAGTTAGTGAATTTTGAAGTTGCATCAGTGTTTCATTTTTTACTCAAGGGTAGCACTGTTTTACCGATATCTCAAATTGACAATAGCACTTTATTGTCACAAAATTGCAAGGTCTTATGAAGATCCAGTAAAAAGTTACAGCATTTAAAATGTTGCAAACTTTGATAGTTATATTGCGCACAGTATAAAAGTTAATGAAATTTGAAGTTGCATCAGTGTTTCATTTTTACTCAAGGGTAGGACTGTTATACCGATATCTCAAATTGACAATAGTATACTATTGTCACAAAATTTTAAGGTTTTATGACGAACTAGTAGAAAGTTACCGAATTTCCATGTTGCAAACTTTGATAGTTATATTACGCACAGAATAAAAGTTAGTGAATTTTGAAGTTGCATCAGTGTTTAATTTTTTACTCAACGGTAGTACTATTATACCGACATCTCAAATTGACACTAGTACTTTATTGTCACAAAATTTCCAGGCTTTCTGAGGCACCAGTAAAAAGTTACAGCATTTCAATGTTGCAAACTTTGATAGTTATATTGCGCACAGTATAAAAGTTAGTGAAATTTGAAGTTGCATCAGTGTTTCATTTTTTACTCAAGGGTAGCACTGTTATACCGATATATCAAATTGACAATAGTACACTATTGTCACAAAATTTCAAGGTTTAATGACGCACTAGTAAAAAGTTACAGCATTTCAATGTTGCAAACTTTGATATTTGTATTTCTCACAGTCTAAAAGTTAGTGAATTTTGAAGTTGCAGCAGTGTTTCATTTTTTACTCAAGGGTAGCACTGTTTTAGCGATATCTCAAATTGACAATAGCACTTTATTGTCACAAAATATCAAGGTTTTATGACGCACCAGTAAAAAGTTACAAAATTTCAATATTGCAAACTTTGATAGTTATATGACGCACAGAATAAAAGTTTGTGAATTTTGAAGTTGCATCAGTGTTTAATTTTTTACTCAACGGTAGTTCTGTTATATCGACATCTCACATTGACACTAGTACTTTATTGTCACAAAATTTCAAGGTTTTATGACGCACCAGTTAAAAGCAACAGAATTTCAATGTTACAAACTTTAATATTTATATTACGCACAGAATAAAAGTTAGTGAATTTTGAAGTTGCATCCGTGTTTAATTTTTTACTCAACGGTAGTACTGTTATACCGACATCTCAAATTGACAATAGCACTTTATTGTCACAAAATTTCCAGGTCTTATGAAGCTCCAGTAAAAAGTTACAGCATTTCAATGTTGCAAACTTTGATAGTTATATTGCGCACAGTATAAAAGTTAGTGAAATTTGAAGTTTCATCAGTTTTTCATTTTTTACTCACGGGTAGCACTGTTATACCGATATCTCAAATTGACAATAGTATACTATTGTCACAAAATTTTAAGGTTTTATGACGCACCAGTAAAAAGTTACAGCATTTCAATGTTGCAAACTTTGATAGTTATATTACACACAGAATAAAAGTTAGTGAATTTTGAAGTTGCATCAGTGTTTAATTTTTTACTCAACGGTAGTACTGTTATACCGACATCTCAAATTGACACTAGTACTTTATTGTCACAAAATTTCAAGGTTTTATGACGCACCAGTTAAAAGCAACAGCATTTCAATGTTGCAAACTTTGATAGTTATATTACACACAGTATAAAAGTTAGTGAAATTTGAAGTTGCATCAGTGTTTCATTTTTTACTCAAGGGTAGCACTGTTATACCGATATATCAAATTGACAATAGTATACTATTGTCACAAAATTTCAAGGTTTAATGACGCACCAGTAAAAAGTTACAGCATTTCTATGTTGCAAACTTTGATATTTGTATTTCTCACAGTCTAAAAGTTAGTGAATTTTGAAGTTGCATCAGTGTTTCATTTTTACTCAAGGGTAGGACTGTTATACCGATATCTCAAATTGACAATAGTATACTATTGTCACAAAATTTCAAGGTTTTATGACGCACTAGTAGAAAGTTACAGAATTTCCATGTTGCAAACTTTGATAGTTATATTACGCACAGAATAAAAGTTAGTGAATTTTGAAGTTGCATCAGTGTTTAATATTTTACTCAACGGTAGTACTGTTATACCGACTTCTCAAATTGACACTAGTACTTTATTGTCATAGAATTTCCAGGCTTTCTGACGCACCAGTAAAAAGTTACAGCATTTCAATGTTGCAAACTTTGATAGTTCTATTACTCACAGTATAAAAGTTAGTGAATTTTGAAGTTGCATCAGTGTTTCATTTTTTACTCAAGCGTAGCACTGTTCTACCGATATCTCAAATTGACAATAGCACTTTATTGTCACAAAATTGCAAGGTCTTATGAAGATCCAGTAAAAAGTTACAGCATTTCAATGTTGCAAACTTTGATAGTTATATTGCGCACAGTATAAAAGTTAGTGAAATTTGAAGTTGCATCAGTGTTTCATTTTTACTCAAGGGTAGGACTGTTATACCGATATCTCAAATTGACAATAGTATACTATTGTCACAAAAATTTAAGGTTTTATGACGCACTAGTAGAAAGTTACAGAATTTCCATGTTGCAAACTTTGATAGTTATATTACGCACAGAATAAAAGTTAGTGAATTTTGAAGTTGCATCAGTGTTTAATTTTTTACTCAATGGTAGTACTATTATACCGACATCTCAAATTGACACTAGTACTTTATTGTCACAAAATTTCCAGGCTTTCTGACGCACCAGTAAAAAGTCACAGCATTTCAATGTTGCAAACTTTGATAGTTATATTGCGCATAGTCTAAAAGTTAGTGAATTTTGAAGTTGCAGCAGTGTTTCATTTTTTACTCAAGGGTAGCACTGTTTTACCGATATCTCAAATTGACAATAGCACTTTATTGTCACAAAATATCAAGGTTTTATGACGCACCAGTAAAAAGTTACAAAATTTCAATATTGCAAACTTTGATAGTTATATGACGCACAGAATAAAAGTTAGTGAATTTTGAAGTTACATCAGTGTTTAATTTTTTACTCAACGGTAGTACTGTTATATCGACATCTCAAATTGACACTAGTACTTTATTGTCACAAAATTTCAAGGTTTTATGACGCACCAGTTAAAAGCAACAGAATTTCAATGTTACAAACTTTAATAGTTATATTACGCACAGAATAAAAGTTAGTGAATTTTGAAGTTGCATCCGTGTTTAATTTTTTACTCAACGGTAGTACTGTTATACCGACATCTCAAATTGACAATAGCACTTTATTCTCACAAAATTTCCAGGTCTTATGAAGCTCCAGTAAAAAGTTACAGCATTTCAATGTTGCAAACTTTGATAGTTATATTGCGCACAGTATAAAAGTTAGTGAAATTTGAAGTTGCATCAGTTTTTCATTTTTTACTCACGGGTAGCACTGTTATACCGATATCTCAAATTGACAATAGTATACTATTGTCACAAAATTTTAAGGTTTTATGACGCACCAGTAAAAAGTTACAGCATTTCAATGTTGCAAACTTTGATAGTTATATTACACACAGAATAAAAGTTAGTGAATTTTGAAGTTGCATCAGTGTTTAATTTTTCACTCAACGGTAGTACTGTTATACCGACATCTCAAATTGACACTAGTACTTTATTGTCACAAAATTTCAAGGTTTTATGACGCACCAGTTAAAAGCAACAGCATTTCAATGTTGCAAACTTTGATAGTTATATTACACACAGTATAAAAGTTAGTGAAATTTGAAGTTGCATCAGTGTTTCATTTTTTACTCAAGGGTAGCACTGTTATACCGATATATCAAATTGATAATAGTATACTATTGTCACAAAATTTCAAGGTTTAATGACGCACCAGTAAAAAGTTACAGCATTTCTATGTTGCAAACTTTGATATTTGTATTTCTCACAGTCTAAAAGTTAGTGAATTTTGAAGTTGCATCAGTGTTTCATTTTTACTCAAGGGTAGGACTGTTATACCGATATCTCAAATTGACAATAGTATACTATTGTCACAAAATTTCAAGGTTTTATGACGCACTAGTAGAAAGTTACAGAATTTCCATGTTGCAAACTTTGATAGTTATATTACGCACAGAATAAAAGTTTGTGAATTTTGAAGTTGCATCAGTGTTTAATTTTTTACTCAACGGTAGTACTGTTATACCGACTTCTCAAATTGACACTAGTACTTTATTGTCATAGAATTTCCAGGCTTTCTGACGCACCAGTAAAAAGTTACAGCATTTCAATGTTGCAAACTTTAATAGTTCTATTACTCACAGTATAAAAGTTAGTGAATTTTGAAGTTGCATCAGTGTTTCATTTTTTACTCAAGCGTAGCACTGTTCTACCGATATCTCAAATTGACAATAGCACTTTATTGTCACAAAATTGCAAGGTCTTATGAATATCCAGTAAAAAGTTACAGCATTTCAATGTTGCAAACTTTGATAGTTATATTGCGCACAGTATAAAAGTTAGTGAAATTTGAAGTTGCATCAGTGTTTCATTTTTACTCAAGGGTAGGACTGTTATACCGATATCTCAAATTGACAATAGTATACTATTGTCACAAAATTTTAAGGTTTTATGACGCACTAGTAGAAAGTTACAGAATTTCCATGTTGCAAACTTTGATAGTTATATTACGCACAGAATAAAAGTTAGTGAATTTTGAAGTTGCATCAGTGTTTAATTTTTTACTCAGTGGTAGTACTATTATACCGACATCTCAAATTGACACTAGTACTTTATTGTCACAAAATTTCCAGGCTTTCTGACGCACCAGTAAAAAGTTACAGCATTTCAATGTTGCAAACTTTGATAGTTATATTGCGCACAGTATAAAAGTTAGTGAAATTTGAAGTTGCATCAGTGTTTCATTTTTTACTCAAGGGTAGCACTGTTATACTGATATATCAAATTGACAATAGTATACTATTGTCACAAAATTTCAAGGTTTAATGACGCACCAGTAAAAAGTAACAGCATTTCTATGTTGCAAACTTTGATATTTGTATTTCTCACAGTCTAAAAGTTAGTGAATTTTGAAGTTGCATCAGTGTTTCATTTTTTACTCAAGGGTAGCACTGTTTTATCGATTTCTCAAATTGACAATAGTATACTATTGTCACAAAATTTCAAGGTTTTATGACGCACCAGTAAAAAGTTACAGCATTTCAATGTTGCAAACTTTGATAGTTATATTACACACAGAATAAAAGTTAGTGAATTTTGAAGTTGCTTCAGTGTTTAATTTTTTACTCAACGATAGTACTGTTATACCGACAACTCAAATTGACACTAGTACTTTATTGTCACAAAATTTCAAGGTTTTATGACGCACCAGTTAAAAGCAACAGAATTTCAATGTTGCAAACTTTGATAGTTATATTACGCACAGAATAAAAGTTAGTGAATTTTGAAGTTGCATCAGTGTTTAATTTTTTACTCAACGGTAGTACTGTTATACCGACATCTCAAATTGACAATAGCACTTTATTGTCACAAAATTTCCAGGTCTTATGACGCTCGAGTAAAAAGTTGCTGCATTTCAATGTTGCAAACTTTGATAGGTGTATTACGCACAGTATAAAAGTTAGTGAAATTTGAAGTTTCATCAGTGTTTAATTTTTTGCTCAAGGGAAGCTTTGTTATACCGATATCTCAAACTGACAATAGTATACTATTGTCAAAAAAATTCAAGGTTTTATGACGCACCAGTAAAAAGTTACAGCATTTCAATGTTGCAAACTTTGATAGTTATATTACGCACAGAATAAAAGTTAGTGAATTTTGAAGTTGCATCAGTGTTTAATTTTTTACTCAACGGTAGTACTGTTATACCGACTTCTCAAATGGACACTAGCACTTTATTGTCACAAAATTGCAAGGTCTTATGAAGATCCAGTAAAAAGTTACAGCATTTCAATGTTGCAAACTTTGATAGTTATATTGCGCACAGTATAAAAGTTAGTGAAATTTGAAGTTGCATCAGTGTTTCATTTTTACTCAAGGGTAGGACTGTTATACCGATATCTCAAATTGACAATAGTATACTATTGTACTGCACCAGTAAAAAGTTACAGCATTTGTATGTTGCAAACTTTGATATTTGTATTTCTGACAGTCTAAAAGTTAGTGAATTTTGAAGTTGCATCAGTGTTTCATTTTTTACTCAAGGGTAGCACTGTTTTACCGATTTCTCAAATTGACAATAGTATACTATTGTCACAAAATTTCAAGGTTTTATGACGCACCAGTAAAAAGTTACAGCATTTCAATGTTGCAAACTTTGATAGTTATATTACACACAGAATAAAAGTTAGTGAATTTTGAAGTTGCATCAGTGTTTAATTTTTTACTCAACGATAGTACTGTTATACCGACATCTCAAATTGACACTAGTACTTTATTATCACAAAATTTCAAGGTTTTATGACGCACCAGTTAAAAGCAACAGAATTTCAATGTTGCAAACTTTGATAGTTATATTACGCACAGAATAAAAGTTAGTGAATTTTGAAGTTGCATCAGTGTTTAATTTTTTACTCAACGGTAGTACTGTTATACCGACATCTCAAATTGACAATAGCACTTTATTGTCACAAAAGTTCAAGGTCTTATGAAGCTCCAGCAAAAAGTTACAGCATTTCAATGTTGCAAACTTTGATAGTTATATTGCGCACAGTATAAAAGTTAGTGAAATTTGAAGCTTCATCAGTGTTTCATTTTTTACTCACGGGTAGCACTGTTATACCGATATCTCAAATTGACAATAGTATACTATTGTCAAAAAAATTCAAGGTTTTATGACGCACCAGTAAAAAGTTCCAGCATTTCAATGTTGCAAACTTTGATAGTTATATTACGCACAGTATAAAAGTTAGTGAATTTTGAAGTTGCATCAGTGTTTAATTTTTTACTCAACGGAAGTACTGTTATACCGACTTCTCAAATTGACACTAGTACTTTATTGTCATAGAATTTCCAGGCTTTCTGACGCACCAGTAAAAAGTTACAGCATTTCAATGTTGCAAACTTTGATAGTTCTATTACTCACAGTATAAAAGTTATTGAAATTTGAAGTTGCATCAGTATTTCATTTTTTACTCAAGGGTAGCACTATTATACCGATATCTCAAATTGACAATAGTATACTATTGTCACAAAAATTCAAGGTTTTATGACGCACCAGTAAAAAGTTAAAGCATTTCTATGTTGCAAACTTTGATAGTTGTATTTCTCACAGTCTAAAAGTTAGTGAACTTTGAAGTTGTTTCATTTTTTATTCAAGGGTAGCACTGTTTTACCGATATCTCAAATTGACAATAGTATACTATTGTCACAAAATTTAAAGGTCTTATGAAGCTCCAGTAAAAAGTTACAGCATTTCAATGTTGCAAACTTTGATAGTTATATTGCGCACAGTATAAAAGTTAGTGAAATTTGAAGTTGCATCCGTGTTTAATTTTTTACTCAACGGTAGTATTGTTATACCGACTTCTCAAATTGACAATAGTATACTATTGTCACAAAATTTCAAGGTTTTATGACGCACCAGTAAAAAGTTACAGAATTTCAATGTTGCAAACTTTGATAGTTATATTACACACAGAATAAAAGTTAGTGAATTTTGAAGTTGCATCAGTGTTTAATTTTTTACTCAACGATAGTACTGTTATACCGACATCTCAAATTGACACTAGTACTTTATTGTCACAAAATTTCAAGGTTTTATGACGCACCAGTTAAAAGCAACAGAATTTCAATGTTGCAAACTTTGATAGTTATATTACGCACAGAATAAAAGTTAGTGAATTTTGAAGTTGCATCCGTGTTTAATTTTTTACTCAACGGTAGTACTGTTATACCGACATCTCAAATTGACAATAGCACTTTATTCTCACAAAATTTCCAGGTCTTATGAAGCTCCAGTAAAAAGTTACAGCATTTCAATGTTGCAAACTTTGATAGTTATATTGCGCACAGTATAAAAGTTAGTGAAATTTGAAGTTGCATCAGTTTTTCATTTTTTACTCACGGGTAGCACTGTTATACCGATATCTCAAATTGACAATAGTATACTATTGTCACAAAATTTTAAGGTTTTATGACGCACCAGTAAAAAGTTACAGCATTTCAATGTTGCAAACTTTGATAGTTATATTACACACAGAATAAAAGTTAGTGAATTTTGAAGTTGCATCAGTGTTTAATTTTTTACTCAACGGTAGTACTGTTATACCGACATCTCAAATTGACACTAGTACTTTATTGTCACAAAATTTCAAGGTTTTATGACGCACCAGTTAAAAGCAACAGCATTTCAATGTTGCAAACTTTGATAGTTATATTACACACAGTATAAAAGTTAGTGAAATTTGAAGTTGCATCAGTGTTTCATTTTTTACTCAAGGGTAGCACTGTTATACCGATATATCAAATTGATAATAGTATACTATTGTCACAAAATTTCAAGGTTTAATGACGCACCAGTAAAAAGTTACAGCATTTCTATGTTGCAAACTTTGATATTTGTGTTTCTCACAGTCTAAAAGTTAGTGAATTTTGAAGTTGCATCAGTGTTTCATTTTTACTCAAGGGTAGGACTGTTATACCGATATCTCAAATTGACAATAGTATACTATTGTCACAAAATTTCAAGGTTTTATGACGCACTAGTAGAAAGTTACAGAATTTCCATGTTGCAAACTTTGATAGTTATATTACGCACAGAATAAAAGTTTGTGAATTTTGAAGTTGCATCAGTGTTTAATTTTTTACTCAACGGTAGTACTGTTATACCGACTTCTCAAATTGACACTAGTACTTTATTGTCATAGAATTTCCAGGCTTTCTGACGCACCAGTAAAAAGTTACAGCATTTCAATGTTGCAAACTTTAATAGTTCTATTACTCACAGTATAAAAGTTAGTGAATTTTGAAGTTGCATCAGTGTTTCATTTTTTACTCAAGCGTAGCACTGTTCTACCGATATCTCAAATTGACAATAGCACTTTATTGTCACAAAATTGCAAGGTCTTATGAATATCCAGTAAAAAGTTACAGCATTTCAATGTTGCAAACTTTGATAGTTATATTGCGCACAGTATAAAAGTTAGTGAAATTTGAAGTTGCATCAGTGTTTCATTTTTACTCAAGGGTAGGACTGTTATACCGATATCTCAAATTGACAATAGTATACTATTGTCACAAAATTTTAAGGTTTTATGACGCACTAGTAGAAAGTTACAGAATTTCCATGTTGCAAACTTTGATAGTTATATTACGCACAGAATAAAAGTTAGTGAATTTTGAAGTTGCATCAGTGTTTAATTTTTTACTCAGTGGTAGTACTATTATACCGACATCTCAAATTGACACTAGTACTTTATTGTCACAAAATTTCCAGGCTTTCTGACGCACCAGTAAAAAGTTACAGCATTTCAATGTTGCAAACTTTGATAGTTATATTGCGCACAGTATAAAAGTTAGTGAAATTTGAAGTTGCATCAGTGTTTCATTTTTTACTCAAGGGTAGCACTGTTATACCGATATATCAAATTGACAATAGTATACTATTGTCACAAAATTTCAAGGTTTAATGACGCACCAGTAAAAAGTAACAGCATTTCTATGTTGCAAACTTTGATATTTGTATTTCTCACAGTCTAAAAGTTAGTGAATTTTGAAGTTGCATCAGTGTTTCATTTTTTACTCAAGGGTAGCACTGTTTTATCGATTTCTCAAATTGACAATAGTATACTATTGTCACAAAATTTCAAGGTTTTATGACGCACCAGTAAAAAGTTACAGCATTTCAATGTTGCAAACTTTGATAGTTATATTACACACAGAATAAAAGTTAGTGAATTTTGAAGTTGCTTCAGTGTTTAATTTTTTACTCAACGATAGTACTGTTATACCGACAACTCAAATTGACACTAGTACTTTATTGTCACAAAATTTTAAGGTTTTATGACGCACCAGTAAAAAGTTACAGCATTTCAATGTTGCAAACTTTGATAGTTATATTACACACAGAATAAAAGTTAGTGAATTTTGAAGTTGCATCAGTGTTTAATTTTTTACTCAACGATAGTACTGTTATACCGACATCTCAAATTGACACTAGTACTTTATTGTCACAAAATTTCAAGGTTTTATGACGCACCAGTTAAAAGCAACAGCATTTCAATGTTGCAAACTTTGATAGTTATATTACACACAGTATAAAAGTTAGTGAAATTTGAAGTTGCATCAGTGTTTCATTTTTTACTCAAGGGTAGCACTGTTATACCGATATATCAAATTGATAATAGTATACTATTGTCACAAAATTTCAAGGTTTAATGACGCACCAGTAAAAAGTTACAGCATTTCTATGTTGCAAACTTTGATATTTGTGTTTCTCACAGTCTAAAAGTTAGTGAATTTTGAAGTTGCATCAGTGTTTCATTTTTACTCAAGGGTAGGACTGTTATACCGATATCTCAAATTGACAATAGTATACTATTGTCACAAAATTTCAAGGTTTTATGACGCACTAGTAGAAAGTTACAGAATTTCCATGTTGCAAACTTTGATAGTTATATTACGCACAGAATAAAAGTTTGTGAATTTTGAAGTTGCATCAGTGTTTAATTTTTTACTCAACGGTAGTACTGTTATACCGACTTCTCAAATTGACACTAGTACTTTATTGTCATAGAATTTCCAGGCTTTCTGACGCACCAGTAAAAAGTTACAGCATTTCAATGTTGCAAACTTTAATAGTTCTATTACTCACAGTATAAAAGTTAGTGAATTTTGAAGTTGCATCAGTGTTTCATTTTTTACTCAAGCGTAGCACTGTTCTACCGATATCTCAAATTGACAATAGCACTTTATTGTCACAAAATTGCAAGGTCTTATGAATATCCAGTAAAAAGTTACAGCATTTCAATGTTGCAAACTTTGATAGTTATATTGCGCACAGTATAAAAGTTAGTGAAATTTGAAGTTGCATCAGTGTTTCATTTTTACTCAAGGGTAGGACTGTTATACCGATATCTCAAATTGACAATAGTATACTATTGTCACAAAATTTTAAGGTTTTATGACGCACTAGTAGAAAGTTACAGAATTTCCATGTTGCAAACTTTGATACTTATATTACGCACAGAATAAAAGTTAGTGAATTTTGAAGTTGCATCAGTGTTTAATTTTTTACTCAGTGGTAGTACTATTATACCGACATCTCAAATTGACACTAGTACTTTATTGTCACAAAATTTCCAGGCTTTCTGACGCACCAGTAAAAAGTTACAGCATTTCAATGTTGCAAACTTTGATAGTTATATTGCGCACAGTATAAAAGTTAGTGAAATTTGAAGTTGCATCAGTGTTTCATTTTTTACTCAAGGGTAGCACTGTTATACCGATATATCAAATTGACAATAGTATACTATTGTCACAAAATTTCAAGGTTTAATGACGCACCAGTAAAAAGTAACAGCATTTCTATGTTGCAAACTTTGATATTTGTATTTCTCACAGTCTAAAAGTTAGTGAATTTTGAAGTTGCATCAGTGTTTCATTTTTTACTCAAGGGTAGCACTGTTTTATCGATTTCTCAAATTGACAATAGTATACTATTGTCACAAAATTTCAAGGTTTTATGACGCACCAGTAAAAAGTTACAGCATTTCAATGTTGCAAACTTTGATAGTTATATTACACACAGAATAAAAGTTAGTGAATTTTGAAGTTGCTTCAGTGTTTAATTTTTTACTCAACGATAGTACTGTTATACCGACAACTCAAATTGACACTAGTACTTTATTGTCACAAAATTTCAAGGTTTTATGACGCACCAGTTAAAAGCAACAGAATTTCAATGTTGCAAACTTTGATAGTTATATTACGCACAGAATAAAAGTTAGTGAATTTTGAAGTTGCATCAGTGTTTAATTTTTTACTCAACGGTAGTACTGTTATACCGACATCTCAAATTGACAATAGCACTTTATTGTCACAAAATTTCCAGGTCTTATGAAGCTCCAGTAAAAAGTTACAGCATTTCAATGTTGCAAACTTTGATCGATATATTGCGCACAGTATAAAAGTTAGTGAAATTTGAAGTTTCATCAGTGTTTAATTTTTTGCTCAAGGGAAGCTTTGTTATACCGATATCTCAAACTGACAATAGTATACTATTGTCAAAAAAATTCAAGGTTTTATGACGCACCAGTAAAAAGTTACAGCATTTCAATGTTGCAAACTTTGATAGTTATATTACGCACAGAATAAAAGTTAGTGAATTTTGAAGTTGCATCAGTGTTTAATTTTTTACTCAACGGTAGTACTGTTATACCGACTTCTCAAATGGACACTAGCACTTTATTGTCACAAAATTTCAAGGTCTTATGAAGATCCAGTAAAAAGTTACAGCATTTCAATGTTGCAAACTTTGATAGTTATATTGCGCACAGTATAAAAGTTAGTGAAATTTGAAGTTGCATCAGTGTTTCATTTTTACTCAAGGGTAGGACTGTTATACCGATATCTCAAATTGACAATAGTATACTATTGTACTGCACCAGTAAAAAGTTACAGCATTTGTATGTTGCAAACTTTGATATTTGTATTTCTGACAGTCTAAAAGTTAGTGAATTTTGAAGTTGCATCAGTGTTTCATTTTTTACTCAAGGGTAGCACTGTTTTACCGATTTCTCAAATTGACAATAGTATACTATTGTCACAAAATTTCAAGGTTTTATGACGCACCAGTAAAAAGTTACAGCATTTCAATGTTGCAAACTTTGATAGTTATATTACACACAGAATAAAAGTTAGTGAATTTTGAAGTTGCATCAGTGTTTAATTTTTTACTCAACGATAGTACTGTTATACCGACATCTCAAATTGACACTAGTACTTTATTGTCACAAAATTTCAAGGTTTTATGACGCACCAGTTAAAAGCAACAGAATTTCAATGTTGCAAACTTTGATAGTTATATTACGCACAGAATAAAAGTTAGTGAATTTTGAAGTTGCATCAGTGTTTAATTTTTTACTCAACGGTAGTACTGTTATACCGACATCTCAAATTGACAATAGCACTTTATTGTCACAAAATTTCAAGGTCTTATGAAGCTCCAGCAAAAAGTTACAGCATTTCAATGTTGCAAACTTTGATAGTTATATTGCGCACAGTATAAAAGTTAGTGAAATTTGAAGCTTCATCAGTGTTTCATTTTTTACTCACGGGTAGCACTGTTATACCGATATCTCAAATTGACAATAGTATACTATTGTCAAAAAAATTCAAGGTTTTATGACGCACCAGTAAAAAGTTCCAGCATTTCAATGTTGCAAACTTTGATAGTTATATTACGCACAGTATAAAAGTTAGTGAATTTTGAAGTTGCATCAGTGTTTAATTTTTTACTCAACGGAAGTACTGTTATACCGACTTCTCAAATTGACACTAGTACTTTATTGTCATAGAATTTCCAGGCTTTCTGACGCACAAGTAAAAAGTTACAGCATTTCAATGTTGCAAACTTTGATAGTTCTATTACTCACAGTATAAAAGTTATTGAAATTTGAAGTTGCATCAGTATTTCATTTTTTACTCAAGGGTAGCACTATTATACCGATATCTCAAATTGACAATAGTATACTATTGTCACAAAAATTCAAGGTTTTACGACGCACCAGTAAAAAGTTAAAGCATTTCTATGTTGCAAACTTTGATAGTTGTATTTCTCACAGTCTAAAAGTTAGTGAACTTTGAAGTTGTTTCATTTTTTATTCAAGGGTAGCACTGTTTTACCGATATCTCAAATTGACAATAGCACTTTATTGTCACAAAATTTAAAGGTCTTATGAAGCTCCAGTAAAAAGTTACAGCATTTCAATGTTGCAAACTTTGATAGTTATATTGCGCACAGTATAAAAGTTAGTGAAATTTGAAGTTGCATCCGTGTTTAATTTTTTACTCAACGGTAGTACTGTTATACCGACTTCTCAAATTGACAATAGTATACTATTGTCACAAAATTTCAAGGTTTTATGACGCACCAGTAAAAAGTTACAGAATTTCAATGTTGCAAACTGTGATAGTTATATTACACACAGAATAAAAGTTAGTGAATTTTGAAGTTGCATCAGTGTTTAATTTTTTACTCAACGATAGTACTGTTATACCGACATCTCAAATTGACACTAGTACTTTATTGTCACAAAATTTCAAGGTTTTATGACGCACCAGTTAAAAGCAACAGAATTTCAATGTTGCAAACTTTGATAGTTATATTACGCACAGAATAAAAGTTAGTGAATTTTGAAGTTGCATCCGTGTTTAATTTTTTACTCAACGGTAGTACTGTTATACCGACATCTCAAATTGACAATAGCACTTTATTCTCACAAAATTTCCAGGTCTTATGAAGCTCCAGTAAAAAGTTACAGCATTTCAATGTTGCAAACTTTGATAGTTATATTGCGCACAGTATAAAAGTTAGTGAAATTTGAAGTTGCATCAGTTTTTCATTTTTTACTCACGGGTAGCACTGTTATACCGATATCTCAAATTGACAATAGTATACTATTGTCACAAAATTTTAAGGTTTTATGACGCACCAGTAAAAAGTTACAGCATTTCAATGTTGCAAACTTTGATAGTTATATTACACACAGAATAAAAGTTAGTGAATTTTGAAGTTGCATCAGTGTTTCATTTTTTACTCAACGGTAGTACTGTTATACCGACATCTCAAATTGACACTAGTACTTTATTGTCACAAAATTTCAAGGTTTTATGACGCTCCAGTTAAAAGCAACAGCATTTCAATGTTGCAAACTTTGGTAGGTATATTACGCACAGTATAAAAGTTAGTGAAATTTGAAGTTGCATCAGTGTTTAATTTTTTACTCAAGGGTAGCACTGTTATACCGATATATCAAATTGATAATAGTATACTATTGTCACAAAATTTCAAGGTTTAATGACGCACCAGTAAAAAGTTACAGCATTTCTATGTTGCAAACTTTGATATTTGTGTTTCTCACAGTCTAAAAGTTAGTGAATTTTGAAGTTGCATCAGTGTTTCATTTTTACTCAAGGGTAGGACTGTTATACCGATATCTCAAATTGACAATAGTATACTATTGTCACAAAATTTCAAGGTTTTATGACGCACTAGTAGAAAGTTACAGAATTTCCATGTTGCAAACTTTGATAGTTATATTACGCACAGAATAAAAGTTTGTGAATTTTGAAGTTGCATCAGTGTTTAATTTTTTACTCAACGGTAGTACTGTTATACCGACTTCTCAAATTGACACTAGTACTTTATTGTCATAGAATTTCCAGGCTTTCTGACGCACCAGTAAAAAGTTACAGCATTTCAATGTTGCAAACTTTAATAGTTCTATTACTCACAGTATAAAAGTTAGTGAATTTTGAAGTTGCATCAGTGTTTCATTTTTTACTCAAGCGTAGCACTGTTCTACCGATATCTCAAATTGACAATAGCACTTTATTGTCACAAAATTGCAAGGTCTTATGAAAATCCAGTAAAAAGTTACAGCATTTCAATGTTGCAAACTTTGATAGTTATATTGCGCACAGTATAAAAGTTAGTGAAATTTGAAGTTCCATCAGTGTTTCATTTTTACTCAAGGGTAGGACTGTTATACCGATATCTCAAATTGACAATAGTATACTATTGTCACAAAATTTTAAGGTTTTATTACGCACTAGTAGAAAGTTACAGAATTTCCATGTTGCAAACTTTGATAGTTATATTACGCACAGAATAAAAGTTAGTGAATTTTGAAGTTGCATCAGTGTTTAATTTTTTACTCAGTGGTAGTACTATTATACCGACATCTCAAATTGACACTAGTACTTTATTGTCACAAAATTTCCAGGCTTTCTGACGCACCAGTAAAAAGTTACAGCATTTCAATGTTGCAAACTTTGATAGTTATATTGCGCACAGTATAAAAGTTAGTGAAATTTGAAGTTGCATCAGTGTTTCATTTTTTACTCAAGGGTAGCACTGTTATACCGATATATCAAATTGACAATAGTATACTATTGTCACAAAATTTCAAGGTTTAATGACGCACCAGTAAAAAGTAACAGCATTTCTATGTTGCAAACTTTGATATTTGTATTTCTCACAGTCTAAAAGTTAGTGAATTTTGAAGTTGCATCAGTGTTTCATTTTTTACTCAAGGGTAGGACTGTTTTATCGATTTCTCAAATTGACAATAGTATACTATTGTCACAAAATTTCAAGGTTTTATGACGCACCAGTAAAAAGTTACAGCATTTCAATGTTGCAAACTTTGATAGTTATATTACACACAGAATAAAAGTTAGTGAATTTTGAAGTTGCTTCAGTGTTTAATTTTTTACTCAACGATAGTACTGTTATACCGACAACTCAAATTGACACTAGTACTTTATTGTCACAAAATTTCAAGGTTTTATGACGCACCAGTTAAAAGCAACAGAATTTCAATGTTGCAAACTTTGATAGTTATATTACGCACAGAATAAAAGTTAGTGAATTTTGAAGTTGCATCAGTGTTTAATTTTTTACTCAACGGTAGTACTGTTATACCGACATCTCAAATTGACAATAGCACTTTACTGTCACAAAATTTCAAGGTTTTATGACGCTCCAGTAAAAAGTTACAGCATTTCAATGTTGCAAACTTTGATAGATGTATTGCGCACAGTATAAAAGTTAGTGAAATTTGAAGTTTCATCAGTGTTTCATTTTTTACTCAAGGGTAGCACTGTTATACCGATATCTCAAATTGACAATAGTATACTATTGTCAAAAAAATTCAAGGTTTTATGACGCACCAGTAAAAAGTTACAGCATTTCAATGTTGCAAACTTTGATAGTTATATTACGCACAGAATAAAAGTTAGTGAATTTTGAAGTTGCATCAGTGTTTAATTTTTTACTCAACGGTAGTACTGTTATACCGACTTCTCAAATGGACACTAGCACTTTATTGTCACAAAATTGCAAGGTCTTATGAAGATCCAGTAAAAAGTTACAGCATTTCAATGTTGCAAACTTTGATAGTTATATTGCGCACAGTATAAAAGTTAGTGAAATTTGAAGTTGCATCAGTGTTTCATTTTTACTCAAGGGTAGGACTGTTATACCTATATCTCAAATTGACAATAGTATGCTATTGTACTGCACCAGTAAAAAGTTACAGCATTTGTATGTTGCAAACTTTGATATTTGTATTTCTGACAGTCTAAAAGTTAGTGAATTTTGAAGTTGCATCAGTGTTTCATTTTTTACTCAAGGGTAGCACTGTTTTACCGATTTCTCAAATTGACAATAGTATACTATTGTCACAAAATTTCAAGGTTTTATGACGCACCAGTAAAAAGTTACAGCATTTCAATGTTGCAAACTTTGATAGTTATATTACACACAGAATAAAAGTTAGTGAATTTTGAAGTTGCATCAGTGTTTAATTTTTTACTCAACGATAGTACTGTTATACCGACATCTCAAATTGACACTAGTACTTTATTGTCACAAAATTTCAAGGTTTTATGACGCACCAGTTAAAAGCAACAGAATTTCAATGTTGCAAACTTTGATAGTTATATTACGCACAGAATAAAAGTTAGTGAATTTTGAAGTTGCATCAGTGTTTAATTTTTTACTCAACGGTAGTACTGTTATACCGACATCTCAAATTGACAATGGTACTTTATTGTCACAAAATTTCCAGGTCTTATGAAGCTCCAGCAAAAAGTTACAGCATTTCAATGTTGCAAACTTTGATAGTTATATTGCGCACAGTATAAAAGTTAGTGAAATTTGAAGCTTCATCAGTGTTTCATTTTTTACTCACGGGTAGCACTGTTATACCGATATCTCAAATTGACAATAGTATACTATTGTCAAAAAAATTCAAGGTTTTATGACGCACCAGTAAAAAGTTCCAGCATTTCAATGTTGCAAACTTTGATAGTTATATTACGCACAGTATAAAAGTTAGTGAATTTTGAAGTTGCTTCAGTGTTTAATTTTTTACTCAACGGAAGTACTGTTATACCGACGTCTCAAATTGACACTAGTACTTTATTGTCATAGAATTTCCAGGCTTTCTGACGCACCAGTAAAAAGTTACAGCATTTCAATGTTGCAAACTTTGATAGTTCTATTACTCACAGTATAAAAGTTATTGAAATTTGAAGTTGCATCAGTATTTCATTTTTTACTCAAGGGTAGCACTATTATACCGATATCTCAAATTGACAATAGTATACTATTGTCACAAAAATTCAAGGTTTTATGACGCACCAGTAAAAAGTTAAAGCATTTCTATGTTGCAAACTTTGATAGTTGTATTTCTCACAGTCTAAAAGTTAGTGAACTTTGAAGTTGTTTCATTTTTTATTCAAGGGTAGCACTGTTTTACCGATATCTCAAATTGACAATAGCACTTTATTGTCACAAAATTTAAAGGTCTTATGAAGCTCCAGTAAAAAGTTACAGCATTTCAATGTTGCAAACTTTGATAGTTATATTGCGCACAGTATAAAAGTTAGTGAAATTTGAAGTTGCATCCGTGTTTAATTTTTTACTCAACGGTAGTACTGTTATACCGACTTCTAAAATTGACAATAGTATACTATTGTCACAAAATTTCAAGGTTTTATGACGCACCAGTAAAAAGTTACAGAATTTCAATGTTGCAAACTTTGATAGTTATATTACACACAGAATAAAAGTTAGTGAATTTTGAAGTTGCATCAGTGTTTAATTTTTTACTCAACGATAGTACTGTTATACCGACATCTCAAATTGACACTAGTACTTTATTGTCACAAAATTTCAAGGTTTTATGACGCACCAGTTAAAAGCAACAGAATTTCAATGTTGCAAACTTTGATAGTTATATTACGCACAGAATAAAAGTTAGTGAATTTTGAAGTTGCATCAGTGTTTAATTTTTTACTCAACGGTAGTACTGTTATACCGACATCTCAAATTGACAATAGCACTTTATTGTCACAAAATTTCCAGGTCTTATGAAGCTCCAGTAAAAAGTTACAGCATTTCAATGTTGCAAACTTTGATAGTTATATTGCGCACAGTATAAAAGTTAGTGAAATTTGAAGCTTCATCAGTGTTTCATTTTTTACTCACGGGTAGCACTGTTATACCGATATCTCAAATTGACAATAGTATACTATTGTCAAAAAAATTCAAGGTTTTATGACGCACCAGTAAAAAGTTCCAGCATTTCAATGTTGCAAACTTTGATAGTTATATTACGCACAGTATAAAAGTTAGTGAATTTTGAAGTTGCATCAGTGTTTAATTTTTTACTCAACGGAAGTACTGTTATACCGACTTCTCAAATTGACACTAGTACTTTATTTTCATAGAATTTCCAGGCTTTCTGACGCACCAGTAAAAAGTAACAGCATTTCAATGTTGCAAACTTTGATAGTTCTATTACTCACAGTATAAAAGTTATTGAAATTTGAAGTTGCATCAGTATTTCATTTTTTACTCAAGGGTAGCACTATTATACCGATATCTCAAATTGACAATAGTATACTATTGTCACAAAAATTCAAGGTTTTATGACGCACCAGTAAAAAGTTACAGCATTTCTATGTTGCAAACTTTGATAGTTGTATTTCTCACAGTCTAAAAGTTAGTGAACTTTGAAGTTGTTTCATTTTTTATTCAAGGGTAGCACTGTTTTACCGATATCTCAAATTGACAATAGCACTTTATTGTCACAAAATTTAAAGGTCTTATGAAGCTCCAGTAAAAAGTTACAGCATTTCAATGTTGCAAACTTTGATAGTTATATTGCGCACAGTATAAAAGTTAGTGAAATTTGAAGTTGCATCCGTGTTTAATTTTTTACTCAACGGTAGTACTGTTATACCGACTTCTCAAATTGACAATAGTATACTATTGTCACAAAATTTCAAGGTTTTATGACGCACCAGTAAAAAGTTACAGAATTTCAATGTTGCAAACTTTGATAGTTATATTACGCACAGAATAAAAGTTAGTGAATTTTGAAGTTGCATCAGTTTTTAATTTTTTACTCAACGGTAGTACTATTATACCGAAATCTCAAATTGACACTAGTACTTTATTGTCACAAAATTTCCAGGCTTTCTGACGCACCAGTAAAAAGTTACAGCATTTCTATGTTGCAAACTTTGATAGTTATATTTCTCACAGTCTAAAAGTTAGTGAATTTTGAAGTTGCATCAGTGTTTCATTTTTTACTCAAGGGTAGCACTGTTTTACCGATATCTCAAATTGACAATAGCACTTTATTGTCACAAAATTTCAAGGTCTTATGAAGCTCCAGGAAAAAGTTACAGCATTTCAATGTTGCAAACTTTGATAGTTATATTACGCACAGAATAAAAGTTAGTGAATTTTGAAGTTGCATCAGTGTTTAATTTTTTACTCAACGGTAGTACTGTTATACCGACATCTCAAATTGACAATAGCACTTTATTGCCACAAAATTTCCAGGTCTTATGAAGCTCCAGTAAAAAGTTACAGCATTTCAATGTTGCAAACTTTGATATTTATATTGCGCACAGTATAAAAGTTAGTGAAATTTGAAGTTTCATCAGTGTTTCATTTTGTACTCACGGGTAGCACTGTTATACCGATATCTCAAATTGACAATAGTATACTATTGTCAAAAAAATTCAAGGTTTTATGACGCACCAGTAAAAAGTTCCAGCATTTCAATGTTGCAAACTTTGATAGTTATATTACGCACAGTATAAAAGTTAGTGAAATTTGAAGTTGCATCCGTGTTTAATTTTTTACTCAACGGTAGTACTGTTATACCGACTTCTCAAATTGACAATAGTATACTATTGTCACAAAATTTCAAGGTTTTTTGACGCACCAGTAAAAAGTTACAGAATTTCAATGTTGCAAACTTTGATAGTTATATTACGCACAGAATAAAAGTTAGTGAATTTTGAAGTTGCATCAGTGTTTAATTTTTTACTCAACGGTAGTACTATTATACCGAAATCTCAAATTGACACTAGTACTTTATTGTCACAAAATTTCCAGGCTTTCTGACGCACGAGTAAAAAGTTACAGCATTTCAATGTTGCAAACTTTGATAGTTATATTGCGCACAGTATAAAAATTAGTGAAATTTGAAGTTGCATCAGTTTTTCATTTTTTACTCAAAGGTAGCACTGTCATATCGATATCTGAAATTGACAATAGTATACTATTGTCACAAAATTTCAAGGTTTTATGACGCACCAGTAAAAAGTTACAGCATTTCTATGTTGCAAACTTTGATAGTAATATTTCTCACAGTCTAAAAGTTAGTGAAATTTGAAGTTGCATCAGTGTTTCATTTTTTACTCAAAGGTAGCACTGTTATATCGATATCTCAAATTGACAATAGTATACTATTGTCACAAAATTTCAAGGTATTATGAAGCTCCAGTAAAAAGTTACAGCATTTCAATGTTGCAAAGTTTGATAGTTATATTGCGCACAGTATAAAAGTTAGTGAAATTTGAAGTTGCATCAGTGTTTCATTTTTTACTCAAGGGTAGCACTGTTATACCGATATCTCAAATTGACAATAGTATACTATTGTCACAGAATTTCAAGGTTTTAGGACGCACCAGTAAAAAGTTAAAGCATTTCAATGTTGCAAACTTTAATAGTTATATTACGCACAGAATAAAAGTTAGTGAATTTTGAAGTTGCATCAGTGTTTAATTTTTTACTCAACGGTAGTACTGTTATACCGACATCTCAAATTAACACCAGTACTTCATTGTCAATAAATGTCCAGGCTTTCTGACGCACCAGTAAAAAGTTACAGCATTTCAATGTTGCAAACTTTGATAGTTATATTGCGCACAGTATAAAAGTTAGTGAAATTTGAAGTTGCATCAGTGTTTCATTTTTTACTCAAGGGTAGCACTGTTATACCGATATATCAAATTGACAATAGCACTTTATTGTCACAAAATTTCAAGGTCTTATGAAGCTCCAGGAAAAAGTTACAGCATTTCAATGTTGCAAACTTTCATAGTTATATTGCGCACAGTATAAAAGTTAGTGAAATTTGAAGTTGCATCAGTGTTTCATTTTTTACTCACGGGTAGCACTGTTATACCGATATCTCAAATTGACAATAGTATACTATTGTCACAAAATTTCAAGGTTTTATGGCGTACCAGTAAAAAGTTACAGCATTTCTATATTGCAAACTTTGATAATTATATTGCGCACAGTATAAAAGTTTGTGAATTTGAAGTTGCAACAGTTTTTCATTTTTTACTCAAAGGTAGCACTGTGATATCGATGTCTGAAATTGACAATAGTATAGTATTGTCACAAAATTTCAAGGTTTTATGACGCACCAGTAAAAAGTTACAGCATTTCTATGTTGCAAACTTTGATAATAATATTTCTCACAGTCTAAAAGTTAGTGAAATTTGAAGTTGCATCAGTGCTTCATTTTTTACTCAAAGGTAGCACTGTTTTTATATCGATATCTCAAATTGACAATAGTATACTATTGTCACAAAATTTCAAGGTCTTATGAAGCTCCAGTAAAAAGTTACAGCATTTCAATGTTGCAAACTTTGATAGTTATATTGCGCACAGTATAAAAGTTAGTGAAATTTGAAGTTGCATCAGTGTTTCATTTTTTACTCACGGGTAGCACTGTTATACCGATATCTCAAATTGACACTAGTACTTTATTGTCACAAAATTTCCAGGCTTTCTGACGCACCAGTAAAAAGTTACAGCATTTCAATGTTGCAAACTTTGATAGTTATATTGCGCACAGTATAAAAGTTAGTGAAATTTGAAGTTGCATCAGTGTTTCATTTTTTACTCAAGGGTAGCACTGTTATACCGATATATCAAATTGACAATAGTATACTATTGTCACAAAATTTCAAGGTTTTATGACGCACCAGTAAAAAGTTACGGCATTTCTATGTTGCAAACTTTGATAATAATATTTCTCACAGTCTAAAAGTTAGTGAAATTTGAAGTTGCATCAGTGCTTCATGTTTTACTCAAAGGTAGCACTGTTATTATATCGATATCTCAAATTGACAATAGTATACTATTGTCACAAAATTTCAAGGTTTTATGACGTACCAGTAAAAAGTTACAGCATTTCTATGTTGCAAACTTTGATAATTATATTGCGCACAGTATAAAAGTTTGTGAATTTGAAGTTGCATCAGTTTTTCATTTTTTACTCAAAGGTAGCACTGTTATATAGATATTTGAAATTGACAATAGTATAGTATTGTCACAAAATTTCAAGGTTTTATGACACACCAGTAAAAAGTTACAGCATTTCTATGTTGCAAACTTTGATAATAATATTTCTCACAGTCTAAAAGTTAGTGAAATTTGAAGTTGCATCAGTGCTTCATTTTTTACTCAAAGGTAGCACTGTTATTATATCGATATCTCAAATTGACATAGTATACTATTATCACAAAATTTCAAGGTCTTATGAAGCTCCAGTAAAAAGTTACAGCATTTCAATGTTGCAAACTTTGATAGTTATATTGCGCACAGTATACAATTTAGTGAAATTTGAAGTTGCATCAGTGTTTCATTTTTCACTCACGGGTAGCACTGTTATACCGATATCTCAAATTGACAATAGTATACAATTGTCACAAAATTTCAAGGTTTTATGACGCACCAGTAAAAAGTTACAGCATTTCAATGTTGCAAACTTTGATAGTTATATTACACACAGAATAAAAGTTAGTGAATTTTGAAGTTGCATCAGTGTTTAATTTTTTACTCAACGGTAGTACTATTATACCGACATCTCAAATTGACACTAGTACTTTATTGTCACAAAATTTCCAGGCTTTCTGACGCACCAGTAAAAAGTTACAGCATTTCAATGTTGCAAACTTTGATAGTTATATTGCGCACAGTATAAAAGTTAGTGAAATTTGAAGTTGCATCAGTGTTTCATTTTTTACTCAAGGGTAGCACTGTTATACCGATATATCAAATTGACAATAGTATACTATTGTCACAAAATTTCAAGGTTTTATGACGCACCAGTAAAAAGTTACAGCATTTCTATGTTGCAAACTTTGATAATAATATTTCTCACAGTCTAAAAGTTAGTGAAATTTGAAGTTGCATCAGTGCTTCATTTTTTACTCAAAGGTAGCACTGTTATTATATCGATATCTCAAATTGACAATAGTATACTATTGTCACAAAATTTCAAGGTCTTATGAAGCTCCAGTAAAAAGTTACAGCGTTTCAATGTTGCAAACTTTGATAGTTATATTGCGCACAGTATAAAAGTTAGTGAAATTTGAAGTTGCATCAGTGTTTCATTTTTTACTCAAGGGTAGCACTGTTATACCGATATGTCAAATTCACAATAGTATAGTATTGTCACAAAATTTCAAGGTTTTATGACGCACCAGTAAAAAGTTACCGCATTTCTATGTTGCAAACTTTGATAGTAATATTTCTCACAGTCTAAAAGTTAGTGAAATTTGAAGTTGCATCAGTGCTTCATTTTTTACTCAAAGGTAGCACTGTTATTATATCGATATCTCAAATTGACAATAGTATACTATTGTCACAAAATTTCAAGGTCTTATGAAGCTCCAGTAAAAAGTTACAGCATTTCAATGTTGCAAACTTTGATAGTTATATTGCGCACAGTATAAAAGTTAGTGAAATTTGAAGTTGCATCAGTGTTTCATTTTTTACTCAAGGGTAGCACTGTTATACCGATATCTCAAATTGACAATAGTATACTATTGTCACAAAATTTCAAGGTTTTATGACGCACCAGTAAAAAGTTACAGCATTTCAATGTTGCAAACTTTAATAGTTATATTACGCACAGAATAAAAGTTAATGAATTTTTAAGTTGCATCAGTGTTTCATTTTTTACTCAACGGTAGTACTGTTATACCGAGATTTCAAATTGACACCAGTACTTCATTGTCACAAAATTTCCAGGCTTTCTGACGCACCAGTAAAAACTTACAGCATTTCAATGTTGCAAACTTTGATAGTTATATTACTCACAGTATAAAAGTTAGTGAATTTTGAAGTTGAATCAGTGTTTCATTTTACTAAAGGGTAGCACTGTTTTACCGATATCTCAAATTGGCAAAAGCACTTTATTGTCACAAAATTTCAAGGTCCTATGAAGCTCCAGTAAAAAGTTACAGCATTTCAATGTTGCAAACTTTGATAGTTATATTGCGCACAGTATAAAAGTTAGTGAAATTTGAAGTTGCATCAGTGTTTCATTTTTTACTCAAGGGTAGCACTGTTATACCGATATCTCAAATTGACAATAGTATACTATTGTCACAAAATTTCAAGGTTTTATGACGCACCAGTAAAAAGTTACAGCATTTCTATGTTGCAAACTTTGATAGTTGTTATTCTCACAGTCTAAAAGTTAGTGAATTTTGAAGTTGCATCAGTGTTTCATTTTTTTACTCAAGGGTAGCACTGTTTTACCGATATCTCAAATTGACACTAGTACTTTATTGTCACAAAATTTCCAGGCTTTCTGACGCACCAGTAAAAAGTTACAGCATTTTAATGTTGCAAACTTTGATAGTTATATTGCGCACAGTATAAAAGTTAGTGAAATTTGAAGTCGCATCAGTGTTTCATTTTTTACTCAAGGGTAGCACTGTTATACCGATATATCAAATTGACAATAGTATACTATTGTCACAAAATTTCAAGGTTTTATGACGTACCAGTAAAAAGTTACAGCATTTCTATGTTGCAAACTTTGATAATTATATTACGCACAGTATAAAAGTTTGTGAATTTGAAGTTGCATCAGTTTTTCATTTTTTCCTCAAAGGTAGCACTGTTATATAGATATCTGAAATTGACAATAGTATTTTATTGTCACAAAATTTCAAGGTTTTATAACGCACCAGTAAAAAGTTACAGCATTTCTATGTTGCAAACTTTGATAATAATATTTCTCACAGTCTAAAAGTTAGTGAAATTTGAAGTTGCATCAGTGCTTCATTTTTTACTCAAAGGTAGCACTGTTATTATATCGATATCTCAAATTGACAATAGTATACTATTATCACAAAATTTCAAGGTCTTATGAAGCTCCAGTAAAAAGTTACAGCATTTCAATGTTGCAAACTTTGATAGTTATATTGCGCACAGTATAAAAGTTAGTGAAATTTGAAGTTGCATCAGTGTTTCATTTTTCACTCACGGGTAGCACTGTTTTACCGATATCTCAAATTGACAATAGCACTTTATTGTCACAAAATTTCAAGGTTTTATGACGCACCAGTAAAAAGTTACAGAATTTCAATGTTGCAAACTTTGATAGTTATATTACACACAGAATAAAAGTTAGTGAATTTTGAAGTTGCATCAGTGTTTAATTTTTTACTCAACGGTAGTACTATTATACCGATATCTCAAATTGACAATAGTACTTTATTGTCAAAATATTTTGAGGTTTTCTGACGCACCAGTAAAAAGTTCCAGCATTTCAATGTTGCAAACTTTGATAGTTATATTGCGCACGGTATAAAAGTTAGTGAAATTTGAAGTTGCATCAGTGTTTCATTTTATACTCAAGGGTAGCACTGTTATACCGATATATCAAATTGACAATAGTATACTATTGTCACAAAATTTCAAGGTTTTATGACGCACCAGTAAAAAGTTACAGCATTTCTATGTTGCAAACTTTGATAATAATATTTCTCACAGTCTAAAAGTTAGTGAAATTTGAAGTTGCATCAGTGCTTCATTTTTTACTCAAAGGTAGCACTGTTATTATATCGATATCTTAAATTGACAATAGTATACTATTGTCACAAAATTTTAAGGTCTTATGAAGCTCCAGTAAAAAGTTACAGCATTTCAATGTTGCAAACTTTGATAGTTATATTGCGCACAGTATAAAAGTTAGTGAAATTTGAAGTTGCATCAGTGTTTCATTTTTTACTCAAGGGTAGCACTGTTATACAGATATGTCAAATTCACAATAGTATAGTATTGTCACAAAATTTCAAGGTTTTATGACGCACCAGTAAAAAGTTACAGCATTTCTATGTTGCAAACTTTGATAGTAATATTTCTCACAGTCTAAAAGTTAGTGAAATTTGAAGTTGCATCAGTGCTTCATTTTTTACTCAAAGGTAGCACTGTTATTATATCGATATCTCAAATTGACAATAGTATACTATTGTCACAAAATTTCAAGGTCTTATGAAGCTCCAGTAAAAAGTTACAGCATTTCAATGTTGCAAACTTTGATAGTTATATTGCGCACAGTATAAAAGTTAGTGAAATTTGAAGTTGCATCAGTGTTTCATTTTTTACTCAAGGGTAGCACTGTTATACCGATATCTCAAATTGACAATAGTATACTATTGTCACAAAATTTCAAGGTTTTATGACGCACCAGTAAAAAGTTACAGCATTTCAATGTTGCAAACTTTAATAGTTATATTACGCACAGAATAAAAGTTAGTGAATTTTTAAGTTGCATCAGTGTTTAATTTTTTACTCAACGGTAGTACTGTTATACCGACATATCAAATTGACACCAGTACTTCATTGTCACAAAATTTCCAGGCTTTCTGACGCACCAGTAAAAAGTTACAGCATTTCAATGTTGCAAACTTTGATAGTTATATTACTCACAGTATAAAAGTTAGTGAATTTTGAAGTTGAATCAGTGTTTCATTTTTACTCAAGGGTAGCACTGTTTTACCGATATCTCAAATTGGCAAAAGCACTTTATTGTCACAAAATTTCAAGGTCCTATGAAGCTCCAGTAAAAAGTTACAGCATTTCAATGTTGCAAACTTTGATAGTTATATTGCGCACAGTATAAAAGTTAGTGAAATTTGAAGTTGCATCAGTGTTTCATTTTTTACTCAAGGGTAGCACTGTTATACCGATATCTCAAATTGACAATAGTATACTATTGTCACAAAATTTCAAGGTTTTATGACGCACCAGTAAAAAGTTACAGCATTTCTATGTTGCAAACTTTGATAATAATATTTCTCACAGTCTAAAAGTTAGTGAAATTTGAAGTTGCATCAGTGCTTCATTTTTTACTCAAAGGTAGCACTGTTATTATATCGATATCTCAAATTGACAATAGTTTACTATTGTCACAAAATTTCAAGGTCTTATGAAGCTCCAGTAAAAAGTTACAACATTTCAATGTTGCAAACTTTGATAGTTATATTGCGCACAGTATAAAAGTTAGTGAAATTTGAAGTTGCATCAGTTTTTCATTTTTTACTCAAGGGTAGCACTGTTATACCGATATCTCAAATTCACAATAGTATAGTATTGTCACAAAATTTCAAGGTTTTATGACGCACCAGTAAAAAGTTACAGCATTTCTATGTTGCAAACTTTGATAGTAATATTTCTCACAGTCTAAAAGTTAGTGAAATTTGAAGTTGCATCAGTGCTTCATTTTTTACTCAAAGGTAGCACTGTTATTATATCGATATCTCAAATTGACAATAGTATACTATTGTCACAAAATTTCAAGGTCTTATGAAGCTCCAGTAAAAAGTTACAGCATTTCAATGTTGCAAACTTTGATAGTTATATTGCGCACAGTATAAAAGTTAGTGAAATTTGAAGTTGCATCAGTGTTTCATTTTTTACTCAAGGGTAGCACTGTTATACCGACATCTCAAATTGACAATAGTATACTATTGTCACAAAATTTCAAGGTTTTATGACGCACCAGTAAAAAGTTACAGCATTTCAATGTTGCAAACTTTAATAGTTATATTACGCACAGAATAAAAGTTAGTGAATTTTGAAGTTGCATCAGTGTTTAATTTTTTACTCAACGCTAGTACTGTTATACCGACATATCAAATTGACACCAGTACTTCACTGTCACAAAATTTCCAGGCTTTCTGACGCACCAGTAAAAAGTTACAGCATTTCAATGTTGCAAACTTTGATAGTTATATTACTCACAGTATAAAAGTTAGTGAATTTTGAAGTTGAATCAGTGTTTCATTTTTACTCAAGGGTAGCACTGTTTTACCGATATCTCAAATTGGCAAAAGCACTTTATTGTCACAAAATTTCAAGGTCCTATGAAGCTCCAGTAAAAAGTTACAGCATTTCAATGTTGCAAACTTTGATAGGTATATTGCGCACAGTATAAAAGTTAGTGAAATTTGAAGTTTCATCAGTGTTTAATTTTTTACTCAAGGGTAGCACTGTTATACCGATATCTCAAATTGACAATAGTATACTATTGTCACAAAATTTCAAGGTTTTATGACGCACCAGTAAAAAGTTACAGCATTTCTATGTTGCAAACTTTGATAGTTGTTATTCTCACAGTCTAAAAGTTAGTGAATTTTGAAGTTGCATCAGTGTTTCATTTTTTTACTCAAGGGTAGCACTGTTTTACCGATATCTCAAATTGACAATAGCACTTTATTGTCACAAAATTTCAAGGTCTTATGAAGCTCCAGTAAAAAGTTACAGCATTTCAATGTTGCAAACTTTGATAGTTAT
Organism: Clusia tigrina; assembly: GCA_920105625.2. Classification (NCBI taxonomy): domain Eukaryota; kingdom Metazoa; phylum Arthropoda; class Insecta; order Diptera; family Clusiidae; genus Clusia; species Clusia tigrina. Next base: position 201,972,736 of record OV050030.1, on the reverse strand, counting down.
ATTGCGCACAGTATAAAAGTTAGTGAAATTTTAAGTTGCATCAGTGTTTCATTTTTTACTCACGGGTAGCACTGTTATACCGATATCTCAAATTGAAAATAGTATACTATTGTCACAAAATTTCAAGGTTTTATGACGTACCAGTAAAAAGTTACAGCATTTCTATGTTGCAAACTTTGATAATTATATTGCGCACAGTATAAAAGTTTGTGAATTTGAAGTTGTATCCGTTTTTTATTTTTTACTCAAAGGTAGCACTGTTATATCGATATCTGAAATTGACAATAGTATAGTATTGTCACAAAATTTCAAGGTTTTATGACGCACCAGTAAAAAGTTACAGCATTTCTATGTTGCAAACTTTGATAATAATATTTCTCACAGTCTAAAAGTTAGTGAAATTTGAAGTTGCATCAGTGCTTCATTTTTTACTCAAAGGTAGCACTGTTATTATATCGATATCTCAAATTGACAATAGTATACTATTGTCACAAAATTTCAAGGTCTTATGAAGCTCCAGTAAAAAGTTACAGCATTTCAATGTTGCAAACTTTGATAGTTATATTGCCCACAGTATAAAAGTTAGTGAAATTTGAAGTTGCATCAGTGTTTCATTTTTTACTCAAGGGTAGCACTGTTATACCGATATCTCAAATTCACAATAGTATAGTATTGTCACAAAATTTCAAGGTTTTATGACGCACCAGTAAAAAGTTACAGCATTTCTATGTTGCAAACTTTGATAGTAATATTTCTCACAGTCTAAAAGTAAGTGAAATTTGAAGTTGCATCAGTGCTTCATTTTTTACTCAAAGGTAGCACTGTTATTATATCAATATCTCAAATTGACAATAGTATACTATTGTCACAAAATTTCAAGGTCTTATGAAGCTCCAGTAAAAAGTTACAGCATTTCAATGTTGGAAACTTTGATAGTTATATTGCGCACAGTATAAAAGTTAGTGAAATTTGAAGTTGCATCAGTGTTTCATTTTTTACTCAAGGGTAGCACTGTTATACCGATATCTCAAATTGACAATAGTATACTATTGTCACAAAATTTCAAGGTTTTATGACGCACCAGTAAAAAGTTACAGCATTTCAATGTTGCAAACTTTAATAGTTATATTACGCACAGAATAAAAGTTAGTGAATTTTGAAGTTGCATCAGTGCTTAATTTTTTACTCAACGGTAGTACTGTTACACCGACATCTCAAATTGACACCAGTACTTCATTGTCACAAAATTTCCAGGCTTTCTGACGCACCAGTAAAAAGTTACAGCATTTCAATGTTGCAAACTTTGATAGTTATATTACTCACAGTATAAAAGTTAGTGAATTTTGAAGTTGAATCAGTGTTTCAGTCTTTACTCAAGGGTAGCACTGTTATACCGATATGTCAAATTCACAATAGTATAGTATTGTCACAAAATTTCAAGGTTTTATGACGCACCAGTAAAAAGTTACCGCATTTCTATGTTGCAAACTTTGATAGTAATATTTCTCACAGTCTAAAAGTTAGTGAAATTTGAAGTTGCATCAGTGCTTCATTTTTTACTCAAAGGTAGCACTGTTATTATATCGATATCTCAAATTGACAATAGTATACTATTGTCACAAAATTTCAAGGTCTTATGAAGCTCCAGTAAAAAGTTACAGCATTTCAATGTTGCAAACTTTGATAGTTATATTGCGCACAGTATAAAAGTTAGTGAAATTTGAAGTTGCATCAGTGTTTCATTTTTTACTCAAGGGTAGCACTGTTATACCGATATCTCAAATTGACAATAGTATACTATTGTCACAAAATTTCAAGGTTTTATGACGCACCAGTAAAAAGTTACAGCATTTCAATGTTGCAAACTTTAATAGTTATATTACGCACAGAATAAAAGTTAATGAATTTTTAAGTTGCATCAGTGTTTCATTTTTTACTCAACGGTAGTACTGTTATACCGAGATTTCAAATTGACACCAGTACTTCATTGTCACAAAATTTCCAGGCTTTCTGACGCACCAGTAAAAACTTACAGCATTTCAATGTTGCAAACTTTGATAGTTATATTACTCACAGTATAAAAGTTAGTGAATTTTGAAGTTGAATCAGTGTTTCATTTTACTAAAGGGTAGCACTGTTTTACCGATATCTCAAATTGGCAAAAGCACTTTATTGTCACAAAATTTCAAGGTCCTATGAAGCTCCAGTAAAAAGTTACAGCATTTCAATGTTGCAAACTTTGATAGTTATATTGCGCACAGTATAAAAGTTAGTGAAATTTGAAGTTGCATCAGTGTTTCATTTTTTACTCAAGGGTAGCACTGTTATACCGATATCTCAAATTGACAATAGTATACTATTGTCACAAAATTTCAAGGTTTTATGACGCACCAGTAAAAAGTTACAGCATTTCTATGTTGCAAACTTTGATAGTTGTTATTCTCACAGTCTAAAAGTTAGTGAATTTTGAAGTTGCATCAGTGTTTCATTTTTTTACTCAAGGGTAGCACTGTTTTACCGATATCTCAAATTGACACTAGTACTTTATTGTCACAAAATTTCCAGGCTTTCTGACGCACCAGTAAAAAGTTACAGCATTTTAATGTTGCAAACTTTGATAGTTATATTGCGCACAGTATAAAAGTTAGTGAAATTTGAAGTTGCATCAGTGTTTCATTTTTTACTCAAGGGTAGCACTGTTATACCGATATATCAAATTGACAATAGTATACTATTGTCACAAAATTTCAAGGTTTTATGACGTACCAGTAAAAAGTTACAGCATTTCTATGTTGCAAACTTTGATAAATATATTACGCACAGTATAAAAGTTTGTGAATTTGAAGTTGCATCAGTTTTTCATTTTTTCCTCAAAGGTAGCACTGTTATATAGATATCTGAAATTGACAATAGTATTTTATTGTCACAAAATTTCAAGGTTTTATAACGCACCAGTAAAAAGTTACAGCATTTCTATGTTGCAAACTTTGATAATAATATTTCTCACAGTCTAAAAGTTAGTGAAATTTGAAGTTGCATCAGTGCTTCATTTTTTACTCAAAGGTAGCACTGTTATTATATCGATATCTCAAATTGACAATAGTATACTATTATCACAAAATTTCAAGGTCTTATGAAGCTCCAGTAAAAAGTTACAGCATTTCAATGTTGCAAACTTTGATAGTTATATTGCGCACAGTATAAAAGTTAGTGAAATTTGAAGTTGCATCAGTGTTTCATTTTTCACTCACGGGTAGCACTGTTTTACCGATATCTCAAATTGACAATAGCACTTTATTGTCACAAAATTTCAAGGTTTTATGACGCACCAGTAAAAAGTTACAGAATTTCAATGTTGCAAACTTTGATAGTTATATTACACACAGAATAAAAGTTAGTGAATTTTGAAGTTGCATCAGTGTTTAATTTTTTACTCAACGGTAGTACTATTATACCGACATCTCAAATTGACACTAGTACTTTATTGTCAAAAAATTTCCAGGCTTTCTGACGCACCAGTAAAAAGTTACAGCATTTCAATGTTGCAAACTTTGATAGTTATATTGCGCACAGTATAAAAGTTAGTGAATTTTGAAGTTGCATCAGTGTTTCATTTTATACTCAAGGGTAGCACTGTTATACCGATATATCAAATTGACAATAGTATACTATTGTCACAAAATTTCAAGGTTTTATGACGCACCAGTAAAAAGTTACAGCATTTCTATGTTGCAAACTTTGATAATAATATTTCTCACAGTCTAAAAGTTAGTGAAATTTGAAGTTGCATCAGTGCTTCATTTTTTACTCAAAGGTAGCACTGTTATTATATCGATATCTTAAATTGACAATAGTATACTATTGTCACAAAATTTTAAGGTCTTATGAAGCTCCAGTAAAAAGTTACAGCATTTCAATGTTGCAAACTTTGATAGTTATATTGCGCACAGTATAAAAGTTAGTGAAATTTGAAGTTGCATCAGTGTTTCATTTTTTACTCAAGGGTAGCACTGTTATACAGATATGTCAAATTCACAATAGTATAGTATTGTCACAAAATTTCAAGGTTTTATGACGCACCAGTAAAAAGTTACAGCATTTCTATGTTGCAAACTTTGATAGTAATATTTCTCACAGTCTAAAAGTTAGTGAAATTTGAAGTTGCATCAGTGCTTCATTTTTTACTCAAAGGTAGCACTGTTATTATATCGATATCTCAAATTGACAATAGTATACTATTGTCACAAAATTTCAAGGTCTTATGAAGCTCCAGTAAAAAGTTACAGCATTTCAATGTTGCAAACTTTGATAGTTATATTGCGCACAGTATAAAAGTTAGTGAAATTTGAAGTTGCATCAGTGTTTCATTTTTTACTCAAGGGTAGCACTGTTATACCGATATCTCAAATTGACAATAGTATACTATTGTCACAAAATTTCAAGGTTTTATGACGCACCAGTAAAAAGTTACAGCATTTCAATGTTGCAAACTTTAATAGTTATATTACGCACAGAATAAAAGTTAGTGAATTTTTAAGTTGCATCAGTGTTTAATTTTTTACTCAACGGTAGTACTGTTATACCGACATATCAAATTGACACCAGTACTTCATTGTCACAAAATTTCCAGGCTTTCTGACGCACCAGTAAAAAGTTACAGCATTTCAATGTTGCAAACTTTGATAGTTATATTACTCACAGTATAAAAGTTAGTGAATTTTGAAGTTGAATCAGTGTTTCATTTTTACTCAAGGGTAGCACTGTTTTACCGATATCTCAAATTGGCAAAAGCACTTTATTGTCACAAAATTTCAAGGTCCTATGAAGCTCCAGTAAAAAGTTACAGCATTTCAATGTTGCAAACTTTGATAGTTATATTGCGCACAGTATAAAAGTTAGTGAAATTTGAAGTTGCATCAGTGTTTCATTTTTTACTCAAGGGTAGCACTGTTATACCGATATCTCAAATTGACAATAGTATACTATTGTCACAAAATTTCAAGGTTTTATGACGCACCAGTAAAAAGTTACAGCATTTCTATGTTGCAAACTTTGATAATAATATTTCTCACAGTCTAAAAGTTAGTGAAATTTGAAGTTGCATCAGTGCTTCATTTTTTACTCAAAGGTAGCACTGTTATTATATCGATATCTCAAATTGACAATAGTTTACTATTGTCACAAAATTTCAAGGTCTTATGAAGCTCCAGTAAAAAGTTACAACATTTCAATGTTGCAAACTTTGATAGTTATATTGCGCACAGTATAAAAGTTAGTGAAATTTGAAGTTGCATCAGTTTTTCATTTTTTACTCAAGGGTAGCACTGTTATACCGATATCTCAAATTCACAATAGTATAGTATTGTCACAAAATTTCAAGGTTTTATGACGCACCAGTAAAAAGTTACAGCATTTCTATGTTGCAAACTTTGATAGTAATATTTCTCACAGTCTAAAAGTTAGTGAAATTTGAAGTTGCATCAGTGCTTCATTTTTTACTCAAAGGTAGCACTGTTATTATATCGATATCTCAAATTGACAATAGTATACTATTGTCACAAAATTTCAAGGTCTTATGAAGCTCCAGTAAAAAGTTACAGCATTTCAATGTTGCAAACTTTGATAGTTATATTGCGCACAGTATAAAAGTTAGTGAAATTTGAAGTTGCATCAGTGTTTCATTTTTTACTCAAGGGTAGCACTGTTATACCGACATCTCAAATTGACAATAGTATACTATTGTCACAAAATTTCAAGGTTTTATGACGCACCAGTAAAAAGTTACAGCATTTCAATGTTGCAAACTTTAATAGTTATATTACGCACAGAATAAAAGTTAGTGAATTTTGAAGTTGCATCAGTGTTTAATTTTTTACTCAACGCTAGTACTGTTATACCGACATATCAAATTGACACCAGTACTTCACTGTCACAAAATTTCCAGGCTTTCTGACGCACCAGTAAAAAGTTACAGCATTTCAATGTTGCAAACTTTGATAGTTATATTACTCACAGTATAAAAGTTAGTGAATTTTGAAGTTGAATCAGTGTTTCATTTTTACTCAAGGGTAGCACTGTTTTACCGATATCTCAAATTGGCAAAAGCACTTTATTGTCACAAAATTTCAAGGTCCTATGAAGCTCCAGTAAAAAGTTACAGCATTTCAATGTTGCAAACTTTGATAGTTATATTGCGCACAGTATAAAAGTTAGTGAAATTTGAAGTTGCATCAGTGTTTAATTTTTTACTCAAGGGTAGCACTGTTATACCGATATCTCAAATTGACAATAGTATACTATTGTCACAAAATTTCAAGGTTTTATGACGCACCAGTAAAAAGTTACAGCATTTCTATGTTGCAAACTTTGATAGTTGTTATTCTCACAGTCTAAAAGTTAGTGAATTTTGAAGTTGCATCAGTGTTTCATTTTTTTACTCAAGGGTAGCACTGTTTTACCGATATCTCAAATTGACAATAGCACTTTATTGTCACAAAATTTCAAGGTCTTATGAAGCTCCAGTAAAAAGTTACAGCATTTCAATGTTGCAAACTTTGATAGTTATATTGCGCACAGTATAAAAGTTAGTGAAATTTTAAGTTGCATCAGTGTTTCATTTTTTACTCACGGGTAGCACTGTTATACCGATATCTCAAATTGACAATAGTATACTATTGTCACAAAATTTCAAGGTTTTATGACGTACCAGTAAAAAGTTACAGCATTTCTATGTTGCAAACTTTGATAATTATATTGCGCACAGTATAAAAGTTTGTGAATTTGAAGTTGTATCCGTTTTTTATTTTTTACTCAAAGGTAGCACTGTTATATCGATATCTGAAATTGACAATAGTATAGTATTGTCACAAAATTTCAAGGTTTTATGACGCACCAGTAAAAAGTTACAGCATTTCTATGTTGCAAACTTTGATAATAATATTTCTCACAGTCTAAAAGTTAGTGAAATTTGAAGTTGCATCAGTGCTTCATTTTTTACTCAAAGGTAGCACTGTTATTATATCGATATCTCAAATTGACAATAGTATACTATTGTCACAAAATTTCAAGGTCTTATGAAGCTCCAGTAAAAAGTTACAGCATTTCAATGTTGCAAACTTTGATAGTTATATTGCCCACAGTATAAAAGTTAGTGAAATTTGAAGTTGCATCAGTGTTTCATTTTTTACTCAAGGGTAGCACTGTTATACCGATATCTCAAATTCACAATAGTATAGTATTGTCACAAAATTTCAAGGTTTTATGACGCACCAGTAAAAAGTTACAGCATTTCTATGTTGCAAACTTTGATAGTAATATTTCTCACAGTCTAAAAGTAAGTGAAATTTGAAGTTGCATCAGTGCTTCATTTTTTACTCAAAGGTAGCACTGTTATTATATCAATATCTCAAATTGACAATAGTATACTATTGTCACAAAATTTCAAGGTCTTATGAAGCTCCAGTAAAAAGTTACAGCATTTCAATGTTGGAAACTTTGATAGTTATATTGCGCACAGTATAAAAGTTAGTGAAATTTGAAGTTGCATCAGTGTTTCATTTTTTACTCAAGGGTAGCACTGTTATACCGATATCTCAAATTGACAATAGTATACTATTGTCACAAAATTTCAAGGTTTTATGACGCACCAGTAAAAAGTTACAGCATTTCAATGTTGCAAACTTTAATAGTTATATTACGCACAGAATAAAAGTTAGTGAATTTTGAAGTTGCATCAGTGCTTAATTTTTTACTCAACGGTAGTACTGTTACACCGACATCTCAAATTGACACCAGTACTTCATTGTCACAAAATTTCCAGGCTTTCTGACGCACCAGTAAAAAGTTACAGCATTTCAATGTTGCAAACTTTGATAGTTATATTACTCACAGTATAAAAGTTAGTGAATTTTGAAGTTGAATCAGTGTTTCAGTCTTTACTCAAGGGTAGCACTGTTTTACCGATATCTCAAATTGGCAAAAGCACTTTATTGTCACAAAATTTCAAGGTCTTATGAAGCTCCAGTAAAAAGTTACAGCATTTCAATGTTGCAAACTTTGATAGTTATATTGCGCACAGTATAAAAGTTAGTGAAATTTGAAGTTGCATCAGTGTTTCATTATTTATTCAAGGGTAGCACTGTTATACCGATATATCAAATTGACAAAAGCACTTTATTGTCACAAAATTTCAAGGTCGTCTGAAACTCCAGTAAAAAGTTTCAGCATTTCAATGTTGCAAACTTTGATAGTTATATTGCGCACAGTATAAAAGTTAGTGAAATTTGAAGTTGTATCAGTGTTTCATTTGTTACTCAAGGGTAGCACTGTTATACCGATATTTCAAATTGACAATAGCATACTATTGTCACAAAATTTCAAGGTTTTATGACGCACCAGTAAAAAGTTACAGCATTTCAATGTTGCAAACTTTGATAGTTATATTGCGCACAGAATAAAAGTTAGTGAGTTTTGAAGTTGCATCAGTGTTCCATTTTTTACTCAACGGTAGTACTGTTATACCGACATCTCAAATTGATACCAGTACTTTGTCACAAAATTTCCAGGCTTTCTGACGCACCAGTAAAAAGTTACAGCATTTCAATGTTGCAAACTTTGATAGTTATACTACGCATAGTATAAAAGTTAGTGAGTTTTGAAGTTGCATCAGTGTTTCATTTTTTACTCAAGGGTAGCACTGTTTTACCGATATCTCAAATTGACAATAGCACTTTCTTGTCACAAAATTGCAAGGTCTTATGAAGATCCAGTAAAAAATTACAGCATTTCAATGTTGCAAACTTTTATAGTTATATTGCGCACAGTACAAAAGTTAGTGAAATTTGAAGTTGCGTCAGTGTTTCATTTTTTACTCAAGGGTAGCACTGTTATACCGATACCTCAAATTGACAATAGTATACTATTGTCACAAAATATCAAGGTTTTATGACGCACCAGTAAAAAGTTACAGAATGTCAATGTTGCAAACTTTGATAGTTATATGACGCACATAATAAAAGTTAGTGAATTTTGAAGTTGCATCAGTGTTTAATTTTTTACTCAACGGTAGTACTATTATACCGACATCTCAAATTGACACTAGTACTTTATTGTCAAAAAATTTCCAGGCTTTCTGACGCACCAGTAAAAAGTTACAGCATTTCAATGTTGCAAACTTTGATAGTTATATTGCGCACAGTATAAAAGTTAGTGAAATTTGAAGTTGCATCAGTGTTTCATTTTTTACTCAAGGGTAGCACTGTTATACCGATATCTCAAATTGACAATAGTATACTATTGTCACAAAATTTCAAGGTTTTATGACGCACCAGTAAAAAGTTACAGCATTTCAATGTTGCAAACTTTAATAGTTATATTACGCACAGAATAAAAGTTAGTGAATTTTGAAGTTGCATCAGTGTTTAATTTTTTACTCAACGGTAGTACTGCTATACCGACATATCAAATTGACACCAGTACTTCATTGTCACAAAATTTCCAGGCTTTCTGACGCACCAGTAAAAAGTTACAGCATTTCAATGTTGCAAACTTTGATAGTTATATTACTCACAGTATAAAAGTTAGTGAATTTTGAAGTTGAATCAGTGTTTCATTTTTACTCAAGGGTAGCACTGTTTTACCGATATCTCAAATTGGCAAAAGCACTTTATTGTCACAAAATTTCAAGGTCCTATGAAGCTCCAGTAAAAAGTTACAGCATTTCAATGTTGCAAACTTTGATAGTTATATTGCGCACAGTATAAAAGTTAGTGAAATTTGAAGTTGCATCAGTGTTTCATTTTTTACTCAAGGGTAGCACTGTTATACCGATATCTCAAATTGACAATAGTATACTATTGTCTCAAAATTTCAAGGTTTTATGACGCACCAGTAAAAAGTTACAGCATTTCTATGTTGCAAACTTTGATAGTTGTTATTCTCACAGTCTAAAAGTTAGTGAATTTTGAAGTTGCATCAGTGTTTCATTTTTTTACTCAAGGGTAGCACTGTTTTACCGATATCTCAAATTGACAATAGCACTTTATTGTCACAAAATTTCAAGGTCTTATGAAGCTCCAGTAAAAAGTTACAGCATTTCAATGTTGCAAGCTTTGATAATTATATTGCGCACAGTATAAAAGTTAGTGAAATTTGAAGTTGCATCAGTGTTTCATTTTTTACTCACGGGTAGCACTGTTATACCGATATCTCAAATTGACAATAGTATACTATTGTCACAAAATTTCAAGGTTTTATGACGTACCAGTAAAAAGTTACAGCATTTCTATGTTGCAAACTTTGATAATTATATTGCGCACAGTATAAAAGTTTGTGAATTTGAAGTTGCATCAGTTTTTTATTTTTTACTCAAAGGTAGCACTGTTATATCGATATCTGAAATTGACAATAGTATAGTATTGTCACAAAATTTCAAGGTTTTATGACGCACCAGTAAAAAGTTACAGCATTTCTATGTTGCAAACTTTGATAATAATATTTCTCACAGTCTAAAAGTTAGTGAAATTTGAAGTTGCATCAGTGCTTCATTTTTTACTCAAAGGTAGCACTGTTATTATATCGATATCTCAAATTGACAATAGTATACTATTGTCAGAAAATTTCAAGGTCTTATGAAGCTCCAGTAAAAAGTTACAGCATTTCAATGTTGCAAACTTTGATAGTTATATTGCCCACAGTATAAAAGTTAGTGAAATTTGAAGTTGCATCAGTGTTTCATTTTTTACTCAAGGGTAGCACTGTTATACCGATATCTCAAATTCACAATAGTATAGTATTGTCACAAAATTTCAAGGTTTTATGACGCACCAGTAAAAAGTTACAGCATTTCTATGTTGCAAACTTTGATAGTAATATTTCTCACAGTCTAAAAGTAAGTGAAATTTGAAGTTGCATCAGTGCTTCATTTTTTACTCAAAGGTAGCACTGTTATTATATCGATATCTCAAATTGACAATAGTATACTATTGTCACAAAATTTCAAGGACTTATGAAGCTCCAGTAAAAAGTTACAGCATTTCAATGTTGCAAGGGTAGCACTGTTATACCGATATCTCAAATTGACAATAGTATACTATTGTCACAAAATTTCAAGGTTTTATGACGCACCAGTAAAAAGTTACAGCATTTCAATGTTGCTAACTTTAATAGTTATATTACGCACAGAATAAAAGTTAGTGAATTTTGAAGTTGCATCAGTGTTTAATTTTTTACTCAACGGTAGTACTGTTATACCGACATCTCAAATTGATACCAGTACTTCATTGTCACAAAATTTCCAGGCTTTCTGACGCACCAGTAAAAAGTTACAGCATTTCAATGTTGCAAACTTTGATAGTTATATTACTCACAGTATAAAAGTTAGTGAATTTTGAAGTTGAATCAGTGTTTCATTCCTTACTCAAGGGTAGCACTGTTTTACCGATATCTCAAATTGGCAAAAGCACTTTATTGTCACAAAATTTCAAGGTCTTATGAAGCTCCAGTAAAAAGTTACAGCATTTCAATGTTGCAAACTTTGATAGTTATATTGCGCACAGTATAAAAGTTAGTGAAATTTGAAGTTGCATCAGTGTTTCATTTTTTACTCAAGGGTAGCACTGTTATACCGATATCTCAAATTGGCAATAGTATACTATTGTCACAAAATTTCAAGGTTTTATGACGCACCAGTAAAAAGCTACAGCATTTCAATGTTGCAAACTTTAATAGTAATATTACGCACAGAATAAAAGTTAGTGAATTTTGAATTTGCATCAGTGTTTAATTTTTTACTCACCGGTAGTACTGTTATACCGACATCTCAAATTGACACCAGTACTTCATTGTCACAAAATTTCCAGGCTTTCTGACGCACCAGTAAAAAGGTACAGCATTTCAATGTTGCAAACTTTGATCGTTATATTACTCACAGTATAAAAGTTAGTGAAATTTGAAGTTGAATCAGTGTTTCATTCTTTACTCAAGGGTAGCACTGTTTTACCGATATCTCAAATTGGCAAAAGCACTTTATTGTCACAAAATTTCAAGGTCTTATGAAGCTCCAGTAAAAATTTACAGCATTTCAATGTTGCAAACTTTGATAGTTATATTGCGCACAGTATAAAAGTTAGTGAAATTTGAAGTTGCATCAGTGTTTCATTTTTTACTCACGGGTAGCACTGTTATACCGATATCTCAAATTGACAATAGTATACTATTGTCACAAAATTTCAAGGTTTTATGACGTACCAGTAAAAAGTTACAGCACTTCTATGTTGCAAACTTTGATAATTATATTACGCACAGTATAAAAGTTTGTGAATTTGAAGTTGCATCAGTTTTTTATTTTTTACTCAAAGGTAGCACTGTTATATCGATATCTGAAATTGACAATAGTATAGTATTGTCACAAAATTTCAAGGTTTTATGACGCACCAGTAAAAAGTTACAGCATTTCTATATTGCAAACTTTGATAATAATATTTCTCACAGTCTAAAAGTTAGTGAAATTTGAAGTTGCTTCAGTGCTTCATTTTTTACTCAAAGGTAGCACTGTTATTATATCGATATCTCAAATTGACAATAGTATACTATTGTCACAAAATTTCAAGGTCTTATGAAGCTCCAGTAAAAAGTTACAGCATTTCAATATTGCAAACTTTGATAGTTATATTGCCCACAGTATAAAAGTTAGTGAAATTTGAAGTTGCATCAGTGTTTAATTTTTTACTCAAGGGTAGCACTGTTATACCGATATCTCAAATTCACAATAGTATAGTATTGTCACAAAATTTCAAGGTTTTATGACGCACCAGTAAAAAGTTACAGCATTTCTATGTTGCAAACTTTGATAGTAATATTTCTCACAGTCTAAAAGTAAGTGAAATTTGAAGTTGCATCAGTGCTTCATTTTTTACTCAAAGGTAGCACTGTTATTATATCGATATCTCAAATTGACAATAGTATACTATTGTCACAAAATTTCAAGGTCTTATGAAGCTCCAGTAAAAAGTTACAGCATTTCAATGTTGCAAACTTTGATAGTTATATTGCGCACAGTATAAAAGTTAGTGAAATTTGAAGTTGCATCAGTGTTTCATTTTTTACTCAAGGGTAGCACTGTTATACCGATATCTCAAATTGACAATAGTATACTATTGTCACAAAATTTCAATTTTTTATGACGCACCAGTAAAAAGTTACAGCATTTCAATGTTGCAAACTTTAATAGTTATATTACGCACAGAATAAAAGTTAGTGAATTTTGAAGTTGCATCAGTGTTTAATTTTTTACTCAACGGTAGTACTGTTATACCGACATCTCAAATTGACACCAGTACTTCATTGTCACAAAATTTCCAGGCTTTCTGACGCACCAGTAAAAAGTTACAGCATTTCAATGTTGCAAACTTTGATAGTTATATTACTCACAGTATAAAAGTTAGTGAATTTTGAAGTTGAATCAGTGTTTCATTCTTTACTCAAGGGTAGCACTGTTTTACCGATATCTCAAATTGGCAAAAGCACTTTATTGTCACAAAATTTCAAGGTCTTATGAAGCTCCAGTAAAAAGTTACAGCATTTCAATGTTGCAAACTTTGATAGTTATATTGCGCACAGTATAAAAGTTAGTGAAATTTGAAGTTGCATCAGTGTTTCATTTTTTACTCAAGGGTAGCACTGTTATACCGATATCTCAAATTGGCAATAGTATACTATTGTCACAAAATTTCAAGGTTTTATGACGCACCAGTAAAAAGTTACAGCATTTCAATGTTGCAAACTTTAATAGTAATATTACGCACAGAATAAAAGTTAGTGAATTTTGAAGTTGCATCAGTGTTTAATTTTTTACTCACCGGTAGTACTGTTAAACCGACATCTCAAATTGACACCAGTACTTCATTGTCACAAAATTTCCAGGCTTTCTGACGCACCAGTAAAAAGGTACAGCATTTCAATGTTGCAAACTTTGATAGTTATATTACTCACAGTATAAAAGTTAGTGAATTTTGAAGTTGAATCAGTGTTTCATTCTTTACTCAAGGGTAGCACTGTTTTACCGATATCTCAAATTGGCAAAAGCACTTTATTGTCACAAAATTTCCAGGTCTTATGAAGCTCCAGTAAAAAGTTACAGCATTTCAATGTTGCAAACTTTGATAGTTATATTGCGCACAGTATAAAAGTTAGTGAAATTTGAAGTTGCATCAGTGTTTCATTATTTACTCAAGGGTAGCACTGTTATACCGATATATCAAATTGACAAAAGCACTTTATTGTCACAAAATTTCAAGGTCGTCTGAAACTCCAGTAAAAAGTTTCAGCATTTCAATGTTGCAAACTTTGATAGTTATATTGCGCACAGTATAAAAGTTAGTGAGTTTTGAAGTTGCATCAGTGTTTCATTTTTTACTCAAGGGTAGCACTGTTATACCGATATATCAAATTGACAATAGCATACTATTGTCACAAAATTTCAAGGTTTTATGACGCACCAGTAAAAAGTTACAGCATTTCAATGTTGCAAACTTTGATAGTTATATTGCGCACAGAATAAAAGTTAGTGAGTTTTGAAGTTGCATCAGTGTTTCATTTTTTACTCAACGGTAGTACTGTTATACCGACATCTCAAATTGATACCAGTACTTTGTCACAAAATTTCCAGGCGTTCTGACGCACCAGTAAAAAGTTACAGCATTTCAATGTTGCAAACTTTGATAGTTATATTACGCATAGTATAAAAGTTAGTGAGTTTTGAAGTTGCATCAGTGTTTCATTTTTTACTCAAGGGTAGCACTGTTATACCGATATATCAAATTGACAATAGTATACTATTGTCACAAAATTTCAAGGTTTTATGACGCACCAGTAAAAAGTTACAGCATTTCTATGTTGCAAACTTTGATAGTTGTATTTCTCACAGTCTAAAAGTTAGTGAAATTTGAAGTTGAATCAGTGTTTCATTCTTTACTCAAGGGTAGCACTGTTTTACCGATATCTCAAATTGACAATAGCACTTTATTGTCACAAAACTGCAAGGTCTTATGAAGATCCAGTAAAAAGTTACAGCATTTCAATGTTGCAAACTTTGATAGTTATATTACGCACAGAATAAAAGTTAGTGAATTTTGAAGTTGCATCAGTGTTTAATTTTTTACTCAACGGTAGTACTGTTATACCGACATCTCAAATTGACACTAGCACTTTATTGTCACAAAATTTCAAGGTTTTATGACGCACCAGTTAAAAGCAACAGAATTTCAATGTTGCAAACTTTGATAGTTATATTACGCACAGAATAAAAGTTAATGAATTTTAAAGTTGCATCAGTGTTAAATTTTTTACTCAACGGTAGTACTGTTATACCGACATCTCAAATTGACAATAGCACTTTATTGTCACAAAATTTCCAGGACTTATGAAGCTCCAGTAAAAAGTTACAGCTTTTCAATGTTGCAAACTTTGATAGTTATATTGCGCACAGTATAAAAGTTAGTGAAATTTGAAGTTTCATCAGTGTTTCCTTTTTTACTCAAGGGTAGCACTGTTATACCGATATCTCAAATTGACAATAGTATACTATTGTCAAAAAATTTCAAGGTTTTATGACGCACCAGTAAAAAGTTACAGCATTTCAATGTTGCAAACTTTGATAGTTATATTACGCACAGAATAAAAGTTAGTGAACTTTGAAGTTGCATCAGTGTTTAATTTTTTACTCAACGGTAGTACTATTATACCAACATATCAAATTGACACTAGTACTTTACTAGCACAAAATTTCCAGGCTTTCTGATGCACCAGTAAAAAGTTACAGCATTTCTATGTTGCAAACTTTGATAGTTGTATTTCTCACAGTCTAAAAGTTAGTGAATTTTGAAGTTGCATCAGTGTTTCATTTTTTACTCAAGGGTAGCACTGTTTTACCGATATCTCAAATTGACAATAGCACTTTATTGTCACAAAACTGCAAGGTCTTATGAAGATCCAGTAAAAAGTTACAGCATTTCAACGTTGCAAACTTTGATAGTTATATTACACACAGAATAAAAGTTAGTGAATTTTGAAGTTGCATCAGTGTTTAATTTTTTACTCAACGGTAGTACTGTTATACCGACATCTCAAATTGACACTAGCACTTTATTGTCACAAAATTTCAAGGTTTTATGACGCACCAGTTAAAAGCAACAGAATTTCAATGTTGCAAACTTTGATAGTTATATTACGCACAGAATAAAAGTTAATGAATTTTGAAGTTGCATCAGTGTTAAATTTTTTACTCAACGGTAGTACTGTTATACCGACATCTCAAATTGACAATAGCACTTTATTGTCAGAAAATTTCCAGGACTTATGAAGCTCCTGTAAAAAGTTACAGCTTTTCAATGTTGCAAACTTTGATAGTTATATTGCGCACAGTATAAAAGTTAGTGAAATTTGAAGTTTCATCAGTGTTTCATTTTTTACTCAAGGGTAGCACTGTTATACCGATATCTCAAATTGACAATAGTATACTATTGTCAAAAAATTTCAAGGTTTTATGACGCACCAGTAAAAAGTTACAGCATTTCAATGTTGCAAACTTTGATAGTTATATTACGCACAGAATAAAAGTTAGTGAACTTTGAAGTTGCATCAGTGTTTAATTTTTTACTCAACGGTAGTACTGTTATACCGACTTCTCAAATTGACACTAGTACTTTATTGTCATAGAATTTCCAGGCTTTCTGACGCACCAGTAAAAAGTTGCAGCATTTCAATGTTGCAAACTTTGAGAGTTATATTACTCACAGTATAAAAGTTAGTGAAATTTGAAGTTGCATCAGTATTTCATTTTTTACTCAAGGGTAGCACTGTTATACCGATATCTCAAATTGACAATAGTATACTATTGTCAAAAAATTTCAAGGTTTTATGACGCACCAGTAAAAAGTTACAGCATTTCAATGTTGCAAACTTTAATAGTTATATTACGCACAGAATAAAAGTAAGTGAATTTTGAAGTTGCATCAGTGTTTAATTTTTTACTCAACGGTAGTACTGTTATACCGACATCTCAAATTGACCCCAGTACTTTATTGTCACAAAATTTCAAGGCTTTCTGATCCACCAGTAAAAAGTTACAGCATTTCAATGTTGCAAACTTTGATAATTATATTACTCACAGTATAAAAGTTAGTGAAATTTTAAGTTGCATCAGAATTTCCTTTTTTACTCAAGGGTAGCACTGTTATACCGATATCTCAAATTGACAATAGTATACTATTGTCACAAAATTTCAAGGTTTCATGACGCACCAGTAAAAAGTTACAGCATTTCTATGTTGCAAACTTTGATAATTATATTTCTCACAGTCTAAAAGTTAGTGAATTTTGAAGTTGCATCAGTGTTTCATTCTTCTTTACGCAAGGGTAGCACTGCTTTACCGATATCTCAAATTGACAATAGCATTTTATTGTCACAAAATTTCAAGGTCTTATGAAGCCCCAGTAAAAAGTTACAGCATTTCAATATTGCAAACTTTGATATTTATATTACGCACAGAATAAAAGTTAGTGAAATTTGAAGTTGCATCAGCGTTTAATTTGTTTACTCAACGGTAGCACTGTTATACCGACATCTCAAATTGATACCAGTACTTTGTCACAAAATTTCCAGGCTTTCTGAAGCACCAGTAAAAAGTTACAGCATTTCAATGTTGCAAACTTTGATAGTTATATTGCGCACAGTATAACAGTTTGTGAAATTTGAAGTTGCATCAGTGTTTCATTTTTTACTCAAGGGTAGCACTGTTATACCGATAGATCAAATTGACAATAGCATACTATTGTCACAAAATTTCAAGGTTTTATGACGCACCAGTAAAAAGTTACAGCATTTCAATGTTGCAAACTTTGATATTTATATTACGCACAGAATAAAAGTTAGTGAATTTTGAAGTTGCATCAGCGTTTAATTTTTTACTCAACGGTAGCACTGTTATACCGACATCTCAAATTGATACCAGTACTTTGTCACAAAATTTCCAGGCTTTCTGACGCACCAGTAAAAAGTTACAGCATTTCAATGTTGCTAACTTTGATAGTTATATTGCGCACAGTATAAAAGTTAGTGAAATTTGAAGTTGCATCAGTGTTTCATTTTTTACTCAATGGTAGCACTGTTATATCGATATCTCAAATTGACAATAGTATACTATTGTCACAAAATTTCACGGTTTTATGACGCACCAGTAAAAAGTTCCAGCATTTCTATGTTGCAAACTTTGATAGTTATATTGCACACAGTATAAAAGTTAGTGAAATTTGAAGTTGCATCAGTGTTTCATTTTTTTACTCAAGGGTAGCACTGTTTTACCGATATCTCAAATTGACAATAGTATACTATTGTCACAAAATTTCAAGGTTTTATGACGCACCATTAAAAAGTTACAGCATTTCAATGTTGCAAACTTTGATAGTTATATTACTCACAGTCTAAAAGTTAGTGAATTTTGAAGTTGCATCAGTGTTTCATTTTTTACTCAAGGGTAGCACTGTTTTACCGACATATCAAATTGACACTAGTACTATATTGTCACCAAATTTCCAGGCTTCCTGACTCACCAGTAAAAAGTTACAGCATTTCAATGTTGCAATCTTTGATAGTTATATTGCGCACAGTATAAAAGTTAGTGAAATTTGAAGTTGTATCAGTGTTTCATTTTTTACTCAAAGGTAGCACTGTTATATCGATATCTCAAATTGACAATAGTATACTATTGTCACAAACGTTCAAGGTTTTATGACGCACCAACAAAAAGTTACAGCATTTCTATGTTGCAAACTTTGATAGTTATATTGCACACAGTATAAAAGTTAGTGAAATTTGAAGTTGCATCAGTGTTTCATTTTTTACTCAAGGGTAGCACTGTTATACCGATATCTCAAATTGACAATAGAATACTATTGTCACAAAATTTCAAGGTTTTATGACGCACCAGTAAAAAGTTACAGCATTTCAATGTTGCAAACTTTAATAGTTATATTACGCACAGAATAAAAGTTAGTGAAGTTGCATCTGTGTTTAATTTTTTACTCAACGGGAGTACTGTTATACCGACATCTCAAATTGACACCAGTACTTCATTGTCACAAAATTTTCAGGCTTTCTGATGCACCAGTAAAAAGTTACAGCATTTCTATGTTGCAAACTTTGATAGTTATATTTCTCACAGTTTAAAAGTTAGTGAATTTTGAAGTTGCATCAGTGATTCATTCTTTACGCAAGGGTAGCACTGTTTTACCGATATCTCAAATTGACAATAGTACTTTATTGTCACAAAATTTCAAGGCTTTCTGATGCACCAGTAAAAAGTTACAGCATTTCAATGTTGCAAACTTTGATAATTATATTACTCACAGTATAAAAGTTAGTGAAATTTTAAGTTGCATCAGAATTTCCTTTTTTACTCAAGGGTAGCACTGTTATACCGATATCTCAAATTGACAATAGTATACTATTGTCACAAAATTTCTAGGTTTCATGACGCACCAGTAAAAAGTTACAGCATTTCTATGTTGCAAACTTTGATAATTATATTTCTCACAGTCTAAAAGTTAGTGAATTTTGAAGTTGCATCAGTGTTTCATTCTTCTTTACGCAAGGGTAGCACTGCTTTACCGATATCTCAAATTGACAATAGCATACTATTGTCACAAAATTTCAAGGTTTTATGACGCACCAGTAAAAAGTTACAGCATTTCAATGTTGCAAACTTTGATATTTATATTACGCACAGAATAAAAGTTAGTGAATTTTGAAGTTGCATCAGCGTTTAATTTTTTACTCAACGGTAGCACTGTTATACCGACATCTCAAATTGATACCAGTACTTTGTCACAAAATTTCCAGGCTTTCTGACGCACCAGTAAAAAGTTACAGCATTTCAATGTTGCTAACTTTGATAGTTATATTGCGCACAGTATAAAAGTTAGTGAAATTTGAAGTTGCATCAGTGTTTCATTTTTTACTCAAGGGTAGCACTGTTATACCGATATATCAAATTGACAATGGTATACAATTGTCACAAAATTTCAAGTTTTTATGACGCACCAGTAAAAAGTTACAGCATTTCTATGTTGCAAACTTTTGATAGTTGTTATTCTCACAGTCTAAAAGTTAGTGAAATTTGAAGGTGCATCAGTTTTTCATTTTTTACTCAAAGGTAGCACTGTTATATCGATATCTCAAATTGACAATAGTATACTATTGTCACAAAATTTCAAGGTTTTATGACGCACCAGTAAAAAGTTCCAGCATTTCTATGTTGCAAACTTTGATAGTTATATTGCACACAGTATAAAAGTTAGTGAAATTTGAAGTTGCATCAGTGTTTCATTTTTTACTCAAGGGTAGCACTGTTATACCGATATCTCAAATTGACAATAGTATACTATTGTCACAAAATTTCAAGGTTTTATGACGCACCAGTAAAAAGTTACAGCATTTCAATGTTGCAAACTTTAATATTTATATTACGCACAGAATAAAAGTTAGTGAAGTTGCATCTGTGTTTAATTTTTTACTCAACGGTAGTACTGTTATACCGACATCTCAAATTGACACCAGTACTTCATTGTCACAAAATTTTCAGGCTTTCTGATGCACCAGTAAAAAGTTACAGCATTTCTATGTTGCAAACTTTGATAGTCATATTTCTCACAGTTTAAAAGTTAGTGAATTTTGAAGTTGCATCAGTGATTCATTCTTTACGCAAGGGTAGCACTGTTTTACCGATATCTCAAATTGACAATAGCACTTTATTGTCACAAAATTTCAAGGTCTTATGAAGCTCCAGTAAAAAGTTACAGCATTTCAATGTTGCAAACTTTAATAGTTATATTACGCACAGAATAAAAGTAAGTGAATTTTGAAGTTGCATCAGTGTTTAATTTTTTACTCAACGGTAGTACTGTTATACCGACATCTCAAATTGACCCCAGTACTTTATTGTCACAAAATTTCAAGGCTTTCTGATGCACCAGTAAAAAGTTACAGCATTTCAATGTTGCAAACTTTGATAATTATATTACTCACAGTATAAAAGTTAGTGAAATTTTAAGTTGCATCAGAATTTCCTTTTTTACTCAAGGGTAGCACTGTTATACCGATATCTCAAATTGACAATAGTATACTATTGTCACAAAATTTCAAGGTTTCATGACGCACCAGTAAAAAGTTACAGCATTTCTATGTTGCAAACTTTGATAATTATATTTCTCACAGTCTAAAAGTTAGTGAATTTTGAAGTTGCATCAGTGTTTCATTCTTCTTTACGCAAGGGTAGCACTGCTTTACCGATATCTCAAATTGACAATAGCATTTTATTGTCACAAAATTTCAAGGTCTTATGAAGCCCCAGTAAAAAGTTACAGCATTTCAATATTGCAAACTTTGATATTTATATTACGCACAGAATAAAAGTTAGTGAAATTTGAAGTTGCATCAGCGTTTAATATTTTTACTCAACGGTAGCACTGTTATACCGACATCTCAAATTGATACCAGTACTTTGTCACAAAATTTCCAGGCTTTCCGAAGCACCAGTAAAAAGTTACAGCATTTCAATGTTGCAAACTTTGATAGTTATATTGCGCACAGTATAACAGTTTGTGAAATTTGAAGTTGCATCAGTGTTTCATTTTTTACTCAAGGGTAGCACTGTTATACCGATATATCAAATTGACAATAGCATACTATTGTCACAAAATTTCAAGGTTTTATGACGCACCAGTAAAAAGTTACAGCATTTCAATGTTGCAAACTTTGATATTTATATTACGCACAGAATAAAAGTTAGTGAATTTTGAAGTTGCATCAGCGTTTAATTTTTTACTCAACGGTAGCACTGTTATACCGACATCTCAAATTGATACCATTACTTTGTCACAAAATTTCCAGGCTTTCTGACGCACCAGTAAAAAGTTACAGAATTTCAATGTTGCTAACTTTGATAGTTATATTGCGCACAGTATAAAAGTTAGTGAAATTTGAATTTGCATCAGTGTTTCATTTTTTACTCAAGGGTAGCACTGTTATACCGATATATCAAATTGACAATGGTATACAATTGTCACAAAATTTCAAGGTTTTATGACGCACCAGTAAAAAGTTACAGCATTTCTATGTTGCAAACTTTTGATAGTTGTTATTCTCACAGTCTAAAAGTTAGTGAAATTTGAAGGTGCATCAGTTTTTCATTTTTTACTCAAAGGTAGCACTGTTATATCGATATCTCAAATTGACAATAGTATACTATTGTCACAAAATTTCAAGGTTTTATGACGCACCATTAAAAAGTTACAGCATTTCAATGTTTGCAAACTTTGATAGTTATATTACGCACAGAATAAAAGTTAGTGAATTTTGAAGTTGCTTCAGTGTTTAATTTTTTACTCAACGGTAGTACTGTTATACCGACATCTCAAATTGACACCAGTACTTTATTGACACAAAATGTCCAGGTTTTCTGACGCACCAGCAAAAGGTTACAGCATTTCAGT
This sequence comes from Clusia tigrina, assembly GCA_920105625.2. Lineage (NCBI taxonomy): Eukaryota > Metazoa > Arthropoda > Insecta > Diptera > Clusiidae > Clusia > Clusia tigrina. Next base: position 201,950,192 of record OV050030.1, on the reverse strand, counting down.
GTTGCAAACTTTGGTAGTTATATTGCGCACAGTATAAAAGTTAGTGAACTTTGAAGTTGTATCAGTGTTTCATTTTTTACTCAATGGTAGCACTGTTATATCGATATCTCAAATTGACAATAGTATACTATTGTCACAAAATTTCAAGGTTTTATGACGCACCAGTAAAAAGTTCCAGCATTTCTATGTTGCAAACTTTGATAGTTATATTGCACACAGTATAAAAGTTAGTGAAATTTGAAGTTGCATCAGTGTTTCATTTTTTACTCAAGGGTAGCACTGTTTTACCGATATCTCAAATTGACAATAGTATACTATTGTCACAAAATTTCAAGGTTTTATGACGCACCATTAAAAAGTTACAGCATTTCAATGTTGCAAACTTTGATAGTTATATTACTCACAGTCTAAAAGTTAGTGAATTTTGAAGTTGCATCAGTGTTTCATTTTTTACTCAAGGGTAGCACTGTTTTACCGACATATCAAATTGACACTAGTACTATATTGTCACCAAATTTCCAGGCTTTCTGACTCACCAGTAAAAAGTTACAGCATTTCAATGTTGCAAACTTTGATAGTTATATTGCGCACAGTATAAAAGTTAGTGAAATTTGAAGTTGTATCAGTGTTTCATTTTTTACTCAAAGGTAGCACTGTTATATCGATATCTCAAATTGACAATAGTATACTATTGTCACAAACGTTCAAGGTTTTATGACGCACCAACAAAAAGTTACAGCATTTCTATGTTGCAAACTTTGATAGTTATATTGCACACAGTATAAAAGTTAGTGAAATTTGAAGTTGCATCAGTGTTTCATTTTTTACTCAAGGGTAGCACTGTTATACCGATATCTCAAATTGACAATAGTATACTATTGTCACAAAATTTCAAGGTTTTATGACGCACCAGTAAAAAGTTACAGCATTTCAATGTTGCAAACTTTAATAGTTATATTACGCACAGAATAAAAGTTAGTGAAGTTGCATCTGTGTTTAATTTTTTACTCAACGGTAGTACTGTTATACCGACATCTCAAATTGACACCAGTACTTCATTGTCACAAAATTTCCAGGCTTTCTGATGCACCAGTAAAAAGTTACAGCATTTCTATGTTGCAAACTTTGATAGTTATATTTCTCACAGTTTAAAAGTTAGTGAATTTTGAAGTTGCATCAGTGATTCATTCTTTACGCAAGGGTAGCACTGTTTTACCGATATCTCAAATTGACAATAGCACTTTATTGTCACAAAATTTCAAGGTCTTATGAAGCTCCAGTAAAAAGTTACAGCATTTCTATGTTGCAAACTTTGATATTTATATTGCGCACAGTATAAAAGTTAGTGAAATTTGAAGTTGCATCAGTGTTTCATTTTTTACTCAAGGGCAGTACTGTTATACCGACATCTCAAATTGATACCAATACTTTGTCACAAAATTTCCAGGCTTTCTGACGCACCAGTAAAAAGTTACAGCATTTCAATGTTGCAAACTTTGATAGTTATATTACTCACAGTCTAAAAGTTAGTGAATTTTGAAGTTGCATCAGTGTTTCATTTTTTACTCAAGGGTAGCACTGTTTTACCGACATATCAAATTGACACTAGTACTTTATTGTCACAAAATTTCCAGGCTTTCTGACTCACCAGTAAAAAGTTACAGCATTTCAATGTTGCAAACTTTGATAGTTATATTGCGCACAGTATAAAAGTTAGTAAAATTTGAAGTTGCATCAGTGTTTCATTTTTTACTCACGGGTAGCACTGTTATACAGATATCTCAAATTTACAATAGTATACTATTGTCACAAAGTTTCAAGGTTTTATGACGCACGAGTAAAAAGTTACAGCATTTCAATGTTGCAAACTTTGATAGTTATATTACTCACAGTATAAAAGTTAGTGAAATTTGAAGTTGCTTCAGTATTTCATTTTTTACTCAAGGGTAGCACTGTTATACCGATATCTCAAATTGACAATAGTATACTATTGTCACAAAATTTCAAGGTTTCATGACGCACCAGTAAAAAGTTACAGCATTTCTATGTTGCAAACTTTGATAGTTATATTTCTCACAGTCTAAAAGTTAGTGAATTTTGAAGTTGCATCAGTGTTTCATTCTTTACGCAAGGGTAGCACTGTTTTACCGATATCTCAAATTGACAATAGCATTTTATTGTCACAAAATTTCAAGGTCTTATGAAGCCCCAGTAAAAAGTTACAGCATTTCAATATTGCAAACTTTGATATTTATATTACGCACAGAATAAAAGTTAGTGAAATTTGAAGTTGCATCAGCGTTTAATTTTTTTACTCAACGGTAGCACTGTTATACCGACATCTCAAATTGATACCAGTACTTTGTCACAAAATTTCCAGGCTTTCTGAAGCACCAGTAAAAAGTTACAGCATTTCGATGTTGCAAACTTTGATAGTTATATTGCGCACAGTATAACAGTTTGTGAAATTTGAAGTTGCATCAGTGTTTCATTTTTTACTCAAGGGTAGCACTGTTATACCGATATATCAAATTGACAATAGCACACTATTGTCACAAAATTTCAAGGTTTTATGACGCACCAGTAAAAAGTTACAGCATTTCAATGTTGCAAACTTTGATATTTATATTACGCACAGAATAAAAGTTAGTGAATTTTGAAGTTGCATCAGCGTTTAATTTTTTACTCAACGGTAGCACTGTTATACCGACATCTCAAATTGATACCAGTACTTTGTCACACAATTTCCAGGCTTTCTGACGCACCAGTAAAAAGTTACAGCATTTCAATGTTGCAAACTTTGATAGTTATATTGCGCACTGTATAAAAGTTAGTGAAATTTGAAGTTGTATCAGTGTTTCATTTTTTACTCAAAGGTAGCACTGTTATATCGATATCTCAAATTGACAATAGTATACTATTGTCACAAACGTTCAAGGTTTTATGACGCACCAGTAAAAAGTTACAGCATTTCAATGTTGCAAACTTTGATAGTTATATTAGGCACAGAATAAAAGTTAGTGAATTTTGAAGTTGCATCAGTGTTTAATTTTTTACTCAACGGTAGTACTGTTATACCGACATCTCAAATTGACACCAGTACTTTATTGTCACAAAATATCCAGGCTTTCTGACGCACCAGTAAAAAGTTACAGCATTTCAATGTTGCAAACTTTGATAGTTATATTGCGCACAGTATAAAAATATCTCATAGTCTTATGAAGCTCCAGTAAAAAGTTACAGCATTTCAATGTTGCAAACTTTGATAGTTATATTTTTCACAGTATAAAATTTAGTGAATTTTGAAGTTGCATCAGTGTTTAATTTTTTACTCAATGGTAGCACTGTTTTACCGATATCTCAAATTGACAATAGCACTTTATTGTCACAAAATTTCAAGGTCTTATGAAGCTCCAGTAAAAAGTTACAGCATTTCAATGTTGCAAACTTTGATAGTTATATTGCGCACAGTATAAAAGTTAGTGAAATTTGAAGTTGCATCAGTGTTTCATTTTTTACTCAAGGGTAGCACTGTTATACCGATATCTCAAATTGACAATAGTATACTATTGTCACAAAATTTCAAGGTTTTATGACGCACCAGTAAAAAGTTACAGCATTTCTATGTTGCAAACTTTGATATGTATATTTCTCACAGTCTAAAAGTTAGTGAATTTTGAAGTTGCATCAGTGTTTCATTTTTTACTCAATGGTAGCACTGTTTTACCGATATCTCAAATTGACAATAGCACTTTATTGTCACAAAATTTCAAAGTCTTATGAAGCTCCAGTAAAAAGTTACAGCATTTCAATATTGCAAACTTTGATAGTTATATTGCGCACAGTATAAAAGTTAGTGAAATTTGAAGTTGTATCAGTTACAACAGTAGAAAGTTACAGCATTTCAATGTTGCAAACTTTGATAGTTATATTCGGCACAGAAGAAAAGTTAGTGAATTTTGAAGTTACATCAGTGTTTAATTTTTCACTCAACGGTAGTACTGTTATACCGACATCTCAAATTGACACCAGTACTTTATTGTCACAAAATTTACAGGCTTTCTGACGCACCAGTTAAAAGTTACAGCATTTCAATGTTTCAAACTTTGATAGTTATATTGCGCACAGTATAAAAGTTAGTGAATTTTGAAGTTGCATCAGAGTTTCATTTTTTACTCAAGGGTAGCACTGTTATACCGATATCTCAAATGGACAATAGTATACTATTGTCACAAAATTGCAAGGTTTATGACGCACCAGTAAAAAGTTACAGCATTTCAATGTTGCAAACTTTGATAGTTATATTAGGCACAGAATAAAAGTTAGTGAATTTTGAAGTTGCATCAGTGTTTAATTTTTTACTCAACGGTAGTACTGTTATACCGACATCTCAAATTGACACCAGTAGTTTATTGTCACAAAATATCCAGGCTTTCTGACGCACCAGTAAAAAGTTACAGCATTTCAATGTTGCAAACTTTGATAGTTATATTTTTCACAGGATAAAATTTAGTGAAATTTGAAGTTACATCAGTATTTCATTTTTTACTCAAGGGTAGCACTGTTATACCGATATCCCAAATTGACAATAGTATACTATTGTCACAAAATTTCAAGGTTTTATAACGCACCAGTAAAAAGTGACAGCATTTCCATGTTGCAAACTTTGATATTTATATTTCTCACAGTCTAAAAGTTAGTGAATTTTGAAGTTGCATCAGTGTTTCATTTTTTACTCAATGGTAGCACTGTTTTACCGATATCTCAAATTGACAATAGCACTTTATTGTCACAAAATTTCAAGGTCTTATGCAGCTTCAGTAAAAAGTTACAGCATTTCAATGTTGCAAACTTTGATAGTTATATTGCGCACAGTATAAAAGTTAGTGAAATTTGAAGTTGCATCAGTGTTTCATTTTTAACTCAAGGGTAGCACTGTTATACCGATATCTCAAATTGACAATAGTATACTATTATCACAAAATTTCAAGGTTTTATGACGCACCAGTAAAAAGTTACAGGATTTCTATGTTGCAAACTTTGATAGTTATATTTCTCACAGTCTAAAAGTTAGTGAATTTTGAAGTTGCATCAGTGTTTCATTTTTTACTCAACGGTAGTACTGTTAAACCGACATCTCAAATTGACACCAGTACTTTATTGTCACAAAATTTCCAGGCTATCTGACGTACCAGTAAAAAGTTACAGCATTTCAAAGTTGCAAACTTTGATAGTTATATTACTCACAGTATAAAAATATCTCATAGTCTTATGAAGCTCCAGTAAAAAGTTACAGCATTTCAATGTTGCAAACTGTGATAGTTATATTTTTCACAGTATAAAATTTAGTGAAATTTGAAGTTGCATCAGTATTTCATTTTTTACTCAAGGGTAGCACTGTTATACCGATATCTCAAATTGACAATAGTATACTATTGTCACAAAATTTCAAGCTTTTATAACGCACCAGTAAAAAGTTACAGCATTTCTATGTTGCAAACTTTGATATTTATATTTCTCACAGTCTAAAAGTTAGTGAATTTTGAAGTTGCATCAGTGTTTCATTTTTTACTCAATGGTAGCACTGTTATACCGATATCTCAAATTGACAATAGTATACTATTGTCACAAAATTTCAAGGTTTTATGACGCACCAGAAAAAAGTTACAGCATTTCTATGTTGCAAACTTTGATATTTATATTTCTCACAGTCTAAAAGTTAGTGAATTTTGAAGTTGCATCAGTGTTTCATTTTTTACTCAATGGTAGCACTGTTTTACCGATATCTCAAATTGACAATAGCACTTTATTGTCACAAAATTTCAAAGTCTTATGAAGCTCCAGTAAAAAGTTACAGCATTTCAATATTGCAAACTTTGATAGTTATATTGCGCACAGTATAAAAGTTAGTGAAATTTGAAGTTGCATCAGTTACAACAGTAAAAAGTTACAGCATTTCAATGTTGCAAACTTTGATAGTTATATTCGGCACAGAAGAAAAGTTAGTGAATTTTGAAGTTACATCAGTGTTTAATTTTTCACTCAACGGTAGTACTGTTATACCGACATCTCAAATTGACACCAGTACTTTATTGTCACAAAATTTACAGGTTTTCTGACGCACCAGTAAAAAGTTACAGCATTTCAATGTTTCAAACTTTGATAGTTATATTGCGCACAGTATAAAAGTTAGTGAATTTTGAAGTTGCATCAGAGTTTCATTTTTTACTCAAGGGTAGCACTGTTATACCGATATCTCAAATGGACAATAGTATACTATTGTCACAAAATTGCAAGGTTTATGACGCACCAGTAAAAAGTTACAGCATTTCAATGTTGCAAACTTTGATAGTTATATTACGCACAGAATAAAAGTTAGTGAATTTTGAAGTTGCATCAGTGTTTAATTTTTTACTCAACGGTAGTACTGTTAAACCGACATCTCAAATTGACACCAGTACTTTATTGTCACAAAATTTCCAGGCTATCTGACGTACCAGTAAAAAGTTACAGCATTTCAAAGTTGCAAACTTTGATAGTTATATTACTCACAGTATAAAAGTTAGTGAAATTTGAAGTTGCATCAGTATTTCATTTTTTACTCAAGGGTAGCAGTGTTATACCGATATCTCAAATTGACAATAGTATACTATTATCACAAAATTTCAAGGTTTTATGACGCACCAGTAAAAAGTTACAGGATTTCTATGTTGCAAACTTTGATAGTTATATTTCTCACAGTCTAAAAGTTAGTGAATTTTGAAGTTGCATCAGTGTTTCATTTTTTACTCAAGGGTAGCACTGTTTTACCGATATCTCAAATTGACAATAGCACTTTATTGTCACAAAATTTCAAGGTCTTATGAAGCTCCAGTAAAAAGTTACAGCATTTCAATATTGCAAACTTTGATAGTTATATTACGCACAGAATAAAAATTAGTGAATTTTGAAGTTGCATCAGTGTTTAATTTGTTTACTCAACGGTAGTACTGTTATACCGACATCTCAAATTGACACCAGTACTTTATTTTATTGTACAAGGGTAGCACTGTTATACCGATATCTCAAATTGACAATAGTATACTATTGTCACAAAATTTCAAGGTTCTATGACGCACCAGTAAAAAGTTACAGGATTTCTATGTTGCAAACTTTGATAGTTATATTTCTCACAGTCTAAAAGTTAGTGAATTTTGAATTTGTATCAGTGTTTAATTTTTTACTCAACGGTAGTACTATTATACCGACATCTCAAATTGACACGAGTACTTTGTCACAAAATTTCCAGGCTTTCTGACGGACCAGTAAAAAGTTACAGCATTTCAATGTTGCAAACTCTGATAGTTATATTACACACAGTATAAAAGTTAGTGAAATTTGATGTTGCATCAGAGTTTCATTTTTTACTCAAGGGTAGCACTGTTATACCGCTATCTCAAATTGACAATAGTATACTATTGTCACAAAATTTCAAGGTTTTATGATGACACACCAGTAAAAAGTTACAGCATTTCTATGTTGCAAACTTTGATAGTTATATTTCTCACAGTCTAAAAGTTAGTGAATTTTGAAGTTGCATCAGTGTTTCATTTTTTACTCAATGGTAGCACTGTTTTACCGATATCTCAAATTGACAATAGCACTTTATTGTCACAAAATTTCAAGGTCTTATGAAGCTCGAGTAAAAAGTTACAGCATTTCAATGTTGCAAACTTTGACAGTTATATTGCGCACAGTATAAAAGTTAGTGAAATTTGAAGTTGCATAAGTGTTTCATTTTTTACTCAAGGGTAGCACTGTTAAACCGATATCTCAAATTGACAATAGTATACTATTGTCACAAAATTTCAAGGATTTATGACGCACCAGTAAAAAGTTACAGCATTTCAATGTTGCAAACTTTGATAATTATATTGCGCACAGTATAAAAGTTAGTGAAATTTGATGTTGCATAAGTGTTTCATTTTTACTCAAGGGTAGCACTGTTATACCGATATCTCAAATTGACAATAGTATACTATTGTCACAAAATTTCAAGATTTTATGACGCACCAGTAAAAAGTTACAGCATTTCAATGTTGCAAACTTTGATAGTTATATTACGTACAGAATAAAAGTTAGTGAATTTTGAAGTTGCATCAGTGTTTAATTTTTTACACAACGGTAGTACTGTTATACCGACATCTCAAATTGACACCAGTACTTTATTGTCACAAAATTTCCAGGCTATCTGACGTACCAGTAAAAAGTTACAGCATTTCAAAGTTGCAAACTTTGATAGTTATATTACTCACAGTATAAAAGTTAGTGAAATTTGAAGTTGCATCAGTATTTCATTTTTTACTCAAGGGTAGCACTGTTATACCGATATCTCAAATTGACAATAGTATACTATTATCACAAAATTTCAAGGTTTTATGACGCACCAGTAAAAAGTTACAGGATTTCTATATTGAAAACTTTGATAGTTATATTTCTCACAGTCTAAAAGTTAGTGAATTTTGAAGTTGCATCAGTGTTTCATTTTTTACTCAAGGGTAGCACTGTTTTACCGATATCTCAAATTGACAATAGCACTTTATTGTCACAAAATTTCAAGGTCTTATGAAGCTCCAGTAAAAAGTTACAGCATTTCAATATTGCAAACTTTGATAGTTATATTGCGCACAGTATAAAAGTTAGTGAAATTTGAATTTGCATCAGTGCTTCATTTTTTACTCAAGGGTAGCACTGTTATACCGATATCTCAAATTGACAATAGTATATTATTGTCACAAAATTTCAAGGTTTTATGAAGCACCAGTAAAAAGTTACAGCATTTCAATGTTGCAAACTTTGATAGTTATATTGGGCACAGAATAAAAGTTAGTGAATTTTGAAGTTGCATCAGTGTTTCATTCTTCTTTACGCAAGGGTAGCACTGCTTTACCGATATCTCAAATTGACAATAGCATTTTATTGTCACAAAATTTCAAGGTCTTATGAAGCCCCAGTAAAAAGTTACAGCATTTCAATATTGCAAACTTTGATATTTATATTACGCACAGAATAAAAGTTAGTGAAATTTGAAGTTGCATCAGCGTTTAATTTTTTTACTCAACGGTAGCACTGTTATACCGACATCTCAAATTGATACCAGTACTTTGTCACAAAATTTCCAGGCTTTCTGAAGCACCAGTAAAAAGTTACAGCATTTCAATGTTGCAAACTTTGATAGTTATATTGCGCACAGTATAACAGTTTGTGAAATTTGAAGTTGCATCAGTGTTTCATTTTTTACTCAAGGGTAGCACTGTTATACCGATAGATCAAATTGACAATAGCATACTATTGTCACAAAATTTCAAGGTTTTATGACGCACCAGTAAAAAGTTACAGCATTTCAATGTTGCAAACTTTGATATTTATATTACGCACAGAATAAAAGTTTGTGAATTTTGAAGTTGCATCAGCGTTTAATTTTTTACTCAACGGTAGCACTGTTATACCGACATCTCAAATTGATACCAGTACTTTGTCACAAAATTTCCAGGCTTTCTGACGCACCAGTAAAAAGTTACAGCATTTCAATGTTGCTAACTTTGATAGTTATATTGCGCACAGTATAAAAGTTAGTAAAATTTGAAGTTGCATCAGTGTTTCATTTTTTACTCAATGGTAGCACTGTTATATCGATATCTCAAATTGACAATAGTATACTATTGTCACAAAATTTCACGGTTTTATGACGCACCAGTAAAAAGTTCCAGCATTTCTATGTTGCAAACTTTGATAGTTATATTGCACACAGTATAAAAGTTAGTGAAATTTGAAGTTGCATCAGTGTTTCATTTTTTACTCAAGGGTAGCACTGTTTTACCGATATCTCAAATTGACAATAGTATACTATTGTCACAAAATTTCAAGGTTTTATGACGCACCATTAAAAAGTTACAGCATTTCAATGTTGCAAACTTTGATAGTTATATTACTCACAGTCTAAAAGTTAGTGAATTTTGAAGTTGCATCAGTGTTTCATTTTTTACTCAAGGGTAGCACTGTTTTACCGACATATCAAATTGACACTAGTACTATATTGTCACCAAATTTCCAGGCTTCCTGACTCACCAGTAAAAAGTTACAGCATTTCAATGTTGCAATCTTTGATAGTTATATTGCGCACAGTATAAAAGTTAGTGAAATTTGAAGTTGTATCAGTGTTTCATTTTTTACTCAAAGGTAGCACTGTTATATCGATATCTCAAATTGACAATAGTATACTATTGTCACAAACGTTCAAGGTTTTATGACGCACCAACAAAAAGTAACAGCATTTCTATGTTGCAAACTTTGATAGTTATATTTCTCACAGTTTAAAAGTTAGTGAATTTTGAAGTTGCATCAGTGATTCATTCTTTACGCAAGGGTAGCACTGTTTTACCGATATCTCAAATTGACAATAGTACTTTATTGTCACAAAATTTCAAGGCTTTCTGATGCACCAGTAAAAAGTTACAGCATTTCAATGTTGCAAACTTTGATAATTATATTACTCACAGTATAAAAGTTAGTGAAATTTTAAGTTGCATCAGAATTTCCTTTTTTACTCAAGGGTAGCACTGTTATACCGATATCTCAAATTGACAATAGTATACTATTGTCACAAAATTTCTAGGTTTCATGACGCACCAGTAAAAAGTTACAGCATTTCTATGTTGCAAACTTTGATAATTATATTTCTCACAGTCTAAAAGTTAGTGAATTTTGAAGTTGCATCAGTGTTTCATTCTTCTTTACGCAAGGGTAGCACTGCTTTACCGATATCTCAAATTGACAATAGCATACTATTGTCACAAAATTTCAAGGTTTTATGACGCACCAGTAAAAAGTTACAGCATTTCAATGTTGCAAACTTTGATATTTATATTACGCACAGAATAAAAGTTAGTGAATTTTGAAGTTGCATCAGCGTTTAATTTTTTACTCAACGGTAGCACTGTTATACCGACATCTCAAATTGATACCAGTACTTTGTCACAAAATTTCCAGGCTTTCTGACGCACCAGTAAAAAGTTACAGCATTTCAATGTTGCTAACTTTGATAGTTATATTGCGCACAGTATAAAAGTTAGTGAAATTTGAAGTTGCATCAGTGTTTCATTTTTTACTCAAGGGTAGCACTGTTATACCGATATATCAAATTGACAATGGTATACAATTGTCACAAAATTTCAAGTTTTTATGACGCACCAGTAAAAAGTTACAGCATTTCTATGTTGCAAACTTTTGATAGTTGTTATTCTCACAGTCTAAAAGTTAGTGAAATTTGAAGGTGCATCAGTTTTTCATTTTTTACTCAAAGGTAGCACTGTTATATCGATATCTCAAATTGACAATAGTATACTATTGTCACAAAATTGCAAGGTTTTATGACGCACCAGTAAAAAGTTCCAGCATTTCTATGTTGCAAACTTTGATAGTTATATTGCACACAGTATAAAAGTTAGTGAAATTTGAAGTTGCATCAGTGTTTCATTTTTTACTCAAGGGTAGCACTGTTATACCGATATCTCAAATTGACAATAGTAAACTATTGTCACAAAATTTCAAGGTTTTATGACGCACCAGTAAAAAGTTACAGCATTTCAATGTTGCAAACTTTAATATTTATATTACGCACAGAATAAAAGTTAGTGAAGTTGCATCTGTGTTTAATTTTTTACTCAACGGTAGTACTGTTATACCGACATCTCAAATTGACACCAGTACTTCATTGTCACAAAATTTTCAGGCTTTCTGATGCACCAGTAAAAAGTTACAGCATTTCTATGTTGCAAACTTTGATAGTTATATTTCTCACAGTTTAAAAGTTAGTGAATTTTGAAGTTGCATCAGTGATTCATTCTTTACGCAAGGGTAGCACTGTTTTACCGATATCTCAAATTGACAATAGCACTTTATTGTCATAAAATTTCAAGGTCTTATGAAGCTCCAGTAAAAAGTTACAGCATTTCAATGTTGCAAACTTTAATAGTTATATTACGCACAGAATAAAAGTAAGTGAATTTTGAAGTTGCATCAGCGTTTAATTTTTTACTCAACGGTAGCACTGTTATACCGACATCTCAAATTGATACCAGTACTTTGTCACAAAATTTCCAGGCTTTCTGACGCACCAGTAAAAAGTTACAGCATTTCAATGTTGCTAACTTTGATAGTTATATTGCGCACAGTATAAAAGTTAGTAAAATTTGAAGTTGCATCAGTGTTTCATTTTTTACTCAATGGTAGCACTGTTATATCGATATCTCAAATTGACAATAGTATACTATTGTCACAAAATTTCACGGTTTTATGACGCACCAGTAAAAAGTTCCAGCATTTCTATGTTGCAAACTTTGATAGTTATATTGCACACAGTATAAAAGTTAGTGAAATTTGAAGTTGCATCAGTGTTTCATTTTTTACTCAAGGGTAGCACTGTTTTACCGATATCTCAAATTGACAATAGTATACTATTGTCACAAAATTTCAAGGTTTTATGACGCACCATTAAAAAGTTACAGCATTTCAATGTTGCAAACTTTGATAGTTATATTACTCACAGTCTAAAAGTTAGTGAATTTTGAAGTTGCATCAGTGTTTCATTTTTTACTCAAGGGTAGCACTGTTTTACCGACATATCAAATTGACACTAGTACTATATTGTCACCAAATTTCCAGGCTTCCTGACTCACCAGTAAAAAGTTACAGCATTTCAATGTTGCAATCTTTGATAGTTATATTGCGCACAGTATAAAAGTTAGTGAAATTTGAAGTTGTATCAGTGTTTCATTTTTTACTCAAAGGTAGCACTGTTATATCGATATCTCAAATTGACAATAGTATACTATTGTCACAAACGTTCAAGGTTTTATGACGCACCAACAAAAAGTTACAGCATTTCTATGTTGCAAACTTTGATAGTTATATTTCTCACAGTTTAAAAGTTAGTGAATTTTGAAGTTGCATCAGTGATTCATTCTTTACGCAAGGGTAGCACTGTTTTACCGATATCTCAAATTGACAATAGTACTTTATTGTCACAAAATTTCAAGGCTTTCTGATGCACCAGTAAAAAGTTACAGCATTTCAATGTTGCAAACTTTGATAATTATATTACTCACAGTATAAAAGTTAGTGAAATTTTAAGTTGCATCAGAATTTCCTTTTTTACTCAAGGGTAGCACTGTTATACCGATATCTCAAATTGACAATAGTATACTATTGTCACAAAATTTCTAGGTTTCATGACGCACCAGTAAAAAGTTACAGCATTTCTATGTTGCAAACTTTGATAATTATATTTCTCACAGTCTAAAAGTTAGTGAATTTTGAAGTTGCATCAGTGTTTCATTCTTCTTTACGCAAGGGTAGCACTGCTTTACCGATATCTCAAATTGACAATAGCATACTATTGTCACAAAATTTCAAGGTTTTATGACGCACCAGTAAAAAGTTACAGCATTTCAATGTTGCAAACTTTGATATTTATATTACGCACAGAATAAAAGTTAGTGAATTTTGAAGTTGCATCAGCGTTTAATTTTTTACTCAACGGTAGCACTGTTATACCGACATCTCAAATTGATACCAGTACTTTGTCACAAAATTTCCAGGCTTTCTGACGCACCAGTAAAAAGTTACAGCATTTCAATGTTGCTAACTTTGATAGTTATATTGCGCACAGTATAAAAGTTAGTGAAATTTGAAGTTGCATCAGTGTTTCATTTTTTACTCAAGGGTAGCACTGTTATACCGATATATCAAATTGACAATGGTATACAATTGTCACAAAATTTCAAGTTTTTATGACGCACCAGTAAAAAGTTACAGCATTTCTATGTTGCAAACTTTTGATAGTTGTTATTCTCACAGTCTAAAAGTTAGTGAAATTTGAAGGTGCATCAGTTTTTCATTTTTTACTCAAAGGTAGCACTGTTATATCGATATCTCAAATTGACAATAGTATACTATTGTCACAAAATTGCAAGGTTTTATGACGCACCAGTAAAAAGTTCCAGCATTTCTATGTTGCAAACTTTGATAGTTATATTGCACACAGTATAAAAGTTAGTGAAATTTGAAGTTGCATCAGTGTTTCATTTTTTACTCAAGGGTAGCACTGTTATACCGATATCTCAAATTGACAATAGTATACTATTGTCACAAAATTTCAAGGTTTTATGACGCACCAGTAAAAAGTTACAGCATTTCAATGTTGCAAACTTTAATATTTATATTACGCACAGAATAAAAGTTAGTGAAGTTGCATCTGTGTTTAATTTTTTACTCAACGGTAGTACTGTTATACCGACATCTCAAATTGACACCAGTACTTCATTGTCACAAAATTTTCAGGCTTTCTGATGCACCAGTAAAAAGTTACAGCATTTCTATGTTGCAAACTTTGATAGTTATATTTCTCACAGTTTAAAAGTTAGTGAATTTTGAAGTTGCATCAGTGATTCATTCTTTACGCAAGGGTAGCACTGTTTTACCGATATCTCAAATTGACAATAGCACTTTATTGTCACAAAATTTCAAGGTCTTATGAAGCTCCAGTAAAAAGTTACAGCATTTCAATGTTGCAAACTTTAATAGTTATATTACGCACAGAATAAAAGTAAGTGAATTTTGAAGTTGCATCAGTGTTTAATTTTTTACTCAACGGTAGTACTGTTATACCGACATCTCAAATTGACCCCAGTACTTTATTGTCACAAAATTTCAAGGCTTTCTGATGCACCAGTAAAAAGTTACAGCATTTCAATGTTGCAAACTTTGATAATTATATTACTCACAGTATAAAAGTTAGTGAAATTTTAAGTTGCATCAGAATTTCCTTTTTTACTCAAGGGTAGCACTGTTATACCGATATCTCAAATTGACAATAGTATACTATTATCACAAAATTTCAAGGTTTCATGACGCACCAGTTAAAAGTTACAGCATTTCTATGTTGCAAACTTTGATAATTATATTTCTCACAGTCTAAAAGTTAGTGAATTTTGAAGTTGCATCAGTGTTTCATTCTTCTTTACGCAAGGGTAGCACTGCTTTACCGATATCTCAAATTGACAATAGCATTTTATTGTCACAAAATTTCAAGGTCTTATGAAGCCCCAGTAAAAAGTTACAGCATTTCAATATTGCAAACTTTGATATTTATATTACGCACAGAATAAAAGTTAGTGAAATTTGAAGTTGCATCAGCGTTTAATATTTTTACTCAACGGTAGCACTGTTATACCGACATCTCAAATTGATACCAGTACTTTGTCACAAAATTTCCAGGCTTTCCGAAGCACCAGTAAAAAGTTACAGCATTTCAATGTTGCAAACTTTGATAGTTATATTGCGCACAGTATAACAGTTTGTGAAATTTGAAGTTGCATCAGTGTTTCATTTTTTACTCAAGGGTAGCACTGTTATACCGATATATCAAATTGACAATAGCATACTATTGTCACAAAATTTCAAGGTTTTATGACGCACCAGTAAAAAGTTACAGCATTTCAATGTTTGCAAACTTTGATAGTTATATTACTCACAGTCTAAAAGTTAGTGAATTTTGAAGTTGCATCAGTGTTTCATTTTTTACTCAAGGGTAGCACTGTTTTACCGACATATCAAATTGACACTAGTACTATATTGTCACCAAATTTCCAGGCTTTCTGACTCACCAGTAAAAAGTTACAGCATTTCAATGTTGCAAACTTTGATAGTTATATTGCGCACAGTATAAAAGTTAGTGAAATTTGAAGTTGTATCAGTGTTTCATTTTTTACTCAAAGGTAGCACTGTTATATCGATTTCTCAAATTGACAATAGTATACTATTGTCACAAACGTTCAAGGTTTTATGACGCACCAACAAAAAGTTACAGCATTTCTATGTTGCAAACTTTGATAGTTATATTGCACACAGTATAAAAGTTAGTGAAATTTGAAGTTGCATCAGTGTTTCATTTTTTACTCAAGGGTAGCACTGTTATACCGATATCTCAAATTGACAATAGTATACTATTGTCACAAAATTTCAAGGTTTTATGACGCACCAGTAAAAAGTTACAGCATTTCAATGTTGCAAACTTTAATAGTTATATTACGCACAGAATAAAAGTTAGTGAAGTTGCATCAGTGTTTAATTTTTTACTCAACGGTAGTACTGTTATACCGACATCTCAAATTGACACCAGTACTTCATTGTCACAAAATTTCCAGGCTTTCTGATGCACCAGTAAAAAGTTACAGCATTTCTATGTTGCAAACTTTGATAGTTATATTTCTCACAGTTTAAAAGTTAGTGAATTTTGAAGTTGCATCAGTGATTCATTCTTTACGCAAGGGTAGCACTATTTTACCGATATCTCAAATTGACAATAGCACTTTATTGTCACAAAATTTCAAGGTCTTATGAAGCTCCAGTAAAAAGTTACAGCATTTCTATGTTGCAAACTTTGATATTTATATTGCGCACAGTATAAAAGTTAGTGAAATTTGAAGTTGCATCAGTGTTTCATTTTTTACTCAAGGGCAGTACTGTTATACCGACATCTCAAATTGATACCAATACTTTGTCACAAAATTTCCAGGCTTTCTGACGCACCAGTAAAAAGTTACAGCATTTCAATGTTGCAAACTTTGATAGTTATATTACTCACAGTCTAAAAGTTAGTGAATTTTGAAGTTGCATCAGTGTTTCATTTTTTACTCAAGGGTAGCACTGTTTTACCGACATATCAAATTGACACTAGTACTTTATTGTCACAAAATTTCCAGGCTTTCTGACTCACCAGTAAAAAGTTACAGCATTTCAATGTTGCAAACTTTGATAGTTATATTGCGCACAGTATAAAAGTTAGTAAAATTTGAAGTTGCATCAGTGTTTCATTTTTTACTCACGGGTAGCACTGTTATACAGATATCTCAAATTTACAATAGTATACTATTGTCACAAAGTTTCAAGGTTTTATGACGCACGAGTAAAAAGTTACAGCATTTCAATGTTGCAAACTTTGATAGTTATATTACTCACAGTATAAAAGTTAGTGAAATTTGAAGTTGCTTCAGTATTTCATTTTTTACTCAAGGGTAGCACTGTTATACCGATATCTCAAATTGACAATAGTATACTATTGTCACAAAATTTCAAGGTTTCATGACGCACCAGTAAAAAGTTACAGCATTTCTATGTTGCAAACTTTGATAGTTATATTTCTCACAGTCTAAAAGTTAGTGAATTTTGAAGTTGCTTCAGTGTTTCATTCTTTACGCAAGGGTAGCACTGTTTTACCGATATCTCAAATTGACAATAGCATTTTATTGTCACAAAATTTCAAGGTCTTATGAAGCCCCAGTAAAAAGTTACAGCATTTCAATATTGCAAACTTTGATATTTATATTACGCACAGAATAAAAGTTAGTGAAATTTGAAGTTGCATCAGCGTTTAATTTTTTTACTCAACGGTAGCACTGTTATACCGACATCTCAAATTGATACCAGTACTTTGTCACAAAATTTCCAGGCTTTCTGAAGCACCAGTAAAAAGTTACAGCATTTCAATGTTGCAAACTTTGATAGTTATATTGCGCACAGTATAACAGTTTGTGAAATTTGAAGTTGCATCAGTGTTTCATTTTTTACTCAAGGGTAGCACTGTTATACCGATATATCAAATTGACAATAGCACACTATTGTCACAAAATTTCAAGGTTTTATGACGCACCAGTAAAAAGTTACAGCATTTCAATGTTGCAAACTTTGATATTTATATTACGCACAGAATAAAAGTTAGTGAATTTTGAAGTTGCATCAGCGTTTAATTTTTTACTCAACGGTAGCACTGTTATACCGACATCTCAAATTGATACCAGTACTTTGTCACACAATTTCCAGGCTTTCTGACGCACCAGTAAAAAGTTACAGCATTTCAATGTTGCAAACTTTGATAGTTATATTGCGCACTGTATAAAAGTTAGTGAAATTTGAAGTTGTATCAGTGTTTCATTTTTTACTCAAAGGTAGCACTGTTATATCGATATCTCAAATTGACAATAGTATACTATTGTCACAAACGTTCAAGGTTTTATGACGCACCAGTAAAAAGTTACAGCATTTCAATGTTGCAAACTTTGATAGTTATATTAGGCACAGAATAAAAGTTAGTGAATTTTGAAGTTGCATCAGTGTTTAATTTTTTACTCAACGGTAGTACTGTTATACCGACATCTCAAATTGACACCAGTACTTTATTGTCACAAAATATCCAGGCTTTCTGACGCACCAGTAAAAAGTTACAGCATTTCAATGTTGCAAATTTTGATAGTTATATTGCGCACAGTATAAAAATATCTCATAGTCTTATGAAGCTCCAGTAAAAAGTTACAGCATTTCAATGTTGCAAACTTTGATAGTTATATTTTTCACAGTATAAAATTTAGTGAAATTTGAAGTTGCATCAGTATTTCATTTTTTACTCAAGGGTAGCACTGTTATACCGATATCTCAAATTGACAATAGTATACTATTGTCACAAAATTTCAAGCTTTTATAACGCACCAGTAAAAAGTTACAGCATTTCTATGTTGCAAACTTTGATATTTATATTTCTCACAGTCTAAAAGTTAGTGAATTTTGAAGTTGCATCAGTGTTTCATTTTTTACTCAATGGTAGCACTGTTTTACCGATATCTCAAATTGACAATAGCACTTTATTGTCACAAAATTTCAAGGTCTTATGAAGCTCCAGTAAAAAGTTACAGCATTTCAATGTTGCAAACTTTGATAGTTATATTGCGCACAGTATAAAAGTTAGTGAAATTTGAAGTTGCATCAGTGTTTCATTTTTTACTCAAGGGTAGCACTGTTATACCGATATCTCAAATTGACAATAGTATACTATTGTCACAAAATTTCAAGATTTTATGACGCACCAGTAAAAAGTTACAGCATTTCTATGTTGCAAACTTTGATATGTATATTTCTCACAGTCTAAAAGTTAGTGAATTTTGAAGTTGCATCAGTGTTTCATTTTTTACTCAATGGTAGCACTGTTTTACCGATATCTCAAATTGACAATAGCACTTTATTGTCACAAAATTTCAAAGTCTTATGAAGCTCCAGTAAAAAGTTACAGCATTTCAATATTGCAAACTTTGATAGTTATATTGCGCACAGTATAAAAGTTAGTGAAATTTGAAGTTGTATCAGTTACAACAGTAAAAAGTTACAGCATTTCAATGTTGCAAACTTTGATAGTTATATTCGGCACAGAAGAAAAGTTAGTGAATTTTGAAGTTACATCAGTGTTTAATTTTTCACTCAACGGTAGTACTGTTATACCGACATCTCAAATTGACACCAGTACTTTATTGTCACAAAATTTACAGGCTTTCTGACGCACCAGTTAAAAGTTACAGCATTTCAATGTTTCAAACTTTGATAGTTATATTGCGCACAGTATAAAAGTTAGTGAATTTTGAAGTTGCATCAGAGTTTCATTTTTTACTCAAGGGTAGCACTGTTATACCGATATCTCAAATGGACAATAGTATACTATTGTCACAAAATTGCAAGGTTTATGACGCACCAGTAAAAAGTTACAGCATTTCAATGTTGCAAACTTTGATAGTTATATTAGGCACAGAATAAAAGTTAGTGAATTTTGAAGTTGCATCAGTGTTTAATTTTTTACTCAACGGTAGTACTGTTATACCGACATCTCAAATTGACACCAGTAGTTTATTGTCACAAAATATCCAGGCTTTCTGACGCACCAGTAAAAAGTTACAGCATTTCAATGTTGCAAACTTTGATAGTTATATTTTTCACAGGATAAAATTTAGTGAAATTTGAAGTTACATCAGTATTTCATTTTTTACTCAAGGGTAGCACTGTTATACCGATATCCCAAATTGACAATAGTATACTATTGTCACAAAATTTCAAGGTTTTATAACGCACCAGTAAAAAGTGACAGCATTTCCATGTTGCAAACTTTGATATTTATATTTCTCACAGTCTAAAAGTTAGTGAATTTTGAAGTTGCATCAGTGTTTCATTTTTTACTCAATGGTAGCACTGTTTTACCGATATCTCAAATTGACAATAGCACTTTATTGTCACAAAATTTCAAGGTCTTATGAAGCTTCAGTAAAAAGTTACAGCATTTCAATGTTGCAAACTTTGATAGTTATATTGCGCACAGTATAAAAGTTAGTGAAATTTGAAGTTGCATCAGTGTTTCATTTTTAACTCAAGGGTAGCACTGTTATACCGATATCTCAAATTGACAATAGTATACTATTATCACAAAATTTCAAGGTTTTATGACGCACCAGTAAAAAGTTACAGGATTTCTATGTTGCAAACTTTGATAGTTATATTTCTCACAGTCTAAAAGTTAGTGAATTTTGAAGTTGCATCAGTGTTTCATTTTTTACTCAACGGTAGTACTGTTAAACCGACATCTCAAATTGACACCAGTACTTTATTGTCACAAAATTTCCAGGCTATCTGACGTACCAGTAAAAAGTTACAGCATTTCAAAGTTGCAAACTTTGATAGTTATATTACTCACAGTATAAAAATATCTCATAGTCTTATGAAGCTCCAGTAAAAAGTTACAGCATTTCAATGTTGCAAACTTTGATAGTTATATTTTTCACAGTATAAAATTTAGTGAAATTTGAAGTTGCATCAGTATTTCATTTTTTACTCAAGGGTAGCACTGTTATACCGATATCTCAAATTGACAATAGTATACTATTGTCACAAAATTTCAAGCTTTTATAACGCACCAGTAAAAAGTTACAGCATTTCTATGTTGCAAACTTTGATATTTATATTTCTCACAGTCTAAAAGTTAGTGAATTTTGAAGTTGCATCAGTGTTTCATTTTTTACTCAATGGTAGCACTGTTTTACCGATATCTCAAATTGACAATAGCACTTTATTGTCACAAAATTTCAAGGTCTTATGAAGCTCCAGTAAAAAGTTACAGCATTTCAATGTTGCAAACTTTGATAGTTATATTGCGCACAGTATAAAAGTTAGTGAAATTTGAAGTTGCATCAGTGTTTCATTTTTTACTCAAGGGTAGCACTGTTATACCGATATCTCAAATTGACAATAGTATACTATTGTCACAAAATTTCAAGGTTTTATGACGCACCAGTAAAAAGTTACAGCATTTCTATGTTGCAAACTTTGATATTTATATTTCTCACAGTCTAAAAGTTAGTGAATTTTGAAGTTGCATCAGTGTTTCATTTTTTACTCAATGGTAGCACTGTTTTACCGATATCTCAAATTGACAATAGCACTTTATTGTCACAAAATTTCAAAGTCTTATGAAGCTCCAGTAAAAAGTTACAGCATTTCAATATTGCAAACTTTGATAGTTATATTGCGCACAGTATAAAAGTTAGTGAAATTTGAAGTTGCATCAGTATTTCATTTTTTACTCAAGGGTAGCAGTGTTATACCGATATCTCAAATTGACAATAGTATACTATTATCACAAAATTTCAAGGTTTTATGACGCACCAGTAAAAAGTTACAGGATTTCTATGTTGCAAACTTTGATAGTTATATTTCTCACAGTCTAAAAGTTAGTGAATTTTGAATTTGCATCAGTGTTTCATTTTTTACTCAAGGGTAGCACTGTTTTACCGATATCTCAAATTGACAATAGCACTTTATTGTCACAAAATTTCAAGGTCTTATGAAGCTCCAGTAAAAAGTTACAGCATTTCAATATTGCAAACTTTGATAGTTATATTACGCACAGAATAAAAATTAGTGAATTTTGAAGTTGCATCAGTGTTTAATTTGTTTACTCAACGGTAGTACTGTTATACCGACATCTCAAATTGACACCAGTACTTTATTTTATTGTACAAGGGTAGCACTGTTATACCGATATCTCAAATTGACAATAGTATACTATTGTCACAAAATTTCAAGGTTTTATGACGCACCAGTAAAAAGTTACAGGATTTCTATGTTGCAAACTTTGATAGTTATATTTCTCACAGTCTAAAAGTTAGTGAATTTTGAATTTGTATCAGTGTTTAATTTTTTACTCAACGGTAGTACTATTATGCCGACATCTCAAATTGACACGAGTACTTTGTCACAAAATTTCCAGGCTTTCTGACGGACCAGTAAAAAGTTACAGCATTTCAATGTTGCAAACTCTGATAGTTATATTACACACAGTATAAAAGTTAGTGAAATTTGATGTTGCATCAGTTTCATTTTTTACTCAAGGGTAGCACTGTTATACCGCTATCTCAAATTGACAATAGTATACTATTGTCACAAAATTTCAAGGTTTTATGATGACACACCAGTAAAAAGTTACAGCATTTCGATGTTGCAAACTTTGATAGTTATATTTCTCACAGTCTAAAAGTTAGTGAATTTTGAAGTTGCATCAGTGTTTCATTTTTTACTCAATGGTAGCACTGTTTTACCGATATCTCAAATTGACAATAGCACTTTATTGTCACAAAATTTCAAGGTCTTATGAAGCTCGAGTAAAAAGTTACAGCATTTCAATGTTGCAAACTTTGACAGTTATATTGCGCACAGTATAAAAGTTAGTGAAATTTGAAGTTGCATAAGTGTTTCATTTTTTACTCAAGGGTAGCACTGTTATACCGATATCTCAAATTGACAATAGTATACTATTGTCACAAAATTTCCAGGATTTATGACGCACCAGTAAAAAGTTACAGCATTTCAATGTTGCAAACTTTGATAATTATATTGCGCACAGTATAAAAGTTAGTGAAATTTGATGTTGCATAAGTGTTTCATTTTTACTCAAGGGTAGCACTGTTATACCGATATCTCAAATTGACAATAGTATACTATTGTCACAAAATTTCAAGATTTTATGACGCACCAGTAAAAAGTTACAGCATTTCAATGTTGCAAACTTTGATTGTTATATTACGTACAGAATAAAAGTTAGTGAATTTTGAAGTTGCATCAGTGTTTAATTTTTTACACAACGGTAGTACTGTTATACCGACATCTCAAATTGACACCAGTACTTTATTGTCACAAAATTTCCAGGCTATCTGACGTACCAGTAAAAAGTTACAGCATTTCAAAGTTGCAAACTTTGATAGTTATATTACTCACAGTATAAAAGTTAGTGAAATTTGAAGTTGCATCAGTATTTCATTTTTTACTCAAGGGTAGCACTGTTATACCGATATCTCAAATTGACAATAGTATACTATTATCACAAAATTTCAAGGTTTTATGACGCACCAGTAAAAAGTTACAGGATTTCTATGTTGAAAACTTTGATAGTTATATTTCTCACAGTCTAAAAGTTAGTGAATTTTGAAGTTGCATCAGTGTTTCATTTTTTACTCAAGGGTAGCACTGTTTTACCGATATCTCAAATTGACAATAGCACTTTATTGTCACAAAATTTCAAGGTCTTATGAAGCTCCAGTAAAAAGTTACAGCATTTCAATATTGCAAACTTTGATAGTTATATTGCGCACAGTATAAAAGTTAGTGAAATTTGAATTTGCATCAGTGCTTCATTTTTTACTCAAGGGTAGCACTGTTATACCGATATCTCAAATTGACAATAGTATATTATTGTCACAAAATTTCAAGGTTTTATGAAGCACCAGTAAAAAGTTACAGCATTTCAATGTTGCAAACTTTGATAGTTATATTGCGCACAGTATAAAAGTTAGTGAATTTTGAAGTTGCATCAGTGTTTAATTTTTTACACAACGGTAGTACTGTTATACCGACATCTCAAATTGACACCAGTACTTTATTGTCACAAAATTTCCAGGCTATCTGACGTACCAGTAAAAAGTTACAGCATTTCAAAGTTGCAAACTTTGATAGTTATATTACTCACAGTATAAAAGTTAGTGAAATTTGAAGTTGCATCAGTATTTCATTTTTTACTCAAGGGTAGCACTGTTATACCGATATCTCAAATTGACAATAGTATACTATTATCACAAAATTTCAAGGTTTTATGACGCACCAGTAAAAAGTTACAGGATTTCTATGTTGAAAACTTTGATAGTTATATTTCTCACAGTCTAAAAGTTAGTGAATTTTGAAGTTGCATCAGTGTTTCATTTTTTACTCAAGGGTAGCACTGTTTTACCGATATCTCAAATTGACAATAGCACTTTATTGTCACAAAATTTCAAGGTCTTATGAAGCTCCAGTAAAAAGTTACAGCATTTCAATATTGCAAACTTTGATAGTTATATTGCGCACAGTATAAAAGTTAGTGAAATTTGAATTTGCATCAGTGCTTCATTTTTTACTCAAGGGTAGCACTGTTATACCGATATCTCAAATTGACAATAGTATATTATTGTCACAAAATTTCAAGGTTTTATGAAGCACCAGTAAAAAGTTACAGCATTTCAATGTTGCAAACTTTGATAGTTATATTGGGCACAGAATAAAAGTTAGTGAATTTTGAAGTTGCATCAGTGTTTAATTTTTTACTCAACGGTAGTACTATTATACCGACATCTCAAACTGACACGAGTACTTTGTCACAAAATTTCCAGGCTTTCTGACGCACCAGTAAAAAGTTACAGCATTTCAATGTTGCAAACTCTGATAGTTATATTACACACAGTATAAAAGTTAGTGAAATTTGATGTTGCATCAGAGTTTCATTTTTTACTCAAGGGTAGCACTGTTATACCGATATCTCAAATTGACAATAGTATACTATTGTCACAAAATTTCAAGGTTTTATGACGCACCAGTAAAAAGTTACAGCATTTCAATGTTGCAAACTTTGATAGTTATATTACGCACAGAAGAAAAGTTAGTGAATTTTGAAGTTGCATCAGTGTTTAATTTTTTTTACTCAACCGTAGTACTGTTATACCGACATCTCAAATTGACACCAGTACTTTATTGTATTGTACAAGGGTAGCACTGTTATACCGATATCTCAAATTGACAATAGTATACTATTGTCACAAAATTTCAAGGTTTTATGATGACACACCAGTAAAAAGTTACAGCATTTCTATGTTGCAAACTTTGATAGTTATATTTCTCACAGTCTAAAAGTTAGTGAACTTTGAAGTTGCATCAGTGTTTCATTTTTTACTCAATGGTAGCACTGTTTTACCGATATCTCAAATTGACAATAGCACTTTATTGTCACAAAATTTCAAGGTCTTATGAAGCTCGAGTAAAAAGTTACAGCATTTCAATGTTGCAAACTTTGACAGTTATATTGCGCACAGTATAAAAGTTAGTGAAATTTGAAGTTGCATAAGTGTTTCATTTTTTACTCAAGGGTAGCACTGTTATACCGATATCTCAAATTGACAATAGTATACTATTGTCACAAAATTTCAAGGTTTTATGACGCACCGGTAAAAAGTTACAGCATTTCAATGTTGCAAACTTTGATAATTATATTGCGCACAGTATAAAAGTTAGTGAAATTTGATGTTGCATAAGTGTTTCATTTTTACTCAAGGGTAGCACTGTTATACCGATATCTCAAATTGACAATAGTATACTATTGTCACAAAATTTCAAGGTTTTATGACGCACCAGTAAAAAGTTACAGCATTTCAATGTTGCAAACTTTGATAGTTATATTGCGCACAGAATAAAAATTAGTGAATTTTGAAGTTGCATCAGTGTTTAATTTGTTTACTCAACGGTAGTACTGTTATACCGACATCTCAAATTGACACCAGTACTTTATTGTATTGTACAAGGGTAGCACTATTATACCGATATCTCAAATTGACAATAGTATACTATTGTCACAAAATTTCAAGGTTTTATGACGCACCAGTAAAAAGTTACAGGATTTCTATGTTGCAAACTTTGATAGTTATATTTCTCACAGTCTAAAAGTTAGTGAATTTTGAAGTTGCATCAGTGTTTCATTTTTTACTCAAGGGTAGCACTGTTTTACCGATATCTCAAATTGACAATAGCACTTTATTGTCACAAAATTTCAAGGTCTTATGAAGCTCCAGTAAAAAGTTACAGCATTTCAATATTGCAAACTTTGATAGTTATATTGCGCACAGTATAAAAGTTAGTGAAATTTGAATTTGCATCAGTGCTTCATTTTTTACTCAAGGGTAGCACTGTTATACCGATATCTCAAATTGACAATAGTATATTATTGTCACAAAATTTCAAGGTTTTATGAAGCACCAGTAAAAAGTTACAGCATTTCAATGTTGCAAACTTTGATAGTTATATTGGGCACAGAATAAAAGTTAGTGAATTTTGAAGTTGCATCAGTGTTTAATTTTTTACTCAACGGTAGTACTATTATACCGACATCTCAAACTGACACGAGTACTTTGTCACAAAATTTCCAGGCTTTCTGACGCACCAGTAAAAAGTTACAGCATTTCAATGTTGCAAACTCTGATAGTTATATTACACACAGTATAAAAGTTAGTGAAATTTGATGTTGCATCAGAGTTTCATTTTTTACTCAAGGGTAGCACTGTTATACCGATATCTCAAATTGACAATAGTATACTATTGTCACAAAATTTCAAGGTTTTATGACGCACCAGTAAAAAGTTACAGCATTTCAATGTTGCAAACTTTGATAGTTATATTACGCACAGAAGAAAAGTTAGTGAATTTTGAAGTTGCATCAGTGTTTAATTTTTTTTACTCAACGGTAGTACTGTTATACCGACATCTCAAATTGACACCAGTACTTTATTGTATTGTACAAGGGTAGCACTGTTATACCGATATCTCAAATTGACAATAGTATACTATTGTCACAAAATTTCAAGGTTTTATGATGACACACCAGTAAAAAGTTACAGCATTTCTATGTTGCAAACTTTGATAGTTATATTTCTCACAGTCTAAAAGTTAGTGAACTTTGAAGTTGCATCAGTGTTTCATTTTTTACTCAATGGTAGCACTGTTTTACCGATATCTCAAATTGACAATAGCACTTTATTGTCACAAAATTTCAAGGTCTTATGAAGCTCGAGTAAAAAGTTACAGCATTTCAATGTTGCAAACTTTGACAGTTATATTGCGCACAGTATAAAAGTTAGTGAAATTTGAAGTTGCATAAGTGTTTCATTTTTTACTCAAGGGTAGCACTGTTATACCGATATCTCAAATTGACAATAGTATACTATTGTCACAAAATTTCAAGGTTTTATGACGCACCAGTAAAAAGTTACAGCATTTCAATGTTGCAAACTTTGATAATTATATTGCGCACAGTATAAAAGTTAGTGAAATTTGATGTTGCATAAGTGTTTCATTTTTACTCAAGGGTAGCACTGTTATACCGATATATCAAATTGACAATAGTATACTATTGTCACAAAATTTCAAGGTTTTATGACGCACCAGTAAAAAGTTACAGCATTTCAATGTTGCAAACTTTGATAGTTATATTACGTACAGAATAAAAGTTAGTGAATTTTGAAGTTGCATCAGTGTTTAATTTTTTACTCAACGGTAGTACTGTTATACCGACATCTCAAATTGACACCAGTACTTTATTGTCACAAAATTTCCAGGCTTTCTAACGCACCAGTAAAAAGTTACCGCATTTCAATGTTGCAAACTTTGATAGTTATATTGCGCACAGTATAAAAGTTAGTGAATTTTGAAGTTGCATCAGTGTTTCATATTTTACTCAATGGTAGCACTGTTTTACCGATATCTCAAATTGACAATAGCTTTTTATTGTCACAAAATTTCAAGGTCTTATGAAGCTCCAGTAAAAAGTTACAGCATTTCAATGTTGCAAACTTTGATAGTTATATTTTTCACAGTATAAAAGTTAGTGAAATTTGAAGTTGCATCAGTATTTAATTTTTTACTCAAGGGTAGCACTGTTATACCGATATCTCAAATTGACAATAGTATACTAATGTCACAAAATTTCAAGGTTTTATGACGCACCAGCAAAAAGTTACAGCATTTCTATGTTGCAAACTTTGATAGTTATATTTCTCACAGTCTAAAAGTTAGTGAACTTTGAAGTTGCATCAGTGTTTCATTTTTTACTCAATGGTAGCACTGTTTTACCGATATCGCAAATTGGCAATAGCACTTTATTGTCACAAAATTTCAAGGTCTTATGAATCTCCAGTAAAAAGTTACAGCATTTCAATTTTGCAAACTTTGATAGTTATATTGCGCACAGTATAAAAGTTAGTGAAATTTGAAGTTGCATCAGTGTTTCATTTTTTACTCAAGGGTAGCACTGTTATACCGATATATCAAATTGACAATATTATACTATTGTCACAAAATTTCAAGGTTTTATGACGCACCAGTAAAAAGTTACAGCATTTCAATGTTGCAAACTTTGATAGTTATATTACGCACAGAATAAAAGTTAGTGAATTTTGAAGTTGCATCAGTGTTTAATTGTTTTACTCAACGGTAGTACTGCTATACCGACATCTCAAATTGACACCAGTACTTTATTGTCACAAAATTTCCAGGCTTTCTGACGCACCAGTAAAACGTTACAGCATTTCAATGTTGCAAACTTTGATAGTTATATTGCGCACAGTATAAAAGTTTGTGAATTTTGAAGTTGCATCAGTGTTTCATTTTCTTACTCAATGGTAGAGTTATCCCCCCACCTAAATGCTATTTTTGAGTTTATTAAATAATGTTAAATTCCTGACCAAAGCAACGCCTTGGTCAGCATAAATAATTGTTTATACTTTGTTTCCGCTGCAACAGAACAGCTCAGATTACATCTGTATTATTCTAAGTATCCACACAGCGAGCACTTTTTGTATCTTTAGCTTTAAGTCAATTTTGAACAAATAAAGTTTTCAGTCTTCATACAAATATTAAGTGGCGCAGTCGGCTTAAGAACTGAATCGTGCTAACCGTAACCGATCTTAAGGTTTCGTAAAAGATACAGTTTCTATAAAAAATTATTAATAAAAATTAAACAGTTTAAAAGTTTCTATTAAAATAAATTTTAAGCGTGTTTTTATTAACTGTGTTTAAATAAAAACCCACACAAACAACAACTCTTAAATATAAACTCTCTTGAAAATTAATAAAACTATTCAAGTGTAGTAAATGGAATAACTATTCAAATAAAAAAAAAATAAAACGTTTAAAATATTTGTATGAAAAAGGAGGACTCAAAAACAAAAAACCAAAATTTAAACAAACAAAGTGAGAACAACAGGAAACAGGAAGGAAAATTTACACAACATTTGCAACAAATCCGAATCAACAAAAATCAACAAGAAATAATCGGAGGAAGCATTATCGAAATAGTATTTGAAGACCAACCAAAGAAGATCAACCATGGAACCAAGTAGTTATTTTAATTATATGTCTAAGCGTATTGAACAAATCGATAGCTTTTATGGTGATTATTCAGATTTATTTAGGTTTTTAAATGCCGTCGAACGGTATAAAGAAATAATGAATACATTAAGTGCTGCAGAACAAAAATTGCTTTTGTTTGGTATAATTGACAAAATAAAGGAGAGTGCTTATAGGGCTATTGAAAATGAATCATATGAAGATTGGAAGGATATTAAAAATATTCTTATAAATAATTTTCAAGATAGACAAAGTATTGAAAATTTAACTGCACAATTGAGAACATTATCGATGAGGGATGGAATGACCATCCAGGAATTTTTAAAACAAATAGAAAACATACTGTGTAGGATAAATTCAAAAGTATTGCTAGAAACACTACAGGGAAAAGAATCTCAGTATAGTAAAGAGTCGAATGAAAAATTGGCGATTCGTATATTTATGGATAAGATTCCAATAGGGACGAGGAACATATTGTTTGTAAGAGAACCAAAAACGCTTGCACAGTGTAAGCAATTAGTATTTGAGGTTAGGCATGAGCTTCTAGATAGAGATGGAAATTTTAAAAAGAATTCCAATTCGCTTTATTCAAATAAAAATATAGGTATATCAAAATCAAATAATAAATCAAATATAAATCCGGAAAATCAAAACAAAAATCAATTTTATAACTCAAATTATAATCGACAATTAAACAATTATAACAATAACAACAGAGACTTAAATCCTTCAAGAATCTTTAGAAATGCAAATAATAATAACCCATCTTTAAATGCTAGGAATTTTACAAATAATAACGTAAATCCTACAACGAATTTTAAAAACGTTTCCAATGTAAGAAACATTAACCCTACTGGAAACTATAGGTATAACCAAAATAACTATAATCAAAACTATCAGGAAACAAATCAGAGTGTTCGAAATAACAGAAGTCATGTAACAAGAAATAGTACAGAATCAATGGACGTAAACAATGTGTACGAAAGTAACAACAGTGATAATAAAAACAACACTCCAATAAATTTTTGTCTAGTGACACCGACAGACTTCCCTATATAATAATTAATACAAAAGTTAAACGTTTAAAATTTTTAATAGATTCAGGTGCTTCCACAAGTCTTGTGTCACCAGGAATATGTAATGAAAAATATTTAATTCCATATCAAAATAATATAACTGCTCTAGGAAAAAATATCGAAGTAAAGAACATAGCTCAAATCCCATTGTTTAAAGAATTTAACCAGCCCAATAAAACTATGCAGCTAGTTGTATATAAGTTTTCTGATAACTTTGACGGAATTTTAGGAAATAATTTATTAAAACCACTAAATGCTATAATAAACTATAAAGAAAGATTGTTAATAACAGATAAAGCGAAAATTTCCATTTGTTTTAATGAAGAGGAGGAAAATGAATCTCTTCTTTATTATGAACAAATAAATAGTGTAATAGAAATGGCTAATAAAAATGATGATATTTTTAATGGAAATTCGAATTGTTTTAGAACAGATCATCTTTTAGAAAAGGATAAAAGTCTACTACTTAATTTACTTAGGGATTATAAAAAATCTTTTTTTTTTGAAGGAGATCAACTAACCTTTACTTCTGAAGTTAAACACGAAATTAAGACAACGACAAGTAGTCCAATTTTCTCTAAACTATATAGGTATCCTGAAGTATATAGAAACGAAGTCAATCAACAAATTGACGATATGTTAAAACAAGGAATTATTGTCCACAGTAATTCTCCTTATAATTCTCCGTTATGGGTAGTTCCAAAAAAAATGGATGCCTCCGGAAAGAGGAAATTTAGGGTAGTTATTGACTATAGAAAGCTCAACAGTGTGACAATCGATGACAAGTTTCCGATCCCAAACATGGACGATATACTAGATAAACTAGGTAAAGCTATGTATTTTTCTACTTTGGATTTGGCAAAGGGCTTCCACCAAATCGAGGTGAATCCCGAAGATAGACATAAAACCGCATTTTCGACCTCCCATGGTCATTATGAATTCGCAAAGATGCCATTCGGTCTAAAGAATGCACCTGCGACTTTCCAAAGAATGATTAATTCCGTATTAAAGGAATACATTGGAAAAATATGCTTCGTTTATTTAGATGACATATTAGTATTTTCCACAACAATAGAAGAACATCTTGAATCACTTAAGAACATTTTTAAGAGATTACAAGAAGTTAATTTAAAAATCCAACCCGATAAATGTGAATTTTTGAAACAAGAGGGCGAATTCTTGGGTCATATAATTTCAAGGGAGGGGATAAAGCGAAATCCAAATAAAATAGAGACAATAAAGAAAATTCAATTGCCAAGGAATCAAAAACAAATCAAGCAATTTTTAGGTATCACTGGATTTTATAGAAAATTTATTAGGGATTACTCGAGAATTGCGAAACCTTTAACCATATATTTAAAGAAGGATACTAAGCTTAATTTAGGGGATGAGGAATATATTGAGGCTTTTCATACATTAAAAGTCTTATATCATCGGATCCGATACTCATACATCCTGATTTCACAAAAAAATTCACTCTTACAACAGATGCGTCCAATTACGCAATTGGCGCTGTTCTTTCGCAAAACTCTCATCCAATCGCCTATGCGTCGAGAACATTGAATACTCATGAAATAAATTACAGAACGATTGAAAAAGAATTACTATCAATTGTTTACGCAGTTAACTATTTTCGCCCATATTTATATGGAAGAAAATTTGATATAGAAACCGATCATAAACCACTTATATGGTTATCGAACTTAAAAGAGCCAAATTCAAAGCTACAGCGCTGGAAAATTAAGCTAAACGAATATGATTTCGATATTAAATATATAAAAGGTAAATCAAATTATGTAGCAGATGGACTGTCCAGACTAGACATTAATCAATTAAATGACGAAGATGACACGAATGAAACTATTCATACCAGTAGAAATGAAGATAGTATATATTTGATTCCGATATCAGAAAAACCACTTAACTTATTCAAATTCCAAATAACACTTAAATCTGGTAGAAATTCTACTACAAAATCAAATTTCCTGAATAAAACTAGAGTAATTTTATCAAGAGAAAATTTTAACTATGAAGAAATACAAAAAATTATGAGCGAACTTCCATCAAAGGGACTTATAGGACTTCGTGTAGACGACCCTAGGATATTTGTTAAATTTCAAAATGCATATAAGATTTTTCAGAATGAAAAACATCGAATTTACAAGTGTAGCAAAATATTGAAAGACATAAAAAATTTTGACGAACTAAAAGAACTCATTCTCACCGAACACACTAAAAACAATCATAGAGGAAGCGACGAAACGTACAAAGAAATCAAGGATATTTATTACTATCCAAACCTCTATAAAGAGATAGAGAAGCTGCTTGCTAACTGTCAGGTATGTCATTCTGCTAAATATGACAGAAGAAAAAGCCAACATCATCATTACCTAACAAAGGCACCAACAGACGAAAGGGAAATAGTAATGGTAGATATTTGGTATCCTGGATCAAAAAATAACATATATTTAACATTTTTAGATAAGTTTTCCAAGCATTTGGTTATTAAGAAAATCAAGGATAGAAATCATACAACCCTAATAGACACATTTAAAGAATATTTTTCACACCAAGGAAAACCTTTAGTTATAAAAGGGGACGGAGAGTTTGGTAGCAAACTTATTCAGGAATTCTTACAATCGGAAAATATAGAATTAATTATTTCTCCAGCAGAATGCTCAAATGCAATATCTGATCTAAACAGAACACATAATACATTGAACGAGAACTTACGTTTATATAACAGTAGACCGGAAAAGAAAGACCTTCCTTTACACACGAAAATTACAGAAATAGAATACATATATAATAATACAATTGACTCTACTACGAACAAACGACCAATTGACTTTAAAAATAACAAAATAACACAGGAAGAAAAAATCAAAATAATAAATACAATGAATAAAATAAAAGAAAAATTAAACATGTATTTAAATAAAAACAAAGGTAAAGAAGCCAATCTAATTGACCAACAGGATTATTTTGTAAGACAAAATTATAAACACACGTTTAATGTTTCTAAAACCCAGCCTCGATATACTCAAAAGAAACTTTATAAGGATAATAGATATTTTAACTACAAAAATAATAATCGTCATATAAAAGTAGATAATAATTTTATAAAACCCCCTTTCAGGTATCAGAACAATAATTCTAATTCTATTAATGAGCCAACCGAGCCATCAACAAACAATCCAAATCCAACATAGCCCCGCTCAGGAAAAAGGATATATTATAATTAAAAAGGAATATATTCAGATAATAAACGATTATAAAACAATTTTAAACATAGTAAATTTAACAACAATTAGTCAGAGTGCTGGTATTATAAAATCTAGTATAATAGAGTATGAAAAATATTATACGAAGGACATAAAGTTGAACATTTTAAAAACTAGTTTTAAGAATCTATTAATTAATACAAATATACTTACAAATTTCGACAATAAAAAATTTAAAGTTAAACGCGCAGTAAATATGAGTAGCATAGATGAAAACTCGAAATTTATTCCACAACAAATGCCTTCATTTGGACAGGCATTTTGGTCATGGAATGCAGACCTTGCTAAAGAAAGGGCTGGACTTATGAATGACGAAGACAGGAATCAAATTTATAAAGAACTTAATGCAATTAACGAAAATACATTTAACCTAGTAAAAAACAATAATAAACAATATAAGATTAATAAAGAACTCGATAATCAATTACAAGAATTTGCCACACATTAATGCACAAACAGAAGAGATGAAAAAGAATAATAGGAATATAGAGAAAAATAACATAATAATGAATAATATTGATTCACTTACAAGATATACTGATTCAATAGTCAATTGTATTAATTATAAATACCTTAATATTATTGATCCAAAATTACTCACGTTTGAAGAAATTAACGAATTAAATATAAATAAAGAAATTTTGCCGTATATTAAACAGGATGCAATTTTAACAAAAGGACATATCGCTTTTACTTTGTCAATTCCAAAAATAGAAATAAGCAAATTTGCTAAAGCAAAAATTGAACCTATACCTAATAAAGAAAATTATGAACTCGATTTAAAAGATTCTGAGAAATTAATAATTATTAAAGGAAACGAAGTATTCGAAAACAATAAAAAAGATATTATTCATAAAGAAGAACTTAGATATCCAAATAATGAATGTATAAAAAATCTACTTAAAGTAAATCACGTATGTAGCTAAAAAAAAAATTTGAAAGTAAAATAGTAAATATAAAACACAATGTAATTTTAGCAATTAATATAAATGAAACAATAAAACAAGATTGTCTTGAAAATGAAATAAGAATCCAAAATTCTAATATTATAACTTTTAATAACTGCAGTGTTACACTTTCAAATAAAACTTTTACATCTATTAATGAATATTATCATCCGATTGAATTAATTCCGATAAATCACTTAAACTCAATAAAGATATATGAAAAACCTATTCCAATAGAAAAACTGTATTTGGAGCATTTAGATAATATTGAAAAAATTAAATTGTTAACCTACCACAGAGAAAAACACGAAGGTTGGTTTGAAAAAATTAAGAAAACATTTATATCTGTTTTAATATTGTTAATTTTATTATATATTTTGAAATGTATACTTTTAAAAATTATATTAAAGAAATGTGGAAAACCAAATAAATCCCCAGAGGTGATTCTTGTGGAGGGAGGAGTCATCCCCCCACCTAAATGCTATTTTTGAGTTTATTAAATAATGTTAAATTCCTGACCAAAGCAACGCCTTGGTCAGCATAAATAATTGTTTATACTTTGTTTCCGCTGCAACAGAACAGCTCATATTACATCTGTATTATTCTAAGTATCCACACAGCGAGCGCTTATCAGCAATTGTTTGTGTGAAGTAAGTTGCTTTTAAGCTCCCACACTTTTTGTATCTTTAGCTTTAAGTAAATTTTGAACAAATAAAGTTTTCAGTCTTCATACAAATATTAAGTGTAGCACTGTTATACCGACATCTCAAATTGACACCAGTACTTTATTGTCACAAAATTTCCAGGCTTTCTGACGCACCAGTAAAAAGTTACAGCATTTCAATGTTGCAATCTTTGATAGTTATATTGCTCACAGTATAAAAGTTAGTGAATTTTGAAGTTGCATCAGTGTTTCATTTTTTACTCAATGGTAGCACTGTTTTACCGATATCTCAAATTGACAATAGCACTTTATTGTCACAAAATTTTAAGGTCTTATGAAGCTCCAGTAAAAAGTTACAGCATTTCAATGTTGCAAACTTTGATAGTTATATTACTCACAGTATAAAAGTTAGTGAAATTTGAAATTGCATCAGTATTTCATTTTTTACTCAAGGGAAGCACTGTTATACCGATATCTCAAATTGACAATAGTATACTATTGTCACCAAATTTCAAGGTTTTATGACGCACCAGTAAAAAGTTACAGCATTTCTATGTTGCAAACTTTGATAGTTATATTTCTCACAGTCTAAAAGTTAGTGAATTTTGAAGTTGCATCAGTGTTTCATTTTTACTCAAGGGTAGCACTGTTTTACCGATATCTCAAATTGACAATAGCACTTTATTGTCACAAAATTTCAAGGTCTTATGAAGCTCCAGTAAAAAGTTACAGCATTTCAATGTTGCAAACTTTGATAGTTATATTTTTCACAGTATAAAAGTTAGTGAAATTTGAAGTTGCATCAGTATTTAATTTTTTACTCAAGGGTAGCACTGTTATACCGACATCTCAAACTGACACGAGTACTTTGTCACAAAATTTCCAGGCTTTCTGACGCACCAGTAAAAAGTTACAGCATTTCAATGTTGCAAACTCTGATAGTTATATTACACACAGTATAAAAGTTACTGAAATTTGATGTTGCATCAGAGTTTCATTTTTCACTCAAGGGTAGCACTGTTATACCGATATCTCAAATGGACAATAGTATACTATTGTCACAAAATTGCAAGGTTTTATGACGCACCAGTAAAAAGTTACAGCATTTCAATGTTGCAAACTTTGATAGTTATATTAGGCACAGAATAAAAGTTAGTGAATTTTGAAGTTGCATCAGTGTTTAATTTTTTACACAACGGTAGTACTGTTATACCGACATCTCAAATTGACACCAGTACTTTATTGTCACAAAATTTCCAGGCTTTCTGACGCACCAGTAAAAAGTTACAGCATTTCAATGCTGCAAACTTTGATAGTTATATTGCGCACAGTATAAAAGTTAGTGAATTTTAAAGTTGCATCAGTGTTTCATATTTTACTCAATGGTAGCACTGTTTTACCGATATCTCAAATTGACAATAGCACTTTATTGTCACAAAATTTCAAGGTCTTATGAAGCTCCAGTAAAAAGTTACAGCATTTCAATGTTGCAAACTTTGATAGTTATATTTTTCATAGTATAAAAGTTAGTGAAATTTGAAGTTGCATCAGTATTTAATTTTTTACTCAAGGGTAGCACTGTTATACCGATATCTCAAATTAACAATAGTATACTAATGTCACAAAATTTCAAGGTTTTATGACGCATCAGCAAAAAGTTACAGCATTTCTATGTTGCAAACTTTGATAGTTATATTTCTCACAGTCTAAAAGTTAGTGAATTTTGAACTTGCATCAGTGTTTCATTTTTTACTCAATGGTAGCACTGTTTTACCGATATCTCAAATTGACAATAGCACTTTATTGTCACAAAATTTCAAGGTCTTATGAATCAACAGTAAAAAGTTACAGCATTTCAATGTTGCAAACTTTGAAAGTTATATTACGGACAGAATAAAAGTTAGTGAATTTTGAAGTTGCATCAGTGTTTAATTTTTTTATTCAACGGTAGTACTGTTATACGGACATCTCAAATTGACACCTGAACTTTATTGTCACAAAATTTCCAGGCTTTCTGACGCACCAGTAAAAAGTTACAGCATTTCAATGTTGCAAACTTTGATAGTTATATTGCGCACAGTATAAAAGTTAGTGAATTTTGAAGTTGCATCAGTGTTTCATTTTTTACTCAATGGTAGCACTGTTTTACCGATATCTCAAATTGACAATAGCACTTTATTGTCACAAAATTTCAAGGTCTTATGAAGCTCCAGTAAAAAGTTACAGTATTTCAATGTTGCAAACTTTGATAGTTATATTTCTCACAGTCTAAAAGCTAGTGAATTTTGAAGTTGCATCAGAGTTTCATTTTTTACTCAAGGGTAGGACCGTTATACCGATATCTCAAATGGACAATAGTATACTATTGTCACAAAATTGCAAGGTTTTATGACGCACCAGTAAAAAGTCACAGCATTTCAATGTTGCAAACTTTGATAGTTATATTAGGCACAGAATAAGAGTTAGTGAATTTTGAAGTTGCATCAGTGTTTAATTTTTCACACAACGGTAGTACTGTTATACCGACATCTCAAATTGACACCAGTACTTTATTGCCACAAAATTTCAAGGTTTTATGATGCACCAGTAAAAAGTTACAGCATTTCAATGTTGCAAACTTTGATAGTTATATTGCGCACAGTACAAAAGTTAGTGAAATTTGATGTTGCATCAGTGTTTCATTTTTTACTCAAGGGTAGCACTGTTATACCGATATCTCAAATTGACAATAGTATACTATTGTCACAAAATTTCAAGGTTTTATGACGTACCAGTAAAAAGTTACAGCATTTCAATGTTGCAAACTTTGATAGTTATATTAGGCACAGAAGGAAAGTGAGTGAATTTTGAAGTTACATCAGTGTTTAATTTTTCACTCAACGGTTGTTCTGTTATACCGACATCTAAAACTGACACGAGTACTTTATTGTCACAAAATTTCCAGGCTTTCTGACGCACCAGTAAAAAGTTACAGCATTTCAATGTTGCAAACTTTGATAGATATATTGCGCACAGTATAAAAGTTAGTGAATTTTGAAGTTGCATCAGAGTTTCATTTTTTAGTCAAGGGTAGCACTGTTATACGAATATCTCAAATTGACACTAGTACTTTATTGTCACAAAATTTTCAGGCTTTCTGACGCACCAGTAAAAAGTTACAGCATTTCAATGTTTCAAACTCTGATAGTTATATTACACACAGTATAAAAGTTGGTGAAATTTGAAGTTGCATCAGTATTTCATTTTTTACTCAAGGGTAGCACTGTTATACCAATATCTCAAATTGACACTAGTACTTTATTGTCACAAAATTTCCCGGCATTCTGACGCACCAGTAAAAAGTTACAGCATTTCAATGTTGCAAACTTTGATAGTTATATTACGCACAGCATAAAAGTTAGTGAAATTTGAAGTTGCATCAGTGTTTCGTTTATTAATCAAGGGTAGCACTGTTATAGCGATATCTCAAATTGACAATAGTACATTATTGTCACAAAATTTCAAGGTCTTATGACGCACCGGTAAAAAGTTTCAGCATTTCAATGTTGCAAACTTTGATAGTTATATTACGCACAGTATAAAGGTTAGTGAATTTTGAAGTTGCATCAGTGTTTCATTTTATGCAAAGGTTGCACTGTTATACCGATATTTCAAATTATACATTATTTGACAATAGTACTTTACTGTCACAAAATTTTCAGGTTTTATAACGCACCAGTAAAAAGTTACAGCATTTCAATGTTGCAAACTTTGATAGTTATATTACGCACGGTATAAAAGTTAGTGAATTTTGAAGTTGCGCCAGTGTTTCATTTTTTACTCAAAGGTGGCACTGTTATATAGATATCTCAAATTGAAAATAGTACTTTATTGTCACAAAATTTAAATGTCTTCTGACTCTCCAGAAAAAAGTTACAGCATTTCAATGCTGCAAACTGTGATAATTATATTTCGCACGGTATAAAAAATTGTGAATTTTGAAGTTGCATCAGTGTTTCGTTTATTACTCAAGGGTAGCACTGTTATAGCGATATCTTAAATTGACAATAGTACATTATTGTCACACAAATTTCAAGTTATTATGTCGCTCCAGTAAAAAGTTACAGCATTTCAATGTTGCAAACTTTAATAATTATATTACGCACAGTATAAAAGTTAGTGAATTTTGAAGTTGCATCAGTGTTTCATTTTTTACTCAAAGGTAGCACTGTTATACCGATATTTCAAATTGGCAATAGTACTTTATTGTCACAAAATTTCAAAGTCTTCCGATGCTCCAGTAAAAAGTTACTGCATTTCAATGTTACAAGCTTTGATAATTATATTACGCACAGTATAAAAGTTTTTGAATTTTGAAGTTCCATCAGTTTTTCATTTTTTACTCAAAGGTAGCACTGTTATACCGAAGTTCCATCATAGTTTAATTTTTTACTCAAAGGTAGCACTGTTATACCGATATTTAAAGTTGACTATAGTACTTTATTGTCACAAAATTTCAAGGTCTTCTGACTCTCCAGTAAAAAGTTACAGCATTTCAATGTGGCAAACTTTGATAGTTATATTACGCACAGCATAAAAGTTAGTTAAATTTGAAGTTGCATCAGTGTTTCGTCTATTACTCAAGGGTAGCACTGTTATAGCGATATCTCAAATTGACAATAGTACATTATTGTCACAAAATTTCAAGATCTTATGACGCTCCTGTAAAAAGTTACAGCATTTCAATGTTGCAAACTTTAATAGTTATATTACGCACAGTATAAAAGTTTGTGAAATTTGAAGTTGCATCAGTGTTTCATTTTTTACTCAAAGGTAGCACTGTTATACCGATATTTCAAATTGGCAATAGTACTTTATTGTCACAAAATTTCAAGGTCTTACGACGCTCGAGTAAAAAGTTACAGCATTTGAATTTTGCAAGCTTTGATACTGATATTACGCACAGTATAAAATATTTGTGAATTTTGAAGTTAGATCAGTGTTTCATTTTTTACTCAAAGGTAGGAATGTTATACCGAAGTTGCGTCAGTGTTTAATTTTTTACTGAAAGGTAGCACTGTTATTCCGATAATTCAAATTGACAATGGTACTTTATTGTCACAAAATTTCAAGGTCTTATGACACTCCAGTAAAAGGTTCCAACATTTGAATGTTGCAAACTTTGATAGTTATATTATGCACAGTATAAAAGTTAGTGACTTTTGAAGTTGCATCAGTGTTTCATGTTTTACACAAAGGTAGCACTGTTTTACCGATATTTCAAATTGTCAATACTACTTTATTGTCACAAAATTTAAAGCTCTTCAGACGCTCCAGTAAAAAATTACAGCATTTCAATGTTGCAAACTTTGATAGTTATATTACGCACAGCATAAAAGTAAGTGAAATTTGAAGTTGCATCAGTGTTTCGTTTATTACTCAAGGGTAGCACTGTTATTCCGATATCTCAAATTTTCAATAGTACTTTATTGTCACAAAATTTAAAGCTCTTATGACGCTCCAGTAAAAAGTTACAGCATTTCAATGTTGCAAATTTTGATAGTTATATTACGCACAGCATAAAAGTTTGTGAAATTTGAAGTTGCATCAGTGTTTCGTTTATTACTCAAGGGTAGCACTGTTATAGCGATATCTCAAATTGACAATAGTATACTATTGTCACAAAATTTCAAGGTCTTATGACGCACCGGTAAAAAGTTTCAGCATTTCAATGTTGCAAACTTTGAGTTATATTACGCACGGTATAAAAGTTATTGAGCTTTGAAGTTGCGCCAGTGTTTCATTTTTTACTCAAAGGTAGCATTGTTATACCGATATCTCAAATTTTCAATAGTACTTTATTGTCACAAAATTTAAAGCTCTTTTGACGCTCCAGTAAAAAGTTACAGCATTTCAATGTTGCAAACTTTGATAGTTATATTACGCACAGCATAAAAGTTAGTGAAATTTGAAGTTGCATCAGTGTTTCGTTTATTACTCAAGGATAGCACTGTTATAGCGATATCTCAAATTGACAATAGTACATTATTGTCACAAAATTTCAAGGTCTTATGACGCTCCAGTAAAATGTTACAGCATTTCAATGTTGCAAACTTTTGAATTATATTACGCACAGTATAAAAGTTAGTGAATTTTGAAGTTGCATCAGTGTTTCATGTTTTACACAAAGGTAGCACTGTTATACCGATATCTCAAATTTTCAATAGTACTTTATTGTCACAAAATTTAAAGCTCTTATGACGCTCCAGTAAAAAGTTACAGCATTTCAATGTTGCAAATTTTGATAGTTATATTACGCACAGCATAAAAGTTTGTGAAATTTGAAGTTGCTTCAGTGTTTCGTTTATTACTCAAGGGTAGCACTGTTATAGCGATATCTCAAATTGACAATAGTATACTATTGTCACAAAATTTCAAGGTCTTATGACGCACCGGTAAAAAGTTTCAGCATTTCAATGTTGCAAACATTGAGTTATATTACGCACGGTATAAAAGTTATTGAGCTTTGAAGTTGCGCCAGTGTTTCATTTTTTACTCAAAGGTAGCATTGTTATACCGATATCTCAAATTTTCAATAGTACTTTATTGTCACAAAATTTAAAGCTCTTTTGACGCTCCAGTAAAAAGTTACAGCATTTCAATGTTGCAAACTTTGATAGTTATATTACGCACAGCATAAAAGTTAGTGAAATTTGAAGTTGCATCAGTGTTTCGTTTATTACTCAAGGGTAGCACTGTTATAGCGATATCTCAAATTGACAATAGTACATTATTGTCACAAAATTTCAAGGTCTTATGACGCTCCAGTAAAAAGTTACAGCATTTCAATGTTGCAAACTTTCGAATTATATTACGCACCGTATAAAAGTTAGTGAATTTTGAAGTTGCATCAGTGTTTCATGTTTTACACAAAGGTAGCACTGTTATACCGATATTTCAAATTGTCAATACTACTTTATTGTCACAAAATTTAAAGGTCTTCTGACTCTCCAGTAAAAAGTTACAGCATTTCAATGTTGCAAACTTTGATAGATATATTGCGCACAGTATAGAAGTTAGTGAATTTTGAAGTTGCATCAGAGTTTCATATTTTACTCAAAGGTAGCACTGCTATACCGATATTTCAAATTGGCAATAGTACTTTATTGTCACAAAATTTCAAGGTCTTACGACGCTCCAGTAAAAAGTTACAACATTTCAATTTTGCAAGCTTTGATATTGATATTACGCACAGTATAAAATATTTGTGAATTTTGAAGTTAGATCAGTGTTTCATTTTTTACTCAAAGGTAGGAATGTTATACCGAAGTTGCATCAGTGTTTAATTTTTTACTCAAAGGAAGCACTGTTATTCCGATAATTCAAATTGACAATAGTACTTTATTGTCACAAAATTTCAAGGTCTTATGACACTCCAGTAAAAGGTTACAACATTTGAATGTTGCAAACTTTGATAGTTATATTATGCACAGTATAAAAGTTAGTGACTTTTGAAGTTGCATCAGTGTTTCATGTTTTACACAAAGGTAGCACTGTTTTACCGATATTTCAAATTGTCAATACTACGTTATTGTCGTTTATTACTCAAGGGTAGCACTGTTATAGCGATATCTCAAATTGACAATAGTACATTATTGTCACAAAATTTCAAGATCTTATGACGCTCCTGTAAAAAGTTACAGCATTTCAATGTTGCAAACTTTAATAGTTATATTACGCACAGTATAAAAGTTTGTGAAATTTGAAGTTGCATCAGTATTTAATTTTTTACTCAAGGGTAGCACTGTTATACCGATATCTCAAATTAACAATAGTATACTAATGTCACAAAATTTCAAGGTTTTATGACGCATCAGCAAAAAGTTACAGCATTTCTATGTTGCAAACTTTGATAGTTATATTTCTCACAGTCTAAAAGTTAGTGAATTTTGAACTTGCATCAGTGTTTCATTTTTTACTCAATGGTAGCACTGTTTTACCGATATCTCAAATTGACAATAGCACTTTATTGTCACAAAATTTCAAGGTCTTATGAATCAACAGTAAAAAGTTACAGCATTTCAATGTTGCAAACTTTGAAAGTTATATTACGGACAGAATAAAAGTTAGTGAATTTTGAAGTTGCATCAGTGTTTAATTTTTTTATTCAACGGTAGTACTGTTATACGGACATCTCAAATTGACACCTGAACTTTATTGTCACAAAATTTCCAGGCTTTCTGACGCACCAGTAAAAAGTTACAGCATTTCAATGTTGCAAACTTTGATAGTTATATTGCGCACAGTATAAAAGCTAGTGAATTTTGAAGTTGCATCAGTGTTTCATTTTTTACTCAATGGTAGCACTGTTTTACCGATATCTCAAATTGACAATAGCACTTTATTGTCACAAAATTTCAAGGTCTTATGAAGCTCCAGTAAAAAGTTACAGTATTTCAATGTTGCAAACTTTGATAGTTATATTTCTCACAGTCTAAAAGCTAGTGAATTTTGAAGTTGCATCAGAGTTTCATTTTTTACTCAAGGGTAGGACCGTTATACCGATATCTCAAATGGACAATAGTATACTATTGTCACAAAATTGCAAGGTTTTATGACGCACCAGTAAAAAGTCACAGCATTTCAATGTTGCAAACTTTGATAGTTATATTAGGCACAGAATAAGAGTTAGTGAATTTTGAAGTTGCATCAGTGTTTAATTTTTCACACAACGGTAGTACTGTTATACCGACATCTCAAATTGACACCAGTACTTTATTGCCACAAAATTTCAAGGTTTTATGATGCACCAGTAAAAAGTTACAGCATTTCAATGTTGCAAACTTTGATAGTTATATTGCGCACAGTACAAAAGTTAGTGAAATTTGATGTTGCATCAGTGTTTCATTTTTTACTCAAGGGTAGCACTGTTATACCGATATCTCAAATTGACAATAGTATACTATTGTCACAAAATTTCAAGGTTTTATGACGTACCAGTAAAAAGTTACAGCATTTCAATGTTGCAAACTTTGATAGTTATATTAGGCACAGAAGGAAAGTTAGTGAATTTTGAAGTTACATCAGTGTTTAATTTTTCACTCAACGGTTGTTCTGTTATACCGACATCTAAAACTGACACGAGTACTTTATTGTCACAAAATTTCCAGGCTTTCTGACGCACCAGTAAAAAGTTAC
This sequence comes from Clusia tigrina, assembly GCA_920105625.2. Taxonomy (NCBI): domain Eukaryota; kingdom Metazoa; phylum Arthropoda; class Insecta; order Diptera; family Clusiidae; genus Clusia; species Clusia tigrina. The sequence continues at coordinate 201,905,665 of OV050030.1, read as the reverse complement.
AGCATTTCAATGTTGCAAACTTTGATAGATATATTGCGCACAGTATAAAAGTTAGTGAATTTTGAAGTTGCATCAGAGTTTCATTTTTTAGTCAAGGGTAGCACTGTTATACGAATATCTCAAATTGACACTAGTACTTTATTGTCACAAAATTTTCAGGCTTTCTGACGCACCAGTAAAAAGTTACAGCATTTCAATGTTTCAAACTCTGATAGTTATATTACACACAGTATAAAAGTTGGTGAAATTTGAAGTTGCATCAGTATTTCATTTTTTACTCAAGGGTAGCACTGTTATACCAATATCTCAAATTGACACTAGTACTTTATTGTCACAAAATTTCCCGGCATTCTGACGCACCAGTAAAAAGTTACAGCATTTCAATGTTGCAAACTTTGATAGTTATATTACGCACAGCATAAAAGTTAGTGAAATTTGAAGTTGCATCAGTGTTTCGTTTATTAATCAAGGGTAGCACTGTTATAGCGATATCTCAAATTGACAATAGTACATTATTGTCACAAAATTTCAAGGTCTTATGACGCACCGGTAAAAAGTTTCAGCATTTCAATGTTGCAAACTTTGATAGTTATATTACGCACAGTATAAAGGTTAGTGAATTTTGAAGTTGCATCAGTGTTTCATTTTATGCAAAGGTTGCACTGTTATACCGATATTTCAAATTATACATTATTTGACAATAGTACTTTACTGTCACAAAATTTTCAGGTTTTATAACGCACCAGTAAAAAGTTACAGCATTTCAATGTTGCAAACTTTGATAGTTATATTACGCACGGTATAAAAGTTAGTGAATTTTGAAGTTGCGCCAGTGTTTCATTTTTTACTCAAAGGTGGCACTGTTATATAGATATCTCAAATTGAAAATAGTACTTTATTGTCACAAAATTTAAATGTCTTCTGACTCTCCAGAAAAAAGTTACAGCATTTCAATGCTGCAAACTGTGATAATTATATTTCGCACGGTATAAAAAATTGTGAATTTTGAAGTTGCATCAGTGTTTCGTTTATTACTCAAGGGTAGCACTGTTATAGCGATATCTTAAATTGACAATAGTACATTATTGTCACACAAATTTCAAGTTATTATGTCGCTCCAGTAAAAAGTTACAGCATTTCAATGTTGCAAACTTTAATAATTATATTACGCACAGTATAAAAGTTAGTGAATTTTGAAGTTGCATCAGTGTTTCATTTTTTACTCAAAGGTAGCACTGTTATACCGATATTTCAAATTGGCAATAGTACTTTATTGTCACAAAATTTCAAAGTCTTCCGATGCTCCAGTAAAAAGTTACTGCATTTCAATGTTACAAGCTTTGATAATTATATTACGCACAGTATAAAAGTTTTTGAATTTTGAAGTTCCATCAGTTTTTCATTTTTTACTCAAAGGTAGCACTGTTATACCGAAGTTCCATCATAGTTTAATTTTTTACTCAAAGGTAGCACTGTTATACCGATATTTAAAGTTGACTATAGTACTTTATTGTCACAAAATTTCAAGGTCTTCTGACTCTCCAGTAAAAAGTTACAGCATTTCAATGTGGCAAACTTTGATAGTTATATTACGCACAGCATAAAAGTTAGTTAAATTTGAAGTTGCATCAGTGTTTCGTCTATTACTCAAGGGTAGCACTGTTATAGCGATATCTCAAATTGACAATAGTACATTATTGTCACAAAATTTCAAGATCTTATGACGCTCCTGTAAAAAGTTACAGCATTTCAATGTTGCAAACTTTAATAGTTATATTACGCACAGTATAAAAGTTTGTGAAATTTGAAGTTGCATCAGTGTTTCATTTTTTACTCAAAGGTAGCACTGTTATACCGATATTTCAAATTGGCAATAGTACTTTATTGTCACAAAATTTCAAGGTCTTACGACGCTCCAGTAAAAAGTTACAGCATTTGAATTTTGCAAGCTTTGATATTGATATTACGCACAGTATAAAATATTTGTGAATTTTGAAGTTAGATCAGTGTTTCATTTTTTACTCAAAGGTAGGAATGTTATACCGAAGTTGCGTCAGTGTTTAATTTTTTACTGAAAGGTAGCACTGTTATTCCGATAATTCAAATTGACAATGGTACTTTATTGTCACAAAATTTCAAGGTCTTATGACACTCCAGTAAAAGGTTCCAACATTTGAATGTTGCAAACTTTGATAGTTATATTATGCACAGTATAAAAGTTAGTGACTTTTGAAGTTGCATCAGTGTTTCATGTTTTACACAAAGGTAGCACTGTTTTACCGATATCTCAAATTGTCAATACTACTTTATTGTCACAAAATTTAAAGCTCTTCAGACGCTCCAGTAAAAAATTACAGCATTTCAATGTTGCAAACTTTGATAGTTATATTACGCACAGCATAAAAGTAAGTGAAATTTGAAGTTGCATCAGTGTTTCGTTTATTACTCAAGGGTAGCACTGTTATTCCGATATCTCAAATTTTCAATAGTACTTTATTGTCACAAAATTTAAAGCTCTTATGACGCTCCAGTAAAAAGTTACAGCATTTCAATGTTGCAAATTTTGATAGTTATATTACGCACAGCATAAAAGTTTGTGAAATTTGAAGTTGCATCAGTGTTTCGTTTATTACTCAAGGGTAGCACTGTTATAGCGATATCTCAAATTGACAATAGTATACTATTGTCACAAAATTTCAAGGTCTTATGACGCACCGGTAAAAAGTTTCAGCATTTCAATGTTGCAAACTTTGAGTTATATTACGCACGGTATAAAAGTTATTGAGCTTTGAAGTTGCGCCAGTGTTTCATTTTTTACTCAAAGGTAGCATTGTTATACCGATATCTCAAATTTTCAATAGTACTTTATTGTCACAAAATTTAAAGCTCTTTTGACGCTCCAGTAAAAAGTTACAGCATTTCAATGTTGCAAACTTTGATAGTTATATTACGCACAGCATAAAAGTTAGTGAAATTTGAAGTTGCATCAGTGTTTCGTTTATTACTCAAGGGTAGCACTGTAATACCGATATCTCAAATTGACAAGAGTACATTATTGTCACAAAATTTCAAGGTCTTATGACGCTCCAGTAAAATGTTGCAGCATTTCAATGCTGCAAACTTTTGAATTATATTACGCACAGTATAAAAGTTAGTGAATTTTGAAGTTGCATCAGTGTTTCATGTTTTACACAAAGGTAGCACTGTTATACCGATATCTCAAATTTTCAATAGTACTTTATTGTCACAAAATTTAAAGCTCTTATGACGCTCCAGTAAAAAGTTACAGCATTTCAATGTTGCAAATTTTGATAGTTATATTACGCACAGCATAAAAGTTTGTGAAATTTGAAGTTGCTTCAGTGTTTCGTTTATTACTCAAGGGTAGCACTGTTATAGCGATATCTCAAATTGACAATAGTATACTATTGTCACAAAATTTCAAGGTCTTATGACGCACCGGTAAAAAGTTTCAGCATTTCAATGTTGCAAACATTGAGTTATATTACGCACGGTATAAAAGTTATTGAGCTTTGAAGTTGCGCCAGTGTTTCATTTTTTACTCAAAGGTAGCATTGTTATACCGATATCTCAAATTTTCAATAGTACTTTATTGTCACAAAATTTAAAGCTCTTTTGACGCTCCAGTAAAAAGTTACAGCATTTCAATGTTGCAAACTTTGATAGTTATATTACGCACAGCATAAAAGTTAGTGAAATTTGAAGTTGCATCAGTGTTTCGTTTATTACTCAAGGGTAGCACTGTTATAGCGATATCTCAAATTGACAATAGTACATTATTGTCACAAAATTTCAAGGTCTTATGACGCTCCAGTAAAAAGTTACAGCATTTCAATGTTGCAAACTTTCGAATTATATTACGCACCGTATAAAAGTTAGTGAATTTTGAAGTTGCATCAGTGTTTCATGTTTTACACAAAGGTAGCACTGTTATACCGATATTTCAAATTGTCAATACTACTTTATTGTCACAAAATTTAAAGGTCTTCTGACTCTCCAGTAAAAAGTTACAGCATTTCAATGTTGCAAACTTTGATAGATATATTGCGCACAGTATAGAAGTTAGTGAATTTTGAAGTTGCATCAGAGTTTCATATTTTACTCAAAGGTAGCACTGCTATACCGATATTTCAAATTGGCAATAGTACTTTATTGTCACAAAATTTCAAGGTCTTACGACGCTCCAGTAAAAAGTTACAACATTTCAATTTTGCAAGCTTTGATATTGATATTACGCACAGTATAAAATATTTGTGAATTTTGAAGTTAGATCAGTGTTTCATTTTTTACTCAAAGGTAGGAATGTTATACCGAAGTTGCATCAGTGTTTAATTTTTTACTCAAAGGAAGCACTGTTATTCCGATAATTCAAATTGACAATAGTACTTTATTGTCACAAAATTTCAAGGTCTTATGACACTCCAGTAAAAGGTTACAACATTTGAATGTTGCAAACTTTGATAGTTATATTATGCACAGTATAAAAGTTAGTGACTTTTGAAGTTGCATCAGTGTTTCATGTTTTACACAAAGGTAGCACTGTTTTACCGATATTTCAAATTGTCAATACTACTTTATTGTCGTTTATTACTCAAGGGTAGCACTGTTATAGCGATATCTCAAATTGACAATAGTACATTATTGTCACAAAATTTCAAGATCTTATGACGCTCCTGTAAAAAGTTACAGCATTTCAATGTTGCAAACTTTAATAGTTATATTACGCACAGTATAAAAGTTTGTGAAATTTGAAGTTGCATCAGTGTTTCATTTTTTACTCAAAGGTAGCACTGTTATACCGATATTTCAAATTGGCAATAGTACTTTATTGTCACAAAATTTCAAGGTCTTACGACGCTCCAGTAAAAAGTTACAGCATTTCAATTTTGCAAGCTTTGATATTGATATTACGCACAGTATAAAATATTTGTGAATTTTGAAGTTAGATCAGTGTTTCATTTTTTACTCAAAGGTAGGAATGTTATACCGAAGTTGCATCAGTGTTTAATTTTTTACTCAAAGGTAGCACTGTTATTCCGATAATTCAAATTGACAATAGTACTTTATTGTCACAAAATTTCAAGGTCTTATGACACTCCAGTAAAAGGTTACAACATTTGAATGTTGCAAACTTTGATAGTTATATTATGCACAGTATAAAAGCTAGTGACTTTTGAAGTTGCATCAGTGTTTCATGTTTTACACAAAGGTAGCACTGTTTTACCGATATTTCAAATTGTCAATACTACTTTATTGTCACAAAATTTAAAGCTCTTTAGACGCTCCAGTAAAAAGTTACAGCATTTCAGTGTGGCAAACTTTGATAGTTATATTACGCACAGCATAAAAGTAAGTGAAATTTGAAGTTGCATCAGTGTTTCGTTTATTACTCAAGGGTAGCACTGTTATTCCGATATCACAAATTTTCAATAGTACTTTATTGTCACAAAATTTAAAGCTCTTATGACGCTCCAGTAAAAAGTTACAGCATTTCAATGTTGCAAACTTTGATAGTTATATTACGCACAGCATAAAAGTTAGTGAAATTTGAAGTTGCATCAGTGTTTCGTTTATTACTCAAGGGTAGCACTATTATACCGATATTTCAAATTGTCAATACAACTTTATTGTCACAAAATTTAAAGGTCTTCTGACTCTCCGGTAAAAAGTTACAGCATTTCAATGTTGCAAACTTTGATAGTTATATTACGCACAGCATAAAAGTTAGTGAAATTTGAAGTTGCATCAGTGTTTCGTTTATTACTCAAGGGTAGCACTGTTATAGAGATATCTCAAATTGACAATAGTACATTATTGTCACAAAATTTCAAGTTATTATGTCGCTCCAGTAAAAAGTTACAGCATTTCAATGTTGCAAACTTTAATAATTATATTACGCACAGTATAAAAGTTAGTGAATTTTGAAGTTGCATCAGTGTTTCATTTTTTACTCAAAGGTAGCACTGTTATACCGATATTTCAAATTGGCAATAGTACTTTATTGTCACAAAATTTCAAAGTCTTCCGATGCTCCAGTAAAAAGTTACTGCATTTCAATGTTACAAGCTTTGATAATTATATTACGCACAGTATAAAAGTTTTTGAATTTTGAAGTTCCATCAGTTTTTCATTTTTTACTCAAAGGTAGCACTGTTATACCGAAGTTCCATCATAGTTTAATTTTTTACTCAAAGGTAGCACTGTTATACCGATATTTAAAGTTGACTATAGTACTTTATTGTCACAAAATTTCAAGGTCTTCTGACTCTCCAGTAAAAAGTTACAGCATTTCAATGTGGCAAACTTTGATAGTTATATTACGCACAGCATAAAAGTTAGTTAAATTTGAAGTTGCATCAGTGTTTCGTCTATTACTCAAGGGCAGCACTGTTATAGCGATATCTCAAATTGACAATAGTACATTATTGTCACAAAATTTCAAGATCTTATGACGCTCCTGTAAAAAGTTACAGCATTTCAATGTTGCAAACTTTAATAGTTATATTACGCACAGTATAAAAGTTTGTGAAATTTGAAGTTGCATCAGTGTTTCATTTTTTACTCAAAGGTAGCACTGTTATACCGATATTTCAAATTGGCAATAGTACTTTATTGTCACAAAATTTCAAGGTCTTACGACGCTCCAGTAAAAAGTTACAGCATTTCAATTTTGCAAGCTTTGATATTGATATTACGCACAGTATAAAATATTTGTGAATTTTGAAGTTAGATCAGTGTTTCATTTTTTACTCAAAGGTAGGAATGTTATACCGAAGTTGCATCAGTGTTTAATTTTTTACTCAAAGGTAGCACTGTTATTCCGATAATTCAAATTGACAATAGTACTTTATTGTCACAAAATTTCAAGGTCTTATGACACTCCAGTAAAAGGTTACAACATTTGAATGTTGCAAACTTTGATAGTTATATTATGCACAGTATAAAAGCTAGTGACTTTTGAAGTTGCATCAGTGTTTCATGTTTTACACAAAGGTAGCACTGTTTTACCGATATTTCAAATTGTCAATACTACTTTATTGTCACAAAATTTAAAGCTCTTTAGACGCTCCAGTAAAAAGTTACAGCATTTCAGTGTGGCAAACTTTGATAGTTATATTACGCACAGCATAAAAGTAAGTGAAATTTGAAGTTGCATCAGTGTTTCGTTTATTACTCAAGGGTAGCACTGTTATTCCGATATCACAAATTTTCAATAGTACTTTATTGTTACAAAATTTAAAGCTCTTATGCCGCTCCAATAAAAAGTTACAGCATTTTAATGTTGCAAACTTTGATAGTTATTATACGCACAGTATAAAAGTTACTGAAATTTGAAGTTGCATCAGTGTTTCGTTTATTACTCAAGGGTAGCACTATTATACCGATATTTCAAATTGTCAATACAACTTTATTGTCACAAAATTTAAAGGTCTTCTGACTCTCCAGTAAAAAGTTACAGCATTTCAATGTTGCAAACTTTGATAGTTATATTACGCACAGCATAAAAGTTAGTGAAATTTGAAGTTGCATCAGTGTTTCGTTTATTACTCAAGGGTAGCACTGTTATAGAGATATCTCAAATTGACAATAGTACATTATTGTCACAAAATTTCAAGTTATTATGTCGCTCCAGTAAAAAGTTACAGCATTTCAATGTTGCAAATTTTAATAATTATATTACGCACAGTATAAAAGTTAGTGAATTTTGAAGTTGCATCAGTGTTTCATTTTTTACTCAAAGGTAGCACTGTTATACCGATATTTCAAATTGGCAATAGTACTTTATTGTCACAAAATTTCAAAGTCTTCCGATGCTCCAGTAAAAAGTTACTGCATTTCAATGTTACAAGCTTTGATAATTATATTACGCACAGTATAAAAGTTTTTGAATTTTGAAGTTCCATCAGTTTTTCATTTTTTACTCAAAGGTAGCACTGTTATACCGAAGTTCCATCATAGTTTAATTTTTTACTCAAAGGTAGCACTGTTATACCGATATTTAAAGTTGACTATAGTACTTTATTGTCACAAAATTTCAAGGTCTTCTGACTCTCCAGTAAAAAGTTACAGCATTTCAATGTGGCAAACTTTGATAGTTATATTACGCACAGCATAAAAGTTAGTTAAATTTGAAGTTGCATCAGTGTTTCGTCTATTACTCAAGGGTAGCACTGTTATAGCGATATCTCAAATTGACAATAGTACTTTATTGTCACAAAATTTCAAGATCTTATGACGCTCCTGTAAAAAGTTACAGCATTTCAATGTTGCAAACTTTAATAGTTATATTACGCACAGTATAAAAGTTTGTGAAATTTGAAGTTGCATCAGTGTTTCATTTTTTACTCAAAGGTAGCACTGTTATACCGATATTTCAAATTGGCAATAGTACTTTATTGTCACAAAATTTCAAGGTCTTACGACGCTCCAGTAAAAAGTTACAGCATTTCAATTTTGCAAGCTTTGATATTGATATTACGCACAGTATAAAATATTTGTGAATTTTGAAGTTAGATCAGTGTTTCATTTTTTACTCAAAGGTAGGAATGTTATACCGAAGTTGCATCAGTGTTTAATTTTTTACTGAAAGGTAGCACTGTTATTCCGACAATTCAAATTGACAATGGTACTTTATTGTCACAAAATTTCAAGGTCTTATGACACTCCAGTAAAAGGTTCCAACATTTGAATGTTGCAAACTTTGATAGTTATATTATGCACAGTATAAAAGTTAGTGACTTTTGAAGTTGCATCAGTGTTTCATGTTTTACACAAAGGTAGCACTGTTTTACCGATATTTCAAACTGTCAATACTACTTTATTGTCACAAAATTTAAAGCTCTTCAGACGCTCCAGTAAAAAATTACAGCATTTCAATGTTGCAAACTTTGATAGTTATATTACGCACAGCATAAAAGTAAGTGAAATTTGAAGTTGCATCAGTGTTTCGTTTATTACTCAAGGGTAGCACTGTTATTCCGATATCTCAAATTTTCAATAGTACTTTATTGTCACAAAATTTAAAGCTCTTATGACGCTCCAGTAAAAAGTTACAGCATTTCAATGTTGCAAATTTTGATAGTTATATTACGCACAGCATAAAAGTTTGTCAAATTTGAAGTTGCATCAGTGTTTCGTTTATTACTCAAGGGTAGCACTGTTATAGCGATATCTCAAATTGACAATAGTATACTATTGTCACAAAATTTCAAGGTCTTATGACGCACCGGTAAAAAGTTTCAGCATTTCAATGTTGCAAACTTTGAGTTATATTACGCACGGTATAAAAGTTATTGAGCTTTGAAGTTGCGCCAGTGTTTCATTTTTTACTCAAAGGTAGCATTGTTATACCGATATCTCAAATTTTCAATAGTACTTTATTGTCACAAAATTTAAAGCTCTTTTGACGCTCCAGTAAAAAGTTACAGCATTTCAATGTTGCAAACTTTGATAGTTATATTACGCACAGCATAAAAGTTAGTGAAATTTGAAGTTGCATCAGTGTTTCGTTTATTACTCAAGGGTAGCACTGTTATAGCGATATCTCAAATTGACAATAGTACATTATTGTCACAAAATTTCAAGGTCTTATGACGCACCGGTAAAAAGTTACAGCATTTCAATGTTGCAAACTTTGATAGTTATATTACGCACAGTATAAAGTTTAGTGAATTTTGAAGTTGCATCAGTGTTTCATTTTATTCAAGGGTTGCACTGTTATACCGATATTTCATATTATACATTATTTGACAATAGTACTTTTTTGTCACAAAATTTTCAGGCTTTCTGACGCACCAGTAAAAAGTTACAGCATTTCAATGTTGCAAACTCTGATAATTTTATTACACATAGTATAAAAGTTAGTGAAATTTGAAGTTGCATCAGTATTTCATTTTTTATTCAAGGGTAGCACTGTTATACCGATATCTCAAATTGACAATAGTATACTATTGTCACAAAATTTCAAGGTTTTATGACGCACCAGTAAAAAGTTACAGCATTTCAACGTTGCAAACTTTGATAGTTATATTAGCCACAGAAGGAAAGTTATTCAATTTTGAAGTTACATCAGTGTTTAATTTTTCACTCAACGGTAGTACTGTTATACCTACATCTCAAACTAACACGAGTACTTTATTGTCACAAAATTTCCAGGCTATCTGACGCACCAGTAAAAAGTTACAGCATTTCAATGTTGCAAACTTTGATAGATATATTGCGCACAGTATAGAAGTTAGTGAATTTTGAATTTGCATCAGAGTTTCATTTTTTACTCAAAGGTAGCACTGTTATACCGATATTTCAAATTGGCAATAGTACTTTATTGTCACAAAATTTCAAGGTCTTACGACGCTCCAGTAAAAAGTTACAACATTTCAATTTTGCAAGCTTTGATATTGATATTACGCACAGTATAAAATATTTGTGAATTTTGAAGTTAGATCAGTGTTTCATTTTTTACTCAAAGGTAGGAATGTTATACCGAAGTTGCATCAGTGTTTAATTTTTTACTCAAAGGTAGCACTGTTATTCCGATAATTCAAATTGACAATAGTACTTTATTGTCACAAAATTTCAAGGTCTTATGACACTCCAGTAAAAGGTTACAACATTTGAATGTTGCAAACTTTGATAGTTATATTATGCACAGTATAAAAGTTAGTGACTTTTGAAGTTGCATCAGTGTTTCATGTTTTACACAAAGGTAGCACTGTTTTACCGATATTTCAAATTGTCAATACTACTTTATTGTCACAAAATTTAAAGCTCTTTAGACGCTCCAGTAAAAAGTTACAGCATTTCAGTGTGGCAAACTTTTATAGTTATATTACGCACAGCATAAAAGTAAGTGAAATTTGAAGTTGCATCAGTGTTTCGTTTATTACTCAAGGGTAGCACTGTTATTCCGATATCACAAATTTTCAATAGTACTTTATTGTCACAAAATTTAAAGCTCTTATGACGCTCCAGTAAAAAGTTACAGCATTTCAATGTTGCAAACTTTGATAGTTATATTACGCACAGCATAAAAGTTAGTGAAATTTGAAGTTGCATCAGTGTTTCGTTTATTACTCAAGGGTAGCACTGTTATTCCGATAACTCAAATTGACAATAGTACACTATTGTCACAAAATTTCAAGGTCTTATGACGCACCGGTAAAAAGTTTCAGCATTTCAATGTTGCAAACTTTGAGTTATATTACGCACGGTATAAAAGTTATTGAGCTTTGAAGTTGCGCCAGTGTTTCATTTTTTACTCAAAGGTAGCATTGTTATACCGATATCTGAAATTTTCAATAGTACTTTATTGTCACAAAATTTAAAGCTCTTTTGACGCGCCAGTAAAAAGTTACAGCATTTCAATGTTGCAAACTTTGATAGTTATATTACGCACAGCATAAAAGTTAGTGAAATTTGAAGTTGCATCAGTGTTTCGTTTATTACTCAAGGGTAGCACTGTTATAGCGATATCTCAAATTGACAATAGTACATTATTGTCACAAAATTTCAAGGTCTTATGACGCTCCAGTAAAAAGTTACAGCATTTTAATGTTGCAAACTTTCGAATTATATTACGCACAGTATAAAAGTTAGTGAATTTTGAAGTTGCATCAGTGTTTCATGTTTTACACAAAGGTAGCACTGTTATACCGATATTTCAAATTGTCAATACTACTTTATTGTCACAAAATTTAAAGGTCTTCTGACTCTCCAGTAAAAAGTTACAGCATTTCAATGTTGCAAACTTTGATAGTTATATTACGCACAGCATAAAAGTTAGTGAATTTTGAAGTTGCATCAATGTTTCGTTTAATACTCAAGGATAAGCACTGTTATTCCGATAACTCAAATTGACAATAGTACACTATTGTCACAAAATTTCAAGGTCTTATGACGCACCGGTAAAAAGTTACAGCATTTCAATGTTGCAAACTTTGATAGTTATATTACGCACAGTATAAAGTTTAGTGAATTTTGAAGTTGCATCAGTGTTTCATTTTATTCAAGGGTTGCACTGTTATACCGATATTTCATATTATACATTATTTGACAATAGTACTTTATTGTCACAAAATTTTCAGGCTTTCTGACGCACCAGTAAAAAGTTACAGCATTTCAATGTTGCAAACTCTGATAATTTTATTACACATAGTATAAAAGTTAGTGAAATTTGAAGTTGCATCAGTATTTCATTTTTTATTCAAGGGTAGCACTGTTATACCGATATCTCAAATTGACAATAGTATACTATTGTCACAAAATTTCAAGGTTTTATGACGCACCAGTAAAAAGTTACAGCATTTCAATGTTGCAAACTTTGATAGTTATATTAGGCACAGAAGGAAAGTTATTCAATTTTGAAGTTACATCAGTGTTTAATTTTTCACTCAACGGTAGTACTGTTTTACCTACATCTCAAACTGACACGAGTACTTTATTGTCACAAAATGTCCAGGCTTTCTGACGCACCAGTAAAAAGTTACAGCATTTCAATGTTGCAAACTTTGATAGATATATTGCGCACAGTATAGAAGTTAGTGAATTTTGAAGTTGCATCAGAGTTTCATTTTTTACTCAAAGGTAGCACTGTTATACCGATATTTCAAATTGGCAATAGTACTTTATTGTCACAAAATTTCAAGGTCTTACGACGCTCCAGTAAAAAGTTACAACATTTCAATTTTGCAAGCTTTGATATTGATATTACGCACAGTATAAAATATTTGTGAATTTTGAAGTTAGATCAGTGTTTCATTTTTTACTCAAAGGTAGGAATGTTATACCGAAGTTGCATCAGTGTTTAATTTTTTACTCAAAGGTAGCACTGTTATTCCGATAATTCAAATTGACAATAGTACTTTATTGTCACAAAATTTCAAGGTCTTATGACACTCCAGTAAAAGGTTACAACATTTGAATGTTGCAAACTTTGATAGTTATATTATGCACAGTATAAAAGTTAGTGACTTTTGAAGTTGCATCAGTGTTTCATGTTTTACACAAAGGTAGCACTGTTTTACCGATATTTCAAATTGTCAATACTACTTTATTGTCACAAAATTTAAAGCTCTTTAGACGCTCCAGTAAAAAGTTACAGCATTTCAGTGTGGCAAACTTTGATAGTTATATTACGCACAGCATAAAAGTAAGTGAAATTTGAAGTTGCATCAGTGTTTCGTTTATTACTCAAGGGTAGCACTGTTATTCCGATATCACAAATTTTCAATAGTACTTTATTGTCACAAAATTTAAAGCTCTTATGACGCTCCAGTAAAAAGTTACAGCATTTCAATGTTGCAAACTTTGATAGTTATATTACGCACAGCATAAAAGTTAGTGAAATTTGAAGTTGCATCAGTGTTTCGTTTATTACTCAAGGGTAGCACTATTATACCGATATTTCAAATTGTCAATACAACTTTATTGTCACAAAATTTAAAGGTCTTCTGACTCTCCAGTAAAAAGTTACAGCATTTCAATGTTGCAAACTTTGATAGTTATATTACGCACAGCATAAAAGTTAGTGAAATTTGAAGTTGCATCAGTGTTTCGTTTATTACTCAAGGGTAGCACTGTTATAGAGATATCTCAAATTGACAATAGTACATTATTGTCACAAAATTTCAAGGTCTTATGACGCTCCAGTAAAAAGTTACAGCATTTCAATATTGCAAACTTTCGAATTATATTACGCACAGTATAAAAGTTAGTGAATTTTGAAGTTGCATTAGTGTTTCATGTTTTACACAAAGGTAGCACTGTTATACCGATATTTCAAATTGTCAATACTACTTTATTGTCACAAAATTTCAAGGTCTTCTGACTCTCCAGTAAAAAGTTACAGCATTTCAATGTTGCAAACTTTGATAGTTATATTACGCACAGCATAAAAGTTAGTGAATTTTGAAGTTGCATCAATGTTTCGTTTAATACTCAAGGATAAGCACTGTTATTCCGATAACTCAAATTGACAATAGTACACTATTGTCACAAAATTTCAAGGTCTTATGACGCACCGGTAAAAAGTTACAGCATTTCAATGTTGCAAACTTTGATAGTTATATTATGCACAGTATAAAGTTTAGTGAATTTTTAAGTTGCATCAGTGTTTCATTTTATTCAAGGGTTGCACTGTTATACCGATATTTCATATTATACATTATTTGACAATAGTACTTTATTGTCACAAAATTTTCAGGCTTTCTGACGCACCAGTAAAAAGTTACAGCATTTCAATGTTGCAAACTCTGATAATTTTATTACACATAGTATAAAAGTTAGTGAAATTTGAAGTTGCATCAGTATTTCATTTTTTATTCAAGGGTAGCACTGCTATACCGATATCTCAAATTGACAATAGTATACTATTGTCACAAAATTTCAAGGTTTTATGACGCACCAGTAAAAAGTTACAGCATTTCAATGTTGCAAACTTTGATAGTTATATTAGGCACAGAAGGAAAGTTATTCAATTTTGAAGTTACATCAGTGTTTAATTTTTCACTCAACGGTAGTACTGTTATACCTACATCTCAAACTGACACGAGTACTTTATTGTCACAAAATTTCCAGGCTTTCTGACGCACCAGTAAAAAGTTACAGCATTTCAATGTTGCATACTTTGATAGATATATTGCGCACAGTATAGAAGTTAGTGAATTTTGAAGTTGCATCAGAGTTTCATTTTTTACTCAAAGGTAGCACTGTTATACCGATATTTCAAATTGGCAATAGTACTTTATTGTCACAAAATTTCAAGGTCTTACGACGCTCCAGTAAAAAGTTACAACATTTCAATTTTGCAAGCTTTGATATTGATATTACGCACAGTATAAAATATTTGTGAATTTTGAAGTTAGATCAGTGTTTCATTTTTTACTCAAAGGTAGGAATGTTATACCGAAGTTGCATCAGTGTTTAATTTTTTACTCAAAGGTAGCACTGTTATTCCGATAATTCAAATTGACAATAGTACTTTATTGTCACAAAATTTCAAGGTCTTATGACACTCCAGTAAAAGGTTACAACATTTGAATGTTGCAAACTTTGATAGTTATATTATGCACAGTATAAAAGTTAGTGACTTTTGAAGTTGCATCAGTGTTTCATGTTTTACACAAAGGTAGCACTGTTTTACCGATATTTCAAATTGTCAATACTACTTTATTGTCACAAAATTTAAAGCTCTTTAGACGCTCCAGTAAAAAGTTACAGCATTTCAGTGTGGCAAACTTTGATAGTTATATTACGCACAGCATAAAAGTAAGTGAAATTTGAAGTTGCATCAGTGTTTCGTTTATTACTCAAGGGTAGCACTGTTATTCCGATATCTCAAATTTTCAATAGTACTTTATTGTCACAAAATGTAAAGCTCTTATGACGCTCCAGTAAAAAGTTACAGCATTTCAATGTTGCAAACTTTGATAGTTATATTACGCACAGCATAAAAGTTAGTGAAATTTGAGGTTGCATCAGTGTTTCGTTTATTACTCAAGGGTAGCACTGTTATAGCGATATCTCAAATTGACAATAGTACATTATTGTCACAAAATTTCAAGGTCTTATGACGCTCCAGTAAAAAGTTACAGCATTTCAATGTTGCAAACTTTCGAATTATATTACGCACAGTATAAAAGTTAGTGAATTTTGAAGTTGCTTCAGTGTTTAATTTTTTACTCAAAGGTAGCACTGTTATACCGATATTTCAAATTGACAATAGTACTTTATTGTCACAAAATTTCAAGGTCTTATGACACTCCAGTAAAAGGTTACAACATTTCAATGTTGCAAACTTTGATAGTTATATTATGCACAGTATAAAAGTTAGTGAATTTTGAAGTTGCATCAGTGTTTCATGTTTTACACAAAGGTAGCACTGTTATACCGATATTTCAAATTGTCAATACAACTTTATTGTCACAAAATTTAAAGGTCTTCTGACTCTCCAGTAAAAAGATACAGCATTTCAATGTTGCAAACTTTGATTGTTATATTACGGACAGCATAAAAGTTATTGAATTTTGAAGTTGCATCAATGTTTCGTTTAATACTCAAGGATAAGCACTGTTATTCCGATAACTCAAATTGACAATAGTACACTATTGTCACAAAATTTCAAGGTCTTATGACGCACCGGTAAAAAGTTACAGCATTTCAATGTTGCAAACTTTGATAGTTATATTACGCACAGTATAAAGTTTAGTGAATTTTAAAGTTGCATCAGTGTTTCATTTTATTCAAGGGTTGCACTGTTATACCGATATTTCATATTATACATTATTTGACAATAGTACTTTATTGTCACAAAATTTTCAGGTTTTATGACGCACCAGTAAAAAGTTACAGCATTTCAATGTTGCAAACTTTGATAGTTATATTACGCACGGTATAAAAGTTAGTGAAATTTGAAGTTGCATCAGTATTTCATTTTTTACTCAAGGGTAGCACTGTTATACCGATATCTCAAATTGACAATAGTATACTATTGTCACAAAATTTCAAGGTTTTATGACGCACCAGTAAAAAGTTACTGCATTTCAATGTTGCAAACTTTGATAGTTATATTAGGCACAGAAGGAAAGTTAGTGAATTTTGAAGTTACATCAGTTTTTAATTTTTCACTCAACGGTAGTACTGTTATACCGACATCTCAAACTGACACGAGTACTTTATTGTCACAAAATTTTCAGGCTTTCTGACGCACCAGTAAAAAGTTACAGCATTTCAATGTTGCAAACTCTGATAATTTTATTACACATAGTATAAAAGTTAGTGAAATTTGAAGTTGCATCAGTATTTCATTTTTTATTCAAGGGTAGCACTGTTATACCGATATCTCAAATTGACAATAGTATACTGTTGTCACAAAATTTCAAGGTTTTATGACGCACCAGTAAAAAGTTACAGCATTTCAATGTTGCAAACTTTGATAGTTATATTAGGCACAGAAGGAAAGTTATTGAATTTTGAAGTTACATCAGTGTTTAATTTTTCACTCAACGGTAGTACTGTTATACCGACATCTCAAACTGACACGAGTACTTTATTGTCACAAAATTTCCAGGCTTTCTGACGCACCAGTAAAAAGTTACAGCATTTCAATGTTGCAAACTTTGATAGATATATTGCGCACAGTATAGAAGTTAGTGAATTTTGAAGTTGCATCAGAGTTTCATTTTTTACTCAAGGGTAGCACTGTTATACCAATATCTCAAATTGACACTAGTACTTTATTGTCACAAAATTTTCAGGCTTTCTGACGCACCAGTAAAAAGTTACAGCATTTCAATGTTGCAAACTCTGATAGTTATATTACACACAGTATAAAAGTTGGTGAAATTTGAAGTTGCATCAGTATTTCATTTTTTACTCAAGGGTAGCACTGTTATACCAATATCTCAAATTGACACTAGTACTTTATTGTCACAAAATTTCCAGGCATTCTGACGCACCAGTAAAAAGTTACAGCATTTCAATGTTGCAAACTTTGATAGTTATATTACGCACAGCATAAAAGTTAGTGAAATTTGAAGTTGCATCAGTGTTTCGTTTATTACTCAAGGGTAGCACTGTTATAGCGATATCTCAAATTGACAATAGTACATTATTGTCACAAAATTTCAAGGTCTTATGACGCACCGGTAAAAAGTTTCAGCATTTCAATGTTGCAAACTTTGATAGTTATATTAGGCACAGAAGGAAAGTTATTCAATTTTGAAGTTACATCAGTGTTTAATTTTTCACTCAACGGTAGTACTGTTATACCTACATCTCAAACTGACACGAGTACTTTATTGTCACAAAATTTCCAGGCTTTCTGACGCACCAGTAAAAAGTTACAGCATTTCAGTGTGGCAAACTTTGATAGTTATATTACGCACAGCATAAAAGTAAGTGAAATTTGAAGTTGCATCTGTGTTTCGTTTATTACTCAAGGGTAGCACTGTTATTCCGATATCTCAAATTTTCAATAGTACTTTATTGTCACAAAATTTAAAGCTCTTATGACGCTCCAGTAAAAAGTTACAGCATTTCAATGTTGCAAACTTTGATAGTTATATTACGCACAGCATAAAAGTTATTGAATTTTGAAGTTGCATCAATGTTTCGTTTAATACTCAAGGATAAGCACTGTTATTCCGATAACTCAAATTGACAATAGTACACTATTGTCACAAAATTTCAAGGTCTTATGACGCACCGGTAAAAAGTTACAGCATTTCAATGTTGCAAACTTTGATAGTTATATTACGCACAGTATAAAGTTTAGTGAATTTTAAAGTTGCATCAGTGTTTCATTTTATTCAAGGGTTGCACTGTTATACCGATATTTCATATTATACATTATTTGACAATAGTACTTTATTGTCACAAAATTTTCAGGTTTTATGACGCACCAGTAAAAAGTTACAGCATTTCAATGTTGCAAACTTTGATAGTTATATTACGCACGGTATAAAAGTTAGTGAAATTTGAAGTTGCATCAGTATTTCATTTTTTACTCAAGGGTAGCACTGTTATACCGATATCTCAAATTGACAATAGTATACTATTGTCACAAAATTTCAAGGTTTTATGACGCACCAGTAAAAAGTTACTGCATTTCAATGTTGCAAACTTTGATAGTTATATTAGGCACAGAAGGAAAGTTAGTGAATTTTGAAGTTACATCAGTGTTTAATTTTTCACTCAACGGTAGTACTGTTATACCGACATCTCAAACTGACACGAGTACTTTATTGTCACAAAATTTTCAGGCTTTCTGACGCACCAGTAAAAAGTTACAGCATTTCAATGTTGCAAACTCTGATAATTTTATTACACATAGTATAAAAGTTAGTGAAATTTGAAGTTGCATCAGTATTTCATTTTTTATTCAAGGGTAGCACTGTTATACCGATATCTCAAATTGACAATAGTATACTGTTGTCACAAAATTTCAAGGTTTTATGACGCACCAGTAAAAAGTTACAGCATTTCAATGTTGCAAACTTTGATAGTTATATTAGGCACAGAAGGAAAGTTATTGAATTTTGAAGTTACATCAGTGTTTAATTTTTCACTCAACGGTAGTACTGTTATACCGACATCTCAAACTGACACGAGTACTTTATTGTCACAAAATTTCCAGGCTTTCTGACGCACCAGTAAAAAGTTACAGCATTTCAATGTTGCAAACTTTGATAGATATATTGCGCACAGTATAGAAGTTAGTGAATTTTGAAGTTGCATCAGAGTTTCATTTTTTACTCAAGGGTAGCACTGTTATACCAATATCTCAAATTGACACTAGTACTTTATTGTCACAAAATTTTCAGGCTTTCTGACGCACCAGTAAAAAGTTACAGCATTTCAATGTTGCAAACTCTGATAGTTATATTACACACAGTATAAAAGTTGGTGAAATTTGAAGTTGCATCAGTATTTCATTTTTTACTCAAGGGTAGCACTGTTATACCAATATCTCAAATTGACACTAGTACTTTATTGTCACAAAATTTCCAGGCATTCTGACGCACCAGTAAAAAGTTACAGCATTTCAATGTTGCAAACTTTGATAGTTATATTACGCACAGCATAAAAGTTAGTGAAATTTGAAGTTGCATCAGTGTTTCGTTTATTACTCAAGGGTAGCACTGTTATAGCGATATCTCAAATTGACAATAGTACATTATTGTCACAAAATTTCAAGGTCTTATGACGCACCGGTAAAAAGTTTCAGCATTTCAATGTTGCAAACTTTGATAGTTATATTAGGCACAGAAGGAAAGTTATTCAATTTTGAAGTTACATCAGTGTTTAATTTTTCACTCAACGGTAGTACTGTTATACCTACATCTCAAACTGACACGAGTACTTTATTGTCACAAAATTTCCAGGCTTTCTGACGCACCAGTAAAAAGTTACAGCATTTCAGTGTGGCAAACTTTGATAGTTATATTACGCACAGCATAAAAGTAAGTGAAATTTGAAGTTGCATCAGTGTTTCGTTTATTACTCAAGGGTAGCACTGTTATTCCGATATCTCAAATTTTCAATAGTACTTTATTGTCACAAAATTTAAAGCTCTTATGACGCTCCAGTAAAAAGTTACAGCATTTCAATGTTGCAAACTTTGATAGTTATATTACGCACAGCATAAAAGTTAGTGAAATTTGAGGTTGCATCAGTGTTTCGTTTATTACTCAAGGGTAGCACTGTTATAGCGATATCTCAAATTGACAATAGTACATTATTGTCACAAAATTTCAAGGTCTTATGACGCTCCAGTAAAAAGTTACAGCATTTCAATGTTGCAAACTTTCGAATTATATTACGCACAGTATAAAAGTTAGTGAATTTTGAAGTTGCTTCAGTGTTTAATTTTTTACTCAAAGGTAGCACTGTTATACCGATATTTCAAATTGACAATAGTACTTTATTGTCACAAAATTTCAAGGTCTTATGACACTCCAGTAAAAGGTTACAACATTTCAATGTTGCAAACTTTGATAGTTATATTATGCACAGTATAAAAGTTAGTGAATTTTGAAGTTGCATCAGTGTTTCATGTTTTACACAAAGGTAGCACTGTTATACCGATATTTCAAATTGTCAATACAACTTTATTGTCACAAAATTTAAAGGTCTTCTGACTCTCCAGTAAAAAGATACAGCATTTCAATGTTGCAAACTTTGATTGTTATATTACGGACAGCATAAAAGTTATTGAATTTTGAAGTTGCATCAATGTTTCGTTTAATACTCAAGGATAAGCACTGTTATTCCGATAACTCAAATTGACAATAGTACACTATTGTCACAAAATTTCAAGGTCTTATGACGCACCGGTAAAAAGTTACAGCATTTCAATGTTGCAAACTTTGATAGTTATATTACGCACAGTATAAAGTTTAGTGAATTTTAAAGTTGCATCAGTGTTTCATTTTATTCAAGGGTTGCACTGTTATACCGATATTTCATATTATACATTATTTGACAATAGTACTTTATTGTCACAAAATTTTCAGGTTTTATGACGCACCAGTAAAAAGTTACAGCATTTCAATGTTGCAAACTTTGATAGTTATATTACGCACGGTATAAAAGTTAGTGAAATTTGAAGTTGCATCAGTATTTCATTTTTTACTCAAGGGTAGCACTGTTATACCGATATCTCAAATTGACAATAGTATACTATTGTCACAAAATTTCAAGGTTTTATGACGCACCAGTAAAAAGTTACTGCATTTCAATGTTGCAAACTTTGATAGTTATATTAGGCACAGAAGGAAAGTTAGTGAATTTTGAAGTTACATCAGTGTTTAATTTTTCACTCAACGGTAGTACTGTTATACCGACATCTCAAACTGACACGAGTACTTTATTGTCACAAAATTTTCAGGCTTTCTGACGCACCAGTAAAAAGTTACAGCATTTCAATGTTGCAAACTCTGATAATTTTATTACACATAGTATAAAAGTTAGTGAAATTTGAAGTTGCATCAGTATTTCATTTTTTATTCAAGGGTAGCACTGTTATACCGATATCTCAAATTGACAATAGTATACTGTTGTCACAAAATTTCAAGGTTTTATGACGCACCAGTAAAAAGTTACAGCATTTCAATGTTGCAAACTTTGATAGTTATATTAGGCACAGAAGGAAAGTTATTGAATTTTGAAGTTACATCAGTGTTTAATTTTTCACTCAACGGTAGTACTGTTATACCGACATCTCAAACTGACACGAGTACTTTATTGTCACAAAATTTCCAGGCTTTCTGACGCACCAGTAAAAAGTTACAGCATTTCAATGTTGCAAACTTTGATAGATATATTGCGCACAGTATAGAAGTTAGTGAATTTTGAAGTTGCATCAGAGTTTCATTTTTTACTCAAGGGTAGCACTGTTATACCAATATCTCAAATTGACACTAGTACTTTATTGTCACAAAATTTTCAGGCTTTCTGACGCACCAGTAAAAAGTTACAGCATTTCAATGTTGCAAACTCTGATAGTTATATTACACACAGTATAAAAGTTGGTGAAATTTGAAGTTGCATCAGTATTTCATTTTTTACTCAAGGGTAGCACTGTTATACCAATATCTCAAATTGACACTAGTACTTTATTGTCACAAAATTTCCAGGCATTCTGACGCACCAGTAAAAAGTTACAGCATTTCAATGTTGCAAACTTTGATAGTTATATTACGCACAGCATAAAAGTTAGTGAAATTTGAAGTTGCATCAGTGTTTCGTTTATTACTCAAGGGTAGCACTGTTATAGCGATATCTCAAATTGACAATAGTACATTATTGTCACAAAATTTCAAGGTCTTATGACGCACCGGTAAAAAGTTTCAGCATTTCAATGTTGCAAACTTTGATAGTTATATTAGGCACAGAAGGAAAGTTATTCAATTTTGAAGTTACATCAGTGTTTAATTTTTCACTCAACGGTAGTACTGTTATACCTACATCTCAAACTGACACGAGTACTTTATTGTCACAAAATTTCCAGGCTTTCTGACGCACCAGTAAAAAGTTACAGCATTTCAATGTTGCAAACTTTGATAGATATATTGCGCACAGTATAGAAGTTAGTGAATTTTGAAGTTGCATCAGAGTTTCATTTTTTACTCAAAGGTAGCACTGTTATACCGATATTTCAAATTGGCAATAGTACTTTATTGTCACAAAATTTCAAGGTCTTACGACGTTCCAGTAAAAAGTTACAACATTTCAATTTTGCAAGCTTTGATATTGATATTACGCACAGTATAAAATATTTGTGAATTTTGAAGTTAGATCAGTGTTTCATTTTTTACTCAAAGGTAGGAATGTTATACCGAAGTTGCATCAGTGTTTAATTTTTTACTCAAAGGTAGCACTGTTATTCCGATAATTCAAATTGACAATAGTACTTTATTGTCACAAAATTTCAAGGTCTTATGACACTCCAGTAAAAGGTTACAACATTTGAATGTTGCAAACTTTGATAGTTATATTATGCACAGTATAAAAGTTAGTGACTTTTGAAGTTGCATCAGTGTTTCATGTTTTACACAAAGGTAGCACTGTTTTACCGATATTTCAAATTGTCAATACTACTTTATTGTCACAAAATTTAAAGCTCTTTAGACGCTCCAGTAAAAAGTTACAGCATTTCAGTGTGGCAAACTTTGATAGTTATATTACGCACAGCATAAAAGTAAGTGAAATTTGAAGTTGCATCAGTGTTTCGTTTATTACTCAAGGGTAGCACTGTTATTCCGATATCTCAAATTTTCAATAGTACTTTATTGTCACAAAATTTAAAGCTCTTATGACGCTCCAGTAAAAAGTTACAGCATTTCAATGTTGCAAACTTTGATAGTTATATTACGCACAGCATAAAAGTTAGTGAAATTTGAAGTTGCATCAGTGTTTCGTTTATTACTCAAGGGTAGCACTGTTATAGCGATATCTCAAATTGACAATAGTACATTATTGTCACAAAATTTCAAGGTCTTATGACGCTCCAGTAAAAAGTTACAGCATTTCAATGTTGCAAACTTTCGAATTATATTACGCACAGTATAAAAGTTAGTGAATTTTGAAGTTGCTTCAGTGTTTAATTTTTTACTCAAAGGTAGCACTGTTATACCGATATTTCAAATTGACAATAGTACTTTATTGTCACAAAATTTCAAGGTCTTATGACACTCCAGTAAAAGGTTACAACATTTCAATGTTGCAAACTTTGATAGTTATATTATGCACAGTATAAAAGTTAGTGAATTTTGAAGTTGCATCAGTGTTTCATGTTTTACACAAAGGTAGCACTGTTATACCGATATTTCAAATTATCAATACAACTTTATTGTCACAAAATTTAAAGGTCTTCTGACTCTCCAGTAAAAAGATACAGCATTTCAATGTTGCAAACTTTGATTGTTATATTACGGACAGCATAAAAGTTATTGAATTTTGAAGTTGCATCAATGTTTCGTTTAATACTCAAGGATAAGCACTGTTATTCCGATAACTCAAATTGACAATAGTACACTATTGTCACAAAATTTCAAGGTCTTATGACGCACCGGTAAAAAGTTACAGCATTTCAATGTTGCAAACTTTGATAGTTATATTACGCACAGTATAAAGTTTAGTGAATTTTAAAGTTGCATCAGTGTTTCATTTTATTCAAGGGTTGCACTGTTATACCGATATTTCATATTATACATTATTTGACAATAGTACTTTATTGTCACAAAATTTTCAGGTTTTATGACGCACCAGTAAAAAGTTACAGCATTTCAATGTTGCAAACTTTGATAGTTATATTACGCACGGTATAAAAGTTAGTGAAATTTGAAGTTGCATCAGTATTTCATTTTTTACTCAAGGGTAGCACTGTTATACCGATATCTCAAATTGACAATAGTATACTATTGTCACAAAATTTCAAGGTTTTATGACGCACCAGTAAAAAGTTACTGCATTTCAATGTTGCAAACTTTGATAGTTATATTAGGCACAGAAGGAAAGTTAGTGAATTTTGAAGTTACATCAGTGTTTAATTTTTCACTCAACGGTAGTACTGTTATACCGACATCTCAAACTGACACGAGTACTTTATTGTCACAAAATTTTCAGGCTTTCTGACGCACCAGTAAAAAGTTACAGCATTTCAATGTTGCAAACTCTGATAATTTTATTACACATAGTATAAAAGTTAGTGAAATTTGAAGTTGCATCAGTATTTCATTTTTTATTCAAGGGTAGCACTGTTATACCGATATCTCAAATTGACAATAGTATACTGTTGTCACAAAATTTCAAGGTTTTATGACGCACCAGTAAAAAGTTACAGCATTTCAATGTTGCAAACTTTGATAGTTATATTAGGCACAGAAGGAAAGTTATTCAATTTTGAAGTTACATCAGTGTTTAATTTTTCACTCAACGGTAGTACTGTTATACCGACATCTCAAACTGACACGAGTACTTTATTGTCACAAAATTTCCAGGCTTTCTGACGCACCAGTAAAAAGTTACAGCATTTCAATGTTGCAAACTTTGATAGATATATTGCGCACAGTATAGAAGTTAGTGAATTTTGAAGTTGCATCAGAGTTTCATTTTTTACTCAAGGGTAGCACTGTTATACCAATATCTCAAATTGACACTAGTACTTTATTGTCACAAAATTTTCAGGCTTTCTGACGCACCAGTAAAAAGTTACAGCATTTCAATGTTGCAAACTCTGATAGTTATATTACACACAGTATAAAAGTTGGTGAAATTTGAAGTTGCATCAGTATTTCATTTTTTACTCAAGGGTAGCACTGTTATACCAATATCTCAAATTGACACTAGTACTTTATTGTCACAAAATTTCCAGGCATTCTGACACACCAGTAAAAAGTTACAGCATTTCAATGTTGCAAACTTTGATAGTTATATTACGCACAGCATAAAAGTTAGTGAAATTTGAAGTTGCATCAGTGTTTCGTTTATTACTCAAGGGTAGCACTGTTATAGCGATATCTCAAATTGACAATAGTACATTATTGTCACAAAATTTCAAGGTCTTATGACGCACCGGTAAAAAGTTTCAGCATTTCAATGTTGCAAACTTTGATAGTTATATTAGGCACAGAAGGAAAGTTATTCAATTTTGAAGTTACATCAGTGTTTAATTTTTCACTCAACGGTAGTACTGTTATACCTACATCTCAAACTGACACGAGTACTTTATTGTCACAAAATTTCCAGGCTTTCTGACGCACCAGTAAAAAGTTACAGCATTTCAATGTTGCATACTTTGATAGATATATTGCGCACAGTATAGAAGTTAGTGAATTTTGAAGTTGCATCAGAGTTTCATTTTTTACTCAAAGGTAGCACTGTTATACCGATATTTCAAATTGGCAATAGTACTTTATTGTCACAAAATTTCAAGGTCTTACGACGCTCCAGTAAAAAGTTACAACATTTCAATTTTGCAAGCTTTGATATTGATATTACGCACAGTATAAAATATTTGTGAATTTTGAAGTTAGATCAGTGTTTCATTTTTTACTCAAAGGTAGGAATGTTATACCGAAGTTGCATCAGTGTTTAATTTTTTACTCAAAGGTAGCACTGTTATTCCGATAATTCAAATTGACAATAGTACTTTATTGTCACAAAATTTCAAGGTCTTATGACACTCCAGTAAAAGGTTACAACATTTGAATGTTGCAAACTTTGATAGTTATATTATGCACAGTATAAAAGTTAGTGACTTTTGAAGTTGCATCAGTGTTTCATGTTTTACACAAAGGTAGCACTGTTTTACCGATATTTCAAATTGTCAATACTACTTTATTGTCACAAAATTTAAAGCTCTTTAGACGCTCCAGTAAAAAGTTACAGCATTTCAGTGTGGCAAACTTTGATAGTTATATTACGCACAGCATAAAAGTAAGTGAAATTTGAAGTTGCATCAGTGTTTCGTTTATTACTCAAGGGTAGCACTGTTATTCCGATATCTCAAATTTTCAATAGTACTTTATTGTCACAAAATTTAAAGCTCTTATGACGCTCCAGTAAAAAGTTACAGCATTTCAATGTTGCAAACTTTGATAGTTATATTACGCACAGCATAAAAGTTAGTGAAATTTGAAGTTGCATCAGTGTTTCGTTTATTACTCAAGGGTAGCACTGTTATAGCGATATCTCAAATTGACAATAGTACATTATTGTCACAAAATTTCAAGGTCTTATGACGCTCCAGTAAAAAGTTACAGCATTTCAATGTTGCAAACTTTCGAATTATATTACGCACAGTATAAAAGTTAGTGAATTTTGAAGTTGCTTCAGTGTTTAATTTTTTACTCAAAGGTAGCACTGTTATACCGATATTTCAAATTGACAATAGTACTTTATTGTCACAAAATTTCAAGGTCTTATGACACTCCAGTAAAAGGTTACAACATTTCAATGTTGCAAACTTTGATAGTTATATTATGCACAGTATAAAAGTTAGTGAATTTTGAAGTTGCATCAGTGTTTCATGTTTTACACAAAGGTAGCACTGTTATACCGATATTTCAAATTGTCAATACAACTTTATTGTCACAAAATTTAAAGGTCTTCTGACTCTCCAGTAAAAAGATACAGCGTTTCAATGTTGCAAACTTTGATTGTTATATTACGGACAGCATAAAAGTTATTGAATTTTGAAGTTGCATCAATGTTTCGTTTAATACTCAAGGATAAGCACTGTTATTCCGATAACTCAAATTGACAATAGTACACTATTGTCACAAAATTTCAAGGTCTTATGACGCACCGGTAAAAAGTTACAGCATTTCAATGTTGCAAACTTTGATAGTTATATTACGCACAGTATAAAGTTTAGTGAATTTTAAAGTTGCATCAGTGTTTCATTTTATTCAAGGGTTGCACTGTTATACCGATATTTCATATTATACATTATTTGACAATAGTACTTTATTGTCACAAAATTTTCAGGTTTTATAACGCACCAGTAAAAAGTTACAGCATTTCAATGTTGCAAACTTTGATAGTTATATTACGCACGGTATAAAAGTTAGTGAAATTTGAAGTTGCATCAGTATTTCATTTTTTACTCAAGGGTAGCACTGTTATACCGATATCTCAAATTGACAATAGTATACTATTGTCACAAAATTTCAAGGTTTTATGACGCACCAGTAAAAAGTTACTGCATTTCAATGTTGCAAACTTTGATAGTTATATTAGGCACAGAAGGAAAGTTAGTGAATTTTGAAGTTACATCAGTGTTTAATTTTTCACTCAACGGTAGTACTGTTATACCGACATCTCAAATTGACACGAGTACTTTATTGTCACAAAATTTTCAGGCTTTCTGACGCACCAGTAAAAAGTTACAGCATTTCAATGTTGCAAACTCTGATAATTTTATTACACATAGTATAAAAGTTAGTGAAATTTGAAGTTGCATCAGTATTTCATTTTTTATTCAAGGGTAGCACTGTTATACCGATATCTCAAATTGACAATAGTATACTGTTGTCACAAAATTTCAAGGTTTTATGACGCACCAGTAAAAAGTTACAGCATTTCAATGTTGCAAACTTTGATAGTTATATTAGGCACAGAAGGAAAGTTATTGAATTTTGAAGTTACATCAGTGTTTAATTTTTCACTCAACGGTAGTACTGTTATACCGACATCTCAAACTGACACGAGTACTTTATTGTCACAAAATTTCCAGGCTTTCTGACGCACCAGTAAAAAGTTACAGCATTTCAATGTTGCAAACTTTGATAGATATATTGCGCACAGTATAGAAGTTAGTGAATTTTGAAGTTGCATCAGAGTTTCATTTTTTACTCAAGGGTAGCACTGTTATACCAATATCTCAAATTGACACTAGTACTTTATTGTCACAAAATTTTCAGGCTTTCTGACGCACCAGTAAAAAGTTACAGCATTTCAATGTTGCAAACTCTGATAGTTATATTACACACAGTATAAAAGTTGGTGAAATTTGAAGTTGCATCAGTATTTCATTTTTTACTCAAGGGTAGCACTGTTATACCAATATCTCAAATTGACACTAGTACTTTATTGTCACAAAATTTCCAGGCATTCTGACGCACCAGTAAAAAGTTACAGCATTTCAATGTTGCAAACTTTGATAGTTATATTACGCACAGCATAAAAGTTAGTGAAATTTGAAGTTGCATCAGTGTTTCGTTTATTACTCAAGGGTAGCACTGTTATAGCGATATCTCAAATTGACAATAGTACATTATTGTCACAAAATTTCAAGGTCTTATGACGCACCGGTAAAAAGTTTCAGCATTTCAATGTTGCAAACTTTGATAGTTATATTAGGCACAGAAGGAAAGTTATTCAATTTTGAAGTTACATCAGTGTTTAATTTTTCACTCAACGGTAGTACTGTTATACCTACATCTCAAACTGACACGAGTACTTTATTGTCACAAAATTTCCAGGCTTTCTGACGCACCAGTAAAAAGTTACAGCATTTCAATGTTGCAAACTTTGATAGATATATTGCGCACAGTATAGAAGTTAGTGAATTTTGAAGTTGCATCAGAGTTTCATTTTTTACTCAAAGGTAGCACTGTTATACCGATATTTCAAATTGGCAATAGTACTTTATTGTCACAAAATTTCAAGGTCTTACGACGTTCCAGTAAAAAGTTACAACATTTCAATTTTGCAAGCTTTGATATTGATATTACGCACAGTATAAAATATTTGTGAATTTTGAAGTTAGATCAGTGTTTCATTTTTTACTCAAAGGTAGGAATGTTATACCGAAGTTGCATCAGTGTTTAATTTTTTACTCAAAGGTAGCACTGTTATTCCGATAATTCAAATTGACAATAGTACTTTATTGTCACAAAATTTCAAGGTCTTATGACACTCCAGTAAAAGGTTACAACATTTGAATGTTGCAAACTTTGATAGTTATATTATGCACAGTATAAAAGTTAGTGACTTTTGAAGTAGCATCAGTGTTTCATGTTTTACACAAAGGTAGCACTGTTTTACCGATATTTCAAATTGTCAATACTACTTTATTGTCACAAAATTTAAAGCTCTTTAGACGCTCCAGTAAAAAGTTACAGCATTTCAGTGTGGCAAACTTTGATAGTTATATTACGCACAGCATACAAGTTAGTGAAATTTGAAGTTGCATCAGTGTTTCGATTATTACTCAAGGGTAGCACTGTTATTCCGATATCTCAAATTTTCAATAGTAGTTTATTGTCACAAAATTTAAAGCTCTTATGACGCTCCAGTAAAAAGTTACAGCATTTCAATGTTGCAAACTTTGATAGTTATATTACGCACAGCACAAAGTTAGTGAAATTTGAAGTTGCATCAGTGTTTCGTTTATTACTCAATGGTAGCACTGTTATAGCGATATCTCAAATTGACAATAGTACATTATTGTCACAAAATTTCAAGGTCTTATGATGCTCCAGTAAAAAGTTACAGCATTTCAATGTTGCAAACTTTCGAATTATATTACGCACAGTATAAAAGTTAGTGAATTTTGAAGTTGCTTCAGTGTTTAATTTTTTACTCAAAGGTAGCACTGTTATACCGATATTTCAAATTGACAATAGTACTTTATTGTCACAAAATTTCAAGGTCTTATGACACTCCAGTAAAAGGTTACAACATTTCAATGCTGCAAACTTTGATAGTTATATTATGCACAGTATAAAAGTTAGTGAATTTTGAAGTTGCATCAGTGTTTCATGTTTTACACAAAGGTAGCACTGTTATACCGATATTTCAAATTGTCAATACAACTTTATTGTCACAAAATTTAAAAGTCTTCTGACTCTCCAGTAAAAAGTTACAGCATTTCAATGTTGCAAACTTTGATAGTTATATTACGCACAGCATAAAAGTTAGTGAATTTTGAAGTTGCATCAATGTTTCGTTTAATACTCAAGGATAAGCACTGTTATTCCGATAACTCAAATTGACAATAGTACACTATTGTCACAAAATTTCAAGGTCTTATGACGCACCGGTAAAAAGTTACAGAATTTCAATGTTGCAAACTTTGATAGTTATATTACGCACAGTATAAAGTTTAGTGATTTTTAAAGTTGCATCAGTGTTTCATTTTATTCAAGGGTTACACTGTTATACCGATATTTCATATTATACATTATTGGACAATAGTACTTTATTGTCACAAAATTTTCAGGTTTTATGACGCACCAGTAAAAAGTTACAGCATTTCAATGTTGCAAACTTTGATAGTTATATTACGCACGGTATAAAAGTTAGTTAAATTTGAAGTTGCATCAGTATTTCATTTTTTACTCAAGGGTAGCACTGTTATACCGATATCTCAAATTGACAATAGTATACTATTGTCACAAAATTTCAAGGTTTTATGAGGCACCAGTAAAAAGTTACAGCATTTCAATGTTGCAAACTTTGATAGTTATATTAGGCACAGAAGGAAAGTTAGTGAATTTTGAAGTTACATCAGTGTTTAATTTTTCACTCAACGGTAGTACTGTTATACCGACATCTCAAACTGACACGAGTACTTTATTGTCACAAAATTTTCAGGCTTTCTGACGCACCAGTAAAAAGTTACAGCATTTCAATGTTGCAAACTCTGATAATTTTATTACTCATAGTATAAAAGTTAGTGAAATTTGAAGTTGCATCAGTATTTCTTTTTTTATTCAAGGGTAGCACTGTTATACCGATATCTCAAATTGACAATAGTATACTATTGTCACAAAATTTCAAGGTTTTATGACGCACCAGTAAAAAGTTACAGCATTTCAATGTTGCAAACTTTGATAATTATATTAGGCACAGAAGGAAAGTTATTGAATTTTGAAGTTACATCAGTGTTTAATTTTTCACTCAACGGTAGTACTGTTATACCGACATCTCAAACTGACACGAGTACTTTATTGTCACAAAATTTCCAGGCTTTCTGACGCACCAGTAAAAAGTTACAGCATTTCAATGTTGCAAACTTTGATAGATATATTGCGCACAGTATAGAAGTTAGTGAAATTTGAAGTTGCATCAGAGTTTCATTTTTTACTCAAGGGTAGCACTGTTATACCAATATCTCAAATTGACACTAGTACTTTATTGTCACAAAATTTTCAGGCTTTCTGACGCACCAGTAAAAAGTTACAGCATTTCAATGTTGCAAACTCTGATAGTTATATTACACACAGTATAAAAGTTGGTGAAATTTGAAGTTGCCTCAGTATTTCATTTTTTACTCAAGGGTAGCACTGTTATACCAATATCTCAAATTGACACTAGTACTTTATTGTCACAAAATTTCCAGGCATTCTGACGCACCAGTAAAAAGTTACAGCATTTCAATGTTGCAAACTTTGATAGTTATATTACGCACAGCATAAAAGTTAGTGAAATTTGAAGTTGCATCAGTGTTTCGTTTATTACTAAAGGGTAGCACTGTTATAGCGATATCTCAAATTGACAATAGTACATTATTGTCACAAAATTTCAAGGTCTTATGACGCACCGGTAAAAAGTTTCAGCATTTCAATGTTGCAAACTTTGATAGTTATATTACGCACAGTATAAAGGTTAGTGAATATTTAAGTTGCATCAGTGTTTCATTTTATTCAAGGGTTGCACTGTTATACCGATATTTCAAATTATACATTATTTGACAATAGTACTTTATTGTCACAAAATTTTCAGGTTTTATGACGCACCAGTAAAAAGTTACAGCATTTCAATGTTGCAAACTTTGATAGTTATATTATGCACAGTATAAAAGTTAGTGAATTTTGAAGTTGCATCAGTGTTTCATGTTTTACACAAAGGTAGCACTGTTATACCGATATTTCAAATTGTCAATACTACTTTATTGTCACAAAATTTAAAGGTCTTCTGACTCTCCAGTAAAAAGTTACAGCATTTCAATGTTGCAAACTTTGATAGTTATATTACGCACAGCATAAAAGTTAGTGAATTTTGAAGTTGCATCAATGTTTCGTTTAATACTCAAGGATAAGCACTGTTATTCCGATAACTCAAATTGACAATAGTACACTATTGTCACAAAATTTCAAGGTCTGATGACACACCGGTCAAAAGTTACAGCATTTCAATGTTGCAAACTTTGATAGTTATATTACGCACAGTATAAAGTTTAGTGAATTTTGAAGTTGCATCAGTGTTTCATTTTATTCAAGGGTTGCACTGTTATACCGATATTTCATATTATACATTATTTGACAATAGTACTTTATTGTCACAAAATTTTCAGGTTTTATGACGCACCAGTAAAAAGTTACAGCATTTCAATGTTGCAAACTTTGATAATTATATTACGCACGGTATAAAAGTTAGTGAAATTTGAAGTTGCATCAGTATTTCATTTTTTACTCAAGGGTAGCACTGTTATACCGATATCTCAAATTGACAATAGTATACTATTGTCACAAAATTTCAAGGTTTTATGACGCACCAGTAAAAAGTTACAGCATTTCAATGTTGCAAACTTTGATAGTTATATTAGGCACAGAAGGAAAGTTAGTGAATTTTGAAGTTACATCAGTGTTTAATTTTTCACTCAACGGTAGTACTGTTATACCGACATCTCAAACTGACACGAGTACTTTATTGTCACAAAATTTTCAGGCTTTCTGACGCACCAGTAAAAAGTTACAGCATTTCAATGTTGCAAACTCTGATAATTTTATTACACATAGTATAAAAGTTAGTGAAATTTGAAGTTGCATCAGTATTTCATTTTTTATTCAAGGGTAGCACTGTTATACCGATATCTCAAATTGACAATAGTATACTATTGTCACAAAATTTCAAGGTTTTATGACGCACCAGTAAAAAGTTACAGCATTTCAATGTTGCAAACTTTGATAGTTATATTAGGCACAGAAGGAAAGTTATTGAATTTTGAAGTTACATCAGTGTTTAATTTTTCACTCAACGGTAGTACTGTTATACCGACATCTCAAACTAACACGAGTACTTTATTGTCACAAAATTTCCAGGCTTTCTGACGCACCAGTAAAAAGTTACAGCATTTCAATGTTGCAAACTTTGATAGATATATTGCGCACAGTATAGAAGTTAGTGAATTTTGAAGTTGCATCAGAGTTTCATTTTTTACTCAAGGGTAGCACTGTTATACCAATATCTCAAATTGACACTAGTACTTTATTGTCACAAAATTTTCAGGCTTTCTGACGCACCAGTAAAAAGTTACAGCATTTCAATGTTGGAAACTCTGATAGTTATATTACACACAGTATAAAAGTTGGTGAAATTTGAAGTTGCATCAGTATTTCATTTTTTACTCAAGGGTAGCACTGTTATACCAATATCTCAAATTGACACTAGTACTTTATTGTCACAAAATTTCCAGGCATTCTGACGCACCAGTAAAAAGTTACAGCATTTCAATGTTGCAAACTTTGATAGTTATATTACGCACAGCATAAAAGTTAGTGAAATTTGAAGTTGCATCAGTGTTTCGTTTATTACTCAAGGGTAGCACTGTTATAGCGATATCTCAAATTGACAATAGTACATTATTGTCACAAAATTTCAAGGTCTTATGACGCACCGGTAAAAAGTTTCAGCATTTCAATGTTGCAAACTTTGATAGTTATATTAGGCACAGAAGGAAAGTTATTCAATTTTGAAGTTACATCAATGTTTAATTTTTCACTCAACGGTAGTACTGTTATACCTACATCTCAAACTGACACGAGTACTTTATTGTCACAAAATTTCCAGGCTTTCTGACGCACCAGTAAAAAGTTACAGCATTTCAATGTTGCAAACTTTGATAGATATATTGCGCACAGTATAGAAGTTAGTGAATTTTGAAGTTGCATCAGAGTTTCATTTTTTACTCAAAGGTAGCACTGTTATACCGATATTTCAAATTGGCAATAGTACTTTATTGTCACAAAATTTCAAGGTCTTACGACGCTCCAGTAAAAAGTTACAACATTTCAATTTTGCAAGCTTTGATATTGATATTACGCACAGTATAAAATATTTGTGAATTTTGAAGTTAGATCAGTGTTTCATTTTTTACTCAAAGGTAGGAATGTTATACCGAAGTTGCATCAGTGTTTAATTTTTTACTCAAAGGTAGCACTGTTATTCCGATAATTCAAATTGACAATAGTACTTTATTGTCACAAAATTTCAAGGTCTTATGACACTCCAGTAAAAGGTTACAACATTTGAATGTTGCAAACTTTGATAGTTATATTATGCACAGTATAAAAGTTAGTGACTTTTGAAGTTGCATCAGTGTTTCATGTTTTACACAAAGGTAGCACTGTTTTACCGATATTTCAAATTGTCAATACTACTTTATTGTCACAAAATTTAAAGCTCTTTAGACGCTCCAGTAAAAAGTTACAGCATTTCAGTGTGACAAACTTTGATAGTTATATTACGCACAGTATAAAGGTTAGTGAATTTTGAAGTTGCATCAGTGTTTCATGTTTTACACAAAGGTAGCACTGTTATACCGATATTTCAAATTGTCAATACTACTTTATTGTCACAAAATTTAAAGGTCTTCTGACTCTCCAGTAAAAAGTTACAGCATTTCAATGTTGCAAACTTTGATAGTTATATTACGCACAGCATAAAAGTTAGTGAAATTTGAAGTTGCATCAGTGTTTCGTTTATTACTCAAGGGTAGCACTGTTATTCCGATATCTCAAATTTTCAATAGTAGTTTATTGTCACAAAATTTAAAGCTCTTATGACGCTCCAGTAAAAAGTTACAGCATTTCAATGTTGCAAACTTTCGAATTATATTACGCACAGTATAAAAGTTAGTGAATTTTGAAGTTGCTTCAGTGTTTCATTTTTTACTCAAGGGTAGCACTGTTATACCGATATATCAAATTGACAATAGCATACTATTGTCACAAAATTTCAAGGTTTTATGACGCACCAGTAAAAAGTTACAGCATTTCAATGTTGCAAACTTTGATAGTTATATTACGCACAGCATAAAAGTTAGTGAATTTTGAAGTTGCATCAATGTTTCGTTTAATACTCAAGGATAAGCACTGTTATTCCGATAACTCAAATTGACAATAGTACACTATTGTCACAAAATTTCAAGGTCTTATGACGCACCGGTAAAAAGTAACAGCATTTCAATGTTGCAAACTTTGATAGTTATATTACGCACAGTATAAAGTTTAGTGAATTTTAAAGTTGCATCAGTGTTTCATTTTTTTCAAGGGTTGCACTGTTATACCGATATTTCATATTATACATTATTGGACAATAGTACTTTATTGTCACAAAATTTTCAGGTTTTATGACGCACCAGTAAAAAGTTACAGCATTTCAATGTTGCAAACTTTGATAGTTATATTACGCACGGTATAAAAGTTAGTGAAATTTGAAGTTGCATCAGTATTTCATTTTTTACTCAAGGGTAGCACTGTTATACCGATATCTCAAATTGACAATAGTATACTATTGTCACAAAATTTCAAGGTTTTATGACGCACCAGTAAAAAGTTACAGCATTTCAATGTTGCAAACTTTGATAGTTATATTAGGCACAGAAGGAAAGTTAGTGAATTTTGAAGTTACATCAGTGTTTAATTTTTCACTCAACGGTAGTACTGTTATACCGACATCTCAAACTGACACGAGTACTTTATTGTCACAAAATTTTCAGGCTTTCTGACGCACCAGTAAAAAGTTACAGCATTTCAATGTTGCAAACTCTGATAATTTTATTACACATAGTATAAAAGTTAGTGAAATTTGAAGTTGCATCAGTATTTCTTTTTTTATTCAAGGGTAGCACTGTTATACCGATATCTCAAATTGACAATAGTATACTATTGTCACAAAATTTCAAGGTTTTATGACGCACCAGTAAAAAGTTACAGCATTTCAATGTTGCAAACTTTGATAGTTATATTAGGCACAGAAGGAAAGTTATTGAATTTTGAAGTTGCATCAGAGTTTCATTTTTTACTCAAGGGTAGCACTGTTATACCAATATCTCAAATTGACACTAGTACTTTATTGTCACAAAATTTTCAGGCTTTCTGACGCACCAGTAAAAAGTTACAGCATTTCAATGTTGCAAACTCTGATAGTTATATTACACACAGTATAAAAGTTGGTGAAATTTGAAGTTGCCTCAGTATTTCATTTTTTACTCAAGGGTAGCACTGTTATACCAATATCTCAAATTGACACTAGTACTTTATTGT
Organism: Clusia tigrina; assembly: GCA_920105625.2. Lineage (NCBI taxonomy): Eukaryota > Metazoa > Arthropoda > Insecta > Diptera > Clusiidae > Clusia > Clusia tigrina. The sequence goes on along the minus strand of OV050030.1, from coordinate 201,868,868 downwards.
CACAAAATTTCCAGGCATTCTGACGCACCAGTAAAAAGTTACAGCATTTCAATGTTGCAAACTTTGATAGTTATATTACGCACAGCATAAAAGTTAGTGAAATTTGAAGTTGCATCAGTGTTTCGTTTATTACTCAAGGGTAGCACTGTTATAGCGATATCTCAAATTGACAATAGTACATTATTGTCACAAAATTTCAAGGTCTTATGACGCACCGGTAAAAAGTTTCAGCATTTCAATGTTGCAAACTTTGATAGTTATATTACGCACAGTATAAAGGTTAGTGAATTTTGAAGTTGCATCAGTGTTTCATTTTATTCAAGGGTTGCACTGTTATACCGATATTTCAAATTATACATTATTTGACAATAGTACTTTATTGTCACAAAATTTTCAGGTTTTATGACGCACCAGTAAAAAGTTACAGCATTTCAATGTTGCAAACTTTGATAGTTATATTACGCACGGTATAAAAGTTAGTGAAATTTGAAGTTGCATCAGTATTTCATTTTTTACTCAAGGGTAGCACTGTTATACCGATATCTCAAATTGACAATAGTATACTATTGTCACAAAATTTCAAGGTTTTATGACGCACCAGTAAAAAGTTACAGCATTTCAATGTTGCAAACTTTGATAGTTATATTAGGCACAGAAGGAAAGTTAGTGAATTTTGAAGTTACATCAGTGTTTAATTTTTCACTCAACGGTAGTACTGTTATACCGACATCTCAAACTGACACGAGTACTTTATTGTCACAAAATTTTCAGGCTTTCTGACGCACCAGTAAAAAGTGACAGCATTTCAATGTTGCAAACTCTGATAATTTTATTACACATAGTATAAAAGTTAGTGAAATTTGAAGTTGCATCAGTATTTCATTTTTTATTCAAGGGTAGCACTGTTATACCGATATCTCAAATTGACAATAGTATACTATTGTCACAAAATTTCAAGGTTTTATGACGCACCAGTAAAAAGTTACAGCATTTCAATGTTGCAAACTTTGATAGTTATATTAGGCACAGAAGGAAAGTTATTGAATTTTGAAGTTACATCAGTGTTTAATTTTTCACTCATGGGTAGTACTGTTATACCGACATCTCAAACTGACACGAGTACTTTATTGTCACAAAATTTCCAGGCTTTCTGACGCACCAGTAAAAAGTTACAGCATTTCAATGTTGCAAACTTTGATAGATATATTGCGCACAGTATAAAAGTTAGTGAATTTTGAAGTTGCATCAGAGTTTCATTTTTTACTCAAGGGTAGCACTGTTATACCAATATCTCAAATTGACACTAGTACTTTATTGTCACAAAATTTTCAGGCTTTCTGACGCACCAGTAAAAAGTTACAGCATTTCAATGTTGCAAACTCTGATAGTTATATTACGCACAGTATAAAGGTTAGTGAATTTTGAAGTTGCATCAGTGTTTCATTTTATCCAAGGGTTGCACTGTTATACCGATATTTCAAATTATACATTATTTGACAATAGTACTTTATTATCACAAAATTTTCAGGTTTTATGACGCACCAGTAAAAAGTTACAGCATTTCAATGTTGCAAACTTTGATAGTTATATTACGCACGGTATAAAAGTTAGTGAATTTTGAAGTTGCGCCAGTGTTTCATTTTTTACACAAAGGTGGCACTGTTATATAGATATCTCAAATTGACAATAGTACTTTATTGTCACAAAATTTTCAGGTTTTATGACGCACCAGTAAAAAGTTACAGTATTTCAATATTGCAAACCTTGATAGTTATATTATGCACAGTATAAAAGTTAGTGAATTTTGAAGTTGCATCAGTGTTTCATGTTTTACACAAAGGTAGCACTGTTATACCGATATTTCAAATTGTCAATACTACTTTATTGTCACAAAATTTAAAGGTCTTCTGACTCTCCAGTAAAAAGTTACAGCATTTCAATGTTGCAAACTTTGATAGTTATATTACGCACAGCATAAAAGTTAGTGAATTTTGAAGTTGCATCAATGTTTCGTTTAATACTCAAGGATAAGCACTTTTATTCCGATAACTCAAATTGACAATAGTACACTATTGTCACAAAATTTCAAGTTCTTATGACGCACCGGTAAAAAGTTACAGCATTTCAATGTTGCAAACTTTGATAGTTATATTACGCACAGTATAAAGTTTAGTGAATTTTGAAGTTGCATCAGTGTTTCATTTTATTCAAGGGTTGCACTGTTATACCGATATTTCATATTATACATTATTTGACAATAGTACTTTATTGTCACAAAATTTTCAGGTTTTATGACGCACCAGTAAAAAGTTACAGCATTTCAATGTTGCAAACTTTGATAGTTATATTACGCACGGTATAAAAGTTAGTGAAATTTGAAGTTACATCAGTATTTCATTTTTTACTCAAGGGTAGCACTGTTATACCGATATCTCAAATTGACAATAGTATACTATTGTCACAAAATTTCAAGGTTTTATGACGCACCAGTAAAAAGTTACAGCATTTCAATGTTGCAAACTTTAATAGTTAAATTAGGCACAGAAGGAAAGTTAGTGAATTTTGAAGTTACATCAGTGTTTAATTTTTCACTCAACGGTAGTACTGTTATACCGACATCTCAAACTGACACGAGTACTTTATTGTCACAAAATTTCCAGGCTTTCTGACGCACCAGTAAAAAGTTACAGCATTTCAATGTTGCAAACTTTGATAGATATATTGCGCACAGTATAAAAGTTAGTGAATTTTGAAGTTGCATCAGAGTTTCATTTTTTACTCAAGGGTAGCACTGTTATACCAATATCTCAAATTGACACTAGTACTTTATTGTCACCAAATTTTCAGGCTTTCTGACGCACCAGTAAAAAGTTACAGCATTTCAATGTTGCAAACTCTGATAGTTATATTACACACAGTATAAAAGTTGGTGAAATTTGAAGTTGCATCAGTATTTCATTTTTTACTCAAGGGTAGCACTGTTATACCAATATCTCAAATTGACACTAGTACTTTATTGTCACAAAATTTCCAGGCATTCTGACGCACCAGTAAAAAGTTACAGCATTTCAATGTTGCAAACTTTGATAGTTATATTACGCACAGCCAAAAAGTTGCATCAGTGTTTCGTCTATTACTCAAGGGTAGCACTGTTATAGCGATATCTCAAATTGACAATAGTACATTATTGTCACAAAATTTCAAGGTCTTATGACGCACCGGTAAAAAGTTTCAGCATTTCAATGTTGCAAACATTGATAGTTATATTACGCACGGTATAAAAGTTAGTGAATTTTGAAGTTGCGCCAGTGTTTCATTTTTTACTCAAAGGTGGCACTGTTATATAGATATCTCAAATTGACAATAGTACATTATTGTCACAAAATTTCAAAGTCTTCCGATGCTCCAGTAAAAAGTTACTGCATTTCAATGTTACAAGCTTTGATAATTATATTACGCACAGTATAAAAGTTTTTGAATTTTGAAGTTCCATCAGTTTTTCATTTTTTACTCAAAGGTAGCACTGTTATACCGAAGTTCCATCATTGTTTAATTTTTTACTCAAAGGTAGCACTGTTATACCGATATTTAAAATTGACTATAGTACTTTATTGTCACAAAATTTCAAGGTCTTCTGACTCTCCAGTAAAAAGTTACAGCATTTCAATGTTGCAAACTTTGATAGTTATATTACGCACAGCATAAAAGTTAGTGAATTTTGAAGTTGCATCAATGTTTCGTTTAATACTCAAGGATAAGCACTGTTATTCCGATAACTCAAATTGACAATAGTACACTATTGTCACAAAATTTCAAGGTCTTATGACGCACCGGTAAAAAGTAACAGCATTTCAATGTTGCAAACTTTGATAGTTATATTACGCACAGTATAAAGTTTAGTGAATTTTAAAGTTGCATCAGTGTTTCATTTTTTTCAAGGGTTGCACTGTTATACCGATATTTCATATTATACATTATTGGACAATAGTACTTTATTGTCACAAAATTTTCAGGTTTTATGACGCACCAGTAAAAAGTTACAGCATTTCAATGTTGCAAACTTTGATAGTTATATTACGCACGGTATAAAAGTTAGTGAAATTTGAAGTTGCATCAGTATTTCATTTTTTACTCAAGGGTAGCACTGTTATACCGATATCTCAAATTGACAATAGTATACTATTGTCACAAAATTTCAAGGTTTTATGACGCACCAGTAAAAAGTTACAGCATTTCAATGTTGCAAACTTTGATAGTTATATTAGGCACAGAAGGAAAGTTAGTGAATTTTGAAGTTACATCAGTGTTTAATTTTTCATTCAACGGTAGTACTGTTATACCGACATCTCAAACTGACACGAGTACTTTATTGTCACAAAATTTTCAGGCTTTCTGACGCACCAGTAAAAAGTTACAGCATTTCAATGTTGCAAACTCTGATAATTTTATTACACATAGTATAAAAGTTAGTGAAATTTGAAGTTGCATCAGTATTTCTTTTTTTATTCAAGGGTAGCACTGTTATACCGATATCTCAAATTGACAATAGTATACTATTGTCACAAAATTTCAAGGTTTTATGACGCACCAGTAAAAAGTTACAGCATTTCAATGTTGCAAACTTTGATAGTTATATTAGGCACAGAAGGAAAGTTATTGAATTTTGAAGTTGCATCAGAGTTTCATTTTTTACTCAAGGGTAGCACTGTTATACCAATATCTCAAATTGACACTAGTACTTTATTGTCACAAAATTTTCAGGCTTTCTGACGCACCAGTAAAAAGTTACAGCATTTCAATGTTGCAAACTCTGATAGTTATATTACACACAGTATAAAAGTTGGTGAAATTTGAAGTTGCCTCAGTATTTCATTTTTTACTCAAGGGTAGCACTGTTATACCAATATCTCAAATTGACACTAGTACTTTATTGTCACAAAATTTCCAGGCATTCTGACGCACCAGTAAAAAGTTACAGCATTTCAATGTTGCAAACTTTGATAGTTATATTACGCACAGCATAAAAGTTAGTGAAATTTGAAGTTGCATCAGTGTTTCGTTTATTACTCAAGGGTAGCACTGTTATAGCGATATCTCAAATTGACAATAGTACATTATTGTCACAAAATTTCAAGGTCTTATGACGCACCGGTAAAAAGTTTCAGCATTTCAATGTTGCAAACTTTGATAGTTATATTACGCACAGTATAAAGGTTAGTGAATTTTGAAGTTGCATCAGTGTTTCATTTTATTCAAGGGTTGCACTGTTATACCGATATTTCAAATTATACATTATTTGACAATAGTACTTTATTGTCACAAAATTTTCAGGTTTTATGACGCACCAGTAAAAAGTTACAGCATTTCAATGTTGCAAACTTTGATAGTTATATTACGCACGGTATAAAAGTTAGTGAAATTTGAAGTTGCATCAGTATTTCATTTTTTACTCAAGGGTAGCACTGTTATACCGATATCTCAAATTGACAATAGTATACTATTGTCACAAAATTTCAAGGTTTTATGACGCACCAGTAAAAAGTTACAGCATTTCAATGTTGCAAACTTTGATAGTTATATTAGGCACAGAAGGAAAGTTAGTGAATTTTGAAGTTACATCAGTGTTTAATTTTTCACTCAACGGTAGTACTGTTATACCGACATCTCAAACTGACACGAGTACTTTATTGTCACAAAATTTTCAGGCTTTCTGACGCACCAGTAAAAAGTGACAGCATTTCAATGTTGCAAACTCTGATAATTTTATTACACATAGTATAAAAGTTAGTGAAATTTGAAGTTGCATCAGTATTTCATTTTTTATTCAAGGGTAGCACTGTTATACCGATATCTCAAATTGACAATAGTATACTATTGTCACAAAATTTCAAGGTTTTATGACGCACCAGTAAAAAGTTACAGCATTTCAATGTTGCAAACTTTGATAGTTATATTAGGCACAGAAGGAAAGTTATTGAATTTTGAAGTTACATCAGTGTTTAATTTTTCACTCATGGGTAGTACTGTTATACCGACATCTCAAACTGACACGAGTACTTTATTGTCACAAAATTTCCAGGCTTTCTGACGCACCAGTAAAAAGTTACAGCATTTCAATGTTGCAAACTTTGATAGATATATTGCGCACAGTATAAAAGTTAGTGAATTTTGAAGTTGCATCAGAGTTTCATTTTTTACTCAAGGGTAGCACTGTTATACCAATATCTCAAATTGACACTAGTACTTTATTGTCACAAAATTTTCAGGCTTTCTGACGCACCAGTAAAAAGTTACAGCATTTCAATGTTGCAAACTCTGATAGTTATATTACGCACAGTATAAAGGTTAGTGAATTTTGAAGTTGCATCAGTGTTTCATTTTATCCAAGGGTTGCACTGTTATACCGATATTTCAAATTATACATTATTTGACAATAGTACTTTATTATCACAAAATTTTCAGGTTTTATGACGCACCAGTAAAAAGTTACAGCATTTCAATGTTGCAAACTTTGATAGTTATATTACGCACGGTATAAAAGTTAGTGAATTTTGAAGTTGCGCCAGTGTTTCATTTTTTACACAAAGGTGGCACTGTTATATAGATATCTCAAATTGACAATAGTACTTTATTGTCACAAAATTTTCAGGTTTTATGACGCACCAGTAAAAAGTTACAGTATTTCAATATTGCAAACCTTGATAGTTATATTATGCACAGTATAAAAGTTAGTGAATTTTGAAGTTGCATCAGTGTTTCATGTTTTACACAAAGGTAGCACTGTTATACCGATATTTCAAATTGTCAATACTACTTTATTGTCACAAAATTTAAAGGTCTTCTGACTCTCCAGTAAAAAGTTACAGCATTTCAATGTTGCAAACTTTGATAGTTATATTACGCACAGCATAAAAGTTAGTGAATTTTGAAGTTGCATCAATGTTTCGTTTAATACTCAAGGATAAGCACTTTTATTCCGATAACTCAAATTGACAATAGTACACTATTGTCACAAAATTTCAAGTTCTTATGACGCACCGGTAAAAAGTTACAGCATTTCAATGTTGCAAACTTTGATAGTTATATTACGCACAGTATAAAGTTTAGTGAATTTTGAAGTTGCATCAGTGTTTCATTTTATTCAAGGGTTGCACTGTTATACCGATATTTCATATTATACATTATTTGACAATAGTACTTTATTGTCACAAAATTTTCAGGTTTTATGACGCACCAGTAAAAAGTTACAGCATTTCAATGTTGCAAACTTTGATAGTTATATTACGCACGGTATAAAAGTTAGTGAAATTTGAAGTTACATCAGTATTTCATTTTTTACTCAAGGGTAGCACTGTTATACCGATATCTCAAATTGACAATAGTATACTATTGTCACAAAATTTCAAGGTTTTATGACGCACCAGTAAAAAGTTACAGCATTTCAATGTTGCAAACTTTAATAGTTAAATTAGGCACAGAAGGAAAGTTAGTGAATTTTGAAGTTACATCAGTGTTTAATTTTTCACTCAACGGTAGTACTGTTATACCGACATCTCAAACTGACACGAGTACTTTATTGTCACAAAATTTCCAGGCTTTCTGACGCTCCAGTAAAAAGTTACAGCATTTCAATGTTGCAAACTTTGATAGATATATTGCGCACAGTATAAAAGTTAGTGAATTTTGAAGTTGCATCAGAGTTTCATTTTTTACTCAAGGGTAGCACTGTTATACCAATATCTCAAATTGACACTAGTACTTTATTGTCACCAAATTTTCAGGCTTTCTGACGCACCAGTAAAAAGTTACAGCATTTCAATGTTGCAAACTCTGATAGTTATATTACACACAGTATAAAAGTTGGTGAAATTTGAAGTTGCATCAGTATTTCATTTTTTACTCAAGGGTAGCACTGTTATACCAATATCTCAAATTGACACTAGTACTTTATTGTCACAAAATTTCCAGGCATTCTGACGCACCAGTAAAAAGTTACAGCATTTCAATGTTGCAAACTTTGATAGTTATATTACGCACAGCCAAAAAGTTTGTGAAATTTGAAGTTGCATCAGTGTTTCGTCTATTACTCAAGGGTAGCACTGTTATAGCGATATCTCAAATTGACAATAGTACATTATTGTCACAAAATTTCAAGGTCTTATGACGCACCGGTAAAAAGTTTCAGCATTTCAATGTTGCAAACATTGATAGTTATATTACGCACGGTATAAAAGTTAGTGAATTTTGAAGTTGCGCCAGTGTTTCATTTTTTACTCAAAGGTGGCACTGTTATATAGATATCTCAAATTGACAATAGTACATTATTGTCACAAAATTTCAAAGTCTTCCGATGCTCCAGTAAAAAGTTACTGCATTTCAATGTTACAAGCTTTGATAATTATATTACGCACAGTATAAAAGTTTTTGAATTTTGAAGTTCCATCAGTTTTTCATTTTTTACTCAAAGGTAGCACTGTTATACCGAAGTTCCATCATTGTTTAATTTTTTACTCAAAGGTAGCACTGTTATACCGATATTTAAAATTGACTATAGTACTTTATTGTCACAAAATTTCAAGGTCTTCTGACTCTCCAGTAAAAAGTTACAGCATTTCAATGTTGCAAACTTTGATAGTTATATTACGCACAGCATAAAAGTTAGTTAAATTTGAAGTTGCATCAGTGTTTCGTTTATTACTCAAGGGTAGCACTGTTATAGCGATATCTCAAATTGACAATAGTACATTATTGTCACAAAATTTCAAGTTCTTATGACGCTCCTGTAAAAAGTTACAGCATTTCAATTTTGCAAGCTTTGATATTGATATTACGCACAGTATAAAATATTTGTGAATTTTGAAGTTAGATCAGTGTTTCATTTTTTACTCAAAGGTAGGAATGTTATACCGAAGTTGCATCAGTGTTTAATTTTTTACTCAAAGGTAGCACTGTTATTCCGATAATTCAAATTGACAATAGTACTTTATTGTCACAAAATTTCAAGGTCTTATGACACTCCAGTAAAAGGTTACAACATTTGAATTTGGCAAACTATGATAGCTATATTATGCACAGTATAAAAGCTAGTGACTTTTGAATTTGCATCAGTGTTATATGTTTTACACAAAGGTAGCACTGTTATACCGATATTTCAAATTGTCAATACTCTTTTATAGTCACAAAATTTAAAGCTCTTTAGACGCTCCAGTAAAAAGTTACAGCATTTCAATGTTGCAAACTTTGATAGTTATATTACGCACAGCATAAAAGTTAGTGAAATTTGAAGTTGCATCAGTGTTTCGTTTATTACTCAAGGGTAGCACTGTTATAGCGATATCTCAAATTGACAATAGTACATTATTGTCACAAAATTTCAAGGTCTTATGACGCACTGGTAAAAAGTTTCAGCATTTCAATGTTGCAAACTTTGATAGTTATATTACGCACAGTATAAAGGTTAGTGAATTTTGAAGTTGCATCAGTGTTTCATTTTATTCAAGGGTTGCACTGTTATACCGATATTTCAAATTATACATTATTTGACAATAGTACTTTATTGTCACAAAATTTTCAGGTTTTATGACGCACCAGTAAAAAGTTACAGCATTTCAATGTTGCAAACTTTGATAGTTATATTATGCACAGTATAAAAGTTAGTGAATTTTGAAGTTGCATCAGTGTTTCATGTTTTACACAAAGGTAGCACTGTTATACCGATATTTCAAATTGTCAATACTACTTTATTGTCACAAAATTTAAAGGTCTTCTGACTCTCCAGTAAAAAGTTACAGCATTTCAATGTTGCAAACTTTGATAGTTATATTACGCACAGCATAAAAGTTAGTGAATTTTGAAGTTGCATCAATGTTTCGTTTAATACTCAAGGATAAGCACTGTTATTCCGATAACTCAAATTGACAATAGTACACTATTGTCACAAAATTTCAAGGTCTTATGACGCACCGGTAAAAAGTTACAGCATTTCAATGTTGCAAACTTTGATAGTTATATTACGCACAGTATCAAGTTTAGTGAATTTTGAAGTTGCATCAGTGTTTCATTTTATTCAAGGGTTGCACTGTTATACCGATATTTCATATTATACATTATTTGACAATAGTACTTTATTGTCACAAAATTTTCAGGTTTTATGACGCACCAGTAAAAAGTTACAGCATTTCAATGTTGCAAACTTTGATAGTTATATTACGCACGGTATAAAAGTTAGTGAAATTTGAAGTTGCATCAGTATTTCATTTTTTACTCAAGGGTAGCACTGTTATACCGATATCTCAAATTGACAATAGTATACTATTGTCACAAAATTTCAAGGTTTTATGACGCACCAGTAAAAAGTTACAGCATTTCAATGTTGCAAACTTTGATAGTTATATTAGGCACAGAAGGAAAGTTAGTGAATTTTGAAGTTACATCAGTGTTTAATTTTTCACTCAACGGTAGTACTGTTATACCGACATCTCAAACTGACACGAGTACTTTATTGTCACAAAATTTTCAGGCTTTCTGACGCACCAGTAAAAAGTGACAGCATTTCAATGTTGCAAACTCTGATAATTTTATTACACATAGTATAAAAGTTAGTGAAATTTGAAGTTGCATCAGTATTTCATTTTTTATTCAAGGGTAGCACTGTTATACCGATATCTCAAATTGACAATAGTATACTATTGTCACAAAATTTCAAGGTTTTATGACGCACCAGTAAAAAGGTACAGCATTTCAATGTTGCAAACTTTGATAGTTATATTAGGCACAGAAGGAAAGTTATTGAATTTTGAAGTTACATCAGTGTTTAATTTTTCACTCATGGGTAGTACTGTTATACCGACATCTCAAACTGACACGAGTACTTTATTGTCACAAAATTTCCAGGCTTTCTGACGCACCAGTAAAAAGTTACAGCATTTCAATGTTGCAAACTTTGATAGATATATTGCGCACAGTATAAAATTTAGTGAATTTTGAAGTTGCATCAGAGTTTCATTTTTTACTCAAGGGTAGCACTGTTATACCAATATCTCAAATTGACACTAGTACTTTATTGTCACAAAATTTTCAGGCTTTCTGACGCACCAGTAAAAAGTTACAGCATTTCAATGTTGCAAACTCTGATAGTTATATTACGCACAGTATAAAGGTTAGTGAATTTTGAAGTTGCATCAGTGTTTCATTTTATTCAAGGGTTGCACTGTTATACCGATATTTCAAATTATACATTATTTGACAATAGTACTTTATTATCACAAAATTTTCAGGTTTTATGACGCACCAGTAAAAAGTTACAGCATTTCAATGTTGCAAACTTTGATAGTTATATTACGCACGGTATAAAAGTTAGTGAATTTTGAAGTTGCGCCAGTGTTTCATTTTTTACACAAAGGTGGCACTGTTATATAGATATCTCAAATTGACAATAGTACTTTATTGTCACAAAATTTTCAGGTTTTATGACGCACCAGTAAAAAGTTACAGTATTTCAATATTGCAAACCTTGATAGTTATATTATGCACAGTATAAAAGTTAGTGAATTTTGAAGTTGCATCAGTGTTTCATGTTTTACACAAAGGTAGCACTGTTAAACCGATATTTCAAATTGTCAATACTACTTTATTGTCACAAAATTTAAAGGTCTTCTGACTCTCCAGTAAAAAGTTACAGCATTTCAATGTTGCAAACTTTGATAGTTATATTACGCACAGCATAAAAGTTAGTGAATTTTGAAGTTGCATCAATGTTTCGTTTAATACTCAAGGATAAGCACTTTTATTCCGATAACTCAAATTGACAATAGTACACTTTTGTCACAAAATTTCAAGTTCTTATGACGCACCGGTAAAAAGTTACAGCATTTCAATGTTGCAAACTTTGATAGTTATATTACGCACAGTATAAAGTTTAGTGAATTTTGAAGTTGCATCAGTGTTTCATTTTATTCAAGGGTTGCACTGTTATACCGATATTTCATATTATACATTATTTGACAATAGTACTTTATTGTCACAAAATTTTCATGTTTTATGACGCACCAGTAAAAAGTTACAGCATTTCAATGTTGCAAACTTTGATAGTTATATTACGCACGGTATAAAAGTTAGTGAAATTTGAAGTTACATCAGTATTTCATTTTTTACTCAAGGGTAGCACTGTTATACCGATATCTCAAATTGACAATAGTATACTATTGTCACAAAATTTCAAGGTTTTATGACGCACCAGTAAAAAGTTACAGCATTTCAATGTTGCAAACTTTAATAGTTATATTAGGCACAGAAGGAAAGTTAGTGAATTTTGAAGTTACATCAGTGTTTAATTTTTCACTCAACGGTAGTACTGTTATACCGACATCTCAAATTGACACTAGTACTTTATTGTCACCAAATTTTCAGGCTTTCTGACGCACCAGTAAAAAGTTACAGCATTTCAATGTTGCAAACTCTGATAGTTATATTACACACAGTATAAAAGTTGGTGAAATTTGAAGTTGCATCAGTATTTCATTTTTTACTCAAGGGTAGTACTGTTATACCAATATCTCAAATTGACACTAGTACTTTATTGTCACAAAATTTCCAGGCATTCTGACGCACCAGTAAAAAGTTACAGCATTTCAATGTTGCAAACTTTGATAGTTATATTACGCACAGCCAAAAAGTTAGTGAAATTTGAAGTTGCATCAGTGTTTCGTCTATTACTCAAGGGTAGCACTGTTATAGCGATATCTCAAATTGACAATAGTACATTATTGTCACAAAATTTCAAGGTCTTATGACGCACCGGTAAAAAGTTTCAGCATTTCAATGTTGCAAACATTGATAGTTATATTACGCACGGTATAAAAGTTAGTGAATTTTGAAGTTGCGCCAGTGTTTCATTTTTTACTCAAAGGTGGCACTGTTATATAGATATCTCAAATTGACAATAGTACATTATTGTCACAAAATTTCAAAGTCTTCCGATGCTCCAGTAAAAAGTTACTGCATTTCAATGTTACAAGCTTTGATAATTATATTACGCACAGTATAAAAGTTTTTGAATTTTGAAGTTCCATCAGTTTTTCATTTTTTACTCAAAGGTAGCACTGTTATACCGAAGTTCCATCATTGTTTAATTTTTTACTCAAAGGTAGCACTGTTATACCGATATTTAAAATTGACTATAGTACTTTATTGTCACAAAATTTCAAGGTCTTCTGACTCTCCAGTAAAAAGTTACAGCATTTCAATGTTGCAAACTTTGATAGTTATATTACGCACAGCATAAAAGTTAGTTAAATTTGAAGTTGCATCAGTGTTTCGTTTATTACTCAAGGGTAGCACTGTTATAGCGATATCTCAAATTGACAATAGTACATTATTGTCACAAAATTTCAAGTTCTTATGACGCTCCTGTAAAAAGTTACAGCATTTCAATGTTGCAAACTTTAATAGTTATATTACGCACAGTATAAAAGTTTGTGAAATTTGAAGTTGCATCAGTGTTTCATTTTTTACTCAAAGGTAGCACTGTTATACCGATATTTCAAATTGGCAATAGTACTTTATTGTCACAAAATTTCAAGGTCTTACGACGCTCCAGTAAAAAGTTACAGCATTTCAATTTTGCAAGCTTTGATATTGATATTACGCACAGTATAAAATATTTGTGAATTTTGAAGTTAGATCAGTGTTTCATTTTTTACTCAAAGGTAGGAATGTTATACCGAAGTTGCATCAGTGTTTAATTTTTTACTCAAAGGTAGCACTGTTATTCCGATAATTCAAATTGACAATAGTACTTTATTGTCACAAAATTTCAAGGTCTTATGACACTCCAGTAAAAGGTTACAACATTTGAATTTGGCAAACTATGATAGTTATATTATGCACAGTATAAAAGTTAGTGACTTTTGAATTTGCATCAGTGTTTCATGTTTTACACAAAGGTAGCACTGTTATACCGATATTTCAAATTGTCAATACTCTTTTATAGTCACAAAATTTAATGCTCTTTAGACGCTCCAGTAAAAAGTTACAGCATTTCAATGTTGCAAACTTTGATAGTTATATTACGCACAGCATAAAAGTAAGTGAAATTTGAAGTTGCATCAGTGTTTCGTTTATTACTCAAGGGTAGCACTGTTATACCGATATCTCAAATTTTCAATAGTACTTTATTGTCACAAAATTTAAAGCTCTTATGACGCTCCAGTAAAAAGTTACAGCATTTCAATGTTGCAAACTTTGATAGTTATATTACGCACAGCATAAAAGTTAGTGAAATTTGAAGTTGCATCAGTGTTTCGTTTATTACTCAAGGGTAGCACTGTTATAGCGATATCTCAAATTGACAATAGTATACTATTGTCACAAAATTTCAAGGTCTTATGACGCACCGGTAAAAAGTTTCAGCATTTCAATGTTGCAAACTTTGAGTTATATTACGCACGGTATAAAAGTTATTGAGCTTTGAAGTTGCGCCAGTGTTTAATTTTTTACTCAAAGGTAGCACTGTTATACCGATATTTCAAATTGACAATAGTACTTTATTGTCACAAAATTTCAAGGTCTTATTACACTCCAGTAAAAGGTTACAACATTTCAATGTTGCAAACTTTGATAGTTATATTATGCACAGTATAAAAGTTAGTGAATTTTGAAGTTGCGCCAGTGTTTCATTTTTTACTCAAAGGTGGCACTGTTATATAAATATCTCAAATTGACAATAGTACTTTATTGTCACAAAATTTAAATGTCTTCTGACTCTCCAGAAAAAAGTTTCACCATTTCAATGCTGCAAACTGTGATATTTATATTACGATCGGTATAAAAAATAGTGAATTTTGAAGTTGCATCAGTGTTTCGTTTATTACTCAAGGGTAGCACTGTTATAGCGATATCTTAAATTGACAATAGTACATTATTGTCACAAAATTTCAAGTTATTATGTCGCTCCAGTAAAAAGTTACAGCATTTCAATGTTGCAAACTTTAATAATTATATTACGCACAGTATAAAAGTTAGTGAATTTTGAAGTTGCATCAGTGTTTCATTTTTTTCTCAAAGGTAGCACTGTTATACCGATATTTCAAATTGGCAATATTACTTTATTGTCACAAAATTTCAAAGTCTTCCGATGCTCCAGTAAAAAGTTACTGCATTTCAATGTTACAAGCTTTGATAATTATATTACGCACAGTATAAAAGTTTTTGAATTTTGAAGTTCCATCAGTTTTTCATTTTTTACTCAAAGGTAGCACTGTTATACCGAAGTTCCATCGTTGTTTAATTTGTTACTCAAAGGTAGCACTGTTATACCGATATTTAAAATTGACTATAGTACTTTATTGTCACAAAATTTCAAGGTCTTCTGACTCTCCAGTAAAAAGTTACAGCATTTCAATGTTGCAAACTTTGATAGTTATATTACGCACAGCATAAAAGTTAGTTAAATTTGAAGTTGCATCAGTGTTTCGTTTATTACTCAAGGGTAGCACTGTTATAGCGATATCTCAAATTGACAATAGTACATTATTGTCACAAAATTTCAAGTTCTTATGACGCTCCTGTAAAAAGTTACAGCATTTCAATGTTGCAAACTTTAATAGTTATATTACGCACAGTATAAAAGTTTGTGAAATTTGAATTTGTATCAGTGTTTCATTTTTTACTCAAAGGTAGCACTGTTATACCGATATTTCAAATTGGCAATAGTGCTTTATTGTCACAAAATTTCAAGGTCTTACGACGCTCCAGTAAAAAGTTACAGCATTTCAATTTTGCAAGCTTTGATATTGATATTACGCACTGTATAAAATATTTGTGAATTTTGAAGTTAGATCAGTGTCTCATTTTTTACTCAAAGGTAGGAATGTTATACCGAAGTTGCATCAGTGTTTAATTTTTTACTCAAAGGTAGCACTGTTGTTCCGATAATTCAAATTGACAATAGTACTTTATTGTCACAAAATTTCAAGGTCTTATGACACTCCAGTAAAAGGTTACAACATTTGAATTTGGCAAACTATGATAGTTATATTATGCACAGTATAAAAGTTAGTGACTTTTGAATTTGCATCAGTGTTTCATGTTTTACACAAAGGTAGCACTGTTATACCGATATTTCAAATTGTCAATACTCTTTTATAGTCACAAAATTTAATGCTCTTTAGACGCTCCAGTAAAAAGTTACAGCATTTCAATGTTGCAAACTTTGATAGTTATATTACGCACAGCATAAAAGTAAGTGAAATTTGAAGTTGCATCAGTGTTTCGTTTATTACTCAAGGGTAGCACTGTTATACCGATATCTCAAATTTTCAATAGTACTTTATTGTCACAAAATTTAAAGCTCTTATGACGCTCCAGTAAAAAGTTACAGCATTTCAATGTTGCAAACTTTGATAGTTATATTACGCACAGCATAAAAGTTAGTGAAATTTGAAGTTGCATCAGTGTTTCGTTTATTACTCAAGGGTAGCACTGTTATAGCGATATCTCAAATTGACAATAGTATACTATTGTCACAAAATTTCAAGGTCTTATGACGCACCGGTAAAAAGTTTCAGCATTTCAATGTTGCAAACTTTGAGTTATATTACGCACGGTATAAAAGTTATTGAGCTTTGAAGTTGCGCCAGTGTTTAATTTTTTACTCAAAGGTAGCACTGTTATACCGATATTTCAAATTGACAATAGTACTTTATTGTCACAAAATTTCAAGGTCTTATTACACTCCAGTAAAAGGTTACAACATTTCAATGTTGCAAACTTTGATAGTTATATTATGCACAGTATAAAAGTTAGTGAATTTTGAAGTTGCGCCAGTGTTTCATTTTTTACTCAAAGGTGGCACTGTTATATAAATATCTCAAATTGACAATAGTACTTTATTGTCACAAAATTTAAATGTCTTCTGACTCTCCAGAAAAAAGTTTCACCATTTCAATGCTGCAAACTGTGATATTTATATTACGATCGGTATAAAAAATAGTGAATTTTGAAGTTGCATCAGTGTTTCGTTTATTACTCAAGGGTAGCACTGTTATAGCGATATCTTAAATTGACAATAGTACATTATTGTCACAAAATTTCAAGTTATTATGTCGCTCCAGTAAAAAGTTACAGCATTTCAATGTTGCAAACTTTAATAATTATATTACGCACAGTATAAAAGTTAGTGAATTTTGAAGTTGCATCAGTGTTTCATTTTTTTCTCAAAGGTAGCACTGTTATACCGATATTTCAAATTGGCAATATTACTTTATTGTCACAAAATTTCAAAGTCTTCCGATGCTCCAGTAAAAAGTTACTGCATTTCAATGTTACAAGCTTTGATAATTATATTACGCACAGTATAAAAGTTTTTGAATTTTGAAGTTCCATCAGTTTTTCATTTTTTACTCAAAGGTAGCACTGTTATACCGAAGTTCCATCGTTGTTTAATTTGTTACTCAAAGGTAGCACTGTTATACCGATATTTAAAATTGACTATAGTACTTTATTGTCACAAAATTTCAAGGTCTTCTGACTCTCCAGTAAAAAGTTACAGCATTTCAATGTTGCAAACTTTGATAGTTATATTACGCACAGCATAAAAGTTAGTTAAATTTGAAGTTGCATCAGTGTTTCGTTTATTACTCAAGGGTAGCACTGTTATAGCGATATCTCAAATTGACAATAGTACATTATTGTCACAAAATTTCAAGTTCTTATGACGCTCCTGTAAAAAGTTACAGCATTTCAATGTTGCAAAGTTTAATAGTTATATTACGCACAGTATAAAAGTTTGTGAAATTTGAATTTGTATCAGTGTTTCATTTTTTACTCAAAGGTAGCACTGTTATACCGATATTTCAAATTGGCAATAGTGCTTTATTGTCACAAAATTTCAAGGTCTTACGACGCTCCAGTAAAAAGTTACAGCATTTCAATTTTGCAAGCTTTGATATTGATATTACGCACTGTATAAAATATTTGTGAATTTTGAAGTTAGATCAGTGTCTCATTTTTTACTCAAAGGTAGGAATGTTATACCGAAGTTGCATCAGTGTTTAATTTTTTACACAAAGGTAGCACTGTTATACCGATATTTCAAATTGTCAATACTCTTTTATAGTCACAAAATTTAAAGCTCTTTAGACGCTCCAGTAAAAAGTTACAGCATTTCAATGTTGCAAACTTTGATAGTTATATTACGCACAGCATAAAAGTAAGTGAAATTTGAAGTTGCATCAGTGTTTCGTTTATTACTCAAGGGTAGCACTGTTATACCGATATCTCAAATTTTCAATAGTACTTTATTGTCACAAAATTTAAAGCTCTTATGACGCTCCAGTAAAAAGTTACAGCATTTCAATGTTGCAAACTTTGATAGTTATATTACGCACAGCATAAAAGTTAGTGAAATTTGAAGTTGCATCAGTGTTTCGTTTATTACTCAAGGGTAGCACTGTTATAGCGATATCTCAAATTGACAATAGTATACTATTGTCACAAAATTTCAAGGTCTTATGACGCACCGGTAAAAAGTTTCAGCATTTCAATGTTGCAAACTTTGAGTTATATTACGCACGGTATAAAAGTTATTGAGCTTTGAAGTTGCGCCAGTGTTTCATTTTTTACTCAAAGGTAGCATTGTTATACCGATATCTCAAATTTTCAATAGTACTTTATTGTCACAAAATTTAAAGCTCTTATGACGCTCCAGTAAAAAGTTACAGCATTTCAATGTTGCAAACTTTGATAGTTATATTACGCACAGCATAAAAGTTAGTGAAATTTGAAGTTGCATCAGTGTTTCGTTTATTACTCAAGGGTAGCAATGTTATAGCGATATCTCAAATTGACAATAGTACATTATTCTCACAAGTTTTCAAGGTCTTATGACGCTCCAGTAAAAAGTTACAGCATTTCAATGTTGCAAACTTTCGAATTATATTACGCACAGTATAAAAGTTAGTGAATTTTGAAGTTGCATCAGTGTTTAATTTTTTACTCAAAGGTAGCACTGTTATACCGATATTTCAAATTGACAATAGTACTTTATTGTCACAAAATTTCAAGGTCTTATTACACTCCAGTAAAAGGTTACAACATTTCAATGTTGCAAACTTTGATAGTTATATTATGCACAGTATAAAAGTTAGTGAATTTTGAAGTTGCGCCAGTGTTTCATTTTTTACTCAAAGGTGGCACTGTTATATAGATATCTCAAATTGACAATAGTACTTTATTGTCACAAAATTTAAATGTCTTCTGACTCTCCAGAAAAAAGTTTCACCATTTCAATGCTGCAAACTGTGATATTTATATTACGATCGGTATAAAAAATAGTGAATTTTGAAGTTGCATCAGTGTTTCGTTTATTACTCAAGGGTAGCACTGTTATAGCGATATCTTAAATTGACAATAGTACATTATTGTCACAAAATTTCAAGTTATTATGTCGCTCCAGTAAAAAGTTACAGCATTTCAATGTTGCAAACTTTAATAATTATATTACGCACAGTATAAAAGTTAGTGAATTTTGAAGTTGCATCAGTGTTTCATTTTTTTCTCAAAGGTAGCACTGTTATACCGATATTTCAAATTGGCAATATTACTTTATTGTCACAAAATTTCAAAGTCTTCCGATGCTCCAGTAAAAAGTTACTGCATTTCAATGTTACAAGCTTTGATAATTATATTACGCACAGTATAAAAGTTTTTGAATTTTGAAGTTCCATCAGTTTTTCATTTTTTACTCAAAGGTAGCACTGTTATACCGAAGTTCCATCGTTGTTTAATTTGTTACTCAAAGGTAGCACTGTTATACCGATATTTAAAATTGACTATAGTACTTTATTGTCACAAAATTTCAAGGTCTTCTGACTCTCCAGTAAAAAGTTACAGCATTTCAATGTTGCAAACTTTGATAGTTATATTACGCACAGCATAAAAGTTAGTTAAATTTGAAGTTGCATCAGTGTTTCGTTTATTACTCAAGGGTAGCACTGTTATACCGATATCTCAAATTGACAATAGTACTTTATTGTCACAAAATTTCAAGTTCTTATGACGCTCCTGTAAAAAGTTACAGCATTTCAATGTTGCAAACTTTAATAGTTATATTACGCACAGTATAAAAGTTTGTGAAATTTGAATTTGTATCAGTGTTTCATTTTTTACTCAAAGGTAGCACTGTTATACCGATATTTCAAATTGGCAATAGTGCTTTATTGTCACAAAATTTCAAGGTCTTACGACGCTCCAGTAAAAAGTTACAGCATTTCAATTTTGCAAGCTTTGATATTGATATTACGCACTGTATAAAATATTTGTGAATTTTGAAGTTAGATCAGTGTCTCATTTTTTACTCAAAGGTAGGAATGTTATACCGAAGTTGCATCAGTGTTTAATTTTTTACTCAAAGGTAGCACTGTTGTTCCGATAATTCAAATTGACAATAGTACTTTATTGTCACAAAATTTCAAGGTCTTATGACACTCCAGTAAAAGGTTACAACATTTTAATGTTGCAAACTTTGATAGTTATATTATGCACAGTATAAAAGTTAGTGAATTTTGAAGTTGCATCAGTGTTTCATGTTTTACACAAAGGTAGCACTGTTATACCGATATTTCAAATTGTCAATACTACTTTATTGTCACAAAATTTAAAGGTCTTCTGACTCTCCAGTAAAAAGTTACAGCATTTCAATGTTGCAAACTTTGATAGTTATATTACGCACAGCATAAAAGTTAGTGAATTTTGAAGTTGCATCAATGTTTCGTTTAATACTCAAGGGTAAGCACTGTTATTCCGATAACTCAAATTGACAATAGTACACTATTGTCACAAAATTTCAAGGTCTTATGACGCACCGGTAAAAAGTTACAGCATTTCAATGTTGCAATCTTTGATAGTTATATTACGCACAGTATAAAGTTTAGTGAATTTTGAAGTTGCATCAGTGTTTCATTTTATTCAAGGGTTGCACTGTTATACCGATATTTCATATTATACATTATTTGACAATAGTACTTTATTGTCACAAAATTTTCAGGTTTTATGGCGCACCTGTAAAAAGTTACAGCATTTCAATGTTGCAAACTTTGATAGTTATATTACGCACGGTATAAAAGTTAGTGAATTTTGAAGTTGCGCCAGTGTTTCATTTTTTACTCAAAGGTGGCACAGTTATATAGATATCTCAAATTAACAATAGTACTTTATTGTCACAAAATTTAAAGGTCTTCTGACTCTCCAGAAAAAAGTTACAGCATTTCAATGCTGCAAACTGTGATAGTTATATTACGCACGGTATAAAAAATAGTGAATTTTGAAGTTGCATCAGTGTTTCGTTTATTACTAAAGGGTAGCACTGTTATAGCGATATCTTAAATTGACAATAGTACATTATTCTCACAAGTTTTCAAGGTCTTATGTCGCTCCAGTAAAAAGTTACAGCATTTCAATGTTGCAAACTTTCGAATTATATTACGCACAGTATAAAAGTTAGTGAATTTTGAAGTTGCATCAGTGTTTAATTTTTTACTCAAAGGTAGCACTGTTATACCGATATTTCAAATTGGCGATAGTACTTTATTGTCACAAAATTTTACAGTTTTATGCCGCACCAGTAAAAAGTTACAGCATTTCAATGTTGCAAATTTTGATAGTTATATTACGCACGGTATAAAAGTTAGTGAATTTTGAAGTTGCATCAGTGTTTCATTTTTTACTCAAAGGTAGCACTGTTATACCGATATCTCAAATTGACAATAGTACTTTATTGTCACAAAATTAACAGGTCTTCTGACTCTCCAGTAAAAAGTTACAGCATTTCAATGTTGCAAACTTTAATATTTATATTACGCACAGTATAAAAGTTTGTGAAATTTGAAGTTGCATCAGTGTTTCATTTTTTACTCAAAGGTAGCACTGTTATACCGATATTTCAAATTGGCAATAGTACTTTATTGTCACAAAATTTCAAGATCTTACGACGCTCCAGTAAAAAGTTACAGCATTTCAATTTTGCAAGCTTTGATATTGATATTACGCACAGTATAAAATATTTGTGAATTTTGAAATTAGATCAGTGTTTCATTTTTTACTCAAAGGTAGGAATGTTATACCGAAGTTGCATCAGTGTTTAATTTTTTACTCAAAAGTAGCACTGTTATTCCGATAATTCAAATTGACAATAGTACATTATTGTCACAAAATTTCAAGGTCTTATGACGCACCGGTAAAAAGTTTCAGCATTTCAATGTTGCAAACTTTGAGTTATATTACGCACGGTATAAAAGTTAGTGAGCTTTGAAGTTGCGCCAGTGTTTCATTTTTTACTCAAAGGTAGTATTGCTATACCGATATCTCAAATTTTCAATAGTACTTTATTGTCACAAAATTTAAAGCATTTATGACGCTCCAGTAAAAAGTTACAGCATTTGAATGTTGCCAACTTTGATAGTTATATTACGCACAGCATAAAAGTTAGTGAAATTTGAAGTTGCATCAGTGTTTCGTTTATTACTCAAGGGTAGCACTGTTATAGCGATATCTCAAATTGACAATAGTACATTATTGTCACAAAATTTCAAGGTCTTATGACGCTCCAGTAAAAAGTTACAGCATTTCAATGTTGCAAACTTTCGAGTTATATTACGCACAGTATAAAAGTTAGTGAATTTTGAAGTTGCTTCAGTGTTTCATTTTTTACTCAATGGTAGCATTGTTGCACCGATATTTCAAATTGGCAATAGTACTTTATTGTCACAAAATTTCAAGGTCTTACGACGCTCCAGTAAAAAGTTATAGCATTTCAATGTTGAAAGCTTTGATAGTTATATTACGCACAGTATAAAGGTTAGTGAATTTTGAAGTTGCATCAGTGTTTCATTTTTTACACAAAGGTAGCACTGTTATACCGATATTTCAAAGTGACAATATTACTTTATTGTCACAAAATTTAAGGTCTTCTGACTCTCCAGTAAAAAGTTACAGCATTTCAATGTTGCAAACTTAGAGTTATATTACGCACAGTATAAAAGTTAGTGAATTTTGAAGTTGCATCAGTGTTTCATTTTTTACTCACTGGTAACATTGTTACACCGATATTTCAAATTGGCAATAGTACTTTATTGTCAGAAAATTTCAAGGTCTTACGGCGCTCCAGTAAAAAGTTACAGCATTTCAATGTTGAAAGCTTTGATAGTTATATTACGCACAGTATGAAGGATAGTGAATTTTGAAGTTGCATCGTGTTTCATTTTATTCAAGGAATGCACTGTTATACCGATATATCAAATTGACAATAGTACTTTATTGTCACAAAATTTCAAGGTCTTATGACGCAAACTTTGATATTTATATTACGCATAGTATAAAAGTTAGTGAATTTTGAAGTTGCATCAGTGTTTAATTTTTTACTCAAATGTAGCACTGTTATACCGATATTTCAAATTGGCAACAGTACTTTATTGTCACAAAATTTCAAGGTCTTATGACACTCCAGTAAAAAGTTACAGCATTTCAATGTTGCAAACTTTGATAGTTATATTACGCACAGCATAAAAGTTAGTGAATTTTGAAGTTGCATCAATGTTTCGTTTAATACTCAAGGGTAAGCACTGTTATTCCGATAACTCAAATTGACAATAGTACACTATTGTCACAAAATTTCAAGGTCTTATGACGCACCGGTAAAAAGTCTCAGCATTTCAATGTTGCAAACTTTGATACTTATATTACGCACAGTGTTTCATTTTATTCAAGGGTTGCACTGTTATACCGATATTTCAAATTATACATTATTTGACAATAGTACTTTATTGTCACAAAATTTTCAGGTTTTATGACGCACCAGTAAAAAGTTAGAGCATTTTAATGTTGCAAACTTTGATAGTTATATTACGCACGGTATAAAAGTTAGTGAATTTTGAAGTTGCGCCAGTGTTTCATTTTTTATTCAAAATTGGCTCTGTTATATAGATATCTCAAATTGACAATAGTACTTTATTGTCACAAAATTTTAAGGTCTTCTGACTCTCCAGTAAAAAGTTACGGCATTTCAAAATTGCAAACTTTGATATTTATATTACGCACGGTATAAAAGTTTGTGAATTTTGAAGTTGCGCCAGTATTTCATTTTTTACTCAAAGGCAGCACTGTTATACCGATATTTCAAATTGGCAATAGTACTTTATTGTCACAAAATTTCAAGGTCTTACAACGCTCCAGTAAAAGGTTACAGCATTTCAATTTTGCAAGCTTTGATATTGATATTACGCACAGTTTAAAATATTTGTGAATTTTGAAGTTAGATCAGTGTTTCATTTTTTACTCAAAGGTAGGAATGTTATACCGAAGTTGCATCAGTGTTTAATTTTTTACTCAAAGGTAGCACTGTTATTCCGATAATTCAAATTGACAATAGTACATTATTGTCACAAATATTCAAAGTCTTATGACGCACCGGTAAAAAGTTTCAGCATTTCAATGTTGCAAATTTTGAGTTATATTACGCACGGTATAAAAGTGAGTGAGCTTTGAAGTTGCGCCAGTGTTTCATTTTTTACTCCAAGGTAGCATTGTTATACCGATATCTCAAATTTTCAATAGTTATTTATTGTCACAAAATTTAAAGCTCTTATGACGCTCCAGTAAAAAGTTACAGCATTTCAATGTTGCAAACTTTGATAGTTATATTATGCACAGTATAAAAGTTAGTGAATTTTGAAGTTGAATCAGTGTTTCATTTTTTACACAAAGGTAGCACTGTTATACCGATATTTCAAATTGACAATACTACTTTATTGTCACAAAATCTATAGGTCTTCTGACTCTCCAGTAAAAAGTTACAGCATTTGAATGTTGCCAACTTTGATAGTTATATTACGCACAGCATAAAAGTTAGTGAAATTTGAAGTTGCATCAGTGTTTCGTTTATTACTCAAGGGTAGCACTGTTATAGCGATATCTCAAATTGACAATAGTACATTATTGTCACAAAATTTCAAGGTCTTATGACGCACCGGTAAAAAGTTTCAGCATTTCAATGTTGCAAACTTTGATAGTTATATTACGCACAGTGTTTCATTTTATTCAAGGGTTGCACTGTTATACCGATATTTCAAATTATACATTATTTGACAATAGTACTTTATTGTCACAAAATTTTCAGGTTTTATGACGCACCAGTAAAAAGTTACAGCATTTTAATGTTGCAAACTTTGATAGCTATATTACGCACGGTATAAAAGTGAGTGAGCTTTGAAGTTGCGCCAGTGTTTCATTTTTTACTCCAGGATAGCATTGTTATACCGATATCTCAAATTTTCAATAGTACTTTATTGTCACAAAATTTAAAGCTCTTATGACGCTCCAGTAAAAAGTTACAGCATTTCAATGTTGCAAATTTTGATAGTTATATTGCGCACGGTATAAAAGTTAGTGAATTTTGAAGTTGCATCAGTGTTTCATTTTTTACTCAAAGGTAGCACTGTTATACCGATATCTCAAATTGACAATAGTACTTTATTGTCACAAAATTAACAGGTCTTCTGACTCTCCAGTAAAAAGTTACAGCATTTCAATGTTGCAAACTTTGATAGTTATATTACGCACAGCATAAAAGTTAGTTAAATTTGAAGTTGCATCAGTGTTTCGTTTATTACTCAAGGGTAGCACTGTTATAGCGATATCTCAAATTGACAATAGTACATTATTTTCACAAAATTTCAAGTTCTTATGACGCTCCTGTAAAAAGTTACAGCATTTCAAAGTTGCAAACTTTAATATTTATATTACGCACAGTATAAAAGTTTGTGAAATTTGAAGTAGCATCAGTGTTTAATTTTTTACTCAAAGGTAGCACTGTTATACCGATATTTCAAATTGGCAATAGTACTTTATTGTCACAAAATTTCAAGGTCTTACGACGCTCCAGTAAAAAGTTACAGCATTTCAATTTCGCAAGCTTTGATATTGATATTACGCACAGTATAAAATATTTGTGAATTTTGAAATTAGATCAGTGTTTCATTTTTTACTCAAAGGTAGGAATGTTATACCGAAGTTGCATCAGTGTTTAATTTTTTACTCAAAGGTAGCACTGTTATTCCAATAATTCAAATTGACAATAGTACATTATTGTCACAAAATTTCAAGGTCTTATGACACTCCAGTAAAAGGTTACAACATTTGAATTTTGCAAACTATGATAGTTATATTATGCACAGTATAAAAGTTAGTGACTTTTGAAGTTGCATCAGTGTTTCATGTTTTACACAAAGGTACCACTGTTATACCGATATTTCAAATTGTCAATACTCTTTTATAGTCACAAAATTTAAAGCTCTTTAGACGCTCCAGTAAAAAGTTACAGCATTTCAATGTTGCAAACTTTGATAGTTATATTACGCACAGCATAAAAGTAAGTGAAATTTGAAGTTGCATCAGTGTTTCGTTTATTACTCAAGGGTAGCACTGTTATACCGATATCTCAAATTTTCAATAGTACTTTATTGTCACAAAATTTAAAGCTCTTATGCCGCTCCAATAAAAAGTTACAGCATTTTAATGTTGCAAACTTTGATAGTTATTATACGCACAGTATAAAAGTTAGTGAAATTTGAAGTTGCATCAGTGTTTCGTTTATTACTCAAGGGTAGCACTGTTATAGCGATATCTCAAATTGACAATAGTATACTATTGTCACAAAATTTCAAGGTCTTATGACGCACCGGTAAAAAGTTTCAGCATTTCAATGTTGCAAACTTTGAGTTATATTACGCACGGTATAAAAGTTATTGAGCTTTGAAGTTGCGCCAGTGTTTCATTTTTTACTCAAAGGTAGCATTGTTATACCGATATCTCAAATTTTCAATAGTACTTTATTGTCACAAAATTTAAAGCTCTTATGACGCTCCAGTAAAAAGTTACAGCATTTCAATGTTGCAAACTTTGATAGTTATATTACGCACAGCATAAAAGTTAGTGAAATTTGAAGTTGCATCAGTGTTTCGTTTATTACTCAAGGGTAGCACTGTTATAGCGATATCTCAAATTGACAATAGTACATTATTCTCACAAGTTTTCAAGGTCTTATGTCGCTCCAGTAAAAAGTTACAGCATTTCAATGTTGCAAACTTTCGAATTATATTACGCACAGTATAAAAGTTAGTGAATTTTGAAGTTGCATCAGTGTTTAATTTTTTACTCAAAGGTAGCACTGTTATACCGATATTTCAAATTGACAATAGTACTTTATTGTCACAAAATTTCAAGGTCTTATTACACTCCAGTAAAAGGTTACAACATTTCAATGTTGCAAACTTTGATAGTTATATTATGCACTGTATAAAAGTTAGTGAATTTTGAAGTTGCGCCAGTGTTTCATTTTTTACTCAAAGGTGGCACTGTTATATAGATATCTCAAATTGACAATAGTACTTTATTGTCACAAAATTTAAATGTCTTCTGACTCTCCGGAAAAAAGTTTCACCATTTCAATGCTGCAAACTGTGATATTTATATTACGATCGGTATAAAAAATAGTGAATTTTGAAGTTGCATCAGTGTTTCGTTTATTACTCAAGGGTAGCACTGTTATAGCGATATCTTAAATTGACAATAGTACATTATTGTCACAAAATTTCAAGTTATTATGTCGCTCCAGTAAAAAGTTACAGCATTTCAATGTTGCAAACTTTAATAATTATATTACGCACAGTATAAAAGTTAGTGAATTTTGAAGTTGCATCAGTGTTTCATTTTTTTCTCAAAGGTAGCACTGTTATACCGATATTTCAAATTGGCAATAGTACTTTATTGTCACAAAATTTCAAAGTCTTCCGATGCTCCAGTAAAAAGTTACTGCATTTCAATGTTACAAGCTTTGATAATTATATTACGCACAGTATAAAAGTTTTTGAATTTTGAAGTTCCATCAGTTTTTCATTTTTTACTCAAAGGTAGCATTGTTATACCGAAGTTCCATCGTTGTTTAATTTGTTACTCAAAGGTAGCACTGTTATACCGATATTTAAAATTGACTATAGTACTTTATTGTCACAAAATTTCAAGGTCTTCTGACTCTCCAGTAAAAAGTTACAGCATTTCAATGTTGCAAACTTTGATAGTTATATTACGCACAGCATAAAAGTTAGTTAAATTTGAAGTTGCATCAGTGTTTCGTTTATTACTCAAGGGTAGCACTGTTATAGCGATATCTCAAATTGACAATAGTACATTATTGTCACAAAATTTCAAGTTCTTATGACGCTCCTGTAAAAAGTTACAGCATTTCAATGTTGCAAACTTTAATAGTTATATTACGCACAGTATAAAAGTTTGTGAAATTTGAAGTTGTATCAGTGTTTCATTTTTTACTCAAAGGTAGCACTGTTATACCGATATTTCAAATTGGCAATAGTGCTTTATTGTCACAAAATTTCAAGGTCTTACGACGCTCCAGTAAAAAGTTACAGCATTTCAATTTTGCAAGCTTTGATATTGATATTACGCACTGTATAAAATATTTGTGAATTTTGAAGTTAGATCAGTGTCTCATTTTTTACTCAAAGGTAGGAATGTTATACCGAAGTTGCATCAGTGTTTAATTTTTTACTCAAAGGTAGCACTGTTGTTCCGATAATTCAAATTGACAATAGTACTTTATTGTCACAAAATTTCAAGGTCTTATGACACTCCAGTAAAAGGTTACAACATTTTAATGTTGCAAACTTTGATAGTTATATTATGCACAGTATAAAAGTTAGTGAATTTTGAAGTTGCATCAGTGTTTCATGTTTTACACAAAGGTAGCACTGTTATACCGATATTTCAAATTGTCAATACTACTTTATTGTCACAAAATTTAAAGGTCTTCTGACTCTCCAGTAAAAAGTTACAGCATTTCAATGTTGCAAACTTTGATAGTTATATTACGCACAGCATAAAAGTTAGTGAATTTTGAAGTTGCATCAATGTTTCGTTTAATACTCAAGGGTAAGCACTGTTATTCCGATAACTCAAATTGACAATAGTACACTATTGTCACAAAATTTCAAGGTCTTATGACGCACCGGTAAAAAGTTACAGCATTTCAATGTTGCAATCTTTGATAGTTATATTACGCAGAATATAAAGTTTAGTGAATTTTGAAGTTGCATCAGTGTTTCATTTTATTCAAGGGTTGCACTGTTATACCGATATTTCATATTATACATTATTTGACAATAGTACTTTATTGTCACAAAATTTTCAGGTTTTATGGCGCACCTGTAAAAAGTTACAGCATTTCAATGTTGCAAACTTTGATAGTTATATTACGCACGGTATAAAAGTTAGTGAATTTTGAAGTTGCGCCAGTGTTTCGTTTATTACTAAAGGGTAGCACTGTTATAGCGATATCTTAAATTGACAATAGTACATTATTGTCACAAAATTTCATTATGTCGCTCCAGTAAAAATTTACAGCATTTCAATGTTGCAAACTTTAATAATTATATTACGGACAGTATAAAAGTTAGTGAATTTTGAAGTTGCATCAGTGTTTCATTTTTTACTCAAAGGTAGCACTGTTATACCGATATTTCAAATTGGCGATAGTACTTTATTGTCACAAAATTTCAAGGTCTTCCGATGCTCCAGTAAAAAGTTACTGCATTTCAATGTTACAAGCTTTGATAGTTATATTACGCACAGTATAAAAGTTTTTGAATTTTGAAGTTGCATCAGTTTTTCATTTTTTACTCAAAGGTAGCACTGGTTTACCGAAGTTCCATCATTGTTTAATTTTTTACTCAAAGGTAGCACTGTTATACCGATATTTAAAATTGACTATAGTACTTTATTGTCACAAAATTTCAAGGTCTTATGACGCTCCAGTAAAAAGTTACAGCATTTCAATGTTGCAAATTTCGATAGTTATATTACGCATAGTATAAAAGTTAGTGAATTTTGAAGTTGCATCAGTGTTTCATTTTTTACACAAAGGTAGCACTGTTATACCGATATTTCACATTGACAATAGTACTTTATTGTCACAAAATTTTACAGTTTTATGCCGCACCAGTAAAAAGTTACAGCATTTCAATGTTGCAAATTTTGATAGTTATATTACGCACGGTATAAAAGTTAGTGAATTTTGAAGTTGCATCAGTGTTTCATTTTTTACTCAAAGGTAGCACTGTTATACCGATATCTCAAATTAACAATAGTACTTTATTGTCACAAAATTAACAGGTCTTCTGACTCTCCAGTAAAAAGTTACAGCATTTCAATGTTGCAAACTTTGATAGTTATATTACGCACAGCATAAAAGTTAGTTAAATTTGAAGTTGCATCAGTGTTTCGTTTATTACTCAAGGGTAACACTGTTATAGCGATATCTCAAATTGACAATAGTACATTATTTTCACAAAATTTCAAGTTCTTATGACGCTCCTGTAAAAAGTTACAGCATTTCAATGTTGCAAACTTTAATATTTATATTACGCACAGTATAAAAGTTTGTGAAATTTGAAGTTGCATCAGTGTTTCATTTTTTACTCAAAGGTAGCACTGTTATACCGATATTTCAAATTGGCAATAGTACTTTATTGTCACAAAATTTCAAGATCTTACGACGCTCCAGTAAAAAGTTACAGCATTTCAATTTTGCAAGCTTTGATATTGATATTACGCACAGTATAAAATATTTGTGAATTTTGAAATTAGATCAGTGTTTCATTTTTTACTCAAAGGTAGGAATGTTATACCGAAGTTGCATCAGTGTTTAATTTTTTACTCAAAGGTAGCACTGTTATTCCGATAATTCAAATTGACAATAGTACATTATTGTCACAAAATTTCAAGGTCTTATGACGCACCGGTAAAAAGTTTCAGCATTTCAATGTTGCAAACTTTGAGTTATATTACGCACGGTATAAAAGTTAGTGAGCTTTGAAGTTGCGCCAGTGTTTCATTTTTTACTCAAAGGTAGTATTGTTATACCGATATCTCAAATTTTCAATAGTACTTTATTGTCACAAAATTTAAAGCTCTTATGACGCTCCAGTAAAAAGTTACAGCATTTCAATGTTGCCAACTTTGATAGTTATATTACGCACAGCATAAAAGTTAGTGAAATTTGAAGTTGCATCAGTGTTTCGTTTATTACTCAAGGGTAGCACTGTTATACCGATAACTCAAATTGACAATAGTACACTATTGTCACAAAATTTCAAGGTCTTATGACGCACCGGTAAAAAGTTTCAGCATTTCAATGTTGCAAACTTTGATACTTATATTACGCACAGTGTTTCATTTTATTCAAGGGTTGCACTGTTATACCAATATTTCAAATTATACATTATTTGACAATAGTACTTTATTGTCACAAAATTTTCAGGTTTTATGACGCACCAGTAAAAAGTTAGAGCATTTTAATGTTGCAAACTTTCGAGTTATATTACGCACAGTATAAAAGTTAGTGAATTTTGAAGTTGCTTCAGTGTTTCATTTTTTACTCAATGGTAGCATTGTTGCACCGATATTTCAAATTGGCAATAGTACTTTATTGTCACAAAATTTCAAGGTCTTACGACGCTCCAGTAAAAAGTTATAGCATTTCAATGTTGAAAGCTTTGATAGTTATATTACGCACAGTATAAAGGTTAGTGAATTTTGAAGTTGCATCAGTGTTTCATTTTTTACACAAAGGTAGTACTGTTATACCGATATTTCAAAGTGACAATATTACTTTATTGTCACAAAATTTAAAGGTCTTCTGACTCTCCAGTAAAAAGTTACAGCATTTCAATGTTGCAAACTTAGAGTTATATTACGCACAGTATAAAAGTTAGTGAATTTTGAAGTTGCATCAGTGTTTCATTTTTTACTCACTGGTAACATTGTTACACCGATATTTCAAATTGGCAATAGTACTTTATTGTCAGAAAATTTCAAGGTCTTACGACGCTCCAGTAAAAAGTTACAGCATTTCAATGTTGAAAGCTTTGATAGTTATATTACGCACAGTATGAAGGATAGTGAATTTTGAAGTTGCATCGTGTTTCATTTTATTCAAGGAATGCACTGTTATACCGATATATCAAATTGACAATAGAACTTTATTGTCACAAAATTTCAAGGTCTTATGACGCAAACTTTGATATTTATATTACGCATAGTATAAAAGTTAGTGAATTTTGAAGTTGCATCAGTGTTTAATTTTTTACTCAAAGGTAGCACTGTTATATCGATATTTCAAATTGACAACAGTACTTTATTGTCACAAAATTTCAAGGTCTTATGACACTCCAGTAAAAAGTTACAGCATTTCAATGTTGCAAACTTTGATAGTTATATTACGCACAGCATAAAAGTTAGTGAATTTTGAAGTTGCATCAATGTTTCGTTTAATACTCAAGGGTAAGCACTGTTATTCCGATAACTCAAATTGACAATAGTACACTATTGTCACAAAATTTCAAGGTCTTATGACGCACCGGTAAAAAGTTTCAGCATTTCAATGTTGCAAACTTTGATACTTATATTACGCACAGTGTTTCATTTTATTCAAGGGTTGCACTGTTATACCGATATTTCAAATTATACATTATTTGACAATAGTACTTTATTGTCACAAAATTTTCAGGTTTTATGACGCACCAGTAAAAAGTTAGAGCATTTTAATGTTGCAAACTTTGATAGTTATATTACGCACGGTATAAAAGTTAGTGAATTTTGAAGTTGCGCCAGTGTTTCATTTTTTATTCAAAAGTGGCTCTGTTATATAGATATCTCAAATTGACAATAGTACTTTATTGTCACAAAATTTTAAGGTCTTCTGACTCTCCAGTAAAAAGTTACGGCATTTCAAAATTGCAAACTTTGATATTTATATTACGCACGGTATAAAAGTTAGTGAATTTTGAAGTTGCGCCAGTATTTCATTTTTTACTCAAAGGCAGCACTGTTATACCGATATTTCAAATTGGCAATAGTACTTTATTGTCACAAAATTTCAAGGTCTTACAACGCTCCAGTAAAAGGTTACAGCATTTCAATTTTGCAAGCTTTGATATTGATATTACGCACAGTTTAAAATATTTGTGAATTTTGAAGTTAGATCAGTGTTTCATTTTTTACTCAAAGGTAGGAATGTTATACCGAAGTTGCATCAGTGTTTAATTTTTTACTCAAAGGTAGCACTGTTATTCCGATAATTCAAATTGACAATAGTACATTATTGTCACAAATATTCAAGGTCTTATGACGCACCGGTAAAAAGTTTCAGCATTTCAATGTTGCAAATTTTGAGTTATATTACGCACGGTATAAAAGTGAGTGAGCTTTGAAGTTGCGCCAGTGTTTCATTTTTTACTCCAAGGTAGCATTGTTATACCGATATCTCAAATTTTCAATAGTTATTTATTGTCACAAAATTTAAAGCTCTTATGACGCTCCAGTAAAAAGTTACAGCATTTCAATGTTGCAAACTTTGATAGTTATATTACGCACAGCATAAAAGCTAGTGAAATTTGAAGTTGCATCAGTGTTTCGTTTATTACTCAAGGGTAGCACTGTTATAGCGATATCTCAAATTGACAATAGTACATTATTGTCACAAAATTTCAAGGTCTTATGACGCTCCAGTAAAAAGTTACAGCATTTCAATGTTGCAAACTTTCGAGTTATATTACGCACAGTATAAAACTTAGTGAATTTTGAAGTTGCATCAGTGTTTAATTTTTTACTCAAAGGTAGCACTGTTATACCGATATTTCAAATTGACAATAGTACTTTATTTTCACAAAATTTCAAGGTCTTATGACACTCCAGTAAAAGGTTACAGCATTTCAATGTTGCAAACTTTGATAGTTATATTATGCACAGTATAAAAGTTAGTGAATTTTGAAGTTGAATCAGTGTTTCATTTTTTACACAAAGGTAGCACTGTTATACCGATATTTCAAATTGACAATACTACTTTATTGTCACAAAATCTATAGGTCTTCTGACTCTCCAGTAAAAAGTTACAGCATTTCAATGTTGCAAACTTTGATAGTTATATTACGCACAGCATAAAAGTTAGTGAATTTTGAAGTTGCATCAATGTTTCGTTTAATACTCAAGGGTAAGCACTGTTATTCCGATAACTCAAATTGACAATAGTACACTATTGTCACAAAATTTCAAGGTCTTATGACGCACCGGTAAAAAGTTTCAGCATTTCAATGTTGCAAACTTTGATAGTTATATTACGCACAGTGTTTCATTTTATTCAAGGGTTGCACTGTTATACCGATATTTCAAATTATACATTATTTGACAATAGCACTTTATTGTCACAAAATTTTCTGGTTTTATGACGCACCAGTAAAAAGTTACAGCATTTTAATGTTGCAAACTTTGATAGTTATATTACGCACGGTATAAAAGTGAGTGAGCTTTGAAGTTGCGCCAGTGTTTCATTTTTTACTCCAAGATAGCACTGTTATAGCGATATCTCAAATTGACAATAGTACATTATTTTCACAAAATTTCAAGTGCTTATGACGCTCCTGTAAAAAGTTACAGCATTTCAATGTTGCAAACTTTAATATTTATATTACGCACAGTATAAAAGTTTGTGAAATTTGAAGTTGCATCAGTGTTTAATTTTTTACTCAAAGGTAGCACTGTTATACCGATATTTCAAATTGGCAATAGTACTTTATTGTCACAAAATTTCAAGGTCTTACGACGCTCCAGTAAAAAGTTACAGCATTTCAATTTCGCAAGCTTTGATATTGATATTACACACAGTATAAAATATTTGTGAATTTTGAAATTAGATCAGTGTTTCATTTTTTACTCAAAGGTAGGAATGTTATACCGAAGTTGCATCAGTGTTTAATTTTTTACTCAAAGGTAGCACTGTTATACCGATATTTCAAATTGACAACAGTACTTTATTGTCACAAAATTTCAAGGTCTTATGACACTCCAGTAAAAAAATACAGCATTTCAATGTTGCAAACTTTGATAGTTATATTACGCACAGCATAAAAGTTAGTGAATTTTGAAGTTGCATCAATGTTTCGTTTAATACTCAAGGGTAAGCACTGTTATTCCGATAACTCAAATTGACAATAGTACACTATTGTCACAAAATTTCAAGGTCTTATGACGCACCGGTAAAAAGTTTCAGCATTTCAATGTTGCAAACTTTGATACTTATATTACGCACAGTGTTTCATTTTATTCAAGGGTTGCACTGTTATACCGATATTTCAAATTATACATTATTTGACAATAGTACTTTATTGTCACAAAATTTTCAGGTTTTATGACGCACCAGTAAAAAGTTAGAGCATTTTAATGTTGCAAACTTTGATAGTTATATTACGCACGGTATAAAAGTTAGTGAATTTTGAAGTTGCGCCAGTGTTTCATTTTTTATTCAAAGGTGGCTTTGTTATATAGATATCTCAAATTGACAATAGTACTTTATTGTCACAAAATTTTAAGGTCTTCTGACTCTCCAGTAAAAAGTTACGGCATTTCAAAATTGCAAACTTTGATATTTATATTACGCACGGTATAAAAGTTAGTGAATTTTGAAGTTGCGCCAGTATTTCATTTTTTACTCAAAGGCAGCACTGTTATACCGATATTTCAAATTGGCAATAGTACTTTATTGTCACAAAATTTCAAGGTCTTACAACGCTCCAGTAAAAGTTACAGCATTCAATTTTGCAAGCTTTGATATTGATATTACGCACAGTTTAAAATATTTGTGAATTTTGAAGTTAGATCAGTGTTTCATTTTTTACTCAAAGGTAGGAATGTTATACCGAAGTTGCATCAGTGTTTAATTTTTTACTCAAAGGTAGCACTGTTATTCCGATAATTCAAATTGACAATAGTACATTATTGTCACAAATATTCAAGGTCTTATGACGCACCGGTAAAAAGTTTCAGCATTTCAATGTTGCAAATTTTGAGTTATATTACGCACGGTATAAAAGTGAGTGAGCTTTGAAGTTGCGCCAGTGTTTCATTTTTTACTCCAAGGTAGCATTGTTATACCGATATCTCAAATTTTCAATAGTTATTTATTGTCACAAAATTTAAAGCTCTTATGACGCTCCAGTAAAAAGTTACAGCATTTCAATGTTGCAAACTTTGATAGTTATATTACGCACAGCATAAAAGCTAGTGAAATTTGAAGTTGCATCAGTGTTTCGTTTATAACTCAAGGGTAGCACTGTTATAGCGATATCTCA
Source organism: Clusia tigrina (assembly GCA_920105625.2). Taxonomy (NCBI): domain Eukaryota; kingdom Metazoa; phylum Arthropoda; class Insecta; order Diptera; family Clusiidae; genus Clusia; species Clusia tigrina. The sequence continues at coordinate 201,832,623 of OV050030.1, read as the reverse complement.
AATTGACAATAGTACATTATTGTCACAAAATTTCAAGGTCTTATGACGCTCCAGTAAAAAGTTACAGCATTTCAATGTTGCAAACTTTCGAGTTATATTACGCACAGTATAAAACTTAGTGAATTTTGAAGTTGCATCAGTGTTTAATTTTTTACTCAAAGGTAGCACTGTTATACCGATATTTCAAATTGACAATAGTACTTTATTTTCACAAAATTTCAAGGTCTTATGACACTCCAGTAAAAGGTTACAACATTTCAATGTTGCAAACTTTGATAGTTATATTATGCACAGAATAAAAGTTAGTGAATTTTGAAGTTGAATCAGTGTTTCATTTTTTACACAAAGGTAGCACTGTTATACCGATATATCAAATTGACAATACTACTTTATTGTCACAAAATCTATAGGTCTTCTGACTCTCCAGTAAAAAGTTACAGCATTTCAATGTTGCAAACTTTGATAGTTATATTACGCACAGCATAAAAGTTAGTGAATTTTGAAGTTGCATCAATGTTTCGTTTAATACTCAAGGGTAAGCACTGTTATTCCGATAACTCAAATTGACAATAGTACACTATTGTCACAAAATTTCAAGGTCTTATGACGCACCGGTAAAAAGTTTCAGCATTTCAATGTTGCAAACTTTGATAGTTATATTACGCACAGTGTTTCATTTTATTCAAGGGTTGCACTGTTATACCGATATTTCAAATTATACATTATTTGACAATAGTACTTTATTGTCACAAAATTTTCAGGTTTTATGACGCACCAGTAAAAAGTTACAGCATTTTAATGTTGCAAACTTTGATAGTTATATTACGCACGGTATAAAAGTGAGTGAGCTTTGAAGTTGCGCCAGTGTTTCATTTTTTACTCCAAGATAGCATTGTTATACCGATATCTCAAATTTTCAATAGTACTTTATTGTCACAAAATTTAAAGCTCTTATGACGCCCCAGTAAAAAGTTACAGCATTTCAATGTTGCAAACTTTGATAGTTATATTACGCACAGCATAAAAGTTAGTGAAATTTGAAGTTGCATCAGTGTTTCGTTTATTACTCAAGGGTAGCACTGTTATAGCGATATCTCAAATTGACAATAGTACTTTATTGTCACAAAATTTCAAGGTCTTATGACGCTCCAGTAAAAAGTTACAGCATTTCAATGTTGCAAACTTTCGAGTTATATTACGCACAGTATAAAACTTAGTGAATTTTGAAGTTGCATCAGTGTTTCATTTTTTACACAAAGGTAGCACTGTTATACCGATATTTCAAATTGACAATACTACTTTATTGTCACAAAATCTATAGGTCTTCTGACTCTCCAGTAAAAAGTTACAGCATTTCAATGTTGCAAACTTTGATAGTTATATTACGCACAGTGTTTCATTTTATTCAAGGGTTGCACTGTTATACCGATATTTCAAATTATACATTATTTGACAATAGTACTTTATTGTCAGAAAATTTTCAGGTTTTATGACGTACCAGTAAAAAGTTACAGCATTTTAATGTTGCAAACTTTGATAGTTATATTACGCACGGTATAAAAGTTTGTGAATTTTGAAGTTGCGCCAGTGTTTCATTTTTTATTCAAAGGTGGCTTTGTTATATAGATATCTCAAATTGACAATAGTACTTTATTGTCACAAAATTTTAAGGTCTTCTGACTCTCCAGTAAAAAGTTACGGCATTTCAAAATTGCAAACTTTGATATTTATATTACGAACGGTATAAAAGTTAGAGAATTTTGAAGTTGCGCCAGTGTTTCATTTTTTACTCCAAGGTAGCATTGTTATACCGATATCTCAAATTTTCAATAGTACTTTATTGTCACAAAATTTAAAGCTCTTATGACGCTCCAGTAAAAAGTTACAGCATTTCAATGTTGCAAACTTTGATAGTTATATTACGCACAGCATAAAAGCTAGTGAAATTTGAAGTTGCATCAGTGTTTCGTTTATTACTCAAGGGTAGCATTGTTATAGCGATATCTCAAATTGACAATAGTACATTATTGTCACAAAATTTCAAGGTCTTATGACGCTCCAGTAAAAAGTTACAGCATTTCAATGTTGCAAACTTTCGAGTTATATTACGCACAGTATAAAACTTAGTGAATTTTGAAGTTGCATCAGTGTTTAATTTTTTACTCAAAGGTAGCACTGTTATACCGATATTTCAAATTGACAATAGTAATTTATTTTCACAAAATTTCAAGGTCTTATGACACTCCAGTAAAAGGTTACAACATTTCAATGTTGCAAACTTTGATAGTTATATTATGCACAGTATAAAAGTTAGTGAATTTTGAAGTTGAATCAATGTTTCGTTTAATACTCAAGGGTAAGCACTGTTATTCCGATAACTCAAATTGACAATAGTACACTATTGTCACAAAATTTCAAGGTCTTATGACGCACCGGTAAAAAGTTTCAGCATTTCAATGTTGCAAACTTTGATAGTTATATTACGCACAGTGTCTCATTTTATTCAAGGGTTGCACTGTTATACCGATATTTCAAATTATACATTATTTGACAATAGTACTTTATTGTCACAAAATTTTCAGGTTTTATGACGTACCAGTAAAAAGTTACAGCATTTTAATGTTGCAAACTTTGATAGTTATATTACGCACGGTATAAAAGTTAGTGAATTTTGAAGTTGCGCCAGTGTTTCATTTTTTATTCAAAGGTGGCTCTGTTATATAGATATCTCAAATTGACAATAGTACTTTATTGTCACAAAATTTTAAGGTCTTCTGACTCTCTAGTAAAAAGTTACGGCATTTCAAAATTGCAAACTTTGATATTTATATTACGCACGGTATAAAAGTTAGAGAATTTTGAAGTTGCGCCAGTGTTTCATTTTTTACTCAAAGGCAGCACTGTTATACCGATATTTCAAATTGGCAATAGTACTTTATTGTCACAAAATTTCAAGGGCTTACAACGCTCCAGTAAAAAGTTACAGCATTTCAATTTTGCAAGCTTTGATATTGATATTACGCACAGTTTAAAATATTTGTGAATTTTGAAGTTAGATCATTGTTTCATTTTTTACTCAAAGGTAGGAATGTTATACCGAAGTTGCATCAGTGTTTAATTTTTTACTCAAAGGTAGCACTGTTATTCCGATAATTCAAATTGACAATAGTACATTATTGTCACAAAAGTTCAAGGTCTTATGACGCACCGGTAAAAAGTTTCAGCATTTCAATTTTGCAAACTTTGAGTTATATTACGCACGGTATAAAAGTGAGTGAGCTTTGAAGTTGCGCCAGTGTTTCATTTTTTACTCCAAGGTAGCATTGTTATACCGATATCTCAAATTTTCAATAGTACTTTATTGTCACAAAATTTAAAGCTCTTATGACGCTCCAGTAAAAAGTTACAGCATTTCAATGTTGCAAACTTTGATAGTTAAATTACGCACAGCATAAAAGCTAGTGAAATTTGAAGTTGCATCAGTGTTTCGTTTATTACTCAAGGGTAGCACTGTTATACAGATATTTCAAATTGACAATATTACTTTATTGTCACAAAATTTAAAGGTCTTCTGACTCTCCAGTAAAAAGTTATGTTGCAAACTTAGAGTTATATTACGCACAGTATAAAAGTTAGTGAATTTTGAAGTTGCATCAGTGTTTCATTTTTTACTCAATGGTAACATTGTTACACCGATATTTCAAATTGGCAATAGTACTTTATTGTCACAAAATTTCAAGGTCTTACGACGCTCCAGTAAAAAGTTACAGCATTTCAATGTTGAAAGCTTTGATAGTTATATTACGCACAGTATGAAGGATAGTGAATTTTGAAGTTGCATCGTGTTTCATTTTATTCAAGGAATGCACTGTTATACCGATATATCAAATTGACAATAGTACTTTATTGTCACAAAATTTCAAGGTCTTATGACGCAAACTTTGATATTTATATTACGCATAGTATAAAAGTTAGTGAATTTTGAAGTTGCATCAGTGTTTAATTTTTTACTCAAAGGTAGCACTGTTATACCGATATTTCAAATTGACAACAGTACTTTATTGTCACAAAATTTCAAGGTCTTATGACACTCCAGTAAAAAGTTACAGCATTTCAATGTTGCAAACTTTGATAGTTATATTACGCACAGCATAAAAGTTAGTGAATTTTGAAGTTGCATCAATGTTTCGTTTAATACTCAAGGGTAAGCGCTGTTATTCCGATAACTCAAATTGACAATAGTACAGTATTGTCACAAAATTTCAAGGTCTTATGACGCACCGGTAAAAAGTTTCAGCATTTCAATGTTGCAAACTTTGATAGTTATATTACGCACAGTGTTTCATTTTATTCAAGGGTTGCACTGTTATACCGATATTTCAAATTATACATTATTTGGCAATAGTACTTTATTGTCACAAAATTTCAAGGTCTTACGACGCTCCAGTAAAAAGTTACAGCATTTTAATGTTGCAAACTTTGATAGTTATATTACGCACGGTATAAAAGTTAGTGAATTTTGAAGTTGCGCCAGTGTTTCATTTTTTATTCAAAGGTGGCTCTGTTATATAGATATCTCAAATTGACAATAGTACTTTATTGTCACAAAATTTTAAGGTCTTCTGACTCTCCAGTAAAAAGTTACGGCATTTCAAAATTGCAAACTTTGATATTTATATTACGCACGGTATAAAAGTTAGTGAATTTTGAAGTTGCGCCAGTATTTCATTTTTTACTCAAAGGCAGCACTGTTATACCGATATTTCAAATTGGCAATAGTACTTTATTGTCACAAAATTTCAAGGTCTTACAACGCTCCAGTAAAAGGTTACAGCATTTCAATTTTGCAAGCTTTGATATTGATATTACGCACAGTTTAAAATATTTGTGAATTTTGAAGTTAGATCAGTGTTTCATTTTTTACTCAAAGGTAGGAATGTTATACCGAAGTTGCATCAGTGTTTAATTTTTTACTCAAAGGTAGCACTGTTATTCCGATAATTCAAATTGACAATAGTACATTATTGTCACAAAATTTCAAGGTCTTATGACGCACCGGTAAAAAGTTTCAGCATTTCAATGTTGCAAATTTTGAGTTATATTACGCACGGTATAAAAGTGAGTGAGCTTTGAAGTTGCGCCAGTGTTTCATTTTTTACTCCAAGGTAGCATTGTTATACCGATATCTCAAATTTTCAATAGTTATTTATTGTCACAAAATTTAAAGCTCTTATGACGCTCCAGTAAAAAGTTACAGCATTTCAATGTTGCAAACTTTGATAGTTATATTACGCACATCATAAAAGCTAGTGAAATTTGAAGTTGCATCAGTGTTTCGTTTATTACTCAAGGGTAGCACTGTTATAACGATATCTCAAATTGACAATAGTGCATTATTGTCACAAAATTTCAAGGTCTTATGACGCTCCAGTAAAAAGTTACAGCATTTCAATGTTGCAAACTTTCGAGCTATATTAAGCACAGTATAAAACTTATTGAATTTTGAAGTTGCATCAGTGTTTAATTTTTTACTCAAAGGTAGCACTGTTATACCGATATTTCAAATTGACAATAGTACTTTATTTTCACAAAATTTCAAGGTCTTATGACACTCCAGTAAAAGGTTACAACATTTCAATGTTGCAAACTTTGATAGTTATATTATGCACAGTATAAAAGTTAGTGAATTTTGAAGTTGAATCAGTGTTTCATTTTTTACACAAAGGTAGCACTGTTATACCGATATTTCAAATTGACAATACTACTTTATTGTCACAAAATCTATAGGTCTTCTGACTCTCCAGTAAAAAGTTACAGCATTTCAATGTTGCAAACTTTGATAGTTATATTACGCACAGCATAAAAGTTAGTGAATTTTGAAGTTGCATCAATGTTTCGTTTAATACTCAAGGGTAAGCACTGTTATTCCGATAACTCAAATTGACAATAGTACACTATTGTCACAAAATTTCAAGGTCTTATGACGCACCGGTAAAAAGTTTCAGCATTTCAATGTTGCAAACTTTGATAGTTATATTACGCACAGTGTTTCATTTTATTCAAGGGTTGCACTGTTATACCGATATTTCAAATTATACATTATTTGACAATAGTACTTTATTGTCACAAAATTTTCAGGTTTTATGACGCACCAGTAAAAAGTTACAGCATTTTAATGTTGCATACTTTGATAGTTATATTACGCACGGTATAAAAGTGAGTGAGCTTTGAAGTTGCGCCAGTGTTTCATTTTTTACTCCAAGGTAGCATTGTTATACCGATATCTCAAATTTTCAATAGTACTTTATTGTCACAAAATTTAAAGCTCTTATGACGCTCCAGTAAAAAGTTACAGCATTTCAATGTTGCAAACTTTGATAGTTATATTACGCACAGCATAAAAGTTAGTGAAATTTGAAGTTGCATCAGTGTTTCGTTTATTACTCAAGGGTAGCACTGTTATAGCGATATCTCAAATTGACAATAGTACATTATTGTCACAAAATTTGAAGGTCTTATGACGCTCCAGTAAAAAGTTACAGCATTTCAATGTTGCAAACTTTCGAGTTATATTACGCACAGTATAAATCTTAGTGAATTTTGAAGCTGCATCAGTGTTTAATTTTTTACTCAAAGGTAGCACTGTTATACCGATATTTCAAATTGACAATAGTACTTTATTGTCACAAAATTTCAAGGTCTTATGACACTCCAGTAAAAGGTTACAACATTTCAATGTTGCAAACTTTGATAGTTATATTATGCACAGTATAAAAGTTAGTGAATTTTGAAGTTGCATCAGTGTTTCATTTTTTACACAAAGGTAGCACTGTTATACCGATATTTCAAATTGACAATACTACTTTATTGTCACAAAATCTATAGGTCTTCTGACTCTCCAGTAAAAAGTTACAGCATTTCAATGTTGCAAACTTTGATAGTTATATTACGCACAGCATAAAAGTTAGTGAATTTTGAAGTTGCATCAATGTTTCGTTTAATACTCAAGGGTAAGCACTGTTATTCCGATAACTCAAATTGACAATAGTACACTATTGTCACAAAATTTCAAGGTCTTATGACGCACCGGTAAAAAGTTTCAGCATTTCAATGTTGCAAACTTTGATATTTATATTACGCACAGTGTTTCATTTTATTCAAGGGTTGCACTGTTATACCGATATTTCAAATTATACATTTTTTGACAATAGTACTTTATTGTCACAAAATTTTCAGGTTTTATGACGTACCAGTAAAAAGTTACAGCATTTTAATGTTGCAAACTTTGATAGTTATATTACGCACGGTATAAAAGTTAGTGAATTTTGAAGTTGCGCCAGTGTTTCTTTTTTTATTCAAAGGTGGCTCTGTTATATAGATATCTCAAATTGACAATAGTACTTTATTGTCACAAAATTTCAAGGGCTTACAACGCTCCAGTAAAAAGTTACAGCATTTCAATTTTGCAAGCTTTGATATTGATATTACGCACAGTTTAAAATATTTGTGAATTTTGAAGTTAGATCATTGTTTCATTTTTTACTCAAAGGTAGGAATGTTATACCGAAGTTGCATCAGTGTTTAATTTTTTACTCAAAGGTAGCACTGTTATTCCGATAATTCAAATTGACAATAGTACATTATTGTCACAAAAGTTCAAGGTCTTATGACGCACCGGTAAAAAGTTTCAGCATTTCAATCTTGCAAACTTTGAGTTATATTACGCACGGTATAAAAGTGAGTGAGCTTTGAAGTTGCGCCAGTGTTTCATTTTTTACTCCAAGGTAGCATTGTTATACCGATATCTCAAATTTTCAATAGTACTTTATTGTCACAAAATTTAAAGCTCTTATGACGCTCCAGTAAAAAGTTACAGCATTTCAATGTTGCAAACTTTGATAGTTAAATTACGCACAGCATAAAAGTTAGTGAATTTTGAAGTTGCATCAATGTTTAATACTCAAGGGTAAGCACTGTTATTCCGATAACTCAAATTGACAATAGTACACTATTGTCACAAAATTTCAAGGTCTTATGACGCACCAGTAAAAAGTTACAGCATTTTAATGTTGCATACTTTGATAGTTATATTACGCACGGTATAAAAGTGAGTGAGCTTTGAAGTTGCGCCAGTGTTTCATTTTTTACTCCAAGGTAGCATTGTTATACCGATATCTCAAATTTTCAATAGTACTTTATTGTCACAAAATTTAAAGCTCTTATGACGCTCCAGTAAAAAGTTACAGCATTTCAATGTTGCAAACTTTGATAGTTATATTACGCACAGCATAAAAGTTAGTGAAATTTGAAGTTGCATCAGTGTTTCGTTTATTACTCAAGGGTAGCACTGTTATAGCGATATCTCAAATTGACAATAGTACATTATTGTCACAAAATTTGAAGGTCTTATGACGCTCCAGTAAAAAGTTACAGCATTTCAATGTTGCAAACTTTCGAGTTATATTACTCACAGTATAAAACTTAGTGAATTTTGAAGTTGCATCAGTGTTTAATTTTTTACTCAAAGGTAGCACTGTTATACCGATATTTCAAATTGACAATAGTACTTTATTGTCACAAAATTTCACGGTCTTATGACACTCCAGTAAAAGGTTACAACATTTCAATGTTGCAAACTTTGATAGTTATATTATGCACAGTATAAAAGTTAGTGAATTTTGAAGTTGCATCAGTGTTTCATGTTTTACACAAAGGTAGCACTGTTATACCGATATTTCAAATTATCAATACTACTTTATTGTCACAAAATTTAAAGGTCTTCTGACTCTCCAGTAAAAAGTTACAGCATTTCAATGTTGCAAACTTTGATAGTTATATTACGCACAGCATAAAAGTTAGTGAATTTTGAAGTTGCATCAATGTTTAATACTCAAGGGTAAGCACTGTTATTCCGATAACTCAAATTGACAATAGTACACTATTGTCACAAAATTTCAAGGTCTTATGACGCACCGGTAAAAAGTTTCAGCATTTCAATGTTGCAAACTTTGATAGTTATATTACGCACAGTATAAAGGTTAGTGAATTTTGAAGTTGCATCAGTGTTTCATTTTATTCAAGGGTTGCACTCTTATACCGATATTTCAAATTATACATTATTTGACAATAGTACTTTATTGTCACAAAATTTTCAGGTTTTATGACGCACCAGTAAAAAGTTCCAGCATTTCAATGTTGCAAACTTTGATAGTTATATTACGCACGGTATAAAAGTTAGTGAATTTGGAAGTTGCGCCAGTGTTTCATTTTTTACTCAAAGGAGGCACTGTTATACCGATATTTCAAATTGACAATAGTACTATATTGTCACAAAATTTCAAGGTCTTCCGATGCTCCAGTAAAAAGTTACTGCATTTCAATGTTACAAGCTTTGATAGTTATATTACGCACAGTATAAAAGTTTTTGAATTTTGAAGTTCCATCAGTTTTTAATTTTTTACTCAAAGGTAGCACTGTTATACCGAAGTTCCATCATTGTTTAATTTTTTACTCAAAGGTAGCACTGTTATACCGATATTTAAAATTTACTATAGTACTTTATTGTCACAAAATTTCAAGGTCTTATGACGCTCCAGTAAAAAGTTACAGCATTTCAATGTTGCAAATTTTGATAGTTATATTACGCATAGTATAAAAGTTAGTGAATTTTGAAGTTGCATCAGTGTTTCATTTTTTACACAAAGGTAGCACTGTTATACCGATATTTCAAATTGACAATAGTACTATATTGTCACAAAATTTTACAGTTTTATGCCGCACCAGTAAATAGTTACAGCAATTCAATGTTGCAAACTTTGATAGTTATATTACGCACGGTATAAAAGTTAGTGAATTTTGAAGTTGCGCCAGTGTTTCATTTTTTACTCAAAGGTAGCACTGTTATACCGATATATCAAATTGACAATAGTACTTTATTGTCACAAAATTAACAGGTCTTCTGACTCTCCAGTAAAAAGTTACGGCATTTCAAAATTGCAAACTTTGATATTTATATTATGCACGGTATAAAAGTTAGTGAATTTTGAAGTTGCGCCAGTGTTTCAATTTTTACTCAAAGGCAGCACTGTTATACCGATATTTCAAATTGGCAATAGTACTTTATTGGCACAAAATTTCAAGGGCTTACAACGCTCCAGTAAAAAGTTACAGCATTTCAATTTTGCAAGCTTTGATATTGATATTACGCACAGTTTAAAATATTTGTGAATTTTGAAGTTAGATCATTGTTTCATTTTTTACTCAAAGGTAGGAATGTTATACCGAAGTTGCATCAGTGTTTAATTTTTTACTCAAAGGTAGCACTGTTATTCCGATAATTCAAATTGACAATAGTACATTATTGTCACAAAAGTTCAAGGTCTTATGACACTCCAGTAAAAGGTTACAACATTTCAATGTTGCAAACTTTGATAGTTATATTATGCACAGTATAAAAGTTAGTGAATTTTGAAGTTGCATCAGTGTTTCATGTTTTACACAAAGGTAGCACTGTTATACCGATATTTCAAATTATCAATACTACTTTATTGTCACAAAATTTAAAGGTCTTCTGACTCTCCAGTAAAAAGTTACAGCATTTCAATGTTGCAAACTTTGATAGTTACATTACGCACAGCATAAAAGTTAGTGAATTTTGAAGTTGCATCAATGTTTAATACTCAAGGGTAAGCACTGTTATTCCGATAACTCAAATTGACAATAGTACACTATTGTCACAAAATTTCAAGGTCTTATGACGCACCGGTAAAAAGTTTCAGCATTTCAATGTTGCAAACTTTGATAGTTATATTACGCACAGTATAAAGGTTAGTGAATTTTGAAGTTGCATCAGTGTTTCATTTTATTCAAGGGTTGCACTGTTATACCGATATTTCAAATTATACATTATTTGACAATAGTACTTTATTGTCACAAAATTTTCAGGTTTTATGACGCACCAGTAAAAAGTTACAGCATTTCAATGTTGCAAACTGTGATAGTTATATTACGCACGGTATAAAAAATAGTGAATTTTGAAGTTGCATCAGTGTTTTGTTTATTACTCTAGGGTAGCACTGTTATAGCGATATCTTAAATTGACAATAGTACATTATTGTCACAAAATTTCAAGTTATTATGTCGCTCCAGTATAAAGTTACAGCATTTCAATGTTGCAAACTTTAATTATTATATTACGCACAGTATAAAAGTTAGTGAATTTTGAAGTTGCATCAGTGTTTCATTTTTTACTCAAAGGTAGCACTGTTATACCGATATTTCAAATTGGAAATAGAACTTTATTGTCACAAAATTTCAAGGTCTTCCGATGCTCCAGTAAAAAGTTACTGCATTTCAATGTTACAAGCTTTGATAGTTATATTACGCACAGTATAAAAGTTTTTGAATTTTGAAGTTCCATCAGTTTTTAATTTTTTACTCAAAGGTAGCACTGTTATACCGAAGTTCCATCATTGTTTAATTTTTTACTCAAAGGTAGCTTGTTATACCGATATTTAAAATTTACTATAGTACTTTATTGTCACAAAATTTCAAGGTCTTATGACGCTCCAGTAAAAAGTTACAGCATTTCAATGTTGCAAATTTTGATAGTTATATTACGCATAGTATAAAAGTTAGTGAATTTTGAAGTTGCATCAGTGTTTCATTTTTTACACAAAGGTAGCACTGTTATACCGATATTTCAAATTGACAATAGTACTTTATTGTCACAAAATTTTACAGTTTTATGCCGCACCAGTAAAAAGTTACAGCAATTCAATGTTGCAAACTTTGATAGTTATATTACGCACGGTATAAAAGTTAGTGAATTTTGAAGTTGCGCCAGTGTTTCATTTTTTACACAAAGGTAGCACTGTTATACCGATATCTCAAATTGACAATAGTACTTTATTGTCACAAAATTAACAGGTCTTCTGACTCTCCAGTAAAAAGTTACAGCATTTCAATGTTGCAAACTTTGATAGTTATATTATGCACAGTATAAAAGTTAGTGAATTTTGAATTTGCATCAGTGTTTCATGTTTTACACAAAAGTAGCACTGTTATACCGATATTTCAAATTGTTAATACTACTTTATTGTCACAAAATTTAAAGGTCTCCTGACTCTCCAGTAAAAAGTTACAGCATTTCAATGTTGCAAACTTTGATAGTTATATTACGTACAGCATAAAAGTTAGTGAATTTTGAAGTTGCATCAATGTTTCGTTTAATACTCAAGGCTAAGCACTGTTATTCCGATAACTCAAATTGACAATAGTACACTATTGTCACAAAATTTCAAGGTCTTATGACGCACCGGTAAAAAGTTTCAGCATTTCAATGTTGTAAACTTTGATAGTTATATTACGCACAGTATAAAGGTTAGTGAATTTTGAAGTTGCATCAGTGTTTCATTTTATTCAAGGGTTGCACTGTTATACCGATATTTCAAATTATACATTATTTGACAATGGAACTTTATTGTCACAAAACTTTCAGGTTTTATGACGCACCAGTAAAAAGTTACAGCATTTCAATGTTGCAAACTTTGATAGTTATATTACGCACAGCATAAAAGTTAGTTAAATTTGAAGTTGCATCAGTGTTTCGTTTATTACTCAAGGGTAGCACTGTTATAGCGATATCTCAAATTGACAATAGTACATTGTTGTCACAAAATTTCAAGTTCTTATGACGCTCCTGTAAAAAGTAACAGCATTTCAATGTTGCAAACTTTAATAGTTATATTACGCACAGTATAAAAGTTTGTGAAATTTGAAGTTGCATCAGTGTTTCATTTTTTACTCAAAGGTAGCACTGTTATACCGATATTTCAAATTGGCAATAGTACTTTATTGTCACAAAATTTTAAGGTCTTACGACGCTCCAGTAAAAAGTTACAGCATTTCAATTTTGCAAGCTTTGATATTGATATTACGCACAGTATAAAATATTTGTGAATTTTGAAGTTAGATCAGTGTTTCATTTTTTACTCAAAGGTAGGAATGTTATACCGAAGTTGCATCAGTGTTTAATTTTTTACTCAAAGGTAGCACTGTTATTCCGATAATTCAAATTGACAATAGTACATTATTGTCACAAAATTTCAAGGTCTTTTGACGCACCGGTAAAAAGTTTCAGCATTTCAATGTTGCAAACTTTGAGTTATATTACGCACGGTATAAAAGTTAGTGAGCTTTCAAGTTGCGCCAGTGTTTCATTTTTTACTCAAAGGTAGCACTGTTATACCGATATCTCAAATTTTCAATAGTACTTTATTGTCACAAAATTTAAAGCTCTTATGACGCTCCAGTAAAAAGTTACAGCATTTAAATGTTGCAAACTTTGATAGTTATATTACGCACAGCATAAAAGTTAGTTAAATTTGAAGTTGCATCAGTGTTTCGTTTATTACTCAAGGGTAGCACTGTTATATCTCAAATTGACAATAGTACATTATTGTCAAAAAATTTCAAGGTCTTATGACGCTCCAGTAAAAAGTTACAGCATTTCAATCTTGCAAACTTTCGAGTTATATTACGCACAGTATTAAAGTTAGTGAATTGGTAACATTGTTACATCGATATTTCAAATTGGCAATAGAACTTTATTGTCACAGAATTTCATGGTCTTACGACGCTCCAGTAAAAAGTTACAGCATTTCAATGTTGAAAGCTTTGATAGTTATATTACGCACAGTATAAAGGTTAGTGAATTTTGAAGTTGCATCAGTGTTTCATTTTATTCAAGGAATGCACTGTTATACCGATATATCAAATTGACAATAGTACTTTATTGTCACAAGATTTCAAGGTCTTATGACGCAAACTTTGATATTTATATTACGCATAGTATAAAAGTTAGTGAATTTTGAAGTTGCATCAGTGTTTAATTTTTTACTCAAAGGTAGCACTGTTATACCGATATTTCAAATTGACAACAGTACTTTATTGTCACAAAATTTCAAGGTCTTATGACACTTCAGTAAAAGGTTACAACATTTCAATGTTGCAAACTTTGATAGTTATATTATGCACAGTATAAAAGTTAGTGAATTTTGAAGTTGCGTCAGTGTTTCATTTTTTACACAAAGGTAGTACTGTTATACCGATATTTCAAATTGACAATACTACTTTATTGTCACAAAATTTCAAGGTCTTATGACACTCCAGTAAAAGGTTACAACATTTCAATGTTGCAAACTTTGATAGTTATATTATGCACAGTATAAAAGTTAGTGAATTTTGAATTTGCATCAGTGTTTCATGTTTTACACAAAGGTAGCACTGTTATACCGATATTTCAAATTGTTAATACTACTTTATTGTCACAAAATATAAAGGTCTCCTGACTCTCCAGTAAAAAGTTACAGCATTTCAATGTTGCAAACTTTGATAGTTATATTACGTACAGCATAAAAATTAGTGAATTTTGAAGTTGCATCAATGTTTCATTTAATACTCAAGGGTAAGCACTGTTATTCCGATAACTCAAATTGACAATAGTACACTATTGTCACAAAATTTCAAGGTCTTATGACGCACCGGTAAAAAGTTTCAGCATTACAATGTTGCAAACTTTGATATTTATATTACGCACAGTATAAAGGTTAGTGAATTTTGAAGTTGCATCAGTGTTTCATTTTATTCAAGGGTTGCACTGTTATACCGATATTTCAAATTATACATTATTTGACAATAGTACTTTATTGTCACAAAACTTTCAGGTTTTATGACGCACCAGTAAAAAGTTACAGCATTTCAATGTTGCAAACTTTAATAATTATATTACGCACAGTCTAAAAGTTTGTGAATTTTGAAGTTGCATCAGTGTTTCATTTTTTACTCAAAGGTAGCACTGTTGTACCGATATTTCAAATTGGCAATAGCACTTTATTGTCACAAAATTTCAAGGTCTTCGGATGCTCCAGTAAAAAGTCACAGCATTTCAATGTTGCAAACTTTAATAGTTATATTACGCACGGTATAAAAGTTATTGAAATTTGAAGTTGCGCCAGTGTTTCATTTTTTACTCAAAGGTGGCACTGTTATATAGATATCTCAAATTGACAATAGTACTTTATTGTCACAAAATTTAAAGGTCTTCTGACTCTCCAGAAAAAAGTTACAGCATTTCAATGTTGCAAACTTTGATAGTTATATTACGCACGGTATAAAAGTTAGTGAATTTTGAAGTTGCATCCGTGTTTCGTTTATTACTCAAGGGTAGCACTGTTATAGCGATATCTCAAATTGACAATAGTACATTATTGTCACAAAATTTCAAGTTATTATGTCGCTCCATTAAAAAGTTACAGCATTTCAATATTGGAAACTTTAATAATTACATTACGCACAGTATAAAAGTTAGTGAATTTTGAAGTTGCATCAGTGTTTCATTTTTTACTCAAAGGTAGCACTATTATACCGATATTTCAAATTGGCAATAGTACTTTATTGTCAGAAAATTTCAAGGTCTTACGACGCTCCAGTAAAAAGTTACAGCATTTAAATTTTGCAAGCTTTGATATTGATATTACGCACAGTTTAAAATATTTGTGAATTTTGAAGTTAGATCATTGTTTCATTTTTTACTCAAAGGTAGGAATGTTATACCGAAGTTGCATCAGTGTTTAATTTTTTACTCAAAGGTAGCACTGTTATTCCGATAATTCAAATTGACAATAGTACATTATTGTCACAAAAGTTCAAGGTCTTATGACACTCCAGTAAAAGGTTACAACATTTCAATGTTGCAAACTTTGATAGTTATATTATGCACAGTATAAAAGTTAGTGAATTTTGAAGTTGCATCAGTGTTTCATGTTTTACACAAAGGTAGCACTGTTATACCGATATTTCAAATTATCAATACTACTTTATTGTCACAAAATTTAAAGGTCTTCTGACTCTCCAGTAAAAAGTTACAGCATTTCAATGTTGCAAACTTTGATAGTTACATTACGCACAGCATAAAAGTTAGTGAATTTTGAAGTTGCATCAATGTTTAATACTCAAGGGTAAGCACTGTTATTCCGATAACTCAAATTGACAATAGTACACTATTGTCACAAAATTTCAAGGTCTTATGACGCACCGGTAAAAAGTTTCAGCATTTCAATGTTGCAAACTTTGATAGTTATATTACGCACAGTATAAAGGTTAGTGAATTTTGAAGTTGCATCAGTGTTTCATTTTATTCAAGGGTTGCACTGTTATACCGATATTTCAAATTATACATTATTTGACAATAGTACTTTATTGTCACAAAATTTTCAGGTTTTATGACGCACCAGTAAAAAGTTACAGCATTTCAATGTTGCAAACTGTGATAGTTATATTACGCACGGTATAAAAAATAGTGAATTTTGAAGTTGCATCAGTGTTTTGTTTATTACTCTAGGGTAGCACTGTTATAGCGATATCTTAAATTGACAATAGTACATTATTGTCACAAAATTTCAAGTTATTATGTCGCTCCAGTATAAAGTTACAGCATTTCAATGTTGCAAACTTTAATTATTATATTACGCACAGTATAAAAGTTAGTGAATTTTGAAGTTGCATCAGTGTTTCATTTTTTACTCAAAGGTAGCACTGTTATACCGATATTTCAAATTGACAATAGTACTTTATTGTCACAAAATTTTACAGTTTTATGCCGCACCAGTAAAAAGTTACAGCAATTCAATGTTGCAAACTTTGATAGTTATATTACGCACGGTATAAAAGTTAGTGAATTTTGAAGTTGCGCCAGTGTTTCATTTTTTACTCAAAGGTAGCACTGTTATACCGATATCTCAAATTGACAATAGTACTTTATTGTCACAAAATTAACAGGTCTTCTGACTCTCCAGTAAAAAGTTACAGCATTTCAATGTTGCAAACTTTGATAGTTATATTACGCACAACATAAAAGTTAGTTAAATTTGAAGTTGCATCAGTGTTTCGTTTATTACTCAAGGGTAGCACTGTTATAGCGATATCTCAAATTGACAATAGTACATTATTGTCACAAAATTTCAAGTTCTTACGACGCTCCTGTAAAAAGTTACAGCATTTCAATGTTGCAAACTTTAATAGTTATATTACGCACAGTATAAAAGTTTGTGAAATTTGAAGTTGCATCAGTGTTTCATTTTTTACTCAAAGGTAGCACTGTTATACCGATATTTCAAATTGGCAATAGTACTTTATTGTCACAAAATTTTAAGGTCTTACGACGATCCAGTAAAAAGTTACAGCATTTCAATTTTGCAAGCTTTGATATTGATATTACGCACAGTATAAAATATTTGTGAATTTTGAAGTTAGATCAGTGTTAAATTTTTTACTCAAAGGTAGGAATGTTATACCGAAGTTGCATCAGTGTTTAATTTTTTACTCAAAGGTAGCACTGTTATTCCGATAATTCAAATTGACAATAGTACATTATTGTCACAAAATTTCAAGGTCTTTTGACGCACCGGTAAAAAGTTTCAGCATTTCAATGTTGCAAACTTTGAGTATAAAAGTTAGTGAGCTTTCAAGTTGCGCCAGTGTTTCATTTTTTACTCAAAGGTAGCATTGTTATACCGATATCTCAAATTTTCAATAGTACTTTATTGTCACAAAATTTAAAGCTCTTATGACGCTCCAGTAAAAAGTTACAGCATTTCAATGTTGCAAACTTTGATAGTTATATTACGCACAGCATAAAAGTTAGTGAAATTTGAAGTTGCATCAGTGTTTCGTTTATTACTCAAGGGTAGCACTGTTATAGCGATATCTCAAATTGACAATAGTACATTATTGTCACAAAATTTCAAGGTCTTATGACGCTCCAGTAAAAAGTTACAGCATTTCAATGTTGCAAACTTTCGAGTTATATTACGCACAGTATTAAAGTTAGTGAATTGGTAACATTGTTACATCGATATTTCAAATTGGCAATAGAACTTTATTGTCACAGAATTTCATGGTCTTACGACGCTCCAGTAAAAAGTTACAGCATTTCAATGTTGAAAGCTTTGATAGTTATATTACGCACAGTATAAAGGTTAGTGAATTTTGAAGTTGCATCAGTGTTTCATTTTATTCAAGGAATGCACTGTTATACCGATATATCAAATTGACAATAGTACTTTATTGTCACAAAATTTCAAGGTCTTATGACGCAAACTTTGATATTTATATTCCGCATAGTATAAAAGTTAGTGCATTTTGAAGTTGCATCAGTGTTTAATTTTTTACTCAAAGGTAGCACTGTTATACCGATATTTCAAATTGACAATACTACTTTATTGTCACAAAATTTCAAGGTCTTATGACACTCCAGTAAAAGGTTACAACATTTCAATGTTGCAAACTTTGATAGTTATATTATGCACAGTATAAAAGTTAGTGAATTTTGAATTTGCATCAGTGTTTCATGTTTTACACAAAAGTAGCACTGTTATACCGATATTTCAAATTGTTAATACTACTTTATTGTCACAAAATTTAAAGGTCTCCTGACTCTCCAGTAAAAAGTTACAGCATTTCAATGTTGCAAACTTTGATAGTTATATTACGTACAGCATAAAAGTTAGTGAATTTTGAAGTTGCATCAATGTTTCGTTTAATACTCAAGGCTAAGCACTGTTATTCCGATAACTCAAATTGACAATAGTACACTATTGTCACAAAATTTCAAGGTCTTATGACGCACCGGTAAAAAGTTTCAGCATTTCAATGTTGTAAACTTTGATAGTTATATTACGCACAGTATAAAGGTTAGTGAATTTTGAAGTTGCATCAGTGTTTCATTTTATTCAAGGGTTGCACTGTTATACCGATATTTCAAATTATACATTATTTGACAATGGAACTTTATTGTCACAAAACTTTCAGGTTTTATGACGCACCAGTAAAAAATTACAGCATTTCAATGTTGCAAACTTTGATAGTTATATTACGCACAGCATAAAAGTTAGTTAAATTTGAAGTTGCATCAGTGTTTCGTTTATTACTCAAGGGTAGCACTGTTATAGCGATATCTCAAATTGACAATAGTACATTGTTGTCACAAAATTTCAAGTTCTTATGACGCTCCTGTAAAAAGTAACAGCATTTCAATGTTGCAAACTTTAATAGTTATATTACGCACAGTATAAAAGTTTGTGAAATTTGAAGTTGCATCAGTGTTTCATTTTTTACTCAAAGGTAGCACTGTTATACCGATATTTCAAATTGGCAATAGTACTTTATTGTCACAAAATTTTAAGGTCTTACGACGCTCCAGTAAAAAGTTACAGCATTTCAATTTTGCAAGCTTTGATATTGATATTACGCACAGTATAAAATATTTGTGAATTTTGAAGTTAGATCAGTGTTTCATTTTTTACTCAAAGGTAGGAATGTTATACCGAAGTTGCATCAGTGTTTAATTTTTTACTCAAAGGTAGCACTGTTATTCCGATAATTCAAATTGACAATAGTACATTATTGTCACAAAATTTCAAGGTCTTTTGACGCACCGGTAAAAAGTTTCAGCATTTCAATGTTGCAAACTTTGAGTTATATTACGCACGGTATAAAAGTTAGTGAGCTTTCAAGTTGCGCCAGTGTTTCATTTTTTACTCAAAGGTAGCTCTGTTATACCGATATCTCAAATTGATAACTGTTTTTTTATTGTTACAAAATTTAAAGCTCTTATGCCGCTCCAGTAAAAAGTTACAGCATTTAAATGTTGCAAACTTTGATAGTTATATTACGCACAGCATAAAAGTTAGTTAAATTTGAAGTTGCATCAGTGTTTCGTTTATTACTCAAGGGTAGCACTGTTATATCTCAAATTGACAATAGTACATTATTGTCACAAAATTTCAAGGTCTTATGACGCTCCAGTAAAAAGTTACAGCATTTCAATCTTGCAAACTTTCGAGTTATATTACGCACAGTATTAAAGTTAGTGAATTGGTAACATTGTTACATCGATATTTCAAATTGGCAATAGAACTTTATTGTCACAGCATTTCATGGTCTTACGACGCTCCAGTAAAAAGTTACAGCATTTCAATGTTGAAAGCTTTGATAGTTATATTACGCATAGTATAAAAGTTAGTGAATTTTGAAGTTGCATCAGTGTTTAATTTTTTACTCAAAGGTAGCACTGTTATACCGATATTTCAAATTGACAACAGTACTTTATTGTCACAAAATTTCAAGGTCTTATGACACTTCAGTAAAAGGTTACAACATTTCAATGTTGCAAACTTTGATAGTTATATTATGCACAGTATAAAAGTTAGTGAATTTTGAAGTTGCGTCAGTGTTTCATTTTTTACACAAAGGTAGTACTGTTATACCGATATTTCAAATTGACAATACTACTTTATTGTCACAAAATTTCAAGGTCTTATGACACTCCAGTAAAAGGTTACAACATTTCAATGTTGCAAACTTTGATAGTTATATTATGCACAGTATAAAAGTTAGTGAATTTTGAATTTGCATCAGTGTTTCATGTTTTACACAAAGGTAGCACTGTTATACCGATATTTCAAATTGTTAATACTACTTTATTGTCACAAAATATAAAGGTCTCCTGACTCTCCAGTAAAAAGTTACAGCATTTCAATGTTGCAAACTTTGATAGTTATATTACGTACAGCATAAAAATTAGTGAATTTTGAAGTTGCATCAATGTTTCATTTAATACTCAAGGGTAAGCACTGTTATTCCGATAACTCAAATTGACAATAGTACACTATTGTCACAAAATTTCAAGGTCTTATGACGCACCAGTAAAAAGTTACAGCATTTCAATGTTGCAAACTTTAATAATTATATTACGCACAGTCTAAAAGTTTGTGAATTTTGAAGTTGCATCAGTGTTTCATTTTTTACTCAAAGGTAGCACTGTTGTACCGATATTTCAAATTGGCAATAGCACTTTATTGTCACAAAATTTCAAGGTCTTCGGATGCTCCAGTAAAAAGTCACAGCATTTCAATGTTGCAAACTTTAATAGTTATATTACGCACGGTATAAAAGTTATTGAAATTTGAAGTTGCGCCAGTGTTTCATTTTTTACTCAAAGGTGGCACTGTTATATAGATATCTCAAATTGACAATAGTACTTTATTGTCACAAAATTTAAAGGTCTTCTGACTCTCCAGAAAAAAGTTACAGCATTTCAATGTTGCAAACTGTGATAGTTATATTACGCACGGTATAAAAAATAGTGAATTTTGAAGTTGCATCAGTGTTTTGTTTATTACTCTAGGGTAGCACTGTTATAGCGATATCTTAAATTGACAATAGTACATTATTGTCACAAAATTTCAAGTTATTATGTCGCTCCAGTATAAAGTTACAGCATTTCAATGTTGCAAACTTTAATTATTATATTACGCACAGTATAAAAGTTAGTGAATTTTGAAGTTGCATCAGTGTTTCATTTTTTACTCAAAGGTAGCACTGTTATACCGATATTTCAAATTGACAATAGTACTTTATTGTCACAAAATTTTACAGTTTTATGCCGCACCAGTAAAAAGTTACAGCAATTCAATGTTGCAAACTTTGATAGTTATATTACGCACGGTATAAAAGTTAGTGAATTTTGAAGTTGCGCCAGTGTTTCATTTTTTACTCAAAGGTAGCACTGTTATAGCGATATCTCAAATTGACAATAGTACATTATTGTCACAAAATTTCAAGTTCTTACGACGCTCCTGTAAAAAGTTACAGCATTTCAATGTTGCAAACTTTAATAGTTATATTACGCACAGTATAAAAGTTTGTGAAATTTGAAGTTGCATCAGTGTTTCATTTTTTACTCAAAGGTAGCACTGTTATACCGATATTTCAAATTGGCAATAGTACTTTATTGTCACAAAATTTTAAGGTCTTACGACGATCCAGTAAAAAGTTACAGCATTTCAATTTTGCAAGCTTTGATATTGATATTACGCACAGTATAAAATATTTGTGAATTTTGAAGTTAGATCAGTGTTAAATTTTTTACTCAAAGGTAGGAATGTTATACCGAAGTTGCATCAGTGTTTAATTTTTTACTCAAAGGTAGCACTGTTATTCCGATAATTCAAATTGACAATAGTACATTATTGTCACAAAATTTCAAGGTCTTTTGACGCACCGGTAAAAAGTTTCAGCATTTCAATGTTGCAAACTTTGAGTATAAAAGTTAGTGAGCTTTCAAGTTGCGCCAGTGTTTCATTTTTTACTCAAAGGTAGCATTGTTATACCGATATCTCAAATTTTCAATAGTACTTTATTGTTACAAAATTTAAAGCTCTTATGCCGCTCCAATAAAAAGTTACAGCATTTTAATGTTGCAAACTTTGATAGTTATTATACGCACAGTATAAAAGTTACTGAAATTTGAAGTTGCATCAGTGTTTCGTTTATTACTCAAGGGTAGCACTGTTATAGCGATATCTCAAATTGACAATAGTACATTATTGTCACAAAATTTCAAGGTCTTATGACGCTCCAGTAAAAAGTTACAGCATTTCAATGTTGCAAACTTTCGAGTTATATTACGCACAGTATTAAAGTTAGTGAATTGGTAACATTGTTACATCGATATTTCAAATTGGCAATAGAACTTTATTGTCACAGAATTTCATGGTCTTACGACGCTCCAGTAAAAAGTTACAGCATTTCAATGTTGAAAGCTTTGATAGTTATATTACGCACAGTATAAAGGTTAGTGAATTTTGAAGTTGCATCAGTGTTTCATTTTATTCAAGGAATGCACTGTTATACCGATATATCAAATTGACAATAGTACTTTATTGTCACAAAATTTCAAGGTCTTATGACGCAAACTTTGATATTTATATTCCGCATAGTATAAAAGTTAGTGCATTTTGAAGTTGCATCAGTGTTTAATTTTTTACTCAAAGGTAGCACTGTTATACCGATATTTCAAATTGACAATACTACTTTATTGTCACAAAATTTCAAGGTCTTATGACACTCCAGTAAAAGGTTACAACATTTCAATGTTGCAAACTTTGATAGTTATATTATGCACAGTATAAAAGTTAGTGAATTTTGAATTTGCATCAGTGTTTCATGTTTTACACAAAAGTAGCACTGTTATACCGATATTTCAAATTGTTAATACTACTTTATTGTCACAAAATTTAAAGGTCTCCTGACTCTCCAGTAAAAAGTTACAGCATTTCAATGTTGCAAACTTTGATAGTTATATTACGTACAGCATAAAAGTTAGTGAATTTTGAAGTTGCATCAATGTTTCGTTTAATACTCAAGGCTAAGCACTGTTATTCCGATAACTCAAATTGACAATAGTACACTATTGTCACAAAATTTCAAGGTCTTATGACGCACCGGTAAAAAGTTTCAGCATTTCAATGTTGTAAACTTTGATAGTTATATTACGCACAGTATAAAGGTTAGTGAATTTTGAAGTTGCATCAGTGTTTCATTTTATTCAAGGGTTGCACTGTTATACCGATATTTCAAATTATACATTATTTGACAATGGAACTTTATTGTCACAAAACTTTCAGGTTTTATGACGCACCAGTAAAAAATTACAGCATTTCAATGTTGCAAACTTTGATAGTTATATTACGCACAGCATAAAAGTTAGTTAAATTTGAAGTTGCATCAGTGTTTCGTTTATTACTCAAGGGTAGCACTGTTATAGCGATATCTCAAATTGACAATAGTACATTGTTGTCACAAAATTTCAAGTTCTTATGACGCTCCTGTAAAAAGTAACAGCATTTCAATGTTGCAAACTTTAATAGTTATATTACGCACAGTATAAAAGTTTGTGAAATTTGAAGTTGCATCAGTGTTTCATTTTTTACTCAAAGGTAGCACTGTTATACCGATATTTCAAATTGGCAATAGTACTTTATTGTCACAAAATTTTAAGGTCTTACGCCGCTCCAGTAAAAAGTTACAGCATTTCAATTTTGCAAGCTTTGATATTGATATTACGCACAGTATAAAATATTTGTGAATTTTGAAGTTAGATCAGTGTTTCATTTTTTACTCAAAGGTAGGAATGTTATACCGAAGTTGCATCAGTGTTTAATTTTTTACTCAAAGGTAGCACTGTTATTCCGATAATTCAAATTGACAATAGTACATTATTGTCACAAAATTTCAAGGTCTTTTGACGCACCGGTAAAAAGTTTCAGCATTTCAATGTTGCAAACTTTGAGTTATATTACGCACGGTATAAAAGTTAGTGAGCTTTCAAGTTGCGCCAGTGTTTCATTTTTTACTCAAAGGTAGCACTGTTATACCGATATCTCAAATTTTCAATAGTACTTTATTGTCACAAAATTTAAAGCTCTTATGACGCTCCAGTAAAAAGTTACAGCATTTAAATGTTGCAAACTTTGATAGTTATATTACGCACAGCATAAAAGTTAGTTAAATTTGAAGTTGCATCAGTGTTTCGTTTATTACTCAAGGGTAGCACTGTTATATCTCAAATTGACAATAGTACATTATTGTCACAAAATTTCAAGGTCTTATGACGCTCCAGTAAAAAGTTACAGCATTTCAATCTTGCAAACTTTCGAGTTATATTACGCACAGTATTAAAGTTAGTGAATTGGTAACATTGTTACATCGATATTTCAAATTGGCAATAGAACTTTATTGTCACAGCATTTCATGGTCTTACGACGCTCCAGTAAAAAGTTACAGCATTTCAATGTTGAAAGCTTTGATAGTTATATTACGCACAGTATAAAGGTTAGTGAATTTTGAAGTTGCATCAGTGTTTCATTTTATTCAAGGAATGCACTGTTATACCGATATATCAAATTGACAATAGTACTTTATTGTCACAAGATTTCAAGGTCTTATGACGCAAACTTTGATATTTATATTACGCATAGTATAAAAGTTAGTGAATTTTGAAGTTGCATCAGTGTTTAATTTTTTACTCAAAGGTAGCACTGTTATACCGATATTTCAAATTGACAACAGTACTTTATTGTCACAAAATTTCAAGGTCTTATGACACTTCAGTAAAAGGTTACAACATTTCAATGTTGCAAACTTTGATAGTTATATTATGCACAGTATAAAAGTTAGTGAATTTTGAAGTTGCGTCAGTGTTTCATTTTTTACACAAAGGTAGTACTGTTATACCGATATTTCAAATTGACAATACTACTTTATTGTCACAAAATTTCAAGGTCTTATGACACTCCAGTAAAAGGTTACAACATTTCAATGTTGCAAACTTTGATAGTTATATTATGCACAGTATAAAAGTTAGTGAATTTTGAATTTGCATCAGTGTTTCATGTTTTACACAAAGGTAGCACTGTTATACCGATATTTCAAATTGTTAATACTACTTTATTGTCACAAAATATAAAGGTCTCCTGACTCTCCAGTAAAAAGTTACAGCATTTCAATGTTGCAAACTTTGATAGTTATATTACGTACAGCATAAAAATTAGTGAATTTTGAAGTTGCATCAATGTTTCATTTAATACTCAAGGGTAAGCACTGTTATTCCGATAACTCAAATTGACAATAGTACACTATTGTCACAAAATTTCAAGGTCTTATGACGCACCAGTAAAAAGTTACAGCATTTCAATGTTGCAAACTTTAATAATTATATTACGCACAGTGTAAAAGTTAGTAAAATTTGAAGTTGCATCTGTGTTTCATTTTTTACTCAAAGGTAGCACTGTTGTACCGATATTTCAAATTGGCAATAGCACTTTATTGTCACAAAATTTCAAGGTCTTCGGATGCTCCAGTAAAAAGTCACAGCATTTCAATGTTGCAAACTTTAATAGTTATATTACGCACGGTATAAAAGTTATTGAAATTTGAAGTTGCGCCAGTGTTTCATTTTTTACTCAAAGGTGGCACTGTTATATAGATATCTCAAATTGACAATAGTACTTTATTGTCACAAAATTTAAAGGTCTTCTGACTCTCCAGAAAAAAGTTACAGCATTTCAATGTTGCAAACTTTGATAGTTATATTACGCACGGTATAAAAGTTAGTGAATTTTGAAGTTGCATCCGTGTTTCGTTTATTACTCAAGGGTAGCACTGTTATAGCGATATCTCAAATTGACAATAGTACATTATTGTCACAAAATTTCAAGTTATTATGTCGCTCCATTAAAAAGTTACAGCATTTCAATATTGGAAACTTTAATAATTACATTACGCACAGTATAAAAGTTAGTGAATTTTGAAGTTGCATCAGTGTTTCATTTTTTACTCAAAGGTAGCACTATTATACCGATATTTCAAATTGGCAATAGTACTTTATTGTCAGAAAATTTCAAGGTCTTACGACGCTCCAGTAAAAAGTTACAGCATTTAAATTTTGCAAGCTTTGATATTGATATTACGCACAGTAAAAAATATTTGTGAATTTCGAAGTTGCACTCAAAGGTAGGAATGTTATACCGAAGTTGCATCAGTGTTTAATTTTTTACTCAAAGGTAGAACTGTTATACCGATAATTCAAATTGAGAATAGTACATTATTGTCACAAAATTTCAAGGTCTGATGACGCTCCAGTAAAAAGTTACAGCATTTCAATGTTGCAAACTTTGAGTTATATTACGCACGGTATAAAAGTTAGTGAGCTTTGAAGTTGCGCCAGTGTTTCATTTTTTACTCAAAGGTAGCACTGTTATACAGATATTTAAAATTTTCAATAGTACTTTATTGTCACAAAATTTACAGGTCTTCTGACTCTCCAGTAAAAAGTTAAAGCATTTCAATGTTGCAAACTTTGATAGTTATATTACGCACAGCATAAAAGTTAGTGAAATTTGAAGTTGCATCAGTGTTTCGTTTATTACTCAAGGGTAGCACTGTTATAGCGATATCTCAAATTTACAATAGCACTTTATTGTCACAAAATTTCAAGGTCTTCCGATGCTCCAGTAAAAAGTCACAGCATTTCAATGTTGCAAACTTTAATAGTTATATTACGCACAGTATAAAAGTTTGTAAAATTTGAAGTTTCATCAGTGTTTCATTTTTTACTCAAAGGTAGCACTGTTATACCGATATTTCAAATTGGCAATAGTACTTTATTGTCACAAAATTTCAAGGTCTTACGATGCTCCAGCAAAAAGTTACAGCATTTCAATTTTGCAAGCTTTGATATTGATATTACGCACAGCATAAAATATTTGTGAATTTTCAAGTTGCAGCAGTGTTTCATTTTTTACTCAAAGGTAGGAATGTTATACCGAAGTTGCATCAGTGTTTAATTTTTTACTCAAAGGTAGAACTGTTATACCGATAATTCAAATTGACAATAGTACTTTATTGTCACAAAATTTACAGGTCTTATGACGCACCGGTAAAAAGTTTCAGCATTTCAATGTTGCAAACTTTGATAGTTATATTACGTCCAGCATAAAAGTTAGTGAAATTTGAAGTTGCATCAGTGTTTCGTTTATTACTCAAGGGTAGCACTGTTATAGCGATATCTCACATTGACAATAGTACATTATTGTCACAAAATTTTCAGGTTTTATGACGCACCAGTAAAAAATTACAGCATTTCAATGTGTTGGGATTTTAGTTATGTTCGAAGTTCAACTTTTTATTCAGAACTAAATTATACAGAATGTTACAAAAGTAAGAAGTAAGAAGTAAGAAGAGAAAAGAAAATTGTGATCATTTACTTTAAGACGGATGTTGCCAGATTATTATATTTAGCTTATATTACAAGCAAACAATTTCAACACTTCTTCTTAAGCTACATATTATATGATTACAAGTATGTTTACGTTAAACCAAGAACTTTAACAAATCCATTATGCTTTTGTTTACATAAACATTTGGTAAAAACATCGGCAACATTATTATCCGTTCATACATATTTTAATTCAATTTCATTTGTTTCAACTTTTTCTCTTATAAAATGGTACTTAATATCTATGTGTTTAGTGCGTTTGTGATGAACTGGGTTTCGAGCTATACTTTGTGCACTTATATTATCCTCATAGATTGTCATTGGTTCAGAGCTCGACCAACCTATTTCGGCAAGTAGTCTGTGTAAATAAATGGCTTCTTTGGCAGCTGCCGTTAAGGCAACGTATTCGGCTTCTGTGCTGCTTAATGCGACGATGCTTTGCTTCGATGATGCCCATGAAAAGGCACTGCTTCCCAAAATAAATGTGTAGCCAGAGTAGGATTTTCTATCTACCTGGTCATTAGCCCAATCTGCATCTGCAAACCCGTTCACTGGCTCGTTTGATTTGCGGTATACGATACTTAGATTTATGGTTCCGGAGAGGTATCGTAAAACGTGCTTAGCAGCAGCCTCGTGCTCGGCATGTGGGTCGGTATTTCGCTGTGACAATTTGCTTATAGCGTGCATAATGTCAGGGGGCTCAAAACTGCTAAGTACATAAGCGAACCAATTAGCGATTGGTATTGTGGCACACTTACCTTAACACATTTATTGTTACTACAGCCCACTTGAAAGCCTGGGTCAAGTGGTGTCGAGACCGGACGACAGTGTTGCATACTATAGCTGTCAAGAAGTCTCCTGATGTATTTCTTTTGGCTCAAGTAAACGGCGCCTTGTTTACCTACTCGATGAATTTCCATGCCGAGAAAAAAATTTAATTGACCGCCATCTTGCATCTCAAACTTAATTTCGCTGATTTCATCTTCGGTTGGGCTGATGATTATTAAATCGTCAACGTAGACTGCAATGTAACTGAATTGTTGTTGATGTTGTTTGACGTACAAACAGGCTTCATTTTTGCATCTCTTGAAACCCATACTCTGGATAACTTCATCTAATGTGTTGTTCCATGCACGACCAGATTGTTTTAACCCGTAGATTGCCTTTTGAAGCTTCAGTACTTTCTTTGGATGCTGCTCATCAACAAAATTTTCTGGTTGTTTCATATATACGTCCTCTTCTAGCTTGCTGTTCAAATATGCATTTGATATGTCCACCTGGTGCATATGTAAATATTTTTCTGCAGCTATTGCGAACAACATTCGGATGGTCTCATAGCGTATAACTGGTGAAAATGTTTCCCAGTAGTTGATGCCGAATTGTTGCCCACAGCCTTTAGTAACTAGTCGTGATTTGAATTTTTCTATTACGCCTTCTTTGTTTCTTTTGATGCGAAACACCCACTTTGAACCAATGGCCTTTTTTTCTGATGGCAAATTGACTAATGACCATGTATTATTTGCCAGTAGTGCGTCGTATTCCTTTTGCATTGATATTTGCCAAGCATTGCCATGTTCACCTTTTAATGCATCTGCTACTGATTGTGGGGCTTCGATGTCTTCCAGGCTGTTTAGATTATTTAGGATATGTCGCTGCTTTGCAGCCTGTATTCGTATGGATTTTGGTCTACCAGGTTGAACTTGCTTTGACTTTGGTGTCGGTGGTTTGCTTTGCCCAATTTCAATTCCTTCTGATTTTTCAACTTCTTCTGACTTTTCAGTATCTTTTGTCATTTCAGCTTCTTCTGACTTTGGTGTTTGTGGCCTGCTTTGCCCATCTGAATCCATGGCTTGGACAAACTCTTCCTCCTCCTCACTTGAGTCAGTACTGTTGTGTTTTATAGGGTCAGCTTCAGCTGGCACTGATGTTGGTGGATCTTGTTCTGGAACCTTAACGTTTGACTCGAAGCGAATGATGTTTGTCATAAAGTCATCGTTTCTGTCTGAAATTTTGCATTTTTTAGTTACCTTTGCGTCGAAATCACCTTCCACGAATTTTACGTCTCGCCGCTCAATAATTTCCCGTTTATGTCGATCATACAGGCGGTAGGCCTTGGCTGTAGAAGAGTAGCCGACAAATATATACTCCTTTCCGTTCGCTTGGAATTTGCTTTTTCTTGTCTTATCGTAAAAAACTCGTAAATGTTTGACTGATGGTTTACGGTTCTTCCAAACTTCAAAAGGCGTTTGCCCATTTAAAGCTTTTGTTGGGCATCTACTGCGTAGATAAACTGCAGTATTAACCGCCTCGGCCCACAAGAACTCTTCCAGCTGTGCATGAATTAAAAGCGACTTAGCCATTTCGACAATAGTACGATTTGCACGCTCGGCTACACCATTTTGCTGAGGTGTGTAAGGAACAGTCAGCTGTCTCTTTATGCCGCACTTGTTTAAATGATTTATGAAGTCGTTGTTGATATATTCTTTGCCATTGTCACTTCGCAACGTCTTTATATTTTTGCTCGTTTGGCACTCAACGTACGATTTAAACAAGTTGAACTTTTCGAACACCTCACTTTTGGCGCGCATAAAGTAAACATAGATTTTACGTGAAAAATCGTCAATGAATGTCACAAAATATCGATTGCCGGCGGGCCTTTTTACGTTCATCGGTCCGCAAACATCTGTATGTATTAATTCAAGCACACTTTCTGTAACACGGTTAGCCTTCTGCGGGAACGGTAAAGGACATACCGTTTGAGCTGCTTTGTTTACTGACAAAAAATGCATGTGTAATGTCGGAACATATAAAACTTCACGCATTTCAATGTTTGAGTATTCCGTTTTAAAATAAAATGTTCCAATTCCAGGTGATTCCACAAATTTATCGGCCGCCAGCATAATTGTTGCTTTGTTCTCAGCAAACGATATAAACATACTTCTGTCACAACACATATGTGAAGTTGCGCCGCTGTCTAGACACCATGTACTTTTTCGCTGCTCGGCGACACTGCAATGCATCAAACAGTTTGTTTGTTCTCCTCCTGTGTTTCGTTTGGTGTTATTTTTCTTGCTTGTACACTCTGACACACGATGCCCTGGCTTCCCAGACATTAAGCATTTGCCAACAAAACGACGGTTATCGTTACTTCTTTTGTTACCATCGTCACGACGTCTGCTGCTTTGCTGTACTTTTGTGTGTGCGTAAACTGCTTGGACCGAACATTCGCGTTCGTCTCTTTCTTGTTTGCGCGCTCCTTCTTCTAGAAGTTTCAGTTTTACCGCTTCAAAAAGCGGTAACTGATCCCGTGTCTCAATAGCAACAACAAAATTTTCAAATGAGTTTGGCAAACTGGAGAAAAGCATTATTGTTTTTAACTCATCAATAATTTTGATGTCCAGTTCTGCCAACTTTTCTATTATTTCTGTAAAGGAATTTACATATTGAGCCACATTTTCGCCTTGTTTCATATTGAGACGCAAAAGTTTTTGGTAAAGCTGTACTTTACGAACTGGTCCGACTGACACATGCACATCGCGTAACTTTTTCCATGCCTCTAATAAAGTTTCGCACAACTTTATGTGCTGAAGCTGTGACGGCTTTACGTTTAATATTATGCATGCCAATGCCTTTTGATCTGTTGAAGACCATTTTTCTGTTTCTTCACTTGTGGATTTTTCAACAAGTACATATTTACCACACATGACATTCCATAATTCCGATGTTATAAGTACGCTACGCATAGACATACACCACACATCATAATTGTCTTCACCAAGTTTTTCTATTTGGTGTGACACGCTCATTATTTCTTTTGTTCTGAATTCACTGAGGATTTATTCACTTTAACAATGTCTTTACTTTTTCCGAACCACTTTTCTGTATTTAAGTAACCGAAACGCGTTTTGGGCCCATAACCTTTGTTGGGATTTTAGTTATGTTCGAAGTTAAAGGTTTTATTCGGAACTAAATTATACAGAATGTTACAAAAGTAAGAAGTAAGAAGTAAGAAGAGAAAAGAAAAATGTGATCATTTACTTTAAGACGGATGTTGCCAGATTATTATATTTAGCTTTTATTACAAGCAAACAATTTCAACACAATGTTGCAAACTTTGATAGTTATATTACGCACGGTATAAAAGTTATTGAATTTTGAAGTTGCGCCAGTGTTTCATTTTTTACTCAAAGGTAGCATTGTTATACCGAAGTTGCATCATTGTTTAATTTTTTACTCAAAGGTAGCACTGTTTTACCGATATTTCAAATTGACTATAGTACTTTATTGTCACAAAATTTCCAGGTCTTATGACGCTCCAGTAAAAAGTTACAGCATTTCAATGTTGCAAATTTTGATAGTTATATTACGCATAGTATAAAAGTTAGTGAATTTTGAAGTTGCATCAGTGTTTCATTTTTTACACAAAGGTAGCACTGTTTTACCGATATTTCAAATTGACAATAGTACTTTATTGTCACAAAATTTTACGGTTTTATGCCGCACCAGTAAAAAGTTACAGCATATCAATGTTGCAAACTTTGATAGTTATATTACGCACGGTATAAAAGTTAGTGAATTTTGAAGTTGCGCCAGTGTTTCATTTTTTACTCAAAGGTAGCACTGTTATACGGATATCTCAAATTGACAATAGTACTTTATTGTCACAAAATTTACAGGTCTTCTGACTCTCCAGTAAAATGTTACAGCATTTCAATGTTGCAAACTTTGAGTTATATTACGCACAGTATAAAAGTAAGTGAATTTTGAAGTTGCATCAATGTTTCGTTTAATACTCAAGGGTAAGCACTGTTATTCCGATAACTCAAATTGACAATAGTACACTATTGTCACAAAATTTCAAGGTCTTATGACGCACCGGTAAAAATTTTCAGCATTTCAATGTTGCAAACTTTGATAGTTATATTACGCACAGCATAAAAGTTAGTGAATTTTGAAGTTGCATCAATGTTTCGTTTAATACTCAAGGGTAAGCACTTTTATTCCGATAACTCAAATTGACAATAGTACACTATTGTCACAAAATTTCAAGGTCTTATGACGCACCGGTAAAAAGTTTCAGCATTTCAATGTTGCAAACTTTGATAGTTATATTACGCACAATATAAAGGTTAGTGAATTTTGAAGTTGCATCAGTGTTTCATTTTATTCAAGGGATGCACTGTTATAACGATATTTCAAATTGACAATACTACTTTATTGTCACAAAATTTAAAGGTCTTCTGACTCTCCAGTTAAAAGTTACAGCATTTCAATGTTGCAAACTTTGATAGTTATATTACGCACTGTATAAAGGTTAGTGAATTTTGAAGTTGCATCAGTGTTTCATTTTATTCAAGGGTTGCACTGTTATACCGATATTTCAAATTATACATTTTTTGACAATAGTACTTTATTGTCACAAAATTTTCATGTTTTATGATGCACCAGTAAAAAGTTACAGCATTTCGATGTTGCAAACTTTGATAGTTATATTACGCATGGTATAAAAGTTAGTGAATTTTGAAGTTGCGCCAGTGTTTCATTTTTTACTCAAAGGTAGTACTGTTATATAGATATCTCAAATTGACAATAGTACTTCATTGTCACAAAATTTAAAGGTATTCTGCCTCTCCAGTAAAAACTTACAGCATTTCAATGTTGCAAACTTTGATAGTTATATTACACACGGTATAAAAGTTAGTGAATTTTGAAGTTGCGCCAGTGTTTCATTTTTTACTCAAAGGTAGCACTGTTATACCGATATCACAAATTGACAATAGTACTTTATTGTCACAAAATTTAAAGGTCTTCTGACTCTCCAGAAAAAGATACAGCATTTCAATGTTGCAAACTTTGATGGTTATATTACGCACAGCACAAAAGTAAAATTTGAAGTTGCATCAGTGTGTCGTTTATTACTCAAGGGTAGCACTGTTATAGCGATATCTCAAATTGACAATAGTACATTATTGTCACAAAATTTCAAGGTCTTATGACGCTCCAGTAAA
Organism: Clusia tigrina; assembly: GCA_920105625.2. Taxonomy (NCBI): domain Eukaryota; kingdom Metazoa; phylum Arthropoda; class Insecta; order Diptera; family Clusiidae; genus Clusia; species Clusia tigrina. Next base: position 201,798,936 of record OV050030.1, on the reverse strand, counting down.
AAGTTACAGCATTTCAATGTTGCAAACTTTGAGTTATATTACGCACAGTATAAAAGTTAGTGAATTTTGAAGTTGCATCAGTGTTTCATTTTTTTCTCAATGGTAGCATTGTTACACCGATATTTCAAATTGGCAATAGAACTTTATTGTCACCGAATTTCATGGTCTTACGACGCTCCAGTAAAAAGTTACAGCATTTCAATGTGGAAAGCTTTGATAGTTATATTACGCACAGTATAAAGGTTAGTGAATTTTGAAGTTGCATCAGTGTTTCATTTTATTCAAGGAATGCACTGTTATACCGATATATCAAATTGACAATAGTACTTTATTGTCACAAAATTTCAAGGTCTTATGACGCAAACTTTGATATTTATATTACGCATAGTATAAAAGTTAGTGAATTTTGAAGTTGCATCAGTGTTTAATTTTTTACTCAAAGGTAGCACTATTATACCGATATTTCAAATTGACAATAGTACACTATTGTCACAAAATTTCAAGGTCTTATGACACTCCAGTAAAAGGTAATAACATTTCAATATTGCAAACTTTGTTAATTATATTATGCACAGTATAAAAGTTAGTGAATTTTGAAGTTGCATCAGTGTTTCATTTTTTACACAAAGGTAGCAATGTTATACCGATATTTCAAATTGACAATACTGCTTTATTGTCACAAAATTTATAGGTCTTCTGACTCTCCAGTAAAAAGTTACAGCATTGCAATGTTGCAAACTTTGATAGTTATATTACGCACAGCATAAAAGTTAGTGAATTTTGAAGTTGCGTCAATGTTTCGTTTAATACTCAAGGGTAAGCACTGTTATTCCGATAACTCTAATTGACAATCGTACACTATTGTCACAAAATTTCAAGGTCTTATGACGCACCGGTAAAAAGTTTCAGCATTTCAATGTTGCAAACTTTGATTGTTATATTACGCACAGTATAAAGGTTAGTGAATTTTGAAGTTGCATCAGTGTTTCATTTTATTCAAGGGTTGCACTATTATACCGATATTTCAAATTATACATTATTTGACAATAGTACTTTATTGTCACAAAATTTTAAGGTCTTCTGACCCTCTAGTAAAAAGTTACGGCATTTCAATCTTGCAAACTTTGATAGTTATATTACGCACGGTATAAAAGTTAGTGAATTTTGAAGTTGCGCCAGTGTTTCATTTTTTACTCAAAGTTAGCACTGTCATATAGATATCTCAAATTGATTATAGTACTTTATTGTCACAAAATTTCAAAGTCTTATGACACTCCAGTAAAAGGTTACAACATTTCAATGTTGCAAACTTTGATAGTTATATTATGCACAGTATAAAAGTTAGTGAATTTTGAAGTTGCATCAGTGTTTCATTTTTTACACAAAGGTAGCACTGTTATACCGATATTTCAAATTCACAATACTACTTTATTGTCACAAAATTTCAAGGTCTTATGACACTAAAGTAAAAGGTTACAGCATTTGAATGTTGCAAACTTTGATAGTTATATTATGCACAGCATAAAAGTTAGTGAATTTTGAAGTTGCATCAATGTTTCGTTTAATACTCAAGGGTAAGCACTGTTATTCCGATAACTCAAATTGACAATAGTACACTATTGTCACAAAATTTCAAGGTCTTATGACGCACCGGTAAAAAGTTTCAGCATTTCAATGTTGCAAACTTTGATAGTTATATTACGCACAGCATAAAAGTTAGTGAATTTTGAAGTTGCATCAATGTTTCGTTTAATACTCAAGGGTAAGCACTGTTATTCCGATAACTCAAATTGACAATAGTACACTATTGTCACAAAATTTCAAGGTCTTATGACGCACCGGTAAAAATTTTCAGCATTTCAATGTTGCAAACTTTGATAGTTATATTACGCACAGCATAAAAGTTAGTGAATTTTGAAGTTGCATCAATGTTTCGTTTAATACTCAAGGGTAAGCACTTGTATTCCGATAACTCAAATTGACAATAGTACACTATTGTCACAAAATTTCAAGGTCTTATGACGCACCGGTAAAAAGTTTCAGCATTTCAATGTTGCAAACTTTGATAGTTATATTACGCACAATATAAAGGTTAGTGAATTTTGAAGTTGCATCAGTGTTTCATTTTATTCAAGGGATGCACTGTTATAACGATATTTCAAATTGACAATACTACTTTATTGTCACAAAATTTAAAGGTCTTCTGACTCTCCAGTAAAAAGTTACAGCATTTCAATGTTGCAAACTTTGATAGTTATATTACGCACTGTATAAAGGTTAGTGAATTTTGAAGTTGCATCAGTGTTTCATTTTATTCAAGGGTTGCACTGTTATACCGATATTTCATATTATACATTTTTTGACAATAGTACTTTATTGTCACAAAATTTTCATGTTTTATGATGCACCAGTAAAAAGTTACAGCATTTCAATGTTGCAAACTTTGATAGTTATATTACGCATGGTATAAAAGTTAGTGAATTTTGAATTTGCGCCAGTGTTTCATTTTTTACTCAAAGGTAGTACTATTATATAGATATCTCAAATTGACAATAGTACTTCATTGTCACAAAATTTAAAGGTCTTCTGCCTCTCCAGTAAAAACTTACAGCATTTCAATGTTGCAAACTTTGATAGTTATATTACACACGGTATAAAAGTTAGTGAATTTTGAAGTTGCGCCAGTGTTTCATTTTTTACTCAAAGGTAGCACTGTTATACCGATATCACAAATTGACAATAGTACTTTATTATCACAAAATTTAAAGGTCTTCTGACTCTCCAGAAAAAGATACAGCATTTCAATGTTGCAAACTTTGATGGTTATATTACGCACAGCATAAAAGTTAGTAAAATTTGAAGTTGCATCAGTGTTTCGTTTATTACTCAAGGGTAGCACTGTTATAGCGATATCTCAAATTGACAATAGTACATTATTGTCACAAAATTTCAAGTTCTTATGACGCTCCAGTAAAAAGTTACAGCATTTCAATGTTGCAAACTTTGAGTTATATTACGCACAGTATAAAAGTTAGTGAATTTTGAAGTTGCATCAGTGCTTCATTTTTTTCTCAATGGTAGCATTGTTACACCGATATTTCAAATTGGCAATAGAACTTTATTGTCACAGAATTTCATGGTCTTACGACGCTCCAGTAAAAAGTTACAGCATTTCAATGTTGAAAGCTTTGATAGTTATATTACGCACAGTATAAAGGTTAGTGAATTTTGAAGTTGCATCAGTGTTTCATTTTATTCAAGGAATGCACTGTTATACCGATATATCAAATTGACAATAGTACTTTATTGTCACAAAATTTCAAGGTCTTATGACACTCCAGTAAAAGGTAATAACATTTCAATATTGCAAACTTTGATAATTATATTATGCACAGTATAAAAGTTAGTGAATTTTGAAGTTGCATCAGTGTTTCATTTTTTACACAAAGGTAGCAATGTTATACCGATATTTCAAATTGACAATACTGCTTTATTGTCACAAAATTTATAGGTCTTCTGACTCTCGAGTAAAAAGTTACAGCATTGCAATGTTGCAAACTTTGATAGTTATATTACGCACAGCATAAAAGTTAGTGAATTTTGAAGTTGCGTCAATGTTTCGTTTAATACTCAAGGGTAAGCACTGTTATTCCGATAACTCAAATTGACAATCGTACACTATTGTCACAAAATTTCAAGGTCTTATGACGCACCGGTAAAAAGTTTCAGCATTTCAATGTTGCAAACTTTGATTGTTATATTACGCACAGTATAAAGGTTAGTGAATTTTGAAGTTGCATCAGTGTTTCATTTTATTCAAGGGTTGCACTATTATACCGATATTTCAAATTATACATTATTTGACAATAGTACTTTATTGTCACAAAATTTCAAGGTCTTATGACGCAAACTTTGATATTTATATTACGCATAGTATAAAAGTTAGTGAATTTTGAAGTTGCATCAGTGTTTAATTTTTTACTCAAAGGTAGCACTATTATACCGATATTTCAAATTGACAATAGTACTTTATTGTCACAAAATTTCAAGGTCTTATGACACTCCAGTAAAAGGTAATAACATTTCAATATTGCAAACTTTGATAATTATATTATGCACAGTATAAAAGTTAGTGAATTTTGAAGTTGCATCAGTGTTTCATTTTTTACACAAAGGTAGCAATGTTATACCGATATTTCAAATTGACAATACTGCTTTATTGTCACAAAATTTATAGGTCTTCTGACTCTCGAGTAAAAAGTTACAGCATTGCAATGTTGCAAACTTTGATAGTTATATTACGCACAGCATAAAAGTTAGTGAATTTTGAAGTTGCGTCAATGTTTCGTTTAATACTCAAGGGTAAGCACTGTTATTCCGATAACTCAAATTGACAATCGTACACTATTGTCACAAAATTTCAAGGTCTTATGACGCACCGGTAAAAAGTTTCAGCATTTCAATGTTGCAAACTTTGATTGTTATATTACGCACAGTATAAAGGTTAGTGAATTTTGAAGTTGCATCAGTGTTTCATTTTATTCAAGGGTTGCACTATTATACCGATATTTCAAATTATACATTATTTGACAATAGTACTTTATTGTCACAAAATTTTAAGGTCTTCTGACCCTCTAGTAAAAAGTTACGGCATTTCAATGTTGCAAACTTTGATAGTTATATTACGCACGGTATAAAAGTTAGTGAATTTTGAAGTTGCGCCAGTGTTTCATTTTTTACTCAAAGTTAGCACTGTCATATAGATATCTCAAATTGATTATAGTTCTTTATTGTCACAAAATTTCAAAGTCTTATGACACTCCAGTAAAAGGTTACAACATTTCAATGTTGCAAACTTTGATAGTTATATTATGCACAGTATAAAAGTTAGTGAATTTTGAAGTTGCATCAGTGTTTCATTTTTTACACAAAGGTAGCACTGTTATACCGATATTTCAAATTCACAATACTACTTTATTGTCACAAAATTTCAAGGTCTTATGACACTAAAGTAAAAGGTTACAGCATTTGAATGTTGCAAACTTTGATAGTTATATTATGCACAGCATAAAAGTTAGTGAATTTTGAAGTTGCATCAATGTTTCGTTTAATACTCAAGGGTAAGCACTGTTATTCCGATAACTCAAATTGACAATAGTACACTATTGGCACAAAATTTCAAGGTCTTATGACGCACCGGTAAAAAGTTTCAGCATTTCAATGTTGCAAACGTTGATAGTTATATTACGCACAGTATAAAGGTTAGTGAATTTTGAAGTTGCATCAGTGTTTCATTTTATTCAAGGGTTGCACTGTTATACCGATATTTCAAATTATACATTATTTTACAATAGTACTTTATTGTCACAAAATTTTCAGGTTTTATGATGCACCAGTAAAAAGTTACAGCATTTCAATGTTGCAAACTTTGATAGTTATATTATATATATAAACACACGGTATAAAAGTTAGTGAATTTTGAAGTTGCGCCAGTGTTTCATTTTTTACCCAAAGGTGGCACTGTTATATAGATATCCCAAATTGACAATAGTACTTTATTGTCACAAAATTTTAAGGTCTTCTGACTCTCCAGTAAAAAGTTACGGCATTTCAATGTTGCAAACTTTGATAGTTATATTACGCACGGTATAAAAGTTAGTGAATTTTGAAGTTGCGCCAGTGTTTCATTTTTTACTCAAAGGTAGCACTGTTATACCAATATTTCAAATTGACGATAGTACTGTATTGTCACAAAATTTCAAGGTCTTATGACGCTCCAGTAAATAGTTACACCATTTCAATGTTGCAAACTTTGAGTTATATTACGCACAGTATAAAAGTTAGTGAATTTTGAAGTTGCATCAGTGTTTCATTTTTTACTCAATGGTAGCATTGTTACACCGATATTTCAAATTGGCAATAGTAATTTATTGACACAAAATTTCAAGTTCTTACGACGCTCCAGTAAAAATTTACAGCATTTCAATGTTGATAGCTTTGATAGTTATATAACGCACAGTATAGAGGTTAGTGAATTTTGAAGTTGCAACAGTGTTTCATTTTATTCAAGGAATGCACTGTTATACCGATATATCAAATTGACAATAGTACTTTATTGTCACAAAATTTCAAGGTCTTATGACGCAAACTTTGATATTTATATTACGCATAGTATAAAAGTTAGTGAATTTTGAAGTTGCATCAGTGTTTAATTTTTTACTCAAAGGTAGCACTGTTATACCGATATTTCAAATTGACAATAGAACTTTATTGTCACAAAATTTCAAGGTCTTATGACACTCCAGTAAAAGGTTACAACATTTCAATGTTGCAAACTTTGATAGTTATATTATGCACAGTATAAAAGTTAGTGAATTTTGAAGTTGCATCAGTGTTTCATTTTTTACACAAAGGTAGCACTGTTATACCGATATTTTAAATTGACAATACTACTTTATTGTCACAAAATTTATAGGTCTTCTGACTCTCCTGTAAAAAGTTACAGCATTTCAATGTTGCAAAGTTTGATACTTATATTACGCACAGCATAAAAGTTAGTGAATTTTGAAGTTGCATCAATGTTTCGTTTAATAATCAAGGGTAAGCACTGTTATTCCGATAACTCAAATTGACCATAATACACTATTGTCACAAAATTTCAAGGTCTTATGACGCACCGGTAAAAAGTTTCAGCATTTCAATGTTGCAAACTTTGATAGTTATATTACGCACAGTATAAAGGTTAGTGAATTTTGAAGTTGCGCCAGTGTTTCATTTTTTACTCAAAGGTAGCACTGTCATACCGATATTTCAGATTGACAATAGTACTTTATTGTCACAAAATTTCAAGGTCTTATGACACTCCAGTAAAAGGTTACAACATTTCAATGTTGCAAACTTTGATAGTTATATTATGCACAGTATAAAATTTGTGAATTTTGAAGTTGCATCAGTGTTTCATTTTTTACACAAAAGTAGCACTGTTATACCGATATTTCAAATTGACAATACTACTTTATTGTCACAAAATTTAAAGGTCTTATGACACTCCAGTAAAAGGTTACAACATTTCAATGTTGCAAACTTTGATAGTTATATTATGCACAGTATAAAATTTGTGAATTTTGAAGTTGCATCAGTGTTTCATTTTTAGTCAAAGGTGGCACTGTTATATAGATATCTCAAATTGACAATAGTACTTTATTGTCCCAAAATTTTAAGGTCTTCTGACTCTCCAGTAAAAAGTGACGGCATTTCAATGTTGCAAACTTTGATAGTTATATTTCGCACGGTATAAAAGTTAGTGAATTTTGAAGTTGCGCCAGTGTTTCATTTTTTACTCAAAGGTAGCACTGTCATACCGATATTTCAAATTGACAATAGTACTTTATTGTCACAAAATTTCAAGGTCTTATGACACTCCAGTAAAAGGTTACAACATTTCAATGTTGCAAACTTTGATAGTTATATTATGCACAGTATAAAATTTGTGAATTTTGAAGTTGCATCAGTGTTTCATTTTTTACACAAAAGTAGCACTGTTATACCGATATTTCAAATTGACAATACTGCTTTATTGTCACAAAATTTAAAGGTTTTCTGACTCTCCAGTAAAAAGTTACAGCATTGCAATGTTGCAAAATTTGATAGTTATATTATGCACAGCATAAAAGTTAGTGAATTTTGAAGTTGCATCAATGTTTCGTTTAATACTCAAGGGTAAGAACTGTTATTCCGATAACTCAAATTGACAATAGTACACTATTGTCACAAAATTTCAAGGTCTTATGACGCACCGGTAAAAAGTTTCAGCATTTCAATGTTGCAAACTTTGATAGTTATATTACGCACAGTATAAAGGTTAGTGAATTTTGAAGTTGCATCAGTGTTTCATTTTATTCAAGGGTTGCACTGTTATACCGATATTTCAAATTATACATTATTTGACAATAGTACTTTATTGTCACAAAATTTTCAGGTTTTATGATGCACTAGTAAAAAGTTACAGCATTTTAATGTTGCAAACTTTGATAGTTATATTACGCACGGTATAAAGTTAGTGAATTTTGAAGTTGCGCCAGTGTTTCATTTTTAGTCAAAGGTGGCACTGTTATATATATATCTCAAATTGACAATAGTACTTTATTGTCACAAAATTTCAAGGTCTTTTGACGCTCCAGTAAAAAGTTACAGCATTTCTATGTTGCTAACTTTAAGTTATATTACGCACAGTATAAAAGTTAGTGAATTTTGAAGTTGCATCAGTGTTTCATTTTTTAATCAATGGTAGCATTGTTACACCGATATTTCAAATTGGCAATAGTAATTTATTGTCACAAAATTTCAAGGTCTTACGACGCTCCAGTAAAAAGTTACAGCATTTCAATGTTGAAAGCTTTGATAGTTATATAACGCACAGTATAAAGGTTAGTGAATTTTGAAGTTGCAACAGTGTTTCATTTTATTCAAGGAATGCACTGTTAGACCGATATATCAAATTGACAATAGTACTTTATTGTCACAAAATTTCAAGATCTTATGACGCAAACTTTGATATTTATATTACGGATAGTATAAAAGTTAGTGAATTTTGAAGTTGCATCAGTGTTTAATTTTTTTCTCAAAGGTAGCACTGTTATACCGATATTTCAAATTGACAATAGTACTTTATTGTCACAAAATTTCAAGGTCTTATGACACTCCAGTAAAAGGTTACAACATTTCAATGTTGCAAACTTTGATAGTTATATTATGCACAGTATAAAAGTTAGTGAATTTTGAAGTTGCATCAGTGTTTCATTTTTTACACAAAGGGTGCACTGTTATACCGATATTTTAAATTGACAATACTACTTTATTGTCACAAAATTTATAGGTCTTCTGACTCTCCAGTAAAAAGTTACAGCATTTCAATGTTGCAAACTTTGATACTTATATTACGCACAGCATAAAAGTTAGTGAATTTTGAAGTTGCATCAATGTTTCGTTTAATAATCAAGGGTAAGCACTGTTATTCCGATAACTCAAATTGACAATAGTACACTATTGTCACAAAATTTCAAGGTCTTATGACGCACCGGTAAAAAGTTTCAGCATTTCAATGTTGCAAACTTTGATAATTATATTACGCACAGTATAAAGGTTAGTGAATTTTGAAGTTGCATCAGTGTTTCATTTTATTCAAGGGTTGCACTGTTATACCGATATTTCAAATTATACATTATTTGACAATAGTACTTTATTGTCACAAAATTTTCAGGTTTTATGATGCACTAGTAAAAAGTTACAGCATTTTAATGTTGCAAACTTTGATAGTTATATTACGCACGGTATAAAAGTTAGTGAATTTTGAATTTGCGCCAGTGTTTCATTTTTTACTCAAAGGTGGCACTGTTATATAGATATCTCAAATTGACAATAGTACTTTATTGTCCCAAAATTTTAAGGTCTTCTGACTCTCCAGTAAAAAGTGACGGCATTTCAATGTTGCAAACTTTGATAGTTATATTACGCACGGTATAAAAGTTAGTGAATTTTGAAGTTGCGCCAGTGTTTCATTTTTTACTCAAAGGTAGTACTGTTATATAGATATCTCAAATTGACAATAGTACTTCATTGTCACAAAATTTAAAGGTCTTCTGCCTCTCCAGTAAAAACTTACAGCATTTCAATGTTGCAAACTTTGATAGTTATATTACACACGGTATAAAAGTTAGTGAATTTTGAAGTTGCGCCAGTGTTTCATTTTTTACTCAAAGGTAGCACTGTTATACCGATATCACAAATTGACAATAGTACTTTATTATCACAAAATTTAAAGGTCTTCTGACTCTCCAGAAAAAGATACAGCATTTCAATGTTGCAAACTTTGATGGTTATATTACGCACAGCATAAAAGTTAGTAAAATTTGAAGTTGCATCAGTGTTTCGTTTATTACTCAAGGGTAGCACTGTTATAGCGATATCTCAAATTGACAATAGTACATTATTGTCACAAAATTTCAAGGTCTTATGACGCTCCAGTAAAAAGTTACAGCATTTCAATGTTGCAAACTTTGAGTTATATTACGCACAGTATAAAAGTTAGTGAATTTTGAAGTTGCATCAGTGCTTCATTTTTTTCTCAATGGTAGCATTGTTACACCGATATTTCAAATTGGCAATAGAACTTTATTGTCACAGAATTTCATGGTCTTACGACGCTCCAGTAAAAAGTTACAGCATTTCAATGTTGAAAGCTTTGATAGTTATATTACGCACAGTATAAAGGTTAGTGAATTTTGAAGTTGCATCAGTGTTTCATTTTATTCAAGGAATGCACTGTTATACCGATATATCAAATTGACAATAGTACTTTATTGTCACAAAATTTCAAGGTCTTATGACGCAAACTTTGATATTTATATTACGCATAGTATAAAAGTTAGTGAATTTTGAAGTTGCATCAGTGTTTAATTTTTTACTCAAAGGTAGCACTATTATACCGATATTTCAAATTGACAATAGTACTTTATTGTCACAAAATTTCAAGGTCTTATGACACTCCAGTAAAAGGTAATAACATTTCAATATTGCAAACTTTGATAATTATATTATGCACAGTATAAAAGTTAGTGAATTTTGAAGTTGCATCAGTGTTTCATTTTTTACACAAAGGTAGCAATGTTATACCGATATTTCAAATTGACAATACTGCTTTATTGTCACAAAATTTATAGGTCTTCTGACTCTCGAGTAAAAAGTTACAGCATTGCAATGTTGCAAACTTTGATAGTTATATTACGCACAGCATAAAAGTTAGTGAATTTTGAAGTTGCGTCAATGTTTCGTTTAATACTCAAGGGTAAGCACTGTTATTCCGATAACTCAAATTGACAATCGTACACTATTGTCACAAAATTTCAAGGTCTTATGACGCACCGGTAAAAAGTTTCAGCATTTCAATGTTGCAAACTTTGATTGTTATATTACGCACAGTATAAAGGTTAGTGAATTTTGAAGTTGCGCCAGTGTTTCATTTTTTACTCAAAGGTAGCACTGTCATACCGATATTTCAAATTGACAATAGTACTTTATTGTCATAAAATTTCAAGGTCTTATGACACTCCAGTAAAAGGTTACAACATTTCAATGTTGCAAACTTTGATAGTTATATTATGCACAGTATAAAATTTGTGAATTTTGAAGTTGCATCAGTGTTTCATTTTTTACACAAAGGTTGCACTGTTATACCGATATTTCAAATTGACAATACTACTTTATTGTCACAAAATTTAAAGGTCTTCTGACTCTCCAGTAAAAAGTTACAGCATTGCAATGTTGCAAACTTTGATAGTTATATTATGCACAGCATAAAAGTTAGTGAATTTTGAAGTTGCATCAATGTTTCGTTTAATACTCAAGGGTAAGCACTGTTATTCCGATAACTCAAATTGTCACAAAATTTCGAGGTCTTATGACGCACCGGTAAAAAGTTTCAGCATTTCAATGTTGCAAACTTTGATAGTTATATTACGCACAGTATAAAGGTTAGTGAATTTTGAAGTTGCATCAGTGTTTCATTTTATTCAAGGGTTGCACTGTTATACCGATATTTCAAATTATACATTATTTGACAATAGTACTTTATTGTCACAAAATTTTCAGGTTTTATGATGCACTAGTAAAAAGTTACAGCATTTTAATGTTGCAAACTTTGATAGTTATATTACGCACGGTATAAAAGTTAGTGAATTTTGAATTTGCGCCAGTGTTTCATTTTTTACTCAAAGGTGGCACTGTTATATAGATATCTCAAATTGACAATAGTACTTTATTGTCCCAAAATTTTAAGGTCTTCTGACTCTCCAGTAAAAAGTGACGGCATTTCAATGTTGCAAACTTTGATAGTTATATTACGCACGGTATAAAAGTTAGTGAATTTTGAAGTTGCGCCAGTGTTTCATTTTTTACTCAAAGGTAGTACTGTTATATAGATATCTCAAATTGACAATAGTACTTCATTGTCACAAAATTTAAAGGTCTTCTGCCTCTCCAGTAAAAACTTACAGCATTTCAATGTTGCAAACTTTGATAGTTATATTACACACGGTATAAAAGTTAGTGAATTTTGAAGTTGCGCCAGTGTTTCATTTTTTATTCAAAGGTAGCACTGTTATACCGATATCACAAATTGACAATAGTACTTTATTATCACAAAATTTAAAGGTCTTCTGACTCTCCAGAAAAAGATACAGCATTTCAATGTTGCAAACTTTGATGGTTATATTACGCACAGCATAAAAGTTAGTAAAATTTGAAGTTGCATCAGTGTTTCGTTTATTACTCAAGGGTAGCACTGTTATAGCGATATCTCAAATTGACAATAGTACATTATTGTCACAAAATTTCAAGGTCTTATGACGCTCCAGTAAAAAGTTACAGCATTTCAATGTTGCAAACTTTGTAGTTATATTACGCACAGTATAAAAGTTAGTGAATTTTGAAGTTGCATCAGTGCTTCATTTTTTTCTCAATGGTAGCATTGTTACACCGATATTTCAAATTGGCAATAGAACTTTATTGTCACAGAATTTCATGGTCTTACGACGCTCCAGTAAAAAGTTACAGCATTTCAATGTTGAAAGCTTTGATAGTTATATTACGCACAGTATAAAGGTTAGTGAATTTTGAAGTTGCATCAGTGTTTCATTTTATTCAAGGAATGCACTGTTATACCGATATATCAAATTGACAATAGTACTTTATTGTCACAAAATTTCAAGGTCTTATGACGCAAACTTTGATATTTATATTACGCATAGTATAAAAGTTAGTGAATTTTGAAGTTGCATCAGTGTTTAATTTTTTACTCAAAGGTAGCACTATTATACCGATATTTCAAATTGACAATAGTACTTTATTGTCACAAAATTTCAAGGTCTTATGACACTCCAGTAAAAGGTAATAACATTTCAATATTGCAAACTTTGATAATTATATTATGCACAGTATAAAAGTTAGTGAATTTTGAAGTTGCATCAGTGTTTCATTTTTTACACAAAGGTAGCAATGTTATACCGATATTTCAAATTGACAATACTGCTTTATTGTCACAAAATTTATAGGTCTTCTGACTCTCGAGTAAAAAGTTACAGCATTGCAATGTTGCAAACTTTGATAGTTATATTACGCACAGCATAAAAGTTAGTGAATTTTGAAGTTGCGTCAATGTTTCGTTTAATACTCAAGGGTAAGCACTGTTATTCCGATAACTCAAATTGACAATCGTACACTATTGTCACAAAATTTCAAGGTCTTATGACGCACCGGTAAAAAGTTTCAGCATTTCAATGTTGCAAACTTTGATTGTTATATTACGCACAGTATAAAGGTTAGTGAATTTTGAAGTTGCGCCAGTGTTTCATTTTTTACTCAAAGGTAGCACTGTCATACCGATATTTCAAATTGACAATAGTACTTTATTGTCACAAAATTTCAAGGTCTTATGACACTCCAGTAAAAGGTTACAACATTTCAATGTTGCAAACTTTGATAGTTATATTATGCACAGTATAAAATTTGTGAATTTTGAAGTTGCATCAGTGTTTCATTTTTTACACAAAGGTTGCACTGTTATACCGATATTTCAAATTGACAATACTACTTTATTGTCACAAAATTTAAAGGTCTTCTGACTCTCCAGTAAAAAGTTACAGCATTGCAATGTTGCAAACTTTGATAGTTATATTATGCACAGCATAAAAGTTAGTGAATTTTGAAGTTGCATCAATGTTTCGTTTAATACTCAAGGGTAAGCACTGTTATTCCGATAACTCAAATTGTCACAAAATTTCGAGGTCTTATGACGCACCGGTAAAAAGTTTCAGCATTTCAATGTTGCAAACTTAGATAGTTATATTACGCACAGTATAAAGGTTAGTGAATTTTGAAGTTGCATCAGTGTTTCATTTTATTCAAGGGTTGCACTGTTATACCGATATTTCAAATTATACATTATTTTACAATAGTACTTTATTGTCACAAAATTTTCAGGTTTTATGACGCAAACTTTGATATTTATATTACGCATAGTATAAAAGTTAAGGAATTTTGAAGTTGCATCAGTGTTTAATTTTTTACTCAAAGGTAGCACTGTTATACCAATATTTCAAATTGACAATAGTACTTTATTGCCACAAAATTTCAAGGTCTTTTGACACTGCAGTAAAAGGTTACAACATTTCAATGTTGCAAACTTTAATAGTTATATTATGCACAGTATAAAAGTTAGTGAATTTTGAAGTTGCATCAGTGTTTCATTTTTTACACAAAGGTAGCACTGTTATACCGATATTTTAAATTGACAATACTACTTTATTGTCACAAAAGTGAAAGGACTTCTGACTCTCCAGAAAAAAGTTACAGCATTTCAATGTTGCAAACTTTGATAGTTATATTACGCACAGCATAAAAGTTAGTGAATTTTGAAGTTGCATCAATGTTTCGTTTAATAATCAAGGGTAAGCACTGTTATTCCGATAACTCAAATTGACAATAGTACACTATTGTCACAAAATTTCAAGGTCTTATGACGCACCGGTAAAAAGTTTCAGCATTTCAATGTTGCAAACTTTGATAGTTATATTACGCACAGTATAAAGGTTAGTGAATTTTGAAATTGCATCAGTGTTTCATTTTATTCAAGGGTTGCACTGTTATACCGATATTTCAAATTATACATTATTTGACAATAGCACTTTATTGTCACAAAATTTATAGGTCTTCTGACTCTCCAGTAAAAAGTTACAGCATTTCAATGTTGCAAACTTTGATAGTTATATTACGCACGGTATAAAAGTTAGTGAATTTTGAAGTTGCGCCAGTGTTTCATTTTTTACTCAAAGGTAGCACTGTTATACCGATATTTCAAATTGGCAATAGTACTTTATTGTCACAAAATTTCAAGGTCTTATGACACTCCAGTAAAAGGTTACAACATTTCAATGTTGCAAACTTTGATAGTTATATTACGCACGGTATAAAAGTTAGTGAATTTTGAAGTTGCGCCAGTGTTTCATTTTTACTCAAAGGTGGCACTGTTATATAGATATCTCAAATTGACAATAGTACTTTATTGTCACAAAATTTTAAGGTCTTCTGACTCTCCAGTAAAAAGTTACGGCATTTCAATGTTGCAAACTTTGATAGTTATATTACGCACGGTATAAAAGTTAGTGAATTTTGAAGTTGCGCCAGTGTTTCATTTTTTACTCAAAGGTAGCACTGTTATACCGATATCTCAAATTGACAATAGTACTTTATTGTCACAAAATTTAAAGGTCTTCTGACATAAAAGTTAGTTAAATTTGAAGTTGCATCAGTGTTTCGTTTATTACTCAAGGGTAGCACTGTTAGAGCGATATCTCAAATTGACAATAGTACATTATTGTCACAAAATTTCAAGTTATTATGTCGCTCCAATAAAAAGTTACAGCATTTCAATGTTGCAAACTTTGATAGTTATATTACGCACGGTATAAAAAAGTTAGTGAATTTTGAAGTTGCGCCAGTGTTTCATTTTTTACTCAAAGGTAGCACTGTTATACCGATATTTCAAATTGACAATACTACTTTATTATCACAAAATTTAAAGGTCTTCTGACTCTCCAGTAAAAAGTTACAGCATTTCAATGTTGCAAACTTACGCACAGGATAAAAGTTAGTGAATTTTGAGGTTGCATCAATGTATCGTTTAATACCCAAGGGTAAGCACTGTTATTCCGATAACTCAAATTGACAATAGTACACTATTGTCACAAAATTTCAAGGTCTTATGACGCACCGGTAAAAAGGTTCAGCATTTCAATGTTGCAAACTTTGATATTTATATTACGCACAGTATAAAGGTTAGTGAATTTTGAAGTTGCATCAGTGTTTCATTTTATTCAAGGGTTGCACTGTTTTACCGATATTTCAAATTATACATTATTTGACAATAGTACTTTATTGTCACAAAATTTTCAGGTTTTATGACGCACCAGTAAAAAGTTACAGCATTTCAATGTTGCAAACTTTGATAGTTATATTACGCACGGTATAAAAGTTAGTGAATTTTGAAGTTGCGCCAGTGTTTCATTTTTTACTCAAATGTGGGACTGTTATATAGATATCTCAAATTGACAATAGTACTTTATTGTCACAAAATTTAAAGGTCTTCTGACTCTCCAGAAAAAAGTTACAGCATTTGAATGTTGAAACCTTTGATATTTATATTACGCACAGTATAAAGGTTGGTGAATTTTGAAGTTGCATCAGTGTTTAATTTTATTCAAGGAATGCACTGTTATACCGATATATCAAATTGACAATAGTACTTTATTGTCACAAAATTTCAAGGTCTTATGACGCTCCAGTAAAAAGTTACAGCATTTCAATGTTGCAAACTTTGAGTTATATTACGCACAGTATAAAAGTTAGTGAATTTTGAAGTTGCATCAGTGCTTCATTTTTTTCTCAATGGTAGCATTGTTACACCGATATTTCAAATTGGCAATAGAACTTTATTGTCACAGAATTTCATGGTCTTACGACGCTCCAGTAAAAAGTTACAGCATTTCAATGTTGAAAGCTTTGATAGTTATATTACGCACAGTATAAAGGTTAGTGAATTTTGAAGTTGCATCAGTGTTTCATTTTTTACACAAAGGTAGCAATGTTAAACCGATATTTCAAATTGACAATACTGCTTTATTGTCACAAAATTTATAGGTCTTCTGACTCTCGAGTAAAAAGTTACAGGATTTCAATTTTGCAAACTTTGATAGTTATATTACGCATAGTATAAAAGGTAGTGAATTTTGAAGTTGCATTAGTGTTTCGTTTATTACTCAAGGGTAGCACTGTTATAACGATATCTCAAACTGACAATAGTTCATTATTGTCGCAAAATTTCAAGTTATTATGTCGCTCCAGTAAAAAGTTACAGCATTTCAATGTTGCAAACTTTAATAATTATATTACGCACAGTATAAAAGTTAGTGAATTTTGAAGTTGCATCAGTGTTTAATTTTTTACTCAAAGGTAGCACTGTTATACCGATATTTCAAATTGGCAATAGTACTTTATTGTCACAAAATTTCAAGGTCTTCCGATGCTCCAGTCAAAAGTTACTGCATTACAAGCTTTGATAGTTATATTACGCACAGTATAAAAGTTTTTGAATTTTGAAGTTCCATCAGTTTTTCATTTTTACTCAAAGGTAGCACTGTTATACCGAAGTTGCATCATTTTTTAATTTTTTACTCAATGGTAGCATTGTTACACCGATATTTCAAATTGGCAATAGTACTTTATTGTCACAAAATTTCAAGGTCTTACGACGCTCCAGTAAAAAGTTACAGCATTTGAATGTTGAAACCTTTGATATTTATATTACGCACAGTATAAAGGTTGGTGAATTTTGAAGTTGCATCAGTGTTTAATTTTATTCAAGGAATGCACTGTTATACCGATATATCAAATTGACAATAGTACTTTATTGTCACAAGATTTCAAGGTCTTATTACGCAAACTTTGATATTTATATTACGCATAGTATAAAAGTTAGTGAATTTTGAAGTTGCATCAGTGTTTAATTGTTTACTCAAAGGTAGCACTGTTATACCGAAGTTGCATCATTTTTTAATTTTTTACTCAATGGTAGCATTGTTACACCGATATTTCAAATTGACAATAGTACTTTATTGTCACAAAATTTCAAGGTCTTATGACACTCCAGTAAAAGGTTACAACATTTCCATGTTGCAAACTTTGATAGTTATATTACGCAAGGTATAAAAGTTAGTGAATTTTGAAGTTGCGCCAGTGTTTCATTTTTTACTCAAAAGTGGCTCTGTTATATAGATATCTCAAATTGACAATAGTACTTTATTGTCACAAAATTTTAAGGTCTTCTGACTCTCCAGTAAAAAGTTACGGCATTTCAATATTGCAAACTTTGATAGTTATATTACGCACGGTATAAAAGTTAGTGAATTTTGAAGTTGCGCCAGAGTTTCATTTTTTACTCAAAGGTAGCACTGTTATACCGATATCTCAAATTGACAATAGTACTTTAGTGTCACAAAATTTAAAGGTCTTATGACACTAAAGTAAAAGGTTACAACATTTCAATGTTGCAAACTTTGATAGTTATATTATGCACAGTATAAAAGTTAGTGAATTTTGAAGTTGCATCAGTGTTTAATTTTTTACACAAAGGTAGCACTGTTATACCGATATTTCAAATTGACAACACTACTTTATTGTCACAAAATTTAAGGGTCTTCTGATTCTCCAGTAAAAAGTTACAGCATTTCAATGTTGCAAACTTTGATAGTTATATTACGCACAGTATAAAGGTTAGTGAATTTTGAAGTTGCATCAGTGTTTCATTTTATTCAAGGGTTGCACTGTTATACCGATATTTCAAATTATACATTATTTGACAATAGTACTTTATTGTCACAAAATTTTCAGGTTTTATGATGCATCAGTAAAAAGTTACAGCATTTCAATGTTGCAAACTTTGATAGTTATATTACGCACGGTATAAAAGTTAGTGAATTTTGAAGTTGTGCCAGTGTTTCATTTTTTAGTCAAAGGTGGCACTGTTATATAGATATCTCAAACTGACAATAGTACTTTATTGTCACAAAATTTCAAGGTCTTATGACACTCCAGTAAAAGGTTACAACATTTCCATGTTGCAAACTTTGATAGTTATATTACGCAAGGTATAAAAGTTAGTGAATTTTGAAGTTGCGCCAGTGTTTCATTTTTTACTCAAAAGTGGCACTGTTATATAGATATCTCAAATTGGCCACAGTACTTTATTGTCACAAAATTTTAAGGTCTTCTGACTCTCCAGTAAAAAGTTACGGCATTTCAATATTGCAAACTTTGATAGTTATATTACGCACGGTATAAAAGTTAGTGAATTTTGAAGTTGCGCCAGAGTTTCATTTTTTACTCAAAGGTAGCACTGTTATACCGATATCTCAAATTGACAATAGTACTTTAGTGTCACAAAATTTAAAGGTCTTATGACACTAAAGTAAAAGGTTACAACATTTCAATGTTGCAAACTTTGATAGTTATATTATGCACAGTATAAAAGTTAGTGAATTTTGAAGTTGCATCAGTGTTTAATTTTTTACACAAAGGTAGCACTGTTATACCGATATTTCAAATTGACAACACTACTTTATTGTCACAAAATTTAAGGGTCTTCTGATTCTCCAGTAAAAAGTTACAGCATTTCAATGTTGCAAACTTTGATAGTTATATTACGCACAGTATAAAGGTTAGTGAATTTTGAAGTTGCATCAGTGTTTCATTTTATTCAAGGGTTGCACTGTTATACCGATATTTCAAATTATACATTATTTGACAATAGTACTTTATTGTCACAAAATTTTCAGGTTTTATGATGCATCAGTAAAAAGTTACAGCATTTCAATGTTGCAAACTTTGATAGTTATATTACGCACGGTATAAAAGTTAGTGAATTTTGAAGTTGTGCCAGTGTTTCAATTTTTAGTCAAAAGTGGCACTGTTATATAGATATCTCAAATTGACAATAGTACTTTATTGTCACAAAATTTCAAGGTATTACGACGCTCCAGTAAAAAGTTACAGCCTTTCAATGTTGCAAACTTTGAGTTATATTACGCACAGTATAAAAGTTAGTGAATTTTGAAGTTGCATCAGTGTTTCATTTTTTACTCAATGGTAGCATTGGTACACCGATATTTCAAATTGGCAATAGTAATTTATTGTCACAAAATTTCAAGGTCTTACGACGCTCCAGTAAAAAGTTACAGCATTTCAATGTTGAAAGCTTTGATAGTTATATTTACGCACAGTATAAAAGTTAGCGAAATTTGAAGTTGCAACAGTGTTTCATTTTATTCAAGGAATGCACTGTTATACCGATATATCAAATTGACAATAGTACTTTATTGTCACAAAATTTCAATTTTCGTCACAATTATGACGCAAACTATGATATTTATATTACGCATAGTATAAAAGTTAGTGAATTTTGAAGTTGCATCAGTGTTTAATTTTTTACTCAAAGGTAGCACTGTTATACCGATATTTCAAATTGACAATAGAACTTTGTCACAAAATTTCAAGGTCTTATGACACTCCAGTAAAAGGTTACAACATTTCAATATTGCAAACTTTGATAGCTATATTATGCACAGTATAAAAGTTAGTGAATTTTGAAGTTGCATCAGTGTTTAATTTTTTACACAAAGGTAGCACTGTTATACCGATATTTCAAATTGACAACACTACTTTATTGTCACAAAATTTAAAGGTCTTCTGACTCTCCAGTAAAAAGTTACAGCATTTCAATGTTGCAAACTTTGATAGTTATATTACGCACAGTATAAAGGTTAGTGAATTTTGAAGTTGCATCAGTGTTTCATTTTATTCAAGGGTTGCACTGTTATACCGATATTTCAAATTATACATTATTTGACAATAGTACTTTATTGTCACAAAATTTTCAGGTTTTATGACGCACCAGTGAAAAGTTACAGCATTTTAATGTTGCAAACTTTGATAGTTATATTACGCACGGTATAAAAGTTAGTGAACTTTGAAGTTGCGCCAGTGTTTCATTTTTTACTCAAAGGTAGCACTGTTATACCGATATCTCAAATTGACAATAGTACTTTATTGTCACAAAATTTAAAGGTCTTCTGACTCTCCAGTAAAAAGTTACAGCATTTCAATGTTGCAAACTTTGATGGTTATATTACGCACAGCATAAAAGTTAGTTAAATTTGAAGTTGCATCAGTGTTTCGTTTATTACTCAAGGGTAGCACTGTTAGAGCGATATCTCAAATTGACAATAGTACATTATTGTCACAAAATTTCAAGTTATTATGTCGCTCCAATAAAAAGTTACAGCATTTCAATGTTGCAAACTTTGATTATGTATTACGCACGGTATAAAAAAGTTAGTGAATTTTGAAGTTGCGCCAGTGTTTCATTTTTTACTCAAAGGTAGCACTGTTATACCGATATTTCAAATTGACAATACTACTTTATTATCACAAAATTTAAAGGTCTTCTGACTCTCCAGTAAAAAGTTACAGCATTTCAATGTTGCAAACTTACGCACAGGATAAAAGTTAGTGAATTTTGAGGTTGCATCAATGTATCGTTTAATACCCAAGGGTAAGCACTGTTATTCCGATAACTCAAATTGACAATAGTACACTATTGTCACAAAATTTCAAGGTCTTATGACGCACCGGTAAAAAGGTTCAGCATTTCAATGTTGCAAACTTTGATATTTATATTACGCACAGTATAAAGGTTAGTGAATTTTGAAGTTGCATCAGTGTTTCATTTTATTCAAGGGTTGCACTGTTTTACCGATATTTCAAATTATACATTATTTGACAATAGTACTTTATTGTCACAAAATTTTCAGGTTTTATGACGCACCAGTAAAAAGTTACAGCATTTCAATGTTGCAAACTTTGATAGTTATATTACGCACGGTATAAAAGTTAGTGAATTTTGAAGTTGCGCCAGTGTTTCATTTTTTACTCAAATGTGGGACTGTTATATAGATATCTCAAATTGACAATAGTACTTTATTGTCACAAAATTTAAAGGTCTTCTGACTCTCCAGAAAAAAGTTACAGCATTTCAATGTTGCAAACTTTGATAGTTATATTACGCACGGTATAAAAGTTAGTGAATTTTGAGGTTGCATCAGAGTTTCGTTTATTACTCAAGGGTAGCACTGTTATAGCGATATCTCAAACTGACAATAGTTCATTATTGTCACAAAATTTCAAGTTATTATGTCGCTCCAGTAAAAAGTTACAGCATTTCAATGTTGCAAACTTTAATAATTATATTACGCACAGTATAAGAGTTAGTGAATTTTGAAGTTGCATCAGTGTTTAATTTTTTACTCAAAGGTAGCACTGTTATACCGATATTTCAAATTGGCAATAGTACTTTATTGTCACAAAATTTCAAGGTCTTCCGATGCTCCAGTCAAAAGTTACTGCATTACAAGCTTTGATAGTTATATTACGCACAGTATAAACGTTTTTGAATTTTGAAGTTCCATCAGTTTTTCATTTTTTACTCAAAGGTAGCACTGTTATACCGAAGTTGCATCATTTTTTAATTTTTTACTCAATGGTAGCATTGTTACACCGATATTTCAAATTGGCAATAGTACTTTATTGTCACAAAATTTCAAGGTCTTACGACGCTCCAGTAAAAAGTTACGGCATTTCAATATTGCAAACTTTGATAGTTATATTACGCACGGTATAAAAGTTAGTGAATTTTGAAGTTGCGCCAGAGTTTCATTTTTTACTCAAAGGTAGCACTGTTATACCGATATCTCAAATTGACAATAGTACTTTAGTGTCACAAAATTTAAAGGTCTTCTGAATCTCCAGTAAAAAGTTACAGCATTTCAAAGCTGCAAACTTTGATGGTTATATTACGCACAGCATAAAAGCTAGTTAAATTTGAAGTTGCATCAGTGTTTCGTTTATTACTCAAGGATAGCACTGTTAGAGCGATAACTCAAATTGACAATAGTACATTATTGTCACAAAATTTCAAGTTATTATGTCGCTCCTGTAAAAAGTTACAGCATTTCAATGTTGCAAACTTTAATAAATATATTACGCACAGTATAAAAGTTAGGGAATTTTGAAGTTGCATCAGTGTTTCATTTTTTACTCAAAGGTAGCACTGTTATACCGATATTTCAAATTGGCAATAGTACTTTATTGTCACAAAATTTCAAGGTCTTCCGATGCTCCAGTAAAAAGTTACAGCATTTCAATTTTGCAGACTTTGATAGTTATACTACGCACAGTATAAAGGTTAGTGAATTTTGAAGTTGCAACAGTGTTTCATTTTTTACACAAAGGTGGCACTGTTATACCGATATTTCAAATTGACAATAGTACTTTAATGTCACAAAATTTTCAGGTTTTATGACACACCAGTAAAAAGTTACAGCATTTCAATGTTGCAAACTTTGATAGTTATATTACGCACGGTATAAAAGTTAGTGAGCTTTGAAGTTGTGCCAGTGTTTCATTTTTTACTCAAAGGTAGCACTGTTATACCGATATCTCAAATTTTCAATAGTACTTTATTGTCACAAAATTTAAAGGTCTTATGACGCTCCAGTAAAAAGTTACAGCATTTCAATGTTGCAAACTTTGATAGTTATATTACGCACGGTATAAAAGTTAGTGAATTTTGAAGTTGCGCCAGTGTTTCATTTTTTACTCAAAGGTGGCACTGTTATATAGATATCTCAAATTGACAATAGTACTTTATTGTCACAAAATTTTAAAGTCTTCTGACTCTCCAGTAAAAAGTTACAGCACTTCAATATTGCAAACTTTGATAGTTATATTACGCACGGTATAAAAGTTAGTGAATTTTGAAGTTGCGCCAGTGTTTCATTTTTTACTCAAAGGTAGCACTGCTATACCAATATTTCAAATTGACGATAGTACTTTATTGTCACAAAATTTCAAGGTCTTATGACACTAAAGTAAAAGGTTACAACATTTCAATGTTGCAAACTTTGATAGTTATATTATGCACAGTATAAAAGTTAGTGAATTTTGAAGTTGCATCAGTGTTTAATTTTTTACACAAAGGTAGCACCGTTATACCGATATTTCAAATTGACAATACTACTTTATTGTCACAAAATTTAAAGGTCTTTTGACTCTCCAGTAAAAAGTTACAGCATTTCAATGTTGCAAACTTACGCACAGCATAAAATTTAATGAATTTTGAAGTTGCATCAATGTTTCGTTTAATACTCAAGGGTAAGCACTGTTATTCCGATAACTAAAATTGACAATAGTACACTATTGTCACAAAATTTCAAGGTCTTATGACGCACCGGTAGAAAGTTTCAGCATTTCAATGTTGCAAACTTTGATAGTTATATTACGCACAGTATAAAGGTTTGTGAATTTTGAAGTTGCATCAGTGTTTCATTTTATTCAAGGGTTGCACTGTTATACCGATATTTCAAATTATACATTATTTGACAATAGTACTTTATTGTCACAAAATTTTCAGGTTTTATGACGCACCAGTAAAAAGTTACAGCATTTCAATGTTGCAAACTTTGATAGTTATATTACCCACGGTATAAAAGTTAGTGAATTTTGAAGTTGCGCCAGTGTTTCATTTTTTACTCAAAGGTAGCACTGTTATACCGATATCTCAAATTGACAATAGTACTTTATTGTCACCAAAATTTACAGGTCTTCTGACTCTCCAGTAAAAAGTTACAGCATTTCAATGTTGCAAACTTTGATAGTTATATTACGCACAGCATAAAAGTTAGTGAAATTTGAAGTTGCATCAGTGTTTCGTTTATTACTCAAGTGTAGCACTGTCATAGCGATATCTCAAATTGACAATAGTACATTATTGTCACAAAATTTCAAGGTCTTATGACGCTCCAGTAAAAAGTTACAGCATTTCAATGTTGCAAACTTTGAGTTATATTACGCACAGTATAAAAGTTAGTGAATTTTGAAGTTGCATCAGTGTTTCAGTTTTTACTCAATGGTAGCATTGTTACACCGATATTTCAAATTGCCAATAGTACTTTATTGTCACAAAATTTCAAGGTCTTCCGATGCTCCAGTAAAAATTTACAGCATTTCAATTTTGCAGACTTTGATAGTTATATTACGCACAGTGTTTCATTTTTTACACAAAGGTGGCATTGTTATACCGATATTTCAAATTGACAATAGTACTTTAATGTCACAAAATTTTCAGGTTTTATGACACACCAGTAAAAAGTTACAGCATTTCAATGTTGCAAACTTTGATAGTTATATTACGCACGGTATAAAAGTTAGTGAGCTTTGAAGTTGCGCCAGTGTTTCATTTTTTACTCAAAGGTAGCACTGTTATACCGATATCTCAAATTTTCAATAGTACTTTATTGTCACAAAATTGAAAGGTCTTATGACGCTCCAATAAAAAGTTACAGCATTTCAATGTTGCAAACTTTGATAGTTATATTACGCACGGTATAAAAGTTAGTGAGTTTTGAAGTTGCGCCAGTGTTTCATTTTTTACTCAAAGGTGGCACTGTTATATAGATATATCAAATTGACAATAGTACTTTATTGTCACAAAATTTTAAGGTCTTCTGACTCTCCAGTAAAAAGTTACAACATTTCAATGTTGCAAACTTTGATAGTTATATTTTGCACAGCATAAAAGTTGATGAATTTTGAAGTTGCATCAATGTTTCGTTTAATACTCAAGGGTAAGCACTGTTATTCCGATAACTAAAATTGACAATAGCACACTATTGTCACAAAATTTCAAGGTCTAATGACGCACCGGTAGAAAGTTTCAGCATTTCAATGTTGCAAACTTTGATAGTTATATTACGCACAGTATAAAGGTTTGTGAATTTTGAAGTTGCATCAGTGTTTCATTTTATTCAAGGTTTGCACTGTTATACCGATATTTCAAATTATACATTATTTGACAATAGTACTTTATTGTCACAAAATTTTCAGGTTTTATGACGCACCAGTAAAAAGTTTCAGCATTTCAATGTTGCAAACTTTGATAGTTATATTACGCACAGTATAAAGGTTTGTGAATTTTGAAGTTGCATCAGTGTTTCATTTTATTCAAGGTTTGCACTGTTATACCGATATTTCAAATTATACATTATTTGACAATAGTACTTTATTGTCACAAAATTTTCAGGTTTTATGACGCACCAGTAAAAAGTTACAGCATTTCAATGTTGCAAATTTTGATAGTTATATTA
Source organism: Clusia tigrina (assembly GCA_920105625.2). Taxonomy (NCBI): domain Eukaryota; kingdom Metazoa; phylum Arthropoda; class Insecta; order Diptera; family Clusiidae; genus Clusia; species Clusia tigrina. Next base: position 201,773,071 of record OV050030.1, on the reverse strand, counting down.
CGCATAGTATAAAAGTTAGTGAATTTTGAAGTTGCATCAGTGTTTCATTTTTTACACAAAGGTAGCACTGTTATACCGATATCTCAAATTGACAATAGTACTTTATTGTCACAAAATTTACAGGTCTTCTGACTCTCCAGTAAAAAGTTACAGCATTTCAATGTTGCAAACTTTGATAGTTATATTACGCACAGCATAAAAGTTAGTGAAATTTGAAGTTGCATCAGTGTTTCGTTTATTACTCAAGGGTAGTACTGTTATAGCGATATCTCAAATTGACAATAGTACATTATTGTCACAAAATTTCAAGGTCTTATGACGCGCCAGTAAAAAGTTACAGCATTTCAATGTTGCAAACTTTGAGTTATATTACGCACAGTATAAAAGTTAGTGAATTTTGAAGTTGCATCAGTGTTTCAGTTTTTACTCAATGGTAGCATTGTTACACCGATATTTCAAATTGGCAATAGTACTTTATTGTCACAAAATTTCAAGGTCTTACGACGCTCCAGTAAAAAGTTACAGCATTTGAATATTGAAAGCTTTGATAGTTATATTACGCACAGTATAAAGGTTAGTGAATTTTGAAGTTGCATCAGTGTTTCATTTTATTCAAGGAATGCACTGTTATACCGATATATCAAATTGACAATAGTACTTTATTGTCACAAAATTTCAAGGCCTTATGACGCAAACTTTGATATTTATATTACGCATGGTATAAAAGTTAGTGAATTTTGAAGTTGCAACAGTGTTTCATTTTTTACACAAAGGTGGCACTGTTATACCGATAATTCAAATTGACAATAGTACTTTAATGTCACAAAATTTTCAGGTTTTATGACACACTAGTAAAAAGTTACAGCATTTCAATGTTGCAAACTTTGATAGTTATATTACGCACGGTATAAAAGTTAGTGAGCTTAGAAGTTGCGCCAGTGTTTCATTTTTTACTCAAAGGTAGCACTGTTATATCGATATCTCAAATTTTCAATAGTACTTTATTGTCACAAAATTTAAAGGTCTTATGACGCTCCATTAAAAAGTTACAGCATTTCAATGTTGCAAACTTTGATAGTTATATTACGCACGGTATAAAAGTTAGTGAATTTTTAAGTTGCGCCAGTGTTTCATTGTTTACTCAAAGGTGGCACTGTTATATAGATATCTCAAATTGACAATAGTACTTTATTGTCACAAAATTTTAAGGTCTTCTGACTCTCCAGTAAAAAGTAACGGCATTTCAATATTGCAAACTTTGATAGTTATATTGCGCACGGTATAAAAGTTAGTGAATTTTGAAGTTGCGCCAGTGTTTCATTTTTTACTCAAAGGTAGCACTGCTATACCAATATTTCAAATTGACGATAGTACTTTATTGTCACAAACTTCCAAGGTCTTATGACACTAAAGTAAAAGGTTACAACATTTCAATGTTGCAAACTTTGATAGTTATATTATGCACAGTATAAAAGTTAGTGAATTTTGAAGTTGCATCAGTGTTTCAGTTTTTACTCAATGGTAGAATTGTTACACCGATATTTCAAATTGGCAATAGTACTTTATTGTCACAAAATTTCAAGGTCTTCCGATGCTCCAGTAAAAATTTACAGCATTTCAATTTTGCAGACTTTGATAGTTATATTACGCACAGTATAAAGGTTAGTGAATTTTGAAGTTGCAACAGTGTTTCATTTTTTACACAAAGGTGGCACTGTTATACCGATAATTCAAATTGACAATAGTACTTTAATGTCACAAAATTTTCAGGTTTTATGACACACCAGTAAAAAGTTACAGCATTTCAATGTTGCAAACTTTGATAGTTATATTACGCACGGTATAAAAGTTAGTGAGCTTTGAAGTTGCGCCAGTGTTTCATTTTTTACTCAAAGGTAGCACTGTTATACCGATATCTCAAATTTTCAATAGTACTTTATTGTCACAAAATTGAAAGGTCTTATGACGCTCCAATAAAAAGTTACAGCATTTCAATGTTGCAAACTTTGATAGTTATATTACGCACGGTATAAAAGTTAGTGAGTTTTGAAGTTGCGCCAGTGTTTCATTTTTTACTCAAAGGTGGCACTGTTATATAGATATCTCAAATTGACAATAGTACTTTATTGTCACAAAATTTTAAGGTCTTCTGACTCTCCAGTAAAAAGTTACAACATTTCAATGTTGCAAACTTTGATAGTTATATTATGCACAGTATAAAAGTTAGTGAATTTTGAAGTTGCATCAGTGTTTAATTTTTTACACAAAGGTAGCACCGTTATACCGATATTTCAAATTGACAATACTACTTTATTTTTACAAAATTTAAAGGTCTTTTGACTCTCCAGTAAAAAGTTACAGCATTTCAATGTTGCAAACTTACGCACAGCATAAAAGTTGATGAATTTTGAAGTTGCATCAATGTTTCGTTTAATACTCAAGGGTAAGCACTGTTATTCCGATAACTAAAATTGACAATAGCACACTATTGTCACAAAATTTCAAGGTCTAATGACGCACCGGTAGAAAGTTTCAGCATTTCAATGTTGCAAACTTTGATAGTTATATTTCGCACAGTATAAAGGTTTGTGAATTTTGAAGTTGCATCAGTGTTTCATTTTATTCAAGGTTTGCACTGTTATACCGATATTTCAAATTATACATTATTTGACAATAGTACTTTATTGTCACAAAATTTTCATGTTTTATGACGCACCAGTAAAAAGTTACAGCATTTCAATGTTGCAAATTTTGATAGTTATATTACGCATAGTATAAAAGTTAGTGAATTTTGAAGTTGCATCAGTGTTTCATTTTTTACTCAAGGGTAGTACTGTTATAGCGATATCTCAAATTGACAATAGTACATTATTGTCACAAAATTTCAAGGTCTTATGACGCGCCAGTAAAAAGTTACAGCATTTCAATGTTGCAAACTTTGAGTTATATTACGCACAGTATAAAAGTTAGTGAATTTTGAAGTTGCATCAGTGTTTCAGTTTTTACTCAATGGTAGCATTGTTACACCGATATTTCAAATTGGCAATAGTACTTTATTGTCACAAAATTTCAAGGTCTTACGACGCTCCAGTAAAAAGTTACAGCATTTGAATATTGAAAGCTTTGATAGTTATATTACGCACAGTATAAAGGTTAGTGAATTTTGAAGTTGCATCAGTGTTTCATTTTATTCAAGGAATGCACTGTTATACCGATATATCAAATTGACAATAGTACTTTATTGTCACAAAATTTCAAGGCCTTATGACGCAAACTTTGATATTTATATTACGCATGGTATAAAAGTTAGTGAATTTTGAAGTTGCAACAGTGTTTCATTTTTTACACAAAGGTGGCACTGTTATACCGATAATTCAAATTGACAATAGTACTTTAATGTCACAAAATTTTCAGGTTTTATGACACACTAGTAAAAAGTTACAGCATTTCAATGTTGCAAACTTTGATAGTTATATTACGCACGGTATAAAAGTTAGTGAGCTTAGAAGTTGCGCCAGTGTTTCATTTTTTACTCAAAGGTAGCACTGTTATATCGATATCTCAAATTTTCAATAGTACTTTATTGTCACAAAATTTAAAGGTCTTATGACGCTCCATTAAAAAGTTACAGCATTTCAATGTTGCAAACTTTGATAGTTATATTACGCACGGTATAAAAGTTAGTGAATTTTTAAGTTGCGCCAGTGTTTCATTGTTTACTCAAAGGTGGCACTGTTATATAGATATCTCAAATTGACAATAGTACTTTATTGTCACAAAATTTTAAGGTCTTCTGACTCTCCAGTAAAAAGTAACGGCATTTCAATATTGCAAACTTTGATAGTTATATTGCGCACGGTATAAAAGTTAGTGAATTTTGAAGTTGCGCCAGTGTTTCATTTTTTACTCAAAGGTAGCACTGCTATACCAATATTTCAAATTGACGATAGTACTTTATTGTCACAAACTTCCAAGGTCTTATGACACTAAAGTAAAAGGTTACAACATTTCAATGTTGCAAACTTTGATAGTTATATTATGCACAGTATAAAAGTTAGTGAATTTTGAAGTTGCATCAGTGTTTCAGTTTTTACTCAATGGTAGAATTGTTACACCGATATTTCAAATTGGCAATAGTACTTTATTGTCACAAAATTTCAAGGTCTTCCGATGCTCCAGTAAAAATTTACAGCATTTCAATTTTGCAGACTTTGATAGTTATATTACGCACAGTATAAAGGTTAGTGAATTTTGAAGTTGCAACAGTGTTTCATTTTTTACACAAAGGTGGCACTGTTATACCGATAATTCAAATTGACAATAGTACTTTAATGTCACAAAATTTTCAGGTTTTATGACACACCAGTAAAAAGTTACAGCATTTCAATGTTGCAAACTTTGATAGTTATATTACGCACGGTATAAAAGTTAGTGAGCTTTGAAGTTGCGCCAGTGTTTCATTTTTTACTCAAAGGTAGCACTGTTATACCGATATCTCAAATTTTCAATAGTACTTTATTGTCACAAAATTGAAAGGTCTTATGACGCTCCAATAAAAAGTTACAGCATTTCAATGTTGCAAACTTTGATAGTTATATTACGCACGGTATAAAAGTTAGTGAATTTTGAAGTTACGCCAGTGTTTCATTTTTTACTCAAAGGTAGCACTGCTATACCAATATTTCAAATTGACGATAGTACTTTATTGTCACAAATTTCCAAGGTCTTATGACACTAAAGTAAAAGGTTACAACATTTCAATGTTGCAAACTTTGATAGTTATATTATGCACAGTATAAAAGTTAGTGAATTTTGAAGTTGCATCAGTGTTTAATTTTTTACACAAAGGTAGCACTGTTATACCGATATTTCAAATTGACAATACTACTTTATTGTCACAAAATTTAAAGGTCTTCTGACTCTCCAGTAAAAAGTTACAGCATTTCAATGTTGCAAACTTACGCACAGCATAAAAGTTAGTGAATTTTGAAGTTGCATCAATGTTTCGTTTAATACTCAAGGGTAAGCACTGTTATTCCGATAACTCAAATTGACAATGGTACACTATTGTCACAAAATTTCAAGGTCTTATGACGCACCGGTGAAAAGTTTCAGCATTTCAATGTTGCAAACTTTGATAGTTATATTACGCACAGTATAAAGGTTAGTGAATTTTGAAGTTGCTTCAGTGTTTCATTTTATTCAAGGGTTGCACTGTTATACCGATATTTAAAATTATACATTATTTGACAATTGTACTTTATTGTCACAAAATTTTACGGTTTTATGACGCACCAGTAAAAAGTTACAGCATTTCAATGTTGCAAACTTTGATAGTTATATTACGCACGGTATAAAAGTTACTGAATTTTGAAGTTGCGCCAGTGTTTCATTTTTTACTCAAAGGTAGCACTGTTATACCGATATCTCAAATTGACAATAGTACTTTATTGTCACAAAATTTACAGGTCTTCTGACTCTCCAGTAAAAAGTTACAGCATTTCAATGTTGCAAACTTTGATAGTTATATTACGCACAGCATAAAAGTTAGTGAAATTTGAAGTTGCATCAGTGTTTCGTTTATCACTCAAGTGTAGCACCGTTATAGCGATATTTCAAATTGACAATAGTACATTATTGTCACAAAATTTCAAGGTCTTATGACGCTCCAGTAAAAAGTTACAGCATTTCAATGTTGCAAACTTTGAGTTATATTACGCACAGTATAAAAGTTAGTGAATTTTGAAGTTGCATCATTGTTTCATTTTTTATTCAATGGTAGCATTGTTACACCGTTATTTCAAATTGGCAATAGTACTTTATTGTCACAAAATTTCAAGGTCTTACGACGCTCCAGTAAAAAGTTACAGCATTTGAATATTGAAAGCTTTGATAGTTATATTACGCACAGTATAAAGGTTAGTGAATTTTGAAGTTGCATCAGTGTTTCATTTTATTCATGGAATGCACTGTTATACCGATATATCAAATTGACAATAGTACCTTATTTTCACAAGATTTCAAGGTCTTATGACGCAAACTTTGATATTTATATTACGCATAGTATAAAAGTTAGTGAATTTTGAAGTTGCATCAGTGTTTAATTTTTTACTCAAAGGTAGCACTGTTATACCGATATTTCAAATTGACAATAGTACTTTATTGTCACAAAATTTCAAGGTCTTATGACACTCCAGTAAAAGGTTACAACATTTCAATGTTGCAAACTTTGATATTTATATTATGCGCATTATAAAAGTTAGTGAATTTTGAAGTTGCATCAGTGTTTCATTTTTTATACAAAGGTAGCACTGTTATACCGATTTTTCAAATTGACAATACTACTTTATTGTCACAAAATTTATAGGTCTTCTGACTCTCCAGTAAAAAGTTACAGCATTTCAATGTTGCAAACTTTGATAGTTATATTATGCACAGTATAAAAGTTAGTGAATTTTGAAGTTACGCCAGTGTTTCATTTTTTACTCAAAGGTGGCACTGTTATATAGATATCTCAAATTGACAATAGTACTTTATTGTCACAAAATTTTAAGGTCTTCTGACTCTCCAGTAAAAAGTTACAACATTTCAATGTTGCAAACTTTGATAGTTATATTATGCACAGTATAAAAGTTAGTGAATTTTGAAGTTACGCCAGTGTTTCATTTTTTACTCAAAGGTAGCACTGCTATACCAATATTTCAAATTGACGATAGTACTTTATTGTCACAAATTTCCAAGGTCTTATGACACTAAAGTAAAAGGTTACAACATTTCAATGTTGCAAACTTTGATAGTTATATTATGCACAGTATAAAAGTTAGTGAATTTTGAAGTTGCATCAGTGTTTAATTTTTTACACAAAGGTAGCACTGTTATACCGATATTTCAAATTGACAATACTACTTTATTGTCACAAAATTTAAAGGTCTTCTGACTCTCCAGTAAAAAGTTACAGCATTTCAATGTTGCAAACTTACGCACAGCATAAAAGTTAGTGAATTTTGAAGTTGCATCAATGTTTCGTTTAATACTCAAGGGTAAGCACTGTTATTCCGATAACTCAAATTGACAATGGTACACTATTGTCACAAAATTTCAAGGTCTTATGACGCACCGGTGAAAAGTTTCAGCATTTCAATGTTGCAAACTTTGATAGTTATATTACGCACAGTATAAAGGTTAGTGAATTTTGAAGTTGCTTCAGTGTTTCATTTTATTCAAGGGTTGCACTGTTATACCGATATTTAAAATTATACATTATTTGACAATTGTACTTTATTGTCACAAAATTTTACGGTTTTATGACGCACCAGTAAAAAGTTACAGCATTTCAATGTTGCAAACTTTGATAGTTATATTACGCACGGTATAAAAGTTACTGAATTTTGAAGTTGCGCCAGTGTTTCATTTTTTACTCAAAGGTAGCACTGTTATACCGATATCTCAAATTGACAATAGTACTTTATTGTCACAAAATTTACAGGTCTTCTGACTCTCCAGTAAAAAGTTACAGCATTTCAATGTTGCAAACTTTGATAGTTATATTACGCACAGCATAAAAGTTAGTGAAATTTGAAGTTGCATCAGTGTTTCGTTTATCACTCAAGTGTAGCACCGTTATAGCGATATTTCAAATTGACAATAGTACATTATTGTCACAAAATTTCAAGGTCTTATGACGCTCCAGTAAAAAGTTACAGCATTTCAATGTTGCAAACTTTGAGTTATATTACGCACAGTATAAAAGTTAGTGAATTTTGAAGTTGCATCATTGTTTCATTTTTTATTCAATGGTAGCATTGTTACACCGTTATTTCAAATTGGCAATAGTACTTTATTGTCACAAAATTTCAAGGTCTTACGACGCTCCAGTAAAAAGTTACAGCATTTGAATATTGAAAGCTTTGATAGTTATATTACGCACAGTATAAAGGTTAGTGAATTTTGAAGTTGCATCAGTGTTTCATTTTATTCATGGAATGCACTGTTATACCGATATATCAAATTGACAATAGTACCTTATTTTCACAAGATTTCAAGGTCTTATGACGCAAACTTTGATATTTATATTACGCATAGTATAAAAGTTAGTGAATTTTGAAGTTGCATCAGTGTTTAATTTTTTACTCAAAGGTAGCACTGTTATACCGATATTTCAAATTGACAATAGTACTTTATTGTCACAAAATTTCAAGGTCTTATGACACTCCAGTAAAAGGTTACAACATTTCAATGTTGCAAACTTTGATATTTATATTATGCGCATTATAAAAGTTAGTGAATTTTGAAGTTGCATCAGTGTTTCATTTTTTATACAAAGGTAGCACTGTTATACCGATTTTTCAAATTGACAATACTACTTTATTGTCACAAAATTTATAGGTCTTCTGACTCTCCAGTAAAAAGTTACAGCATTTCAATGTTGCAAACTTTGATAGTTATATTACGCACAGTATAAAGGTTAGTGAATTTTGAAGTTGCATCAGTGTTTCATTTTATTCAAGGGTTGCACTGTTATACCGATATTTCAAATTATACATTATTTGACAATAGTGCTTTATTGTCACAAAATTTCCAGGTTTTATGACGCACCAGTAAAAAGTTACAGCATTTCAATGTTGCAAACTTTGATAGTTATATTACGCACGGTATAAAAGTTAGTGAGCTTAGAAGTTGCGCCAGTGTTTCATTTTTTACTCAAAGGTAGCACTGTTATATCGATATCTCAAATTTTCAATAGTACTTTATTGTCACAAAATTTAAAGGTCTTATGACGCTCCATTAAAAAGTTACAGCATTTCAATGTTGCAAACTTTGATAGTTATATTACGCACGGTATAAAAGTTAGTGAATTTTTAAGTTGCGCCAGTGTTTCATTGTTTACTCAAAGGTGGCACTGTTATATAGATATCTCAAATTGACAATAGTACTTTATTGTCACAAAATTTTAAGGTCTTCTGACTCTCCAGTAAAAAGTAACGGCATTTCAATATTGCAAACTTTGATAGTTATATTGCGCACGGTATAAAAGTTAGTGAATTTTGAAGTTGCGCCAGTGTTTCATTTTTTACTCAAAGGTAGCACTGCTATACCAATATTTCAAATTGACGATAGTACTTTATTGTCACAAACTTCCAAGGTCTTATGACACTAAAGTAAAAAGTTACAGCATTTCAATGTTGCAAACTTTGATAGTTATATTACGCACAGTATAAAAGTTAGTGAATTTTGAAGTTGCATCAGTGTTTCAGTTTTTACTCAATGGTAGAATTGTTACACCGATATTTCAAATTGGCAATAGTACTTTATTGTCACAAAATTTCAAGGTCTTCCGATGCTCCAGTAAAAATTTACAGCATTTCAATTTTGCAGACTTTGATAGTTATATTACGCACAGTATAAAGGTTAGTGAATTTTGAAGTTGCAACAGTGTTTCATTTTTTACACAAAGGTGGCACTGTTATACCGATAATTCAAATTGACAATAGTACTTTAATGTCACAAAATTTTCAGGTTTTATGACACACCAGTAAAAAGTTACAGCATTTCAATGTTGCAAACTTTGATAGTTATATTACGCACGGTATAAAAGTTAGTGAGCTTTGAAGTTGCGCCAGTGTTTCATTTTTTACTCAAAGGTAGCACTGTTATACCGATATCTCAAATTTTCAATAGTACTTTATTGTCACAAAATTGAAAGGTCTTATGACGCTCCAATAAAAAGTTACAGCATTTCAATGTTGCAAACTTTGATAGTTATATTACGCACGGTATAAAAGTTAGTGAATTTTGAAGTTACGCCAGTGTTTCATTTTTTACTCAAAGGTAGCACTGCTATACCAATATTTCAAATTGACGATAGTACTTTATTGTCACAAATTTCCAAGGTCTTATGACACTAAAGTAAAAGGTTACAACATTTCAATGTTGCAAACTTTGATAGTTATATTATGCACAGTATAAAAGTTAGTGAATTTTGAAGTTGCATCAGTGTTTAATTTTTTACACAAAGGTAGCACTGTTATACCGATATTTCAAATTGACAATACTACTTTATTGTCACAAAATTTAAAGGTCTTCTGACTCTCCAGTAAAAAGTTACAGCATTTCAATGTTGCAAACTTACGCACAGCATAAAAGTTAGTGAATTTTGAAGTTGCATCAATGTTTCGTTTAATACTCAAGGGTAAGCACTGTTATTCCGATAACTCAAATTGACAATGGTACACTATTGTCACAAAATTTCAAGGTCTTATGACGCACCGGTGAAAAGTTTCAGCATTTCAATGTTGCAAACTTTGATAGTTATATTACGCACAGTATAAAGGTTAGTGAATTTTGAAGTTGCTTCAGTGTTTCATTTTATTCAAGGGTTGCACTGTTATACCGATATTTAAAATTATACATTATTTGACAATTGTACTTTATTGTCACAAAATTTTACGGTTTTATGACGCACCAGTAAAAAGTTACAGCATTTCAATGTTGCAAACTTTGATAGTTATATTACGCACGGTATAAAAGTTACTGAATTTTGAAGTTGCGCCAGTGTTTCATTTTTTACTCAAAGGTAGCACTGTTATACCGATATCTCAAATTGACAATAGTACTTTATTGTCACAAAATTTACAGGTCTTCTGACTCTCCAGTAAAAAGTTACAGCATTTCAATGTTGCAAACTTTGATAGTTATATTACGCACAGCATAAAAGTTAGTGAAATTTGAAGTTGCATCAGTGTTTCGTTTATCACTCAAGTGTAGCACCGTTATAGCGATATTTCAAATTGACAATAGTACATTATTGTCACAAAATTTCAAGGTCTTATGACGCTCCAGTAAAAAGTTACAGCATTTCAATGTTGCAAACTTTGAGTTATATTACGCACAGTATAAAAGTTAGTGAATTTTGAAGTTGCATCATTGTTTCATTTTTTATTCAATGGTAGCATTGTTACACCGTTATTTCAAATTGGCAATAGTACTTTATTGTCACAAAATTTCAAGGTCTTACGACGCTCCAGTAAAAAGTTACAGCATTTGAATATTGAAAGCTTTGATAGTTATATTACGCACAGTATAAAGGTTAGTGAATTTTGAAGTTGCATCAGTGTTTCATTTTATTCATGGAATGCACTGTTATACCGATATATCAAATTGACAATAGTACCTTATTTTCACAAGATTTCAAGGTCTTATGACGCAAACTTTGATATTTATATTACGCATAGTATAAAAGTTAGTGAATTTTGAAGTTGCATCAGTGTTTAATTTTTTACTCAAAGGTAGCACTGTTATACCGATATTTCAAATTGACAATAGTACTTTATTGTCACAAAATTTCAAGGTCTTATGACACTCCAGTAAAAGGTTACAACATTTCAATGTTGCAAACTTTGATATTTATATTATGCGCATTATAAAAGTTAGTGAATTTTGAAGTTGCATCAGTGTTTCATTTTTTATACAAAGGTAGCACTGTTATACCGATTTTTCAAATTGACAATACTACTTTATTGTCACAAAATTTATAGGTCTTCTGACTCTCCAGTAAAAAGTTACAGCATTTCAATGTTGCAAACTTTGATAGTTATATTATGCACAGTATAAAAGTTAGTGAATTTTGAAGTTACGCCAGTGTTTCATTTTTTACTCAAAGGTGGCACTGTTATATAGATATCTCAAATTGACAATAGTACTTTATTGTCACAAAATTTTAAGGTCTTCTGACTCTCCAGTAAAAAGTTACAACATTTCAATGTTGCAAACTTTGATAGTTATATTATGCACAGTATAAAAGTTAGTGAATTTTGAAGTTACGCCAGTGTTTCATTTTTTACTCAAAGGTAGCACTGCTATACCAATATTTCAAATTGACGATAGTACTTTATTGTCACAAATTTCCAAGGTCTTATGACACTAAAGTAAAAGGTTACAACATTTCAATGTTGCAAACTTTGATAGTTATATTATGCACAGTATAAAAGTTAGTGAATTTTGAAGTTGCATCAGAGCTTAATTTTTTACACAAAGGTAGCACTGTTATACCGATATTTCAAATTGACAATACTACTTTATTGTCACAAAATTTAAAGGTCTTCTGACTCTCCAGTAAAAAGTTACAGCATTTCAATGTTGCAAACTTACGCACAGCATAAAAGTTAGTGAATTTTGAAGTTGCATCAATGTTTCGTTTAATACTCAAGGGTAAGCACTGTTATTCCGATAACTCAAATTGACAATGGTACACTATTGTCACAAAATTTCAAGGTCTTATGACGCACCGGTGAAAAGTTTCAGCATTTCAATGTTGCAAACTTTGATAGTTATATTACGCACAGTATAAAGGTTAGTGAATTTTGAAGTTGCTTCAGTGTTTCATTTTATTCAAGGGTTGCACTGTTATACCGATATTTAAAATTATACATTATTTGACAATTGTACTTTATTGTCACAAAATTTTACGGTTTTATGACGCACCAGTAAAAAGTTACAGCATTTCAATGTTGCAAACTTTGATAGTTATATTACGCACGGTATAAAAGTTACTGAATTTTGAAGTTGCGCCAGTGTTTCATTTTTTACTCAAAGGTAGCACTGTTATACCGATTTCTTAAATTGCCAATAGTATTTTATTGTCACAAAATTTCCAGGTCTTCTAGCGTTCCAGTATGAAGTTACAGCATTTCAACTTTGCTAACTTTGATAGTTATATTACGCACAGCATAAAAGTTAGTGAAATTTGAAGTTGCATCAGTGTTTCGTTTATCACTCAAGTGTAGCACCGTTATAGCGATATTTCAAATTGACAATAGTACATTATTGTCACAAAATTTCAAGGTCTTATGACGCTCCAGTAAAAAGTTACAGCATTTCAATGTTGCAAACTTTGAGTTATATTACGCACAGTATAAAAGTTAGTGAATTTTGAAGTTGCATCATTGTTTCATTTTTTATTCAATGGTAGCATTGTTACACCGTTATTTCAAATTGGCAATAGTACTTTATTGTCACAAAATTTCAAGGTCTTACGACGCTCCAGTAAAAAGTTACAGCATTTGAATATTGAAAGCTTTGATAGTTATATTACGCACAGTATAAAGGTTAGTGAATTTTGAAGTTGCATCAGTGTTTCATTTTATTCATGGAATGCACTGTTATACCGATATATCAAATTGACAATAGTACCTTATTTTCACAAGATTTCAAGGTCTTATGACGCAAACTTTGATATTTATATTACGCATAGTATAAAAGTTAGTGAATTTTGAAGTTGCATCAGTGTTTAATTTTTTACTCAAAGGTAGCACTGTTATACCGATATTTCAAATTGACAATAGTACTTTATTGTCACAAAATTTCAAGGTCTTATGACACTCCAGTAAAAGGTTACAACATTTCAATGTTGCAAACTTTGATATTTATATTATGCGCATTATAAAAGTTAGTGAATTTTGAAGTTGCATCAGTGTTTCATTTTTTATACAAAGGTAGCACTGTTATACCGATTTTTCAAATTGACAATACTACTTTATTGTCACAAAATTTATAGGTCTTCTGACTCTCCAGTAAAAAGTTACAGCATTTCAATGTTGCAAACTTTGATAGTTATATTACGCACAGTATAAAGGTTAGTGAATTTTGAAGTTGCATCAGTGTTTCATTTTATTCAAGGGTTGCACTGTTATACCGATATTTCAAATTATACATTATTTGACAATAGTGCTTTATTGTCACAAAATTTCCAGGTTTTATGACGCACCAGTAAAAAGTTACAGCATTTCAATGTTGCAAACTTTGATAGTTATATTACGCACGGTATAAAAGTTAATGAATTTTGAAGTTGCGCCAGTGTTTCATTTTTTACTCAAATGTGGCACTGTTATATAAATATCTCAACTTGACAATAGTACTTTATTGTCACAAAATTTAAAGGTCTTCTGTCTCTCCAGAAAAAAGTTACAGCATTTCAATGTTGCAAACTTTGATAGTTATATTACGCACGGTATAAAAGTTAGTGAATTTTGAGGTTGCATCAGTGTTTCGTATATTACTCAAGGGTAGCACTGTTATAGCGATATCTCAAATTGACAATAGTTCATTATTGTCACAAAATTTCAAGTTATTATGTCAATCCAGTAAAAAGTTACAGCATTTCAATGTTACAAACTTTAATAATTATATTACGCACAGTATAAAAGTTAGTGAATTTTGAAGTTGCATCAGTGTTTCATTTTTTACTCAAAGGTAGCACTGTTATACCGATATTTCAAACTGACAATACTACTTTATTGTCACAAAATTTATAGGTCTTCTGACTCTCCAGGAAAAAGTTACAGCATTTCAATGTTGCAAAGTTTGATAGTTATACTACGCACAGCATAAAAGTTAGTGAATTTTGAAGTTGCATCAATGTTTCGTTTAATACTCAAGGGTAAGCACTGTTATTCCGATAACTAAAATTGACAATAGTACACTATTGTCACAAAATTTCAAGGTCTTATGGCGTACCGGTAAAAAGTTTCAGCATTTCAATGTTGCAAACTTTGATAGTTATATTACGCACAGTATAAAGGTTAGTGAATTTTGAAGTTGCATCAGTGTTTCATTTTATTCAAGGGTTGCACTGTTATACCGATATATCAAATTGACAATAGTACTTTATTGTCACAAAATTTCAAGGCCTTATGACGCAAACTTTGATATTTATATTACGCATGGTATAAAAGTTAGTGAATTTTGAAGTTGCAACAGTGTTTCATTTTTTACACAAAGGTGGCACTGTTATACCGATATTTCAAATTGACAATTGTACTTTAATGTCACAAAATTTTCAGGTTTTATGACACACCAGTAAAAACATACAGCATTTCAATGTTGCAAACTTTGATAGTTATATTACGCACGGTATAAAAGTTAGTGAGCTTTGAAGTTGCGCCAGTGTTTCATTTTTTACTCAAAGGTGGCATTGTTATACCGATATTTCAAATTGACAATAGTACTTTAATGTCACAAAATTTTCAGGTTTTATGACGCACCAGTAAAAGTTACAGCATTTCAATGTGGCAAACTTTGTTAGTTATATTACGCACGGTATAAAAGTTAGTGAGTTTTGAAGTTGCGCCAGTGTTTCATTTTTTACTCAAAGGTGGCACTGTTATATAGATATCTCAAATTGACAATAGTACTTTATTGTCACAAAATTTTAAGGTCTTCTGACTCTCCAGTAAAAAGTTACAACATTTCAATGTTGCAAACTTTGATAGTTATATTATGCACAGTATAAAAATTAGTGAATTTTGAAGTTGCATCAGTGTTTAATTTTTTACACAAAGGTAGCACCGTTATACCGATATTTCAAATTGACAATACTACTTTATTTTTACAAAATTTAAAGGTCTTTTGACTCTCCAGTAAAAAGTTACAGCATTTCAATGTTGCAAACTTACGCACAGCATAAAAGTTGATGAATTTTGAAGTTGCATCAATGTTTCGTTTAATACTCAAGGGTAAGCACTGTTATTCCGATAACTAAAATTGACAATAGCACACTATTGTCACAAAATTTCAAGGTCTAATGACGCACCGGTAGAAAGTTTCAGCATTTCAATGTTGCAAACTTTGATAGTTATATTACGCACAGTATAAAGGTTTGTGAATTTTGAAGTTGCATCAGTGTTTCATTTTATTCAAGGTTTGCACTGTTATACCGATATTTCAAATTATACATTATTTGACAATAGTACTTTATTGTCACAAAATTTTCAGGTTTTATGACGCACCAGTAAAAAGTTACAGCATTTCAATGTTGCAAACTTTGATAGTTATATTACGCATAGTATAAAAGTTAGTGAATTTTGAAGTTGCATCAGTGTTTCATTTTTTACACAAAGGTAGCACTGTTATACCGATATCTCAAATTGACAATAGTACTTTGTTGTCACAAAATTTCAAGGTCTTCTGACTCTCCAGTAAAAAGTTACAGCATTTCAATGTTGCAAACTTTGATAGTTATATTACGCACAGCATAAAAGTTAGTGAAATTTGAAGTTGCATCAGTGTTTCGTTTATTACTCAAGGGTAGTACTGTTATAGCGATATCTCAAATTGACAATAGTACATTATTGTCACAAAATTTTAGGTTCTTATGACGCTCCAGTAAAAAGTTACAGCATTTCAATGTTGCAAACTTTGAACGTTATATTACGCACAGTATAAAAGTTAGTGAATTTTGAAGTTGCATCAGTGTTTCAGTTTTTACTAAAAGGTAGCATTGTTACACCGATATTTCAAATTGGCAATAGTACTTTATTGTCACAAAATTTCAAGGTCTTACGACGCTCCAGTAAAAAGTTACAGCATTTGAATATTGAAAGCTTTGATAGTTATATTACGCACAGTATAAAGGTTAGTGAATTTTGAAGTTGCATCAGTGTTTCATTTTATTCAAGGAATGCACTGTTATACCGATATATCAAATTGACAATAGTACTTTATTGTCACAAAATTTCAAGGCCTTATGACGCAAACTTTGATATTTATATTACGCATGGTATAAAAGTTAGTGAATTTTGAAGTTGCAACAGTGTTTCATTTTTTACACAAAGGTGGCACTGTTATACCGATAATTCAAATTGACAATAGTACTTTAATGTCACAAAATTTTCAGGTTTTATGACACACCAGTAAAAAGTTACAGCATTTCAATGTTGCAAACTTTGATAGTTATATTACGCACGGTATAAAAGGTAGTGAGCTTAGAAGTTGCGCCAGTGTTTCATTTTTTACTCAAAGGTAGCACTGTTATATCGATATCTCAAATTTTCAATAGTACTTTATTGTCACAAAATTTAAAGGTCTTATGACGCTCCATTAAAAAGTTACAGCATTTCAATGTTGCAAACTTTGATAGTTATATTACGCACGGTATAAAAGTTAGTGAATTTTTAAGTTGCGCCAGTGTTTCATTGTTTACTCAAAGGTGGCACTGTTATATAGATATCTCAAATTGACAATAGTACTTTATTGTCACAAAATTTTAAGGTCTTCTGACTCTCCAGTAAAAAGTAACGGCATTTCAATATTGCAAACTTTGATAGTTATATTACGCACGGTATAAAAGTTAGTGAATTTTGAAGTTGCGCCAGTGTTTCATTTTTTACTCAAAGGTAGCACTGCTATACCAATATTTCAAATTGACGATAGTACTTTATTGTCACAAATTTCCAAGGTCTTATGACACTAAAGTAAAAGGTTACAACATTTCAATGTTGCAAACTTTGATAGTTATATTATGCACAGTATAAAAGTTAGTGAATTTTGAAGTTGCATCAGTGTTTCAGTTTTTACTCAATGGTAGAATTGTTACACCGATATTTCAAATTGGCAATAGTACTTAATTGTCACAAAATTTCAAGGTCTTCCGATGCTCCAGTAAAAATTTACAGCATTTCAATTTTGCAGACTTTGATAGTTATATTACGCACAGTATAAAGGTTAGTGAATTTTGAAGTTGCAACAGTGTTTCATTTTTTACACAAAGGTGGCACTGTTATACCGATAATTCAAATTGACAATAGTACTTTAATGTCACAAAATTTTCAGGTTTTATGACACACCAGTAAAAAGTTACAGCATTTCAATGTTGCAAACTTTGATAGTTATATTACGCACGGTATAAAAGTTAGTGAGCTTTGAAGTTGCGCCAGTGTTTCATTTTTTACTCAAAGGTAGCACTGTTATACCGATATCTCAAATTTTCAATAGTACTTTATTGTCACAAAATTGAAAGGTCTTATGACGCTCCAATAAAAAGTTACAGCATTTCAATGTTGCAAACTTTGATAGTTATATTACGCACGGTATAAAAGTTAGTGAGTTTTGAAGTTGCGCCAGTGTTTCATTTTTTACTCAAAGGTGGCACTGTTATATAGATATCTCAAATTGACAATAGTTCTTTATTGTCACAAAATTTTAAGGTCTTCTGACTCTCCAGTAAAAAGTTACAACATTTCAATGTTGCAAACTTTGATAGTTATATTATGCACAGTATAAAAATTAGTGAATTTTGAAGTTGCATCAGTGTTTAATTTTTTACACAAAGGTAGCACCGTTATACCGATATTTCAAATTGACAATACTACTTTATTTTTACAAAATTTAAAGGTCTTTTGACTCTCCAGTAAAAAGTTACAGCATTTCAATGTTGCAAACTTACGCACAGCATAAAAGTTGATGAATTTTGAAGTTGCATCAATGTTTCGTTTAATACTCAAGGGTAAGCACTGTTATTCCGATAACTAAAATTGACAATAGCACACTATTGTCACAAAATTTCAAGGTCTAATGACGCACCGGTAGAAAGTTTCAGCATTTCAATGTTGCAAACT
This sequence comes from Clusia tigrina, assembly GCA_920105625.2. Taxonomy (NCBI): domain Eukaryota; kingdom Metazoa; phylum Arthropoda; class Insecta; order Diptera; family Clusiidae; genus Clusia; species Clusia tigrina. The sequence continues at coordinate 201,754,682 of OV050030.1, read as the reverse complement.
TTGATAGTTATATTACGCACAGTATAAAGGTTTGTGAATTTTGAAGTTGCATCAGTGTTTCATTTTATTCAAGGTTTGCACTGTTATACCGATATTTCAAATTATACATTATTTGACAATAGAACTTTATTGTCACAAAATTTTCAGGTTTTATGACGCACCAGTAAAAAGTTACAGCATTTCAATGTTGCATAGTATAAAAGTTAGTGAATTTTGAAGTTGCATCAGTGTTTCATTTTTTACACAAAGGTAGCACTGTTATACCGATATCTCAAATTGACAATAGTACTTTATTGTCACAAAATTTACAGGTCTTCTGACTCTCCAGTAAAAAGTTACAGCATTTCAATGTTGCAAACTTTGATAGTTATATTACGCACAGCATAAAAGTTAGTGAAATTTGAAGTTGCATCAGTGTTTCATTTTTTACTCAAAGGTAGCACTGCTATACCAATATTTCAAATTGACGATAGTACTTTATTGTCACAAATTTCCAAGGTCTTATGACACTAAAGTAAAAGGTTACAACATTTCAATGTTGCAAACTTTGATAGTTATATTATGCACAGTATAAAAGTTAGTGAATTTTGAAGTTGCATCAGTGTTTCAGTTTTTACTCAATGGTAGAATTGTTACACCGATATTTCAAATTGGCAATAGTACTTTATTGTCACAAAATTTCAAGGTCTTCCGATGCTCCAGTAAAAATTTACAGCATTTCAATTTTGCAGACTTTGATAGTTATATTACGCACGGTCTAAAAGTTAGTGAGCTTTGAAGTTGCGCCAGTGTTTCATTTTTTACTCAAAGGTAGCACTGTTATACCGATATCTCAAATTTTCAATAGTACTTTATTGTCACAAAATTGAAAGGTCTTATGACGCTCCAATAAAAAGTTACAGCATTTCAATGTTGCAAACTTTGATAGTTATATTACGCACGGTATAAAAGTTAGTGAGTTTTGAAGTTGCGCCAGTGTTTCATTTTTTACTCAAAGGTGGCACTGTTATATAGATATCTCAAATTGACAATAGTACTTTATTGTCACAAAATTTTAAGGTCTTCTGACTCTCCAGTAAAAAGTTACAACATTTCAATGTTGCAAACTTTGATAGTTATATTATGCACAGTATAAAAATTAGTGCATTTTGAAGTTGCATCAGTGTTTAATTTTTTACACAAAGGTAGCACCGTTATACCGATATTTCAAATTGACAATACTACTTTATTTTTACAAAATTTAAAGGTCTTTTGACTCTCCAGTAAAAAGTTACAGCATTTCAATGTTGCAAACTTACGCACAGCATAAAAGTTGATGAATTTTGAAGTTGCATCAATGTTTCGTTTAATACTCAAGGGTAAGCACTGTTATTCCGATAACTAAAATTGACAATAGCACACTATTGTCACAAAATTTCAAGGTCTAATGACGCACCGGTAGAAAGTTTCAGCATTTTAATGTTGCAAACTTTGATAGTTATATTACGCACAGTATAAAGGTTTGTGAATTTTGAAGTTGCATCAGTGTTTCATTTTATTCAAGGTTTGCACTGTTATACCGATATTTCAAATTATACATTATTTGACAATAGTACTTTATTGTCACAAAATTTTCAGGTTTTATGACGCACCAGTAAAAAGTTACAGCATTTCAATGTTGCAAATTTTGATAGTTATATTACGCATAGTATAAAAGTTAGTGAATTTTGAAGTTGCATCAGTGTTTCATTTTTTACACAAAGGTAGCACTGTTATACCGATATCTCAAATTGACAATAGTACTTTATTGTCACAAAATTTAAAGGTCTTCTGACTCTCCAGTAAAAAGTTACAGCATTTCAATGTTGCAAACTTTGATAGTTATATTACGCACAGCATAAAAGTTAGTGAAATTTGAAGTTGCATCAGTGTTTCGTTTATTACTCAAGGGTAGTACTGTTATAGCGATATCTCAAATTGACAATAGTACATTATTGTCACAAAATTTCAATGTCTTATGACGCTCCAGTAAAAAGTTACAGCATTTCAATGTTGCAAACTTTGAACGTTATATTACGCACAGTATAAAAGTTAGTGAATTTTGAAGTTGCATCAGTGTTTCAGTTTTTACTAAAAGGTAGCACTGTTACACCGATATTTCAAATTGGCAATAGTACTTTATTGTCACAAAATTTCAAGGTCTTACGACGCTCCAGTAAAAAGTTACAGCATTTGAATATTGAAAGCTTTGATAGTTATATTACGCACAGTATAAAGGTTAGTGAATTTTGAAGTTGCATCAGTGTTTCATTTTATTCAAGGAATGCACTGTTATACCGATATATCAAATTGACAATAGTACTTTATTGTCACAAAATTTCAAGGCCTTATGACGCAAACTTTGATATTTATATTACGCATGGTATAAAAGTTAGTGAATTTTGAAGTTGCAACAGTGTTTCATTTTTTACACAAAGGTGGCACTGTTATACCGATAATTCAAATTGACAATAGTACTTTAATGTCACAAAATTTTCAGGTTTTATGACACACCAGTAAAAAGTTACAGCATTTCAATGTTGCAAACTTTGATAGTTATATTACGCACGGTATAAAAGTTAGTGAGCTTAGAAGTTGCGCCAGTGTTTCATTTTTTACTCAAAGGTAGCACTGTTATATCGATATCTCAAATTTTCAATAGTACTTTATTGTCACAAAATTTAAAGGTCTTATGATGCTCCATTAAAAAGTTACAGCATTTCAATGTTGCAAACTTTGATAGTTATATTACGCACGGTATAAAAGTTAGTGAATTTTTAAGTTGCGCCAGTGTTTCATTGTTTACTCAAAGGTGGCACTGTTATATAGATATCTCAAATTGACAATAGTACTTTATTGTCACAAAATTTTAAGGTCTTCTGACTCTCCAGTAAAAAGTAACGGCATTTCAATATTGCAAACTTTGATAGTTATATTACGCACGGTATAAAAGTTAGTGAATTTTGAAGTTGCGCCAGTGTTTCATTTTTTACTCAAAGGTAGCACTGCTATACCAATATTTCAAATTGACGATAGTACTTTATTGTCACAAATTTCCAAGGTCTTATGACACTAAAGTAAAAGGTTACAACATTTCAATGTTGCAAACTTTGATAGTTATATTATGCACAGTATAAAAGTTAGTGAATTTTGAAGTTGCATCAGTGTTTCAGTTTTTACTCAATGGTAGCATTGTTACACCGATATTTCAAATTGGCAATAGTACTTTATTGTCACAAAATTTCAAGGTCTTCCGATGCTCCAGTAAAAATTTACAGCATTTCAATTTTGCAGACTTTGATAGTTATATTACGCACAGTATAAAGGTTAGTGAATTTTGAAGTTGCAACAGTGTTTCATTTTTTACACAAAGGTGGCACTGTTATACCGATAATTCAAATTGACAATAGTACATTAATGTCACAAAATTTTCAGGTTTTATGACACACCAATAAAAAGTTACAGCATTTCAATGTTGCAAACTTTGATAGTTATATTACGCACAGTATAAAAGTTAGTGAGCTTTGAAGTTGCGCCAGTGTTTCATTTTTTACTCAAAGGTAGCACTGTTATACCGATATCTCAAATTTTCACTAGTACTTTATTGTCACAAAATTGAAAGGTCTTATGACGCTCCAATAAAAAGTTACAGCATTTCAATGTTGCAAACTTTGATAGTTATATTATGCACAGTATAAAAGTTAGTGAATTTTGAAGTTGCATCAGTGTTTAATTTTTTACACAAAGGTAGCACTGTTATACCGATATTTCAAACTGACAATACTACTTTATTGTCACAAAATTTAAAGGTCTTCTGACTCTCCAGTAAAAAGTTACAGCATTTCAATGTTGCAAACTTACGCACAGCATAAAAGTTATTGAATTTTGAAGTTGCATCAATGTTTCGTTTAATACTCAAGGGTAAGCACTGTTATTCCGATAACTCAAATTGACATTAGTACACTATTGTCACAAAATTTCAAGGTCTTATGACGCACCGGTGAAAAGTTTCAGCATTTCAATGTTGCAAACTTTACGCACAGTATAAAGGTTAGTGAATTTTGAAGTTGCTTCAGTGTTTCATTTTATTCAAGGGTTGCACTGTTATACCGATATTTCAAATTATACATTATTTGACAATTGTACTTTATTGTCACAAAATTTTACGGTTTTATGACGCACCAGTAAAAAGTTACAGCATTTCAATATTGCAAACTTTGATAGTTATATTACGCACGGTATAAAAGTTACTGAATTTTGAAGTTGCGCCAGTGTTTCATTTTTTACTCAAAGGTAGCACTGTTATACCGATATCTCAAATTGACAATAGTACTTTATTGTCACAAAATTTACAGGTCTTCTGACTCTCCAGTAAAAAGTTACAGCATTTCAATATTGCAAACTTTGATAGTTATATTACGCACAGCATAAAAGTTAGTGAAATTTGAAGTTGCATCAGTGTTTCGTTTATCACTCAAGTGTAGCACCGTTATAGCGATATTTCAAATTGACAATAGTACATTATTGTCACAAAATTTCAAGGTCTTATGACGCTCCAGTAAAAAGTTACAGCATTTCAATGTTGCAAACTTTGAGTTATATTACGCACAGTATAAAAGTTAGTGAATTTTGAAGTTGCATCATTGTTTCATTTTTTATTCAATGGTAGCATTGTTACACCGTTATTTCAAATTGGCAATAGTACTTTATTGTCACAAAATTTCAAGGTCTTACGACGCTCCAGTAAAAATTACAGCATTTGAATATTGAAAGCTTTGATAGTTATATTACGCACAGTATAAAGGTTAGTGAATTTTGAAGTTGCATCAGTGTTTCATTTTATTCATGGAATGCACTGTTATACCGATATATCAAATTGACAATAGTACCTTATTTTCACAAGATTTCAAGGTCTTATGACGCAAACTTTGATATTTATATTACGCATAGTATAAAAGTTAGTGAATTTTGAAGTTGCATCAGTGTTTAATTTTTTACTCAAAGGTAGCACTGTTATACCGATATTTCAAATTGACAATAGTACTTTATTGTCACAAAATTTCAAGGTCTTATGACACTCCAGTAAAAGGTTACAACATTTCAATGTTGCAAACTTTGATATTTATATTATGCGCATTATAAAAGTTAGTGAATTTTGAAGTTGCATCAGTGTTTCATTTTTTATACAAAGGTAGCACTGTTATACCGATTTTTCAAATTGACAATAGTACTTCATTGTCACAAAATTTATAGGTCTTCTGACTCTCCAGTAAAAAGTTACAGCATTTCAATGTTGCAAACTTTGATAGTTATATTACGCACAGTATAAAGGTTAGTGAATTTTGAAGTTGCATCAGTGTTTCATTTTATTCAAGGGTTGCACTGTTATACCGATATTTCAAATTATACATTATTTGACAATAGTGCTTTATTGTCACAAAATTTCCAGGTTTTATGACGCACCAGTAAAAAGTTACAGCATTTCAATGTTGCAAACTTTGATAGTTATATTACGCACGGTATAAAAGTTAGTGAATTTTGAGGTTGCATCAGTGTTTCGTATATTACTCAAGGGTAGCACTGTTATACCGATATTTCAAACTGACAATACTACTTTATTGTCACAAAATTTATAGGTCTTCTGACTCTCCAGTAAAAAGTTACAGCATTTCAATGTTGCAAAGTTTGATAGTTATATTACGCACAGCATAAAAGTTAGTGAATTTTGAAGTTGCATCAATGTTTCGTTTAATACTCAAGGGTAAGCACTGTTATTCCGATAACTAAAATTGACAATAGTACACTATTTTCACAAAATTTCAAGGTCTTATGGCGCACCGGTAAAAAGTTTCAGCATTTCAATGTTGCAAACTTTGATAGTTATATTACGCACAGTATAAAGGTTAGTGAATTTTGAAGTTGCATCAGTGTTTCATTTTATTCAAGGGTTGCACTGTTATACCGATATATCAAATTGACAATAGTACTTTATTGTCACAAAATTTCAAGGCCTTATGACGCAAACTTTGATATTTATATTACGCATGGTATAAAAGTTAGTGAATTTTGAAGTTGCAACAGTGTTTCATTTTTTACACAAAGGTGGCACTGTTATACCGATATTTCAAATTGACAATTGTACTTAAATGTCACAAAATTTTCAGGTTTTATGACACACCAGTAAAAACTTACAGCATTTCAATGTTGCAAACTTTGATAGTTATATTACGCACGGTATAAAAGTTAGTGAGCTTTGAAGTTGCGCCAGTGTTTCATTTTTTACTCAAAGGTAGCACTGTTATACCGATATCTCATATTTTCAATAGTACTTTATTGTCACAAAATTTAAAGGTCTTAGGTTATATTACGCACAGCATAAAAGTTAGTGAAATTTGAAGTTGCATCAGTGTTTCGTTTATTACACAAGGGTAGCACTGTTATAGCGATATCTCAAATTGGCAATAGTACATTATTGTCACAAAATTTCAAGGTCTTATGACGCTCCAGTAAAAACTTACAGCATTTCAATGTTGCAAACTTTGAGTTATATTACGCACAGTATAAAAGTTAGTGAAATTTGAAGTTGCATCAGTGTTTCATTTTTTACTCAAAGGTAGCACTGTTATACCGATATTTCAAATTGGCAATAGTACTTTATTGTCACAAAATTTCAAGGTCTTACGACGCTCCAGTAAAAAGATACAGCATTTCAATTTTGCAAGCTTTGATATTGATATTACGTACAGTATAAAATATTTGTGAATTTTGAAGTTGCATCAGTGTTTCATTTTTTACTCAAAGGTAGGAATGTTATACCGAAGTTGCATCAGTGTTTAATTTTTTACTCAAAGGTAGCACTGTTATATCGATAATTCAAATTGACAATAGTACATTATTGTCACAAAATTTCAAGGTCTTATGACGCACCGGTAAAAAGTTTCAGCATTTCAATGTTGCAAACTTTGATAGTTATATTACGCACGGTATAAAAGTTAGTGAGCTTTGAAGTTGCGCCAGTGTTTCATTTTTTACTCAAAGGTAGCACTGTTATACCGATATCTCAAATTTTCAATAGTACTTTATTGTCACAAAATTTAAAGGTCTTATGACGCTCCAGTAAAAAGTTACAGCATTTCAATATTGCAAACTTTGAGTTATATTACGCACAGTATAAAAGTTAGTGAATTTTGAAGTTGCATCAGTGTTAAATTTTTTACACAAAGGTAGCACTGTTATACCGATATTTCAAATTGACATTAGTACTTTATTGTCACAAAATTTTCAGGGTTTATTGCGCAACAGTAAAAAGTTACAGCATTTCAATGTTGCAAACTTGGATAGTTATATTAAGCACGGTATAAAAGTTAGTGAACTTACAAGTTGCGCCTGTGTTTCATTTTTTATTCAAAGGTAGCACTGTTATACCGATATCTCAAATTGACAATAGTACTTTATTGTCACAAAATTTAAAGGTCTTCTGACGCTCCAGTAAAAAGTTACTGCATTTCAATGTTGCAAACTTTGATTATTATATTACGCACATCATAAAAGTAAGTTCAATTTGAAGTTGCATCAGTGTTTCGTTTATTACTCAAGGGTGGCACTGTTATACCGATATCTCAAATTTTGAATAGTACTTTACTGTCACAAAATTTAAAGGTCTTATGACGCTCCAGTAAAAAGTTACAGCATTTCAATGTTGCAAACTTTGAGTTATATTACGCACAGTATAAAAGTTAGTGAATTTTGAAGTTGCATCAGTGTTTCTTTTTTTACTCAATGGTAGCATTGTTACACCGATATTTCAAATTGGCAATAGTACATAATTGTCACAAAATTTTACGGTTTTATGACGCACCAGTAAAAAGTTACAGCATTTCAATGTTGCAAACTTTGATAGTTATATTACGCACGGTATAAAAGTTAGTGAATTTTGAAGTTGCGCCAGTGTTCCATTTTTTACTCAAAGGTAGCACTGTTATACCGATATCTCAAATTGACAATAGTACTTTATTGTCACAAAATTTACAGGTCTTCTGACTCTCCAGTAAAAAGTTACAGCTTTTCAATGTTGCAAACTTTGATAGTTATATTACGCACAGCATAAAAGTTAGTTAAATTTGAAGTTGCATCAGTGTTTCGCTTATTACTCAAGGGTAGCACTGTTATAGCGATATCTCAAATTGACAATAGTACATTATTGTCACAAAATTTCAAGTTCTTATGACGCTCCTGTAAAAAGTTACAGCATTTCAATGTTGCAAGCTTTGATAGTTATATTACGCACAGTATAAAAGTTTTTGAATTTTGAAGTTACATCAGTTTTTCATTTTTTACTCAAAAGTAGCACTGTTATACCGAAGTTGCATGATTGTTTAATTATTTACTCAAAGGTAGCACTGTTATACCGATATTTCAAATTTTCAATAGTACTTTATTGTCATAAAATTTCAAGGTCTTATGACGCTCCAGTAAAAAGTTACAGCATTTCAATGTTGCAAACTTGGATAGTTATATTAAGCACGGTATAAAAGTTAGTGAACTTACAAGTTGCGCCTGTGTTTCATTTTTTATTCAAAGGTAGCACTGTTATACCGATATCTCAAATTGACAATAGTACTTTATTGTCACAAAATTTAAAGGTCTTCTGACGCTCCAGTAAAAAGTTACTGCATTTCAATGTTGCAAACTTTGATAATTATATTACGCACAGCATAAAAGTAAGTTCAATTTGAAGTTGCATCAGTGTTTCGTTTATTACTCAAGGGTGGCATTGTTATACCGATATCTCAAATTTTCAATTGTCACAAAATTTAAAGGTCTTGTGACGCTCCTGTAAAAAGTTACAGCATTTCAATGTTGCAAACTTTGAGTTATATTACGCACAGTATAAAAGTTAGTGAATTTTGAAGTTGTATCAGTGTTTCATTTTTTACTCAATGGTAGCATTGTTACACCGATATTTCAAATTGGCAATAGTACTTAATTGTCACAAAATTTTACGGTTTTATGACGCATCAGTAAAAAGTTACAGCATTTCAATGTTGCAAACTTTGATAGTTATATTACGCACGGTATAAAAGTTAGTGAATTTTGAAGTTGCGCCAGTGTTCCATTTTTTACTCAAAGGTAGCACTGTTATACCGATATCTCAAATTGACAATAGTACTTTATTGTCACAAAATTTAGAGGTCTTCTGACTCTCCAGTAAAAAGTTACAGCATTTCAATGTTGCAAACTTTGATAGTTATATTACGCACAGCATAAAAGTTAGTTAAATTTGAAGTTGCATCAGTGTTTCGCTTATTACCCAAGGGTAGCACTGTTATAGCGATATCTCAAATTGACAATAGTACATTATTGTCACAAAATTTCAAGTTCTTATGACGCTCCTGTAAAAAGTTACAGCATTTCAATGTTGCAAGCTTTGATAGTTATATTACGCACAGTATAAAAGTTTTTGAATTTTGAAGTTGCATCAGTTTTTCATTTTTTACTCAAAGGTAGCACTGTTATACCGAAGTTGCATGATTGTTTAATTATTTACTCAAAGGTAGCACTGTTATACCGATATTTCAAATTGACAATAGTACTTTATTGTCATAAAATTTCAAGGTCTTATGACGCTCCAGTAAAAAGTTACAGCATTTCAATGTTGTAAACTTTGATAGTTATATTACGCATAGTATAAAAGTTAGTGAATATTGAAGTTGCATCAGTGTTAAATTTTTTACACAAAGGTAGCACTGTTATACCGATATTTAAAATTGACATTAGTACTTTATTGTCACAAAATTTTCAGGTTTTATTGCGCAACAGTAAAAAGTTACAGCATTTCAATGTTGCAAACTTTGATAGTTATATTAAGCACGGTATAAAAGTTAGTGAACTTACAAGTTGCGCCTGTGTTTCATTTTTTATTCAAAGGTAGCACTGTTATACCGATATCTCAAATTGACAATAGTACTTTATTGTCTCAAAATTTAAAGGTCTTCTGACGCCCCAGTAAATAGTTACTGCATTTCAATGCTGCAAACTTTGATAATTATATTACGCACAGCATAAAAGTAAGTTCAATTTGAAGTTGCATCAGTGTTTCGTTTATTACTCAAGGGTAGCACTGTTATACCGATATTTCAAATTGGCAATAGTACATTATTGTCACAAAATTTCAAGGTCTTATGACGCACCGGTAAAAAGTTTCAGCATTTCAATTTTGCAAACTTTGATAGTTATATTACGCACAGTATAAAGGTTAGTGAATTTTGAAGCTGCATCAGTGTTTCATTTTATTCAAGGGTTGCACTGTTATATCGATATCTCAAATTGACAATAATATACTACTGTCACAAAATTTCAAGGTTTTAAGACGCACCAGTAAAAAGTTACAGCATTTCTATATTGCAAACTTTAATAGTTATATTTCGCACAGTCTAAAAGTTAGTGAATTTTGAAGTTGCATCAGTGTTTCATTTTTTACTCAATGGTAGCACTGTTTTACCGATTTCTCAAATTGACAATAGCACTTTATTGTCACAAAATTTCAAGGTCTTATGAAGCTCCAGTAAAAAGTTACTGCATTTCAATGTTGCAAACTTTGATATTTATATTACGCAGGGTATAAAAGTTAGTGAGTTTTAAAGTTGCGCCAGTGTATCATTTTTTACTCAAAGGTAGCACTGTTATACCGATATCTCAAATTGACAATAGTACTTTATTGTCACAAAATTTAAAGTTCTTATGACGCTACAGTAAAAAGTTACAGCATTTCAATGTGGCAAACTTTGATAGTTATATTTACGCACAGTATAAAAGTTAGCGAAATTTGAAGTTGCATCAGTGTTTCGTGTATTACTCAAGGGTAGCACTGTTATAGGGATATCTCAAATTGACAATAGTACATTATTGTCAATTTGACGCTCCAGTAAAAAGTTACAGCATTTCAATGTAGCAAACTTTGATAGTTATATTTACGCACAGTATAAAAGTTAGTGAATTTTGAAGTTGCATCAGTGTTTCATTCTTTACTAAAAGGTAGCACTGTTATACCCAGATTTCAAATTGGTAATAGTACTTTATTGTCACAAAATTTCAAGGTCTTACGACGCTCCAGTAAAAAGTTACAGCATTTCAATGTTGCAAACTTTGATAGTTATATTACGCACGGTATAAAAGTTAGTGAATTTTGAAGTTGCGCCAGTGTTTCATTTTTTACTCAAAGGTGGCTCTGTTATATAGATATCTCAAATTGACAATAGTACTTTATTGTCACAAAATTTTAAGGTCTTCTGACTCTCCAGTAAAAAGTTACGGCATTTCAATGTTGCAAACTTTGATAGTTATATTACGCACGGTATAAAAGTTAGTGAATTTTGAAGTTGCGCCAGTGTTTCATTTTTTACTCAAAGGTAGCACTGTTATACCGATATCTCAAATTGACAATAGTACTTTATTGTCACAAAATTTAAAGGTCTTCTGACTCTCCAGTAAAAAGTTACAGCATTTCAATGTTGCAAACTTTAATAATTATATTACGCACAGTATAAAAGTTAGTGAATTTTGAAGTTGCATCAGTGTTTCATTTTTTACTCAAAAGTAGCACTGTTATATTGATATCTGAAATTGGCAATAGTACTTTATTGTCACAAAATTTCAAGGTCTTCCGATGCTCCAGTAAAAAGTTACTGCATTTCAATTTTGCAAGCTTTGATATTGATATTACGTACAGTATAAAAAATTTGTGAATTTTGAAGTTGCATCAGTGTTTCATTTTTTACTCAAAGGTAGGAATGTTATACCGAAGTTGCATCAGTGTTTAATTTTTTACTCAAAAGTAGCACTGTTATACCGATAATTCAAATTGACAATAGTACATTATTGTCACAAAATTTCAAGGTCTTATGACGCACCGGTAAAAAGTTTCAGCATTTCAATGTTGCAAACTTTGATAGTTATATTACGCACAGTATAAAGGTTAGTGAATTTTGAAGTTGCATCAGTGTTTCATTTTATTCAAGGGTTGCACTGTTATACCGATATTTCAAATTATACATTATTTGACAATATTACTTTATTGTCACAAAATTTTCAGGTTTTATGACGCACCAGTAAAAAGTTACAGCATTTCAATGTTGCAAACTTTGATAGTTATATTACGCACGGTATAAAAGTTAGTGAATTTTGAAGTTGCGCCAGTGTTTCATTTTTTACTCAAATGTGGCACTGTTATATAAATATCTCAACTTGACAATAGTACTTTATTGTCACAAAATTTAAAGGTCTTCTGACTCTCCAGAAAAAAGTTACAGCATTTCAATATTGCAAACTTTGATAGTTATATTACGCACGGTATAAAAGTTAGTGAATTTTGAGGTTGCATCAGTGTTTCGTTTATTACTCAAGGGTAGCACTGTTATAGCGATATCTCAAATTGACAATAGTTCATTATTGTCACAAAATTTCAAGTTATGTCACTCCAGTAAAAAGTTACAGCATTTCAATGTTACAAACTTTAATAATTATATTACGCACAGTATAAAAGTTAGTGAATTTTGAAGTTGCATCAGTGTTTCATTTTTTACTCAAAGGTAGCACTGTTATACCGATATTTCAAATTGACAATACTACTTTATTGTCACAAAATTTATAGGTCTTCTGACTCTCCAGTAAAAAGTTACAGCATTTCAATGTTGCAAACTTTGATAGTTATATTACGCACAGCATAAAAGTTAGTGAATTTTGAAGTTGCATCAATGTTTCGTTTAATACTCAAGGGTAAGCACTGTAATTCCGATAACTAAAATTGACAATAGTACATTATTGTCACAAAATTTCAAGGTCTTATGACGCTTGATGCTTTCAATGTTGCAAACTTTGATAGTTATATTACGCACAGTATAAAGGTTAGTGAATTTTGAAGTTGCATCAGTGCTTCATTTTATTCAAGGGTTGCACTGTTATACCGATATATCAAATTGACAACAGTACTTTATTGTCACAAAATTTCAAGGCCTTATGACGCAAAATTTGATATTTATATTACGCATGGTATAAAAGTTAGTGAATTTAGAAGTTGCAACAGTGTTTCATTTTTTACACAAAGGTGGCACTGTTATACCGATATTTCAAATTGACAATTGTACTTTAATGTCACAAAATTTTCAGGTTTTATGACACACCAGTAAAAACTTACAGCATTTCAATGTTGCAAACTTTGATAGTTATATTACGCACGGTATAAAAGTTAGTGAGCTTTGAAGTAGCGCCAGTGTTTCATTTTTTACTCAAAGGTAGCACTATTATACCGATATCTCATATTTTCAATAGTACTTTATTGTCACAAAATTTAAAGGTCTTATGACGCTCCAGTAAAAAGTTACAGCATTTCAATGTTCCAAACTTTGATAGTTATATTACGCACAGCATAAAAGTTAGTGAAATTTGAAGTTGCATCAGTAGCACTGTTATAGCGATATCTCAAATTGACAATAGTACATTATTGTCACAAAATTTTACGGTTTTATGACGCACCAGTAAAAAGTTACAGCATTTCAATGTTGCAAACTTTGATAGTTATATTACGCACGGTATAAAAGTTAGTGAATTTTGAAGTTGCGCCAGTGTTCCATTTTTTATTCAAAGGTAGCACTGTTATACCGATATCTCAAATTGACAATAGTACTTTATTGTCACAAAATTTACAGGTCTTCTGACTCTCCAGTAAAAAGTTACAGCATTTCAATGTTGCAAACTTTGATAGTTATATTACGCACAGCATAAAAGTTAGTTAAATTTGAAGTTGCATCAGTGTTTCGCTTATTACTCAAGTGTAGCACTGTTATAGCGATATCTCAAATTGACAATAGTACACTATTGTCACAAAATGTCAAGTTCTTATGAGGCTCCTGTAAAAAGTTACAGCATTTCAATGTTGCAAGCTTTGATAATTATATTACGCACAGTATAAAAGTTTTTGAATTTTGAAGTTGCATCAGTTTTTCATTTTTTACTCAAAGGTAGCACTGTTATACCGAAGTTGCATGATGGTTTAATTATTTACTCAAAGGTAGCACTGTTATACCGATATTTCAAATTGACAATAGTACTTTATTGTCATAAAATTTCAAGGTCTTATGACGCACCGGTAAAAAGTTTCAGCATTTCAATGTTGCAAACTTTGATAGTTATATTACGCACAGTATAAAGGTTAGTGAATTTTGAAGTTGCATCAGTGTTTCATTTTATTCAAGGGTTGCACTGTTATACCGATATATCAAATTGACAATAGTACTTTATTGTCACAAAATTTCAAGGCCTTACGACGCAAAATTTTATATTTATATTACGCATGGTATAAAAGTTAGTGAATTTAGAAGTTGCAACAGTGTTTCATTTTTTACACAAAGGTAGCACTGTTATACCGATATTTCAAATTGACAATTGTACTTTAATGTCACAAAATTTTCAGGTTTTATGACACACCAGTAAAAACTTACAGCATTTCAATGTTGCAAACTTTGATAGTTATATTACGCACGGTATAAAAGTTTGTGAGCTTTGAAGTTGCGCCAGTGTTTCATTTTTTACTCAAAGGTAGCACTGTTATACCGATATCTCATATTTTCAATAGTACTTTATTGTCACAAAATTTAAAGGTCTTATGACGCTCCAGTAAAAAGTTACAGCATTTCAATGTTGCAAACTTTGATAGTTATATTACGCACAGCATAAAAGTTAGTGAAATTTGAAGTTGCATCAGTGTTTCGTTTATTACACAAGGGTAGCACTGTTATAGCGATATCTCAAATTGACAATAGTACATTATTGTCACAAAATTTTACGGTTTTATGAAGCACCAGTAAAAAGTTACAGCATTTCAATGTTGCAAACTTTGATAGTTATATTACGCACGGTATAAAAGTTAGTGAATTTTGAAGTTGCGCCAGTGTTCCATTTTTTACTCAAAGGTAGCACTGTTATACCGATATCTCAAATTGACAATAGTACTTTATTGTCACAAAATTTACAGGTCTTCTGACTCTCCAGTAAAAAGTTATAGCATTTCAATGTTGCAAACTTTGATAGTTATATTACGCACAGCATAAAAGTTAGTTAAATTTGAAGTTGCATCAGTGTTTCGCTTATTACTCAAGGGTAGCACTGTTATAGCGATATCTCAAATTGACAATAGTACACTATTGTCACAAAATTTCAAGTTCTTATGAGGCTCCTGTAAAAAGTTACAGCATTTCAATGTTGCAAGCTTTGATAGTTATATTACGCACAGTATAAAAGTTTTTGAATTTTGAAGTTGCATCAGTTTTTCATTTTTTACTCAAAGGTAGCACTGTTATACCGAAGTTGCATGATTGTTTAATTATTTACTCAAAGGTAGCACTGTTATACCGATATTTCAAATTGACAATAGTACTTTATTGTCATAAAATTTCAAGGTCTTATGACGCTCCAGTAAAAAGTTACAGCATTTCAATGTTGTAAACTTTGATAATTATATTACGCACATCATAAAAGTAAGTTCAATTTGAAGTTGCATCAGTGTTTCGTTTATTACTCAAGAGTAGCACTGTTATAGCGATATCTCAAATTGACAATAGTACATTATTGTCATAAAATTTCAAGTTCTTATGACGTTCCAGTAAAAAGTTTCAGCATTTCAAAGTTTGCAAACTTTAATAGTTATATTACGCACAGTATAAAAGTTAGAGAATTTTGAAGTTGCATCAGTGTTTCATTTTTTACTCAAAGGTAGCAATGTTATACCGAAGTTGCATCAGTGTTTAATTTTTTACTCAAAGGTAGCACTGTTATACCGATATTTCAAATTTACAATTGTACTTTATTGTCACAAAATTTCAAGGTCTTATGACGCTCCTGTAAAAGGTTACAGCATTTCAATGTTGCAAACTTTGATAGTTATATTATGCACAGGATAAAAGTTAGTGAATTTTGAAGTTGCATCAATGTTTCGTTTAATACTCAAGGGTAGCACTGTTATACCGATATTTCAAATTGACAATAGTACATTATTGTCACAAAATTTCAAGGTCTTATGACGCACCGGTAAAAAGTTTCAGCATTTCAATTTTGCAAACTTTGATAGTTATATTACGCACAGTATAAAGGTTAGTGAATTTTGAAGCTGCATCAGTGTTTCATTTTATTCAAGGGTTGCACTGTTATACCGATATTTCAAATTGACAATAGTACTTTATTCTCACAAAATTTCAAGGTGTAAAAAGTTACAGCATTTGAATGTTGCAAACTTTGATAGTTATATTACGCACAGTATAAAAGTTTGTGAATTTTGAAGTTGCATTAGTGTTTCATTTTTTACTCAAAGGTAGTTCTGTTATACCAAAGTTGGATAAGTGTTTCAGTTTTAACTCAAAGGTATCACTGTTATACCGATATTTCAAATTGACAATAGTACTTTATTGTCACAAAATTTCAAGGTCTTATGGCGCTCCAGTAAAAAGTTACAGCATTTCAATTTTGCAAACTTTGATATTTATATTACGCATAGTATAAAAGTTAGTGAATTTTGAAGTTGCATCAGTGTTTTATTTTTTACACAAATGTAGACCTGTTATACCGATATTTAAAATTGACAATAGTACTTTATTGTCACAAGATTTGAAGGTCTTATGACGCTCCAGTAAAAGTTACAGCATTTCAATGTTGCAAGCTTTGATAATTATATTACGCACAGTATAAAAGTTAGTGAAATTTGAAGTTGCATCAGTGTTTCGTTTATTACTCAAGGGTAGCACTGTCATACCGAGATTTCAAATTGGCAATAGTACTTTATTGTCACAAAATTTCAAGGTCTTACGACACTCCAGTAAAAAGTTACAGCATTTCAATGTTGCAAGCTTTGATAATTATATTACGCACAGTATAAAAGTTTGTGAATTTTGAAGTTGCATCAGTGTTTCATTTTTTACTCAAAGGTAGCCATGTTATACCGATATTTCAAATTGACAATAGTACTTTATTGTCACAAAATTTCGAGGTCTTATGAAGCTCCAGTAAAAAGTTGCAGCATTTCAATGTTGCAAACTTTGATAGTTATATTACGCACAGCATAAAAGTTAGTGAAATTTGAAGTTGCATCAGTGTTTCGTTTATTACTCAAGGGTAGCATTGTTATACCGATATTTCAAATTGGCAATAGTACTTTATTGTCACAAAATTTGAAGGTCTTATGACGCTCCAGTAAAAGTTACAGCATTTCAATGTGGAAAACTTTGATAGTTATATTTACGCACAGTATAAAATTTAGTGAATTTTGAAGTTGCATCAGTGTTTCATTCTTTACTAAAAGGTAGCACTGTTATACCGAGATTTCAACTTGGCAATAGTACTTTATTGTCACAAAATTTCAAGGTCTTACGACGCTCCAGTAAAAAGTTACTGCATTTCAATGTTGCAAGCTTTGATAGTTATATTACGCACAGTATAAAAGTTTGTGAATTTTGAAGGTGCATTAGTGTTTCATTTTTTACTCAAAGGTAGTTCTGTTATACCAAAGTTGCATAAGTGTTTCAGTTTTTACTCAAAGGTAGCACTGTTATACCGATATTTCAAATTGACAATAGTACTTTATTGTCACACAATTTCAAGGTCTTATGGCGCTCCAGTAAAAAGTTACAGCATTTCAATGTTGCAAACTTTGATATTTGTATTACGCATAGTATAAAAGTTAGTGAATTTTGAAGTTGCATCAGTGTTTCATTTCTTACACAAATGTAGACTTGTTATACCGATATTTAAAATTGACAATAGTACTTTATTGTCACAAGATTTTCAGGTTTTATGACGCACCAGTAAAAAGTTACAGCATTTTAATGTTGCAAACTTTGATAGTTATATTACGCACGGTATAAAAGTTAGTGAGTTTTGAAGTTGCGCCATTGTTGAATTTTTTACTCAAAGGTAGCACTGTTATACCGATATCTCAAATTGGCAATAGTACTTTATTGTCACAAAATTTAAAGTTCTTATGACGCTACAGTAAAAAGTTACAGCATTTCAATGTTGCAACCTTTGATAATTATATTACGCACAGCATAAAAGTTAGTGAATTTTGAAGTTGCATCAGTGTTTCATTCTTTACTAAAAGGTAGCACTGTGATACCAAGATTTCAAATTGGCAATAGTACTTTATTGTCACAAAATTTCAAGGTCTTACGATGCTCCAGTAAAAAGTTAGAGCATTTCAATGTTGCAAACTTTGATATTTGTATTACGCATAGTATAAAAGTTAGTGAATTTTGAAGTTGCATCAGTGTTTCATTTCTTACACAAATGTAGACCTGTTATACCGATATTTAAAATTGACAATAGTACTTTATTGTCACAAGATTTTCAGGTTTTATGACGCACCAGTAAAAAGTTACAGCATTTCAATGTTGCAAACTTTGATAGTTATATTACGCACGGTATAAAAGTTAGTGAGTTTTGAAGTTGCGCCATTGTTTAATTTTTTACTCAAAGGTAGCACTGTTATACCGAGATTTCAAATTGGCAATAGTACTTTATTGTCACAAAATTTCAAGGTCTTACGACGCTCCAGTAAAAAGTTAGTGCATTTCAATGTTGCAAGCTTTGATAGTTATATTACGCACAGTATAAAAGTTTGTGAATTTTGAAGGTGCATTAGTGTTTCATTTTTTACTCAAAGGTAGTTCTGTTATACCAAAGTAGCATAAGTGTTTCAGTTTTTACTCAAAGCTAGCACTCTTATACCGATATTTTAAAATTGACAATAGTACTTTATTGTCACACAATTTCAAGGTCTTATGGCGCTCCAGTAAAAAGTTACAGCATTTCAATGTTGCAAACTTTTATATTTGTATTACGCATAGTATAAAAGTTAGTGAATTTTGAAGTAGCATCAGTGTTTCATTTTTTTCACAAATGTAGACCTGTTATACCGATATTTAAAATTGACAATAGTACTTTATTGTCACAAGATTTTCAGGTTTTATGACGCACCAGTAAAAAGTTACAGCATTTCAATGTTGCAAACTTTGATAGTTATATTTACGCACAGTATAAAAGTTAGCGAAATTTGAAGTTGCATCAGTGTTTCGTGTATTACTCAAGGGTAGCACTGTTATAGGGATATCTCAAATTGACAATAGTACATTATTGTCAATTTGACGCTCCAGTAAAAAGTTACAGCATTTCAATGTAGCAAACTTTGATAGTTATATTTACGCACAGTATAAAAGTTAGTGAATTTTGAAGTTGCATCAGTGTTTCATTCTTTACTAAAAGGTAGCACTGTTATACCCAGATTTCAAATTGGTAATAGTACTTTATTGTCACAAAATTTCAAGGTCTTACGACGCTCCAGTAAAAAGTTACAGCATTTCAATGTTGCAAACTTTGATAGTTATATTACGCACGGTATAAAAGTTAGTGAATTTTGAAGTTGCGCCAGTGTTTCATTTTTTACTCAAAGGTGGCTCTGTTATATAGATATCTCAAATTGACAATAGTACTTTATTGTCACAAAATTTTAAGGTCTTCTGACGCTCCAGTAAAAAGTTACGGCATTTCAATGTTGCAAACTTTGATAGTTATATTACGCACGGTATAAAAGTTAGTGAATTTTGAAGTTGCGCCAGTGTTTCATTTTTTACTCAAAGGTAGCACTGTTATACCGATATCTCAAATTGACAATAGTACTTTATTGTCACAAAATTTAAAGGTCTTCTGACTCTCCAGTAAAAAGTTACAGCATTTCAATGTTGCAAACTTTGATAGTTATATTACGCACAGTATAAAAGTTAGTGAATTTTGAAGTTGCATCAGTGTTTCATTTTTTACTCAAAAGTGGCACTGTTATATTGATATCTGAAATTGGCAATAGTACTTTATTGTCACAAAATTTCAAGGTCTTCCGATGCTCCAGTAAAAAGTTACTGCATTTCAATTTTGCAAGCTTTGATATTGATATTACGTACAGTATAAAAAATTTGTGAATTTTGAAGTTGCATCAGTGTTTCATTTTTTACTCAAAGGTAGGAATGTTATACCGAAGTTGCATCAGTGTTTAATTTTTTACTCAAAAGTAGCACTGTTATACCGATAATTCAAATTGACAATAGTACATTATTGTCACAAAATTTCAAGGTCTTATGACGCACCGGTAAAAAGTTTCAGCATTTCAATGTTGCAAACTTTGATAGTTATATTACGCACAGTATAAAGGTTAGTGAATTTTGAAGTTGCATCAGTGTTTCATTTTATTCAAGGGTTGCACTGTTATACCGATATTTCAAATTATACATTATTTGACAATATTACTTTATTGTCACAAAATTTTCAGGTTTTATGACGCACCAGTAAAAAGTTACAGCATTTCAATGTTGCAAACTTTGATAGTTATATTACGCACGGTATAAAAGTTAGTGAATTTTGAAGTTGCGCCAGTGTTTCATTTTTTACTCAAATGTGGCACTGTTATATAAATATCTCAACTTGACAATAGTACTTTATTGTCACAAAATTTAAAGGTCTTCTGACTCTCCAGAAAAAAGTTACAGCATTTCAATATTGCAAACTTTGATAGTTATATTACGCACGGTATAAAAGTTAGTGAATTTTGAGGTTGCATCAGTGTTTCGTTTATTACTCAAGGGTAGCACTGTTATAGCGATATCTCAAATTGACAATAGTTCATTATTGTCACAAAATTTCAAGTTATGTCACTCCAGTAAAAAGTTACAGCATTTCAATGTTACAAACTTTAATAATTATATTACGCACAGTATAAAAGTTAGTGAATTTTGAAGTTGCATCAGTGTTTCATTTTTTACTCAAAGGTAGCACTGTTATACCGATATTTCAAATTGACAATACTACTTTATTGTCACAAAATTTATAGGTCTTCTGACTCTCCAGTAAAAAGTTACAGCATTTCAATGTTGCAAACTTTGATAGTTATATTACGCACAGCATAAAAGTTAGTGAATTTTGAAGTTGCATCAATGTTTCGTTTAATACTCAAGGGTAAGCACTGTAATTCCGATAACTAAAATTGACAATAGTACATTATTGTCACAAAATTTCAAGGTCTTATGACGCTTGATGCTTTCAATGTTGCAAACTTTGATAGTTATATTACGCACAGTATAAAGGTTAGTGAATTTTGAAGTTGCATCAGTGCTTCATTTTATTCAAGGGTTGCACTGTTATACCGATATATCAAATTGACAACAGTACTTTATTGTCACAAAATTTCAAGGCCTTATGACGCAAAATTTGATATTTATATTACGCATGGTATAAAAGTTAGTGAATTTAGAAGTTGCAACAGTGTTTCATTTTTTACACAAAGGTGGCACTGTTATACCGATATTTCAAATTGACAATTGTACTTTAATGTCACAAAATTTTCAGGTTTTATGACACACCAGTAAAAACTTACAGCATTTCAATGTTGCAAACTTTGATAGTTATATTACGCACGGTATAAAAGTTAGTGAGCTTTGAAGTAGCGCCAGTGTTTCATTTTTTACTCAAAGGTAGCACTATTATACCGATATCTCATATTTTCAATAGTACTTTATTGTCACAAAATTTAAAGGTCTTATGACGCTCCAGTAAAAAGTTACAGCATTTCAATGTTCCAAACTTTGATAGTTATATTACGCACAGCATAAAAGTTAGTGAAATTTGAAGTTGCATCAGTAGCACTGTTATAGCGATATCTCAAATTGACAATAGTACATTATTGTCACAAAATTTTACGGTTTTATGACGCACCAGTAAAAAGTTACAGCATTTCAATGTTGCAAACTTTGATAGTTATATTACGCACGGTATAAAAGTTAGTGAATTTTGAAGTTGCGCCAGTGTTCCATTTTTTATTCAAAGGTAGCACTGTTATACCGATATCTCAAATTGACAATAGTACTTTATTGTCACAAAATTTACAGGTCTTCTGACTCTCCAGTAAAAAGTTACAGCATTTCAATGTTGCAAACTTTGATAGTTATATTACGCACAGCATAAAAGTTAGTTAAATTTGAAGTTGCATCAGTGTTTCGCTTATTACTCAAGTGTAGCACTGTTATAGCGATATCTCAAATTGACAATAGTACACTATTGTCACAAAATGTCAAGTTCTTATGAGGCTCCTGTAAAAAGTTACAGCATTTCAATGTTGCAAGCTTTGATAATTATATTACGCACAGTATAAAAGTTTTTGAATTTTGAAGTTGCATCAGTTTTTCATTTTTTACTCAATGGTAGCACTGTTATACCGAAGTTGCATGATGGTTTAATTATTTACTCAAAGGTAGCACTGTTATACCGATATTTCAAATTGACAATAGTACTTTATTGTCATAAAATTTCAAGGTCTTATGACGCACCGGTAAAAAGTTTCAGCATTTCAATGTTGCAAACTTTGATAGTTATATTACGCACAGTATAAAGGTTAGTGAATTTTGAAGTTGCATCAGTGTTTCATTTTATTCAAGGGTTGCACTGTTATACCGATATATCAAATTGACAATAGTACTTTATTGTCACAAAATTTCAAGGCCTTACGACGCAAAATTTTATATTTATATTACGCATGGTATAAAAGTTAGTGAATTTAGAAGTTGCAACAGTGTTTCATTTTTTACACAAAGGTAGCACTGTTATACCGATATTTCAAATTGACAATTGTACTTTAATGTCACAAAATTTTCAGGTTTTATGACACACCAGTAAAAACTTACAGCATTTCAATGTTGCAAACTTTGATAGTTATATTACGCACGGTATAAAAGTTTGTGAGCTTTGAAGTTGCGCCAGTGTTTCATTTTTTACTCAAAGGTAGCACTGTTATACCGATATCTCATATTTTCAATAGTACTTTATTGTCACAAAATTTAAAGGTCTTATGACGCTCCAGTAAAAAGTTACAGCATTTCAATGTTGCAAACTTTGATAGTTATATTACGCACAGCATAAAAGTTAGTGAAATTTGAAGTTGCATCAGTGTTTCGTTTATTACACAAGGGTAGCACTGTTATAGCGATATCTCAAATTGACAATAGTACATTATTGTCACAAAATTTTACGGTTTTATGAAGCACCAGTAAAAAGTTACAGCATTTCAATGTTGCAAACTTTGATAGTTATATTACGCACGGTATAAAAGTTAGTGAATTTTGAAGTTGCGCCAGTGTTCCATTTTTTACTCAAAGGTAGCACTGTTATACCGATATCTCAAATTGACAATAGTACTTTATTGCCACAAAATTTACAGGTCTTCTGACTCTCCAGTAAAAAGTTATAGCATTTCAATGTTGCAAACTTTGATAGTTATATTACGCACAGCATAAAAGTTAGTTAAATTTGAAGTTGCATCAGTGTTTCGCTTATTACTCAAGGGTAGCACTGTTATAGCGATATCTCAAATTGACAATAGTACACTATTGTCACAAAATTTCAAGTTCTTATGAGGCTCCTGTAAAAAGTTACAGCATTTCAATGTTGCAAGCTTTGATAGTTATATTACGCACAGTATAAAAGTTTTTGAATTTTGAAGTTGCATCAGTTTTTCATTTTTTACTCAAAGGTAGCACTGTTATACCGAAGTTGCATGATTGTTTAATTATTTACTCAAAGGTAGCACTGTTATACCGATATTTCAAATTGACAATAGTACTTTATTGTCATAAAATTTCAAGGTCTTATGACGCTCCAGTAAAAAGTTACAGCATTTCAATGTTGTAAACTTTGATAATTATATTACGCACATCATAAAAGTAAGTTCAATTTGAAGTTGCATCAGTGTTTCGTTTATTACTCAAGAGTAGCACTGTTATAGCGATATCTCAAATTGACAATAGTACATTATTGTCATAAAATTTCAAGTTCTTATGACGTTCCAGTAAAAAGTTTCAGCATTTCAAAGTTTGCAAACTTTAATAGTTATATTACGCACAGTATAAAAGTTAGAGAATTTTGAAGTTGCATCAGTGTTTCATTTTTTACTCAAAGGTAGCAATGTTATACCGAAGTTGCATCAGTGTTTAATTTTTTACTCAAAGGTAGCACTGTTATACCGATATTTCAAATTTACAATTGTACTTTATTGTCACAAAATTTCAAGGTCTTATGACGCTCCTGTAAAAGGTTACAGCATTTCAATGTTGCAAACTTTGATAGTTATATTATGCACAGGATAAAAGTTAGTGAATTTTGAAGTTGCATCAATGTTTCGTTTAATACTCAAGGGTAGCACTGTTATACCGATATTTCAAATTGACAATAGTACATTATTGTCACAAAATTTCAAGGTCTTATGACGCACCGGTAAAAAGTTTCAGCATTTCAATTTTGCAAACTTTGATAGTTATATTACGCACAGTATAAAGGTTAGTGAATTTTGAAGCTGCATCAGTGTTTCATTTTATTCAAGGGTTGCACTGTTATACCGATATTTCAAATTGACAATAGTACTTTATTCTCACAAAATTTCAAGGTGTAAAAAGTTACAGCATTTGAATGTTGCAAACTTTGATAGTTATATTACGCACAGTATAAAAGTTTGTGAATTTTGAAGTTGCATTAGTGTTTCATTTTTTACTCAAAGGTAGTTCTGTTATACCAAAGTTGGATAAGTGTTTCAGTTTTAACTCAAAGGTATCACTGTTATACCGATATTTCAAATTGACAATAGTACTTTATTGTCACAAAATTTCAAGGTCTTATGGCGCTCCAGTAAAAAGTTACAGCATTTCAATTTTGCAAACTTTGATATTTATATTACGCATAGTATAAAAGTTAGTGAATTTTGAAGTTGCATCAGTGTTTTATTTTTTACACAAATGTAGACCTGTTATACCGATATTTAAAATTGACAATAGTACTTTATTGTCACAAGATTTGAAGGTCTTATGACGCTCCAGTAAAAGTTACAGCATTTCAATGTTGCAAGCTTTGATAATTATATTACGCACAGTATAAAAGTTAGTGAAATTTGAAGTTGCATCAGTGTTTCGTTTATTACTCAAGGGTAGCACTGTCATACCGAGATTTCAAATTGGCAATAGTACTTTATTGTCACAAAATTTAAAGGTCTTATGACGCTCCAGTAAAAAGTTACAGCATTTCAATGTTGCAAACTTTGATAGTTATATTACGCACAGCATAAAAGTTAGTGAAATTTGAAGTTGCATCAGTGTTTCGTTTATTACACAAGGGTAGCACTGTTATAGCGATATCTCAAATTGACAATAGTACATTATTGTCACAAAATTTTACGGTTTTATGAAGCACCAGTAAAAAGTTACAGCATTTCAATGTTGCAAACTTTGATAGTTATATTACGCACGGTATAAAAGTTAGTGAATTTTGAAGTTGCGCCAGTGTTCCATTTTTTACTCAAAGGTAGCACTGTTATACCGATATCTCAAATTGACAATAGTACTTTATTGTCACAAAATTTACAGGTCTTCTGACTCTCCAGTAAAAAGTTATAGCATTTCAATGTTGCAAACTTTGATAGTTATATTACGCACAGCATAAAAGTTAGTTAAATTTGAAGTTGCATCAGTGTTTCGCTTATTACTCAAGGGTAGCACTGTTATAGCGATATCTCAAATTGACAATAGTACACTATTGTCACAAAATTTCAAGTTCTTATGAGGCTCCTGTAAAAAGTTACAGCATTTCAATGTTGCAAGCTTTGATAGTTATATTACGCACAGTATAAAAGTTTTTGAATTTTGAAGTTGCATCAGTTTTTCATTTTTTACTCAAAGGTAGCACTGTTATACCGAAGTTGCATGATTGTTTAATTATTTACTCAAAGGTAGCACTGTTATACCGATATTTCAAATTGACAATAGTACTTTATTGTCATAAAATTTCAAGGTCTTATGACGCTCCAGTAAAAAGTTACAGCATTTCAATGTTGTAAACTTTGATAATTATATTACGCACATCATAAAAGTAAGTTCAATTTGAAGTTGCATCAGTGTTTCGTTTATTACTCAAGAGTAGCACTGTTATAGCGATATCTCAAATTGACAATAGTACATTATTGTCATAAAATTTCAAGTTCTTATGACGTTCCAGTAAAAAGTTTCAGCATTTCAAAGTTTGCAAACTTTAATAGTTATATTACGCACAGTATAAAAGTTAGAGAATTTTGAAGTTGCATCAGTGTTTCATTTTTTACTCAAAGGTAGCAATGTTATACCGAAGTTGCATCAGTGTTTAATTTTTTACTCAAAGGTAGCACTGTTATACCGATATTTCAAATTTACAATTGTACTTTATTGTCACAAAATTTCAAGGTCTTATGACGCTCCTGTAAAAGGTTACAGCATTTCAATGTTGCAAACTTTGATAGTTATATTATGCACAGGATAAAAGTTAGTGAATTTTGAAGTTGCATCAATGTTTCGTTTAATACTCAAGGGTAGCACTGTTATACCGATATTTCAAATTGACAATAGTACATTATTGTCACAAAATTTCAAGGTCTTATGACGCACCGGTAAAAAGTTTCAGCATTTCAATTTTGCAAACTTTGATAGTTATATTACGCACAGTATAAAGGTTAGTGAATTTTGAAGCTGCATCAGTGTTTCATTTTATTCAAGGGTTGCACTGTTATACCGATATTTCAAATTGACAATAGTACTTTATTCTCACAAAATTTCAAGGTGTAAAAAGTTACAGCATTTGAATGTTGCAAACTTTGATAGTTATATTACGCACAGTATAAAAGTTTGTGAATTTTGAAGTTGCATTAGTGTTTCATTTTTTACTCAAAGGTAGTTCTGTTATACCAAAGTTGGATAAGTGTTTCAGTTTTAACTCAAAGGTATCACTGTTATACCGATATTTCAAATTGACAATAGTATTTTATTGTCACAAAATTTCAAGGTCTTATGACGCTCCAGTAAAAAGTTACAGCATTTCAATTTTGCAAACTTTGATATTTATATTACGCATAGTATAAAAGTTAGTGAATTTTGAAGTTGCATCAGTGTTTTATTTTTTACACAAATGTAGACCTGTTATACCGATATTTAAAATTGACAATAGTACTTTATTGTCACAAGATTTGAAGGTCTTATGACGCTCCAGTAAAAGTTACAGCATTTCAATGTTGCAAGCTTTGATAATTATATTACGCACAGTATAAAAGTTAGTGAAATTTGAAGTTGCATCAGTGTTTCGTTTATTACTCAAGGGTAGCACTGTCATACCGAGATTTCAAATTGGCAATAGTACTTTATTGTCACAAAATTTCAAGGTCTTACGACACTCCAGTAAAAAGTTACAGCATTTCAATGTTGCAAGCTTTGATAATTATATTACGCACAGTATAAAAGTTTGTGAATTTTGAAGTTGCATCAGTGTTTCATTTTTTACTCAAAGGTAGCACTGTTATACCAAAGTTGCATCAGTGTTTCAGTTTTTACTCAAAGGTAGCCATGTTATACCGATATTTCAAATTGACAATAGTACTTTATTGTCACAAAATTTCGAGGTCTTATGAAGCTCCAGTAAAAAGTTGCAGCATTTCAATGTTGCAAACTTTGATAGTTATATTACGCACAGCATAAAAGTTAGTGAAATTTGAAGTTGCATCAGTGTTTCGTTTATTACTCAAGGGTAGCATTGTTATACCGATATTTCAAATTGGCAATAGTACTTTATTGTCACAAAATTTGAAGGTCTTATGACGCTCCAGTAAAAGTTACAGCATTTCAATGTGGAAAACTTTGATAGTTATATTTACGCACAGTATAAAATTTAGTGAATTTTGAAGTTGCATCAGTGTTTCATTCTTTACTAAAAGGTAGCACTGTTATACCGAGATTTCAACTTGGCAATAGTACTTTATTGTCACAAAATTTCAAGGTCTTACGACGCTCCAGTAAAAAGTTACTGCATTTCAATGTTGCAAGCTTTGATAGTTATATTACGCACAGTATAAAAGTTTGTGAATTTTGAAGGTGCATTAGTGTTTCATTTTTTACTCAAAGGTAGTTCTGTTATACCAAAGTTGCATAAGTGTTTCAGTTTTTACTCAAAGGTAGCACTGTTATACCGATATTTCAAATTGACAATAGTACTTTATTGTCACACAATTTCAAGGTCTTATGGCGCTCCAGTAAAAAGTTACAGCATTTCAATGTTGCAAACTTTGATATTTGTATTACGCATAGTATAAAAGTTAGTGAATTTTGAAGTTGCATCAGTGTTTCATTTCTTACTCAAGCGTAGCACTGTTATACCGATATCTCAAATTGGCAATAGTACTTTATTGTCACAAAATTTAAAGTTCTTATGACGCTACAGTAAAAAGTTACAGCATTTCAATGTTGCAACCTTTGATAATTATATTACGCACAGCATAAAAGTTAGTGAATTTTGAAGTTGCATCAGTGTTTCATTCTTTACTAAAAGGTAGCACTGTGATACCAAGATTTCAAATTGGCAATAGTACTTTATTGTCACAAAATTTCAAGGTCTTACGATGCTCCAGTAAAAAGTTAGAGCATTTCAATGTTGCAAACTTTGATATTTGTATTACGCATAGTATAAAAGTTAGTGAATTTTGAAGTTGCATCAGTGTTTCATTTCTTACACAAATGTAGACCTGTTATACCGATATTTAAAATTGACAATAGTACTTTATTGTCACAAGATTTTCAGGTTTTATGACGCACCAGTAAAAAGTTACAGCATTTCAATGTTGCAAACTTTGATAGTTATATTACGCACGGTATAAAAGTTAGTGAGTTTTGAAGTTGCGCCATTGTTTAATTTTTTACTCAAAGGTAGCACTGTTATACCGAGATTTCAAATTGGCAATAGTACTTTATTGTCACAAAATTTCAAGGTCTTACGACGCTCCAGTAAAAAGTTAGTGCATTTCAATGTTGCAAGCTTTGATAGTTATATTACGCACAGTATAAAAGTTTGTGAATTTTGAAGGTGCATTAGTGTTTCATTTTTTACTCAAAGGTAGTTCTGTTATACCAAAGTAGCATAAGTGTTTCAGTTTTTACTCAAAGCTAGCACTCTTATACCGATATTTTAAAATTGACAATAGTACTTTATTGTCACACAATTTCAAGGTCTTATGGCGCTCCAGTAAAAAGTTACAGCATTTCAATGTTGCAAACTTTTATATTTGTATTACGCATAGTATAAAAGTTAGTGAATTTTGAAGTAGCATCAGTGTTTCATTTTTTTCACAAATGTAGACCTGTTATACCGATATTTAAAATTGACAATAGTACTTTATTGTCACAAGATTTTCAGGTTTTATGACGCACCAGTAAAAAGTTACAGCATTTCAATGTTGCAAACTTTGATAGTTATATTTACGCACAGTATAAAAGTTAGTGAAATTTGAAGTTGCATCAGTGTTTCGTTTATTACTCAAGGGTAGCACTGTTATACCGATATTTCAAATTGGCAATAGTACTTTATTGTCACAAAATTTGAAGGTCTTATGACGCTCCAGTAAAAGTTACAGCATTTCAATGTTGCAAACTTTGATAGTTATATTTACGCACAGTATAAAAGTTAGTGAGTTTTGAAGTTGCGCCATTGTTTAATTTTTTACTCAAAGGTAGCACTGTTATACCGATATCTCAAATTGACAATAGTACTTTATTGTCACAAAATTTAAAGTTCTTATGACGCTACAGTAAAAAGTTACAGCATTTCAATGTTGCAACCTTTGTTAATTATATTACGCACAGCATAAAAGTAAGTGAAATTTGAAGTTGCATCAGTGTTTCGTTTATTACTCAAGGGTAGCACTGTTATAACGATATTTCAAATTGGCAATAGTACTTTATTGTCACATAATTTCAAGGTCTTATGACGCTCCAGTAAAAGTTACAGCATTTGAATGTGGAAAACTTTGATAGTTATATTTACGCACAGTGTAAAATTTAGTGAATTTTGAAGTTGCATCAGTGTTTCATTCTTTACTAAAAGGTAGCACTGTTATACCAAGATTTCAAATTGGCAATAGTACTTTATTGTCACAAAGTTTCAAGGTCTTACGACGCTCCAGTATAAAGTTACAGCATTTCAATGTTGCAAGCTTTGATAGTTATATTACGGTCAGTATAAAAGTTTTTGAATTTTGAAGTTGCATCAGTTTTTCATTTTTTACTCAAAGGTAGCACTGTTATAGCGAAGTTGCATCATTGTTTAATTTTTTATTCGAAGGGAGCACTGTTATACCGATATTTCAAATTAACAATCGTACTTTATTGTCACAAAATTGGCATGTTTTAAGACGCACCAGTAAAAAGTTACTGCATTTCAATGTTGCAAACTTTGATAGTTATATTTCTCACAGTATAAAACTTAGTGAATTTTGAAGTTGCATCTGTGTTTCATTTTTTACTCAAAATTAGCACTGTTATACCGATATCTCAAATTGACAATAGTACAGTATTGTTACAATTTTCAAGGTCTTATGACGCACCAGTAAAAAGTTACAGCATTTCAATGTTGCAAACTTTGATAGTTATATTACGCACAGTATAAAAGTTTGTGAATTTTGAAGTTGCATTAGTGTTTCATTTTTTACTCAAAGGTAGTTCTGTTATACCAAAGATGCATAAGTGTTTCAGTTTTTACTCAAAGGTAGCACTGTTATACCGATATTTCAAATTGACAATAGTACTTTATTGTCACAAAATTCCAAGGTCTTATGGCGCTGCAGTAAAAAGTTACAGCATTTCAATGTTGCAAACTTTGATATTTATATTACGCATAGTATAAAAGTTAGTGAATTTTGAAGTTGCATCAGTGTTTCATTTTTTACACAAATGTAGACCTGTTATACCGATATTTAAAATTGACAATAGTACTATATTGTCACAAGATTTTCAGGTTTTATGACGCACCAGTAAAAGTTACAGCATTTCAATGTGGCAAACTTTGTTAGTTATATTTACGCACAGTATAAAAGTTAGTGAAATTTGAAGTTGCGCCATTGTTTCATTTTTTACTCAAAGGTAGCACTGTTATACCGATATCTCAAATTGACAATAGTACTTTATTGTCACAAAATTTCAAGGTCTTATGACGCTCCAGTAAAAGTTACAGCATTTCAATGTGGCAAACTTTGATAGTTATATTTACGCACAGTATAAAAGTTAGTGAAATTTGAAGTTGCATGAGTGTTTCATTTTTTACACAAATGTAGACCTGTTATACCGATATTTAAAATTGACAATAGTACTTTACTGTCACCAGATTTTCAGGTTTTATGACGCACCAGTAAAAAGTTACAGTATTTCAATGTTGCAAACTTTGATAGTTATATTACGCACGGTATAAAAGTTAGTGAGTTTTGAAGTTGCGCCATTGTTTCATTTTTCACTCAAAGGTAGCACTGTTATACCGATATCTCAAATTGACAATAGTACTTTATTGTCACAAAATTTAAAGTTCTTATGACGCTACAGTAAAAAGTTACAGCATTTCAATGTTGCAAACTTTGATAATTATATTACGCACAGCATAAAATTAGTGAAATTTGAAGTTGCATCAGTGTTTCGTTTATTACTCAAGGGTAGCACTGTAATACCGATATTTCAAATTGGCAATAGTACTTTATTCTCACAAAATTTGAAGGTCTTATGACGCTCCAGTAAAAGATACAGAATTTCAATGTGGAAAACTTTGATAGTTATATTTACGCACAGTGTAAAATTTAGTGAATTTTGAAGTTGCATCAGTGTTTCATTCTTTACTGAAAGGTAGCACTGCTATACCGAGATTTCAAATTGGCAATAGTACTTTATTGTCACAAAATTTCCAGGTCTTACGACGCTCCAGTAAAAAGTTACTGCATTTCAATGTTGCAAGCTTTGATTGTTATATTACGCACAGTATAAAAGTTTGTGAATTTTGAAGTTGCATCAGTGTTTCATTTTTTTCTCAAATGTAGCACTGTTATACCAAAGTTGCATCAGTGTTTCAGTTTTTACTCAAAGGTAGCACTGTTATACCGATATTTCAAATTAACAATAGTACTTTATTGTCACAAAATCTCAAGGTCTTATGAAGCTCCAGTAAAAAGTTACAACATTTCAATGTTGCAAACTTTGATAGTTATATTACGCACAGTATAAAGGTTAGTGAATTTTGAAGTAGCATCAGTGTTTCATTTTTTACTCAAGCGTTGCACTGCTATACCGATATATCAAATTGAAAATAGTACTTTATTGTCATTAAAATTCAAGGTCTTATGACCCTCCAGTAAAAAGTTACAGCATTTGAATGTTTCAAACTTTGATTACGCACAGTATAAAAGTTAGTGAACTTTGAAGTTGCTTCAGTGTTTCATTTTTTACTCAAAGGCAGCACTGTTATACCGATATTTCAAATTGACAATAGTACTTTATTGTCACAAAATTTCAAGGTCTTATGACGCTCCAGTAAAAAGTTACAGCATTTCAATTTTGCAAACTTTGATAGTTATATTATGCACAGTATAAAAGTTAGTAGTATCAGTCTTTAATTAAAGTTTGTGAATTTTGAAGTTGCATCAGTGTTTCATTTTTTACTCAAAGGTAGCACTGTTATACCGAAGTTGCATCAGAGTTTTATTTTTTACTCAAAGGTAGCACTGTTATACCGATATTTCAAATTGACAATAGGACTTTATTGTCACAAAATTTCAAGGTCTTATGACGCACCAGTAAAAAGTTTCAGCATTTCAATACTGTAAACTTTGATAGTTATATTACGCACAGTATAAAGGTTAGTGAATTCTGAAGTTGCATCAGTGTTTCATTTTATTCAAGGATTGCACTGTTATACCGATATCTCAAATTGACAATAGTACTTTATTGTCACAAAATTTCTAGGTCGTATGACGCTCCAGTAAAAAGTTACAGCATTTCAATGTTGCAAACTTTGATAGTTATATTACGCACAGTATAAAAGTTAGTGAATTTTGAAGTTGCATCAGTGTTTCATTTTCTACTCAGAGGTAGCACTGTTATACCGATATTTCAAATTGACAATAGTACTTTTTTGTCGCAAAATTTCAAGGTCTTATGACGCTCCAGTAAAAAGTAACAGCATTTCAATGTTGCAAACTTTGATAGTTATATTACTCACAGTATAAAATTTAGTCAATTTTGAAGTTGCATCAGTGTTTCATTAATTACTCAAGGGTAGCACTGTTATTCCGATATCTCAAATTGACAATAGTACATTATTGTCACTATTTTCAAGGTTTTATGACGCACCAGTAAAAAGTTACAGCATTTCAATGTTGCAAACTTTGATAGTTATATTACGGACAGTATAAAAGTTTGTGAATTTTGAAGTTGCATCAGTGTTTCCTTTTTTACTCAAAGGTAGCACTGTTATACCAAAGTTGCATCAGTGTTTCAGTTTTTACTCAAAGGTAGCACTGTTATACCGATATTTCAAATTGACAATAGTACTTTATTGTCACAAAATTTCAAGGTCTTATGACGCTCCAGTAAAAAGTTACAGCA
Source organism: Clusia tigrina (assembly GCA_920105625.2). Taxonomy (NCBI): domain Eukaryota; kingdom Metazoa; phylum Arthropoda; class Insecta; order Diptera; family Clusiidae; genus Clusia; species Clusia tigrina. Next base: position 201,721,116 of record OV050030.1, on the reverse strand, counting down.
TTTCAAATATTGCAAGCTTTGATATTTATAATACGCAGAATATAAAAGTTTGTGAATTTTGAAGTTGCATCTGTCTTTCATTTTTTACTCAAAGGTAGCACTGTTATACCGAAGTTGCATCAGTGTTTAAATTTTTACTCAAAAGTAGCACTGTTATACCGATATTTCAAATTGACAATAGTACTTTGTCACAAAATTGTCATGTTTTAAGACGCACCAGTAAAAAGTTACTGCATTTCAATGTTGCAAACTTTGATAGTTATATTACGCACGGTATAAAAGTTAGTGAATTTTGAAGTTGCGCTAGTGTTTCATTTTTACATAAAGGCAGCACTGTTATACCGATATTTCAAATTGACAATAGTACTTTATTGTGACAAAATTTCAAGGTCTTATGACGCTCCAGTAAAAAGTTACAGCATTTCAATGTTGCAAACTTTGATAGTTATATCTATTACGCACAGTATAAAAGTTAGTGAACTTTTAACTTTCATCAGTGTTTCATTTTCTACACAAAGGTAGCACTGTTATAGCGATATCTCAAATTCACAATAGTACATTATTGTCACAAAATTTCAAGGTCTTATGGCGCTCCAGTAAAAAGTTACACCATTTCAATGTGGGAAACTTTGATAGTTATATTTACGCACAGTATAAAAGTTAGTGAATTTTAAAGTTGCATCAGTGTTTCTTTCTTTACTAAAAGGTAGCACTGTTATACCGAGATTTCAAATCGGCAATAGTACTTTATTGTCACAAAATTTCAAGGTCTTACGACACTCCAGTAAAAAGTTACAGCATTTCAATGTAGCAAGCTTTGATAGTTATATTACGCACAGTATAAAAGTTTTTGAATTTTGAAGTTGCATCAGTGTTTCATTTCTTACTCAAAGGTAGCACTATTATACCGAAGTTGCATCTTTGTTTAATTTTTTACTCAAAGGTAGCACTGTTATACCGATATTTCAAATTGACAATAGTACTTTATTGTCACAAAATTGTCATGTTTTAAGACGCACCAGTAAAAATTATTGCATTTCAATGTTGCAAGCTTTGATAGTTATATTACGCACAGTATAAAAGTTTTTGAATTTTGAAGTTGCATCAGTGTTTCATTTTTTACTCAAAGGTAGCACTGTTATACCGAAGTTGCATCTTTGTTTAATTTTTTACTCAAAGGTAGCACTGTTATACCGATATTTCAAATTGACAATAGTACTTTACTGTCACAAAATTGTCATGTTTTAAGACGCACCAGTAAAAATTACTGCATTTCAATGTTGCAAGCTTTGATAGTTATATTACGCACAGTATAAAAGTTTTTGAATTTTGAAGTTGCATCAGTGTTTCATTTTTTACTAAAAGGTAGCACTGTTATACCGAAGTTGCATCATTGTTTAATTTTTTACTCAAAGTTATACCGATATTTCAAATTGACAATAGGACTTTATTGTCACAAAATTTCAAGGTCTTATGACGCTCCACTAAAAAGTTACAGCATTTCAATGTTGCAAACTTTGATAGTTATATTACGCACAGTATAAAAGTTAGTGAATTTTGAAGTTGCATCAGTGTTTCATTTTCTACTCAGAGGTAGCACTGTTATACCGATATTTCAAATTGACAATAGTACTTTATTGTCACAAAATTTCAAGGTCTTATGACACTCCAGTAAAAAGTTACAGCATTTCAATGTTGCAAACTTTGATAGTTATATTACTCACAGTATAAAAGTTAGTCAATTTTGAAGTAGCATCAGTGTTTCATTAATTACTCAAGGGTAGCACTGTTATTCCGATATCTCAAATTGACAATAGGACTTTATTGTCACAAAATTTCAAGGTCTTATGACGCACCAGTAAAAAGTTTCAGCATTTCAATACTGTAAACTTTGATAGTTATATTACGCACAGTATAAAGGTTAGTGAATTCTGAAGTTGCATCAGTGTTTCATTTTATTCAAGGATTGCACTGTTATACCGATATCTCAAATTGACAATAGTACTTTATTGTCACAAAATTTCTAGGTCGTATGACGCTCCAGTAAAAAGTTACAGCATTTCAATGTTGCAAACTTTGATAGTTATATTACGCACAGTATAAAAGTTAATGAAATTTGAAGTTGCATCAGTGGTTCATTTTCTACTCAGAGGTAGCACTGTTATACCGATATTTCAAATTGAAAATAGTACTTTATTGTCACAAAATTTCAAGGTCTTATGACGCTCCAGTAAAAAGTTACAGCATTTCAATGTTGCAAACTTTGATAGTTATATTACTTATTGAAGTTGCATCAGTGTTTCATTAATTACTCAAGGGTAGCACTGTTATTCCGATATCTCAAATTGACAATAGTTCATTATTGTCACAATTTTCAAGGTCTTATGACGCACCAGTAAAAAGTTACAGCATTTCAATGTTGCAAACTTTGATAGTTATATTACGGACAGTATAAAAGTTTGTGAATTTTGAAGTTGCATCATTGTTTCCTTTTTTACTCAAAGGTAGCACTGTTATACCAAAGTTGCATCAGTGTTTCATTTTTTACTCAATGGTAGCACTGTTATACCGATATTTCAAATTGGCAATAGTACTTTATTGTCACAAAATTTAAAGGTCTTATGACGCTCCAGTAAAAAGTTACAGCATTTCAATGTTGCAAACTTTGATAGTTATATTACTCACAGTATAAAAGTTAGTCAATTTTGAAGTTGCATCAGTGTTTCATTAATTACTCAAGGGTAGCACTGTTATTCCGATATCTCAAATTGACAATAGTACATTATTGTCACAATTTTCAAGGTCTTATGACGCACCAGTAAAAAGTTACAGCATTTCAATGTTGCAAACTTTGATAGTTATATTACGGACAGTATAAAAGTTTGTGAATTTTGAAGTTGCATTAGTGTTTCCTTTTTTACTCAAAGGTAGCACTGTTATACCAAAGTTGCATCAGTGTTTCAGTTTTTACTCAAAGGTAGCACTGTTATACCGATATTTCAAATTGACAATACTACTTTATTGTCAGAAAATTTCAAGGTCTTATGACGCTCCAGTAAATAGTTACAGCATTTCAATTTTGCAAACTTTGATAGTTATATTACGCATAGTATAAAAGTTAGTGAATTTTGAAGTTGCATTAGTGTTTCGTTTATTACTCAAGGGAACCATTGTTATAGCGATATCTCAAATTGACAATAGTACATTATTGTCACAAAATTTCAAGGTCTTATGACGCTCCAGTAAAAAGTTACAGCATTTCAATATTGCAAACTTTGATAGTTATATTACGCACAGTATAAAAGTTAGTGAATTTTGAAGTTGCATCAGTGTTTCATTTTTTACTCAATGGTAGCACTGTTATACCGATATTTCAAATTGGCAATAGTACTTTATTGTCACAAAATTTCAAGGTCTTATGACGCTTCAGTAAAAAGTTACAGCATTTCAATATTGCAAGCTTTGATATTTATAATACGCAGAATATAAAAGTTTGTGAATTTTGAAGTTGCATCAGTCTTTCATTTTTTACTCAAAGGTAGCACTGTTATACCAAAGTTGCATCAGTGTTTAAATTTTTACTCAAAATTAGCACTGTTATACCGATATTTTAAATTGACAATAGTACTTTATTGTCACAAAATTGTCATGTTTTAAGACGCACCAGTAAAAATTACTGCATTTCAATGTTGCAAGCTTTGATAGTTATATTACGCACAGTATAAAAGTTTTTGAATTTTGAAGTTGCATCAGTGTTTCATTTTTTACTCAAAGGTAGCATTGTTATACCGAAGTTGCATCATTGTTTAATTTTTTACTCAAAGGTAGCACTGTTATACCGATATTTCAAATTGACAATAGGACTTTATTGTCACAAAATTTCAAGGTCTTATGACGCACCAGTAAAAAGTTTCAGCATTTCAATACTGCAAACTTTGATAGTTATATTACGCACAGTATAAAGGTTAGTGAATTCTGAAGTTGCATCAGTGTTTCATTTTATTCAAGGATTGCACTGTTATACCGATATCTCAAATTGACAATAGTACTTTATTGTCACAAAATTTCTAGGTCGTATGACGCTCCAGTAAAAAGTTACAGCATTTCAATGTTGCAAACTTTGATAGTTATATTACGCACAGTATAAAAGTTAGTGAATTTTGAAGTTGCATCAGTGTTTCATTTTCTACTCAGAGGTAGCACTGTTATACCGATATTTCAAATTGACAATAGTACTTTATTGTCACAAAATTTCAAGGTCTTATGACGCTCCAGTAAAAAGTTACAGCATTTCAATGTTGCAAACTTTGATAGTTATATTACTCACAGTATAAAAGTTAGTCAATTTTGAAGTAGCATCAGTGTTTCATTAATTACTCAAGGGTAGCACTGTTATTCCGATATCTCAAATTGACAATAGGACTTTATTGTCACAAAATTTCAAGGTCTTATGACGCACCAGTAAAAAGTTTCAGCATTTCAATACTGTAAACTTTGATAATTATATTACGCACAGTATAAAGGTTAGTGAATTCTGAAGTTGCATCAGTGTTTCATTTTATTCAAGGATTGCACTGTTATACCGATATCTCAAATTGACAATAGTACTTTATTGTCACAAAATTTCTAGGTCTTCTGACGCTCCAGTAAAAAGTTACAGCATTTCAATGTTGCAAACTTTGATAGTTATATTACGCACAGTATAAAAGTTAGTGAAATTTGAAGTTGCATCAGTGGTTCATTTTCTACTCAGAGGTAGCACTGTTATACCGATATTTCAAATTGACAATAGTACTTTATTGTCACAAAATTTCAAGGTCTTATGACGCTCCAGTAAAAAGTTACAGCATTTCAATGTTGCAAACTTTGATAGTTATATTACTTATTGAAGTTGCATCAGTGTTTCATTAATTACTCAAGGGTAGCACTGTTATTCCGATATCTCAAATTGACAATAGTTCATTATTGTCACAATTTTCAAGGTCTTATGACGCACCAGTAAAAAGTTACAGCATTTCAATGTTGCAAACTTTGATAGTTATATTACGGACAGTATAAAAGTTTGTGAATTTTGAAGTTGCATCATTGTTTCCTTTTTTACTCAAAGGTATCACTGTTATACCAAAGTTGCATCAGTGTTTCATTTTTTACTCAATGTTAGCACTGTTATACCGATATTTCAAATTGGCAATAGTACTTTATTGTCACAAAATTTAAAGGTCTTATGACGCTCCAGTAAAAAGTTACAGCATATCAATTTTGCAAACTTTGATAGTTATATTACTCACAGTATAAAAGTTAGTGAATTTTGAAGTTGCATTAGTGTTTCGTTTATTACTCAAGGGAACCACTGTTATAGCGGTATCTCAAATTGACAATAGTACATTATTGTCGCAAAATTTCAATGTCTTATGACGCTCCAGTAAAAAGTTACAGCATTTCAATGTTGTAAACTTTGATATTTATAATACGCACAGTATAAAAGTTAGTGAATTTTGAAGTTGCATCAGTGTTTCATTTTTTACTCAATGGTAGCACTGTTATACCGATATTTCAAATTGGCAATAGTACTTTATTGTCACAAAATTTCAAGGTCTTATGACGCTCCAGTAAAAAGTTACAGCATTTCAATATTGCAAGCTTTGATATTTATAATACGCAGAATATAAAAGTTTGTGAATTTTGAAGTTGCATCTGTCTTTAATTTTTTACTCAAAGGTAGCACTGTTATACCGAAGTTGCATCAGTGTTTAAATTTTTACTCAAAAGTATCACTGTTATACCGATATTTCAAATTGACAATAGTACTTTGTCACAAAATTGTCATGTTTTAAGACGCACCAGTAAAAAGTTACTGCATTTCAATGTTGCAAACTTTGATAGTTATATTACGCACAGTATAAAAGTTAGTGAATTTTGAAGTTGCATCAGTGTTTCATTTTTTACTCAATGGTAGCACTGTTATACCGATATTTCAAATTGGCAATAGTACTTTATTGTGACAAAATTTCAAGGTCTTATGAGGCTCCAGTAAAAAGTTACAGCATTTCAATGTTGCAATCTTTGATAGTTATATTACGCACAGTATAAAAGTTTTTGAATTTTGAAGTTGCATCAGTGTTTAATTTTTTACTCAAAGGTAGCACTGTTATACCGAAGTTGCATCATTGTTTAATTTTTTACTCAAAGGTAGCACTGTTATACCGATATTTCAAATTGACAATAGTACTTTGTCACAAAATTGTCATGTTTTAAGACGCACCAGTAAAAAGTTACTGCATTTCAATGTTGCAAACTTTGATAGTTATATTACGCACGGTATAAAAGTTAGTGAATTTTGAAGTTGCGCTAGTGTTTCATTTTTACACAAAGGCAGCACTTTTATACCGATATTTCAAATTGACAATAGTACTTTATTGTGACAAATTTTCAAGGTCTTATGACGCTCCAGTAAAAAGTTACAGCATTTCAATGTTGCAAACTTTGATAGTTATATCTATTACGCACAGTATAAAAGTTAGTGAATTTTTAACTTTCATCAGTGTTTCATTTTCTACACAAAGGTAGCACTGTTATAGCGATATCTCAAATTCACAATAGTACATTATTGTCACAAAATTTCAAGGTCTTATGACGCTCCAGTAAAAAGTTACAGCATTTCAATGTTGCGAACTTTGATAGTTATATTACTCACAGTATAAAAGTTAGTCAATTTTGAAGTTGCATCAGTGTTTCATTAATTACTCAAGGGTAGCACTGTTATACCGATATTTCAAATTGACAATAGTACTTTATTGTCACAAAATTTCAAGATCTTATGACGCTCCAGTAAAAAGTTACAGCATTTCAATGTTGCAAACTTTGATAGTTATATTACTCACAGTATAAAAGTTAGTCAATTTTGAATTTGCATCAGTGTTTCATTAATTACTCAAGGGTAGCACTGTTATTCCGATATCTCAAATTAACAATAGGACTTTATTGTCACAAAATTTCAAGGTCTTATGACGCTCCAGTAAAAAGTTTCAGCATTTCAATACTGTAAACTTTGATAGTTATATTACGCACAGTATAAAGGTTAGTGAATTCTGAAGTTGCATCAGTGTTTAAATTTTTACTCAAAATTAGCACTGTTATACCGATATTTTAAATTGACAATAGTACTTTATTGTCACAAAATTGTCAAGTTTTAAGACGCACCAGTAAAAATTACTGCATTTCAATGTTGCAAGCTTTGATAGTTATATTACGCACAGTATAAAAGTTTTTGAATTTTGAAGTTGCATCAGTGTTTCATTATTTACTCAAAGGTAGCACTGTTATACCGAAGTTGCATCATTGTTTAATTTTTTACTCAAAGGTAGCACTGTTATACCGATATTTCAAATTGACAATAGGACTTTATTGTCACAAAATTTCAAGGTCTTATGACGCACCAGTAAAAAGTTTCAGCATTTCAATACTGCAAACTTTGATAGTTATATTACGCACAGTATAAAGGTTAGTGAATTCTGAAGTTGCATCAGTGTTTCATTTTATTCAAGGATTGCACTGTTATACCGATATCTCAAATTGACAATAGTACTTTATTGTCACAAAATTTCAAGGTCTTATGACGCTCCAGTAAAAAGTTACAGCATTTCAATGTTGCAAACTTTGATAGTTATATTACGCACAGTATAAAAGTTAGTGAATTTTGAAGTTGCATCAGTCTTTCATTAATTACTCAAGGGTAGCACTGTTATTCCGATATCTCAAATTGACAATAGGACTTTATTGTCACAAAATTTCAAGGTCTTATGACGCACCAGTAAAAAGTTTCAGCATTTCAATACTGTAAACTTTGATAGTTATATTACGCACAGTATAAAGGTTAGTGAATTCTGAAGTTGTATCAGTGTTTCATTTTATTCAAGGATTGCACTGTTATACCGATATCTCAAATTGACAATATTACTTTATTGTCACAAAATTGTCATGTTTTAAGACGCACCAGTAAAAATTACTGCATTTCAATGTTGCAAGCTTTGATAGTTATATTACGCACAGTATAAAAGTTTTTGAATTTTGAAGTTGCATCAGTGTTTCATTATTTACTCAAAGGTAGCACTGTTATACCGAAGTTGCATCATTGTTTAATTTTTTACTCAAAGGTAGCACTGTTATACCGATATTTCAAATTGACAATAGGACTTTATTGTCACAAAATTTCAAGGTCTTATGACGCACCAGTAAAAAGTTTCAGCATTTCAATACTGCAAACTTTGATAGTTATATTACGCACAGTATAAAGGTTAGTGAATTCTGAAGTTGCATCAGTGTTTCATTTTATTCAAGGATTGCACTGTTATACCGATATCTCAAATTGACAATAGTACTTTATTGTCACAAAATTTCTAGGTCGTATGACGCTCCAGTAAAAAGTTACAGCATTTCAATGTTGCAAACTTTGATAGTTATATTACGCACAGTATAAAAGTTAGTGAATTTTGAAGTTGCATCAGTGGTTCATTTTCTACTCAGAGGTAGCACTGTTATACCGATATTTCAAATTGACAATAGTACTTTATTGTCACAAAATTTCAAGGTCTTATGACGCTCCAGTAAAAAGTTACAGCATTTCAATGTTGCAAACTTTGATAGTTATATTACTTATTGAAGTTGCATCAGTGTTTCATTAATTACTCAAGGGTAGCACTGTTATTCCGATATCTCAAATTGACAATAGTTCATTATTGTCACAATTTTCAAGGTCTTATGACGCACCAGTAAAAAGTTACAGCATTTCAATGTTGCAAACTTTGATAGTTATATTACGGACAGTATAAAAGTTTGTGAATTTTGAAGTTGCATCATTGTTTCCTTTTTTACTCAAAGGTATCACTGTTATACCAAAGTTGCATCAGTGTTTCATTTTTTACTCAATGGTAGCACTGTTATACCGATATTTCAAATTGGCAATAGTACTTTATTGTCACAAAATTTAAAGGTCTTATGACGCTCCAGTAAAAAGTTACAGCATATCAATTTTGCAAACTTTGATAGTTATATTACTCACAGTATAAAAGTTAGTGAATTTTGAAGTTGCATTAGTGTTTCGTTTATTACTCAAGGGAACCACTGTTATAGCGGTATCTCAAATTGACAATAGTACATTATTGTCACAAAATTTCAATGTCTTATGACGCTCCAGTAAAAAGTTACAGCATTTCAATATTGCAAGCTTTGATATTTATAATACGCAGAATATAAAAGTTTGTGAATTTTGAAGTTGCATCTGTCTTTCATTTTTTACTCAAAGGTAGCACTGTTATACCGAAGTTGCATCAGTGTTTAAATTTTTACTCAAAAGTATCACTGTTATACCGATATTTCAAATTGACAATAGTACTTTGTCACAAAATTGTCATGTTTTAAGACGCACCAGTAAAAAGTTACTGCATTTCAATGTTGCAAACTTTGATAGTTATATTACGCACAGTATAAAAGTTAGTGAATTTTGAAGTTGCATCAGTGTTTCATTTTTTACTCAATGGTAGCACTGTTATACCGATATTTCAAATTGGCAATAGTACTTTATTGTGACAAAATTTCAAGGTCTTATGAGGCTCCAGTAAAAAGTTACAGCATTTCAATGTTGCAATCTTTGATAGTTATATTACGCACAGTATAAAAGTTTTTGAATTTTGAAGTTGCATCAGTGTTTAATTTTTTACTCAAAGGTAGCACTGTTATACCGAAGTTGCAACATTGTTTAATTTTTTACTCAAAGGTAGCACTGTTATACCGATATTTCAAATTGACAATAGTACTTTGTCACAAAATTGTCATGTTTTAAGACGCACCAGTAAAAAGTTACTGCATTTCAATGTTGCAAACTTTGATAGTTATATTACGCACGGTATAAAAGTTAGTGAATTTTGAAGTTGCGCTAGTGTTTCATTTTTACACAAAGGCAGCACTTTTATACCGATATTTCAAATTGACAATAGTACTTTATTGTGACAAAATTTCAAGGTCTTATGACGCTCCAGTAAAAAGTTACAGCATTTCAATGTTGCAAACTTTGATAGTTATATCTATTACGCACAGTATAAAAGTTAGTGAATTTTTAACTTTCATCAGTGTTTCATTTTCTACACAAAGGTAGCACTGTTATAGCGATATCTCAAATTCACAATAGTACATTATTGTCACAAAATTTCAAGGTCTTATGACGCTCCAGTAAAAAGTTACAGCATTTCAATGTTGCAAACTTTGATAGTTATATTACTCACAGTATAAAAGTTAGTCAATTTTGAAGTTGCATCAGTGTTTCATTAATTACTCAAGGGTAGCACTGTTATACCGATATTTCAAATTGACAATAGTACTTTATTGTCACAAAATTTCAAGATCTTATGACGCTCCAGTAAAAAGTTACAGCATTTCAATGTTGCAAACTTTGATAGTTATATTACTCACAGTATAAAAGTTAGTCAATTTTGAATTTGCATCAGTGTTTCATTAATTACTCAAGGGTAGCACTGTTATTCCGATATCTCAAATTAACAATAGGACTTTATTGTCACAAAATTTCAAGGTCTTATGACGCTCCAGTAAAAAGTTTCAGCATTTCAATACTGTAAACTTTGATAGTTATATTACGCACAGTATAAAGGTTAGTGAATTCTGAAGTTGCATCAGTGTTTAAATTTTTACTCAAAATTAGCACTGTTATACCGATATTTTAAATTGACAATAGTACTTTATTGTCACAAAATTGTCAAGTTTTAAGACGCACCAGTAAAAATTACTGCATTTCAATGTTGCAAGCTTTGATAGTTATATTACGCACAGTATAAAAGTTTTTGAATTTTGAAGTTGCATCAGTGTTTCATTATTTACTCAAAGGTAGCACTGTTATACCGAAGTTGCATCATTGTTTAATTTTTTACTCAAAGGTAGCACTGTTATACCGATATTTCAAATTGACAATAGGACTTTATTGTCACAAAATTTCAAGGTCTTATGACGCACCAGTAAAAAGTTTCAGCATTTCAATACTGCAAACTTTGATAGTTATATTACGCACAGTATAAAGGTTAGTGAATTCTGAAGTTGCATCAGTGTTTCATTTTATTCAAGGATTGCACTGTTATACCGATATCTCAAATTGACAATAGTACTTTATTGTCACAAAATTTCAAGGTCTTATGACGCTCCAGTAAAAAGTTACAGCATTTCAATGTTGCAAACTTTGATAGTTATATTACTCACAGTATAAAAGTTAGTCAATTTTGAAGTTGCATCAGTCTTTCATTAATTACTCAAGGGTAGCACTGTTATTCCGATATCTCAAATTGACAATAGGACTTTATTGTCACAAAATTTCAAGGTCTTATGACGCACCAGTAAAAAGTTTCAGCATTTCAATACTGTAAACTTTGATAGTTATATTACGCACAGTATAAAGGTTAGTGAATTCTGAAGTTGTATCAGTGTTTCATTTTATTCAAGGATTGCACTGTTATACCGATATCTCAAATTGACAATATTACTTTATTGTCACAAAATTGTCATGTTTTAAGACGCACCAGTAAAAATTACTGCATTTCAATGTTGCAAGCTTTGATAGTTATATTACGCACAGTATAAAAGTTTTTGAATTTTGAAGTTGCATCAGTGTTTCATTATTTACTCAAAGGTAGCACTGTTATACCGAAGTTGCATCATTGTTTAATTTTTTACTCAAAGGTAGCACTGTTATACCGATATTTCAAATTGACAATAGGACTTTATTGTCACAAAATGTCAAGGTCTTATGACGCACCAGTAAAAAGTTTCAGCATTTCAATACTGCAAACTTTGATAGTTATATTACGCACAGTATAAAGGTTAGTGAATTCTGAAGTTGCATCAGTGTTTCATTTTATTCAAGGATTGCACTGCTATACCGATATCTCAAATTGACAATAGTACTTTATTGTCACAAAATTTCTAGGTCGTATGACGCTCCAGTAAAAAGTTACAGCATTTCAATGTTGCAAACTTTGATAGTTATATTACGCACAGTATAAAAGTTATTGAATTTTGAAGTTGCATCAGTGTTTCATTTTCTACTCAGAGGTAGCACAGTTATACCGATATTTCAAATTGACAATAGTACTTTATTGTCACAAAATTTCAAGGTCTTACGACGCTCCAGTAAAAAGTTACAGCATTTCAATGTTGCAAACTTTGATAGTTATATCTATTACGCACAGTATAAAAGTTAGTGAATTTTTAACTTTCATCAGTGTTTCATTTTCCACACAAAGGTAGCACTGTTATAGCGATATCTCAAATTCACAATAGTACATTATTGTCACAAAATTTCAAGGTCTTATGAAGCTCCAGTGAAAAGTTACAGCATTTCAATGTGGGAAACTTTGATAGTTATATTTACGCACAGTATAAAAGTTAGTGAATTTTAAAGTTCCACAGTGTTTCTTTCTTTACTAAAAGGTAGCACTGTTATACCGAGATTTCAAATTGGCAATAGTACTTTATTGTCACAAAATTTCAAGGTCTTACGACTCTCCAGTAAAAAGTTACAGCATTTCAATGTAGCAAGCTTTGATAGTTATATTACGCACAGTATAAAAGTTTTTGAATTTTGAAGTTGCATCAGTGTTTCATTTTTTACTCAAAGGTAGCACTGTTATACCGAAGTTGCATCATTGTTTAATTTTTTACTCAAAGGTAGCACTGTTATTCCGATATCTCAAATTGACAATAGGACTTTATTGTGACAAAATTTCAAGGTCTTATGACGCACCAGTTAAAAGGTTCAGCATTTCAATATTGTAAACTTTGATAGTTATATTACGCACAGTATAAAGATTAGTGAATTCTGAAGTTGCATCAGTGTTTCATTTTATTCAAGGATTGCACTGTTATACCGATATCTCAAATTGACAATAGTACTTTATTGTCACAAAATTTCTAGGTCGTATGACGCTCCAGTAAAAAGTTACAGCATTTCAATGTTGCAAACTTTGATAGTTATATTACGCACAGTATAAAAGTTAGTGAATTTTGAAGTTGCATCAGTGTTTCATTTTCTACTCAGAGGTAGCACTGTTATACCGATATTTCAAATTGACAATAGTACTTTATTGTCACAAAATTTCAAGGTCTTATGACGCTCCAGTAAAAAGTTACAGCATTTCAATGTTGCAAACTTTGATAGTTATATTACTCACAGTATAAAAGTTAGTCAATTTTGAAGTTGCATCAGTGTTTCATTAATTACTCAAGGGTAGCACTGTTATTCCGATATCTCAAATTGACAATAGTTCATTATTGTCACAATTTTCAAGGTCTTATGACGCACCAGTAAAAAGTTACAGCATTTCTATGTTGCAAACTTTGATAATTATATTACGGACAGTATAAAAGTTTGTGAATTTTGAAGTTGCATCAGTGTTTCCTTTTTTACTCAAAGGTAGCACTGTTATACCAAAGTTGCATCAGTGTTTCAGTTTTTACTCAAAGGTAGCACTGTTATACCGATATTTCAAATTGACAATAGTACTTTATTGTCACAAAATTTCAAGGTCTTATGACACTCCAGTAAAAAGTTACAGCATTTCAATTTTGCAAACTTTGATAGTTATATTACGCATAGTATAAAAGTTAGTGAAATTTGAAGTTGCATTAGTGTTTCGTTTATTACTCAAGGGAACCATTGTTATAGCGATATCTCAAATTGACAATAGTACATTATTGTCACAAAATTTCAAGGTCTTATGACGCTCCAGTAAAAAGTTACAGCATTTCAATGTTGCAAACTTTGATATTTATAATACTCACAGTATAAAAGTTAGTGAAATTTGAAGTTGCATCTGTCTTTCATTTTTTACTCAAAGGTAGCACTGTTATACCGATATTTCAAATTGGCAATATTACTTTATTGTGACAAAATTTCAAGGTCTTATGAGGCTCCAGTAAAAAGTTACAGCATTTCAATGTTGCAAACTTTGATAGTTATATCTATTACGCACAGTATAAAAGTTAGTGAATTTTTAACTTTCATCAGTGTTTCATTTTCCACACAAAGGTAGCACTGTTATAGCGATATCTCAAATTCACAATATTACATTATTGTCACAAAATTTCAAGGTCTTATGACGCTCCAGTAAAAAGTTACAGCATTTCAATGTGGGAAACTTTGATAGTTATATTTACGCACAGTATAAAAGTTAGTGAATTTTAAAGTTCCACAGAGTTTCTTTCTTTACTAAAAGGTAGCACTGTTATACCGAGATTTCAAATTGGCAATAGTACTTTATTGTCACAAAATTTCAAGGTCTTACGACTCTCCAGTAAAAAGTTACAGCATTTCAATGTAGCAAGCTTTGATAGTTATATTACGCACAGTATAAAAGTTTTTGAATTTTGAAGTTGCATCAGTGTTTCATTTTTTACTCAAAGGTAGCACTGTTATACCGAAGTTGCATCATTGTTTAATTTTTTACTCAAAGGTAGCACTGTTATTCCGATATCTCAAATTGACAATAGTTCATTATTGTCACAATTTTCAAGGTCTTATGACGCACCAGTAAAAAGTTACAGCATTTCTATGTTGCAAACTTTGATAATTATATTACGGACAGTATAAAAGTTTGTGAATTTTGAAGTTGCATCAGTGTTTCCTTTTTTACTCAAAGGTAGCACTGTTATACCAAAGTTGCATCAGTGTTTCAGTTTTTACTCAAAGGTAGCACTGTTATACCGATATTTCAAATTGACAATAGTACTTTATTGTCACAAAATTTCAAGGTCTTATGACACTCCAGTAAAAAGTTACAGCATTTAAATTTTGCAAACTTTGATAGTTATATTACGCATAGTATAAAAGTTAGTGAAATTTGAAGTTGCATTAGTGTTTCGTTTATTACTCAAGGGAACCATTGTTATAGCGATATCTCAAATTGACAATAGTACATTATTGTCACAAAATTTCAAGGTCTTATGACGCTCCAGTAAAAAGTTACAGCATTCCAATGTTGCAAACTTTGATATTTATAATACTCACAGTATAAAAGTTAGTGAAATTTGAAGTTGCATCAGTGTTTCGTTTTTTACTCAATGGTAGCACTGTTATACCGATATTTCAAATTGGCAATAGTACTTTATTGTCACAAAATTTAAAGGTCTTATGACGCTCCAGTAAAAAGTTACAGCATATCAATTTTGCAAACTTTGATATTTATAATACGCAGAATATAAAAGTTTGTGAATTTTGAAGTTGCATCTGTCTTTCATTTTTTACTCAAAGGTAGCACTGTTATACCGAAGTTGCATCATTGTTTAATTTTTTACTGAAAGGTAGCACTGTTATACCGATATTTCAAATTGACAATAGGACTTTATTGTCACAAAATTTCAAGGTCTTATGACGCACCAGTAAAAAGTTTCAGCATTTCAATACTGCAAACTTTGATAGTTATATTACGCACAGTATAAAGGTTAGTGAATTCTGAAGTTGCATCAGTGTTTCATTTTATTCAAGGATTGCACTGTTATACCGATATCTCAAATTGACAATAGTACTTTATTGTCACAAAATTTCTAGGTCGTATGACGCTCCAGTAAAAAGTTACAGCATTTCAATGTTGCAAACTTTGATAGTTATATTACGCACAGTAGAATTTTGAAGTTGCATCAGTGTTTCATTTTCTACTCAGAGGTAGCACTGTTAAACCGATATTTCAAATTGACAATAGTACTTTATTGTCACAAAGTTTCAAGGTCTTATGACGCTCCAGTAAAAAGTTACAGCATTTCAATGTTGCAAACTTTGATAGTTATATTACTCACAGTATAAAAGTTAGTCAATTTTGAAGTTGCATCAGTCTTTCATTAATTACTCAAGGGTAGCACTGTTATTCCGATATCTTAAATTGACAATAGGACTTTATTGTCACAAAATTTCAAGGTCTTATGACGCACCAGTAAAAAGTTTCAGCATTTCAATACTGTAAACTTTGATAGTTATATTACGCACAGTATAAAGGTTAGTGAATTCTGAAGTTGCATCAGTGTTTCATTTTATTCAAGGATTGCACTGTTATACCGATATCTCAAATTGACAATAGTACTTTATTGTCACAAAATTTCAAGGTCGTATGACGCTCCAGTAAAAAGTTACAGCATTTCAATGTTGCAAACTTTGATAGTTATATTACACACAGTATAAAAGTTAGTGAATTTTGAAGTTGCTTCAGTGTTTCATTTTCTACTCAGAGGTAGCACTGTTATACCGATATTTCAAATTGACAATAGTACTTTATTGTCACAAAATTTCAAGGTCTTATGACGCTCCAGTAAAAAGTTACAGCATTTCAATGTTGCAAACTTTGATAGTTATATTACTCACAGTATAAAAGTTAGTCAATTTTGAAGTTGCATCAGTGTTTCATTAATTACTCAAGGGTAGCACTGTTATTCCGATATCTCAAATTGACAATAGTTCATTATTGTCACAATTTTCAAGGTCTTATGACGCACCAGTAAAAAGTTACAGCATTTCAATGTTGCAAACTTTGATAGTTATATTACGGACAGTATAAAAGTTTGTGAATTTTGAATTTGCATCAGTGTTTCCTTTTTTACTCAAAGGTAGCACTGTTATACCAAACTTGCATCAGTGTTTCAGTTTTTACTCAAAGGTAGCACTGTTATACCGATATTTCAAATTGACAATAGTACTTTATTGTCACAAAATTTCAAGGTCTTATGACGCTCCAGTAAAAAGTTACAGCATTTCAATTTTGCAAACTTTGATAGTTATATTACGCATAGCATAAAAGTTAGTGAAATTTGAAGTTGCATTAGTGTTTCGTTTATTACTCAAGGGAACCATTGTTATAGCGATATCTCAAATTGACAATAGTACATTATTGTCACAAAATTTCAAGGTCTTATGACGCTCCAATAAAAAGTTACAGCATTTCAATGTTGCAAACTTTAATATTTATAATACGCACAGTATAAAAGTTAGTGAATTTTGAAGTTGCATCAGTGTTTCATTTTTTACTCAATGGTAGCACTGTTATACCGATATTTCAAATTGGCAATAGTACTTTATTGTCACAAAATTTCAAGGTCTTATGACGCTCCAGTAAAAAGTTACAGCATTTCAATATTGCAAGCTTTGATATTTATAATACGCAGAATATATAAAAGTTTGTGAATTTTGAAGTTGCATCTGTCTTTCATTTTTTACTCAAAGGTAGCACTGTTATACCGAAGTTGTATCAGTGTTTAAATTTTTACTCAAAAGTAGCACTGTTATACCGATATTTCAAATTGACAATAGTACTTTGTCACAAAATTGTCATGTTTTAAGACGCACCAGTAAAAAGTTACTGCATTTCAATGTTGCAAACTTTGATAGTTATATTACGCACAGTATAAAAGTTAGTGAATTTTGAAGCTGCATCAGTGTTTCATTTTTTACTCAATGGTAGCACTGTTATACCGATATTTCAAATTGGCAATAGTACTTTATTGTGACAAAATTTCAAGGTCTTATGAGGCTCCAGTAAAAAGTTACAGCATTTCAATGTTGCAATCTTTGATAGTTATATTACTCACAGTATAAAAGTTTTTGAATTTTGAAGTTGCATCAGTGTTTCATTTTTTACTCAAAGGTAGCACTGTTATACCGAAGTTGCATCATTGTTGAATTTTTTACTCAAAGGTAGCACTGTTATACCGATATTTCAAATTGACAATAGTACTTTGTCACAAAATTGTCATGTTTTAAGACGCACCAGTAAAAAGTTACTGCATTTCAATGTTGCAAACTTTGATAGTTATATTACGCACGGTATAAAAGTTAGTGAATTTTGAAGTTGCGCTAGTGTTTCATTTTTACACAAAGGCAGCACTGTTATACCGATATTTCAAATTGACAATAGTACTTTATTGTGACAAAATTTCAAGGTCTTATGACGCTCCAGTAAAAAGTTACAGCATTTCAATGTTGCAAACTTTGATAGTTATATCTATTACGCACAGTATAAAAGTTAGTGAGTTTTTAACTTTCATCAGTGTTTCATTTTCCACACAAAGGTAGCACTGTTATAGCGATATCTCAAATTCTTAATAGTACATTATTGTCACAAAATTTCAAGGTCTTATGAAGCTCCAGTGAAAAGTTACAGCATTTCAATGTGGGAAACTTTGATAGTTATATTTACGCACAGTATAAAAGTTAGTGAATTTTAAAGTTGCATCAGTGTTTCATTAATTACTCAAGGGTAGCACTGTTATACCGATATTTCAAATTGACAATAGTACTTTATTGTCACAAAATTTCAAGATCTTATGACGCTCCAGTAAAAAGTTACAGCATTTCAATGTTGCAAACTTTGATAGTTATATTACTCACAGTATAAAAGTTAGACAATTTTGAATTTGCATCAGTGTTTCATTAATTACTCAAGGGTAGCACTGTTATTCCGATATCTCAAATTGACAATAGGACTTTATTGTCACAAAATTTCAAGGTCTTATGACGCTCCAGTAAAAAGTTTCAGCATTTCAATACTGTAAACTTTGATAGTTATATTACGCACAGTATAAAGGTTAGTGAATTCTGAAGTTGCATCAGTGTTTAAATTTTTACTCAAAATTAGCACTGTTATACCGATATTTTAAATTGACAATAGTACTTTATTGTCACAAAATTGTCAAGTTTTAAGACGCACCAGTAAAAATTACTGCATTTCAATGTTGCAAGCTTTGATAGTTATATTACGCACAGTATAAAAGTTTTTGAATTTTGAAGTTGCATCAGTGTTTCATTATTTACTCAAAGGTAGCACTGTTATACCGAAGTTGCATCATTGTTTAATTTTTTACTCAAAGGTAGCACTGTTATACCGATATTTCAAATTGACAATAGGACTTTATTGTCACAAAATTTCAAGGTCTTATGACGCACCAGTAAAAAGTTTCAGCATTTCAATACTGCAAACTTTGATAGTTATATTACGCACAGTATAAAGGTTAGTGAATTCTGAAGTTGCATCAGTGTTTCATTTTATTCAAGGATTGCACTGTTATACCGATATCTCAAATTGACAATAGTACTTTATTGTCACAAAATTTCAAGGTCTTATGACGCTCCAGTAAAAAGTTACAGCATTTCAATGTTGCAAACTTTGATAGTTATATTACGCAAAGTATAAAAGTTAGTCAATTTTGAAGTTGCATCAGTCTTTCATTAATTACTCAAGGGTAGCACTGTTATTCCGATATCTCAAATTGACAATAGGACTTTATTGTCACAAAATTTCAAGGTCTTATGACGCACCAGTAAAAAGTTTCAGCATTTCAATACTGTAAACTTTGATAGTTATATTACGCACAGTATAAAGGTTAGTGAATTCTGAAGTTGTATCAGTGTTTCATTTTATTCAAGGATTGCACTGTTATACCGATATCTCAAATTGACAATATTACTTTATTGTCACAAAATTGTCATGTTTTAAGACGCACCAGTAAAAATTACTGCATTTCAATGCTGCAAGCTTTGATAGTTATATTACGCACAGTATAAAAGTTTTTGAATTTTGAAGTTGCATCAGTGTTTCATTATTTACTCAAAGGTAGCACTGTTATACCGAAGTTGCATCATTGTTTAATTTTTTACTCAAAGGTAGCACTGTTATACCGATATTTCAAATTGACAATAGGACTTTATTGTCACAAAATTTCAAGTTCTTATGACGCACCAGTAAAAAGTTTCAGCATTTCAATACTGCAAACTTTGATAGTTATATTACGCACAGTATAAAGGTTAGTGAATTCTGAAGTTGCATCAGTGTTTCATTTTATTCAAGGATTGCACTGTTATACCGATATCTCAAATTGACAATAGTACTTTATTGTCACAAAATTTCTAGGTCGTATGACGCTCCAGTAAAAAGTTACAGCATTTCAATGTTGCAAACTTTGATAGTTATATTACGCACAGTATAAAAGTTAGTGAATTTTGAAGTTGCATCAGTGTTTCATTTTCTACTCAGAGGTAGCACAGTTATACCGATATTTCAAATTGACAATAGTACTTTATTGTCACAAAATTTCAAGGTCTTACGACGCTCCAGTAAAAAGTTACAGCATTTCAATGTTGCAAACTTTGATAGTTATATCTATTACGCACAGTATAAAAGTTAGTGAATTTTTAACTTTCATCAGTGTTTCATTTTCCACACAAAGGTAGCACTGTTATAGCGATATCTCAAATTCACAATAGTACATTATTGTCACAAAATTTCAAGGTCTTATGAAGCTCCAGTGAAAAGTTACAGCATTTCAATGTGGGAAACTTTGATAGTTATATTTACGCACAGTATAAAAGTTAGTGAATTTTAAAGTTCCACAGTGTTTCTTTCTTTACTAAAAGGTAGCACTGTTATACCGAGATTTCAAATTGGCAATAGTACTTTATTGTCACAAAATTTCAAGGTCTTACGACTCTCCAGTAAAAAGTTACAACATTTCAATGTAGCAAGCTTTGATAGTTATATTACGCACAGTATAAAAGTTTTTGAATTTTGAAGTTGCATCAGTGTTTCATTTTTTACTCAAAGGTAGCACTGTTATACCGAAGTTGCATCATTGTTTAATTTTTTACTCAAAGGTAGCACTGTTATTCCGATATCTGAAATTGACAATAGGACTTTATTGTGACAAAATTTCAAGGTCTTATGACGCACCAGTTAAAAGGTTCAGCATTTCAATACTGTAAACTTTGATAGTTATATTACGCACAGTATAAAGATTAGTGAATTCTGAAGTTGCATCAGTGTTTCATTTTATTCAAGGATTGCACTGTTATACCGATATCTCAAATTGACAATAGTACTTTATTGTCACAAAATTTCTAGGTCGTATGACGCTCCAGTAAAAAGTTACAGCATTTCAATGTTGCAAACTTTGATAGTTATATTACGCACAGTATAAAAGTTAGTGAATTTTGAAGTTGCATCAGTGTTTCATTTTCTACTCAGAGGTAGCACTGTTATACCAAAGTTGCATCAGTGTTTCAGTTTTTACTCAAAGGTAGCACTGTTATACCGATATTTCAAATTGACAATAGTACTTTATTGTCACAAAATTTCAAGGTCTTATGACACTCCAGTAAAAAGTTACAGCATTTCAATTTTGCAAACTTTGATAGTTATATTACGCATAGTATAAAAGTTAGTGAAATTTGAAGTTGCATTAGTGTTTCGTTTATTACTCAAGGGAACCATTGTTATAGCGATATCTCAAATTTACAATAGTACATTATTGTCACAAAATTTCAAGGTCTTATGACGCTCCAGTAAAAAGTTACAGCATTTCAATGTTGCAAACTTTGATATTTATAATACTCACAGTATAAAAGTTAGTGAAATTTGAAGTTGCATCTGTCTTTCATTTTTTACTCAAAGGTAGCTCTGTTATACCGATATTTCAAATTGGCAATATTACTTTATTGTGACAAAATTTCAAGGTCTTATGAGGCTCCAGTAAAAAGTTACAGCATTTCAATGTTGCAAACTTTGATAGTTATATCTATTACGCACAGTATAAAAGTTAGTGAATTTTTAACTTTCATCAGTGTTTCATTTTCCACACAAAGGTAGCACTGTTATAGCGATATCTCAAATTCACAATAGTACATTATTGTCACAAAATTTCAAGGTCTTATGACGCTCCAGTAAAAAGTTACAGCATTTCAATGTGGGAAACTTTGATAGTTATATTTACGCACAGTATAAAAGTTAGTGAATTTTAAAGTTCCACAGTGTTTCTTTCTTTACTAAAAGGTAGCACTGTTATACCGAGATTTCAAATTGGCAATAGTACTTTATTGTCACAAAATTTCAAGGTCTTACGACTCTCCAGTAAAAAGTTACAGCATTTCAATGTAGCAAGCTTTGATAGTTATATTACGCACAGTATAAAAGTTTTTGAATTCTGAAGTTGCATCAGTGTTTCATTTTTTACTCAAACGTAGCACTGTTATACCGAAGTTGCATCATTGTTTAATTTTTTACTCAAAGGTAGCACTGTTATTCCGATATCTCAAATTGACAATAGTTCATTATTGTCACAATTTTCAAGGTCTTATGACGCACCAGTAAAAAGTTACAGCATTTCAATGTTGCAAACTTTGATAGTTATATTACGGACAGTATAAAAGTTTGTGAATTTTGAAATTGCATCAGTGTTTCCTTTTTTACTCAAAGGTAGCACTGTTATACCAAAGTTGCATCAGTGTTTCAGTTTTTACTCAAAGGTAGCACTGTTATACCGATATCTGAAATTGACAATAGTACTTTATTGTCACAAAATTTCAAGGTCTTATGACGCTCCAGTAAAAAGTTACAGCATTTCAATGTTGCAAACTTTGATATTTATAATACGCACAGTATAAAAGTTAGTGAATTTTGAAGTTGCATCAGTGTTTCGTTTTTTACTCAATGGTAGCACTGTTATACCGATATTTCAAATTGGCAAAAGTACTTTATTGTCACAAAATTTAAAGGTCTTATGACGCTCCAGTAAAAAGTTACAGCATATCAATTTTGCAAACTTTGATAGTTATATTACTCACAGTATAAAAGTTAGTGAATTTTGAAGTTGCATTAGTGTTTCGTTTATTACTCAAGGGAACCACTGTTATAGCGGTATCTCAAATTGACAATAGTACATTATTGTCACAAAATTTCAAGGTCTTATAACGCTCCAGTAAAAAGTTACAGCATTTCAATGTTGTAAACTTTGATATTTATAATACGCACAGTATAAAAGTTAGTGAATTTTGAAGTTGCATCAGTGTTTCATTTTTTACTCAATGGTAGCACTGTTATACCGATATTTCAAATTGGCAATAGTACTTTATTGTGACAAAATTTCAAGGTCTTATGAGGCTCCAGTAAAAAGTTACAGCATTTCAATGTTGCAATCTTTGATAATTATATTACGCACAGTATAAAAGTTTTTGAATTTTGAAGTTGCATCAGTGTTTCATTTTTTACTCAAAGGTAGCACTGTTATACCGAAGTTGCATCATTGTTTAATTTTTTACTCAAAGGTAGCACTGTTATACCGATATTTCAAATTGACAATAGTACTTTGTCACAAAATTGTCATGTTTTAAGACGCACCAGTAAAAAGTTACTGCATTTCAATGTTGCAAACTTTGATAGCTATATTACGCACGGTATAAAAGTTAGTGAATTTTGAAGTTGCGCTAGTGTTTCATTTTTACACAAAGGCAGCACTGTTATACCGATATTTCAAATTGACAATAGTACTTTATTGTGACAAAATTTCAAGGTCTTATGACGCTCCAGTAAAAAGTTACAGCATTTCAATGTTGCAAACTTTGATAGTTATATCTATTACGCACAGTATAAAAGTTAGTGAATTTTTAACTTTCATCAGTGTTTCATTTTCTACACAAAGGTAGCACTGCTATAGCGATATCTCAAAGTCACAATAGTACATTATTGTCACAAAATTTCAAGGTCTTATGACGCTCCAGTAAAAAGTTACAGCATTTCAATGTGGGAAACTTTGATAGTTATATTTACGCACAGTATAAAGGTTAGTGAATTTTAAAGTTGCATCAGTGTTTCTTTCTTTACTAAAAGGTAGCACTGTTATACCGAGATTTCAAATTGGCAATAGTACTTTATTGTCACAAAATTTCAAGGTCTTACGACTCTCCAGTAAAAACTTACAGCATTTCAATGTAGCAAGCTTTGATAGTTATATTACGCACAGTATAAAAGTTTTTGAATTTTGAAGTTGCATCAGTGTTTCATTTTTTACTCAAAGGTAGCACTGTTATACCGAAGTTGCATCATTGTTTAATTTTTTACTCAAAGGTAGCACTGTTATACCGATATTTCAAATTGACAATAGTACTTTGTCACAAAATTGTCATGTTTTAAGACGCACCAGTAAAAAGTAACTGCATTTCAATGTTGCAAACTTTGATAGTTATATTACGCACGGTATAAAAGTTAGTGAATTTTGAAGTTGCGCTAGTGTGTCATTTTTACACAAAGGCAGCACTGTTATACCGATATTTCAAATTGACAATAGTACTTTATTGTGACAAAATTTCAAGGTCTTATGACGCTCCAGTAAAAAGTTACAGCATTTCAATGTGGGAAACTTTGCAAACTTTGATAGTTATATCTATTACGCACAGTATAAAAGTTAGTGAATTTTTAACTTTCATCAGTGTTTCATTTTCTACACAAAGGTAGCACTGTTATAGCGATATCTCAAATTCGCAATAGTACATTATTGTCACAAAATTTCAAGGTCTTATGACGCTCCAGTAAAAAGTTACAGCATTTCAATGTGGGAAACTTTGATAGTTATATTTACGCACAGTATAAAAGTTAGTGAATTTTAAAGTTCCATCAGTGTTTCTTTCTTTACTAAAAGGTAGCACTGTTATACTGAGATTTCAAATTGGCAATAGTACTTTATTGTCACAAAATTTCAAGGTCTTACGACTCTCCAGTAAAAAGTTATAGCATTTCAATGTAGCAAGCTTTGATAGTTATATTACGCACAGTATAAAAGTTTTTGAATTTTGAAGTTGCATCAGTGTTTCATTTTTTACTCAAAGGTAGCACTGTTATACCGAAGTTGCATCATTGTTTAATTTTTTACTCAAAGGTAGCACTGTTATTCCGATATCTGAAATTGACAATAGGACTTTATTGTGACAAAATTTCAAGGTCTTATGACGCACCAGTTAAAAGGTTCAGCATTTCAATACTGTAAACTTTGATAGTTATATTACGCACAGTATAAAGATTAGTGAATTCTGAAGTTGCATCAGTGTTTCATTTTATTCAAGGATTGCACTGTTATACCGATATCTCAAATTGACAATAGTACTTTATTGTCACAAAATTTCTAGGTCGTATGACGCTCCAGTAAAAAGTTACAGCATTTCAATGTTGCAAACTTTGATAGTTATATTACGCACAGTATAAAAGTTAGTGAATTTTGAAGTTGCATCAGTGTTTCATTTTCTACTCAGAGGTAGCACTGTTATACCGATATTTCAAATTGACAATAGTACTTTATTGTCACAAAATTTCAAGGTCTTATGACGCTCCAGTAAAAAGTTACAGCATTTCAATGTTGCAAACTTTGATAGTTATATTACTCACAGTATAAAAGTTAGTCAATTTTGAAGTTGCATCAGTGTTTCATTAATTACTCAAGGGTAGCACTGTTATTCCGATATCTCAAATTGACAATAGTTCATTATTGTCACAATTTTCAAGGTCTTATGACGCACAAGTAAAAAGTTACAGCATTTCTATGTTGCAAACTTTGATAATTATATTACGGACAGTATAAAAGTTTGTGAATTTTGAAGTTGCATCAGTGTTTCCTTTTTTACTCAAAGGTAGCACTGTTATACCAAAGTTGCATCAGTGTTTCAGTTTTTACTCAAAGGTAGCACTGTTATACCGATATTTCAAATTGACAATAGTACTTTATTGTCACAAAATTTCAAGGTCTTATGACACTCCAGTAAAAGTTACAGCATTTCAATTTTGCAAACTTTGATAGTTATATTACGCATAGTATAAAAGTTAGTGAAATTTGAAGTTGCATTAGTGTTTCGTTTATTACTCAAGGGAACCATTGTTATAGCGATATCTCAAATTGACAATAGTACATTATTGTCACAAAATTTCAAGGTCTTATGACGCTCCAGTAAAAAGTTACAGCATTTCAATGTTGCAAACTTTGATATTTATAATACTCACAGTATAAAAGTTAGTGAAATTTGAAGTTGCATCTGTCTTTCATTTTTTACTCAAAGGTAGCACTGTTATACCGATATTTCAAATTGGCAATATTACTTTATTGTGACAAAATTTCAAGGTCTTATGAGGCTCCAGTAAAAAGTTACAGCATTTCAATGTTGCAAACTTTGATAGTTATATCTATTACGCACAGTATAAAAGTTAGTGAATTTTTAACTTTCATCAGTGTTTCATTTTCCACACAAAGGTAGCACTGTTATAGCGATATCTCAAATTCACAATAGTACATTATTGTCACAAAATTTCAAGGTCTTATGACGCTCCAGTAAAAAGTTACAGCATTTCAATGTGGGAAACTTTGATAGTTATATTTACGCACAGTATAAAAGTTAGTGAATTTTAAAGTTCCACAGTGTTTCTTTCTTTACTAAAAGGTAGCACTGTTATACCGAGATTTCAAATTGGCAATAGTACTTTATTGTCACAAAATTTCAAGGTCTTACGACTCTCCAGTAAAAAGTTACAGCATTTCAATGTAGCAAGCTTTGATAGTTATATTACGCACAGTATAAAAGTTTTTGAATTCTGAAGTTGCATCAGTGTTTCATTTTTTACTCAAAGGTAGCACTGTTATACCGAAGTTGCATCATTGTTTAATTTTTTACTCAAAGGTAGCACTGTTATTCCGATATCTCAAATTGACAATAGTTCATTATTGTCACAATTTTCAAGGTCTTATGACGCACCAGTAAAAAGTTACAGCATTTCAATGTAGCAAGCTTTGATAGTTATATTACGCACAGTATAAAAGTTTGTGAATTTTGAAATTGCATCAGTGTTTCCTTTTTTACTCAAAGGTAGCACTGTTATACCAAAGTTGCATCAGTGTTTCAGTTTTTACTCAAAGGTAGCACTGTTATACCGATATTTCAAATTGACAATAGTACTTTATTGTCACAAAATTTCAAGGTCTTATGACGCTCCAGTAAAAAGTTACAGCATTTCAATGTTGCAAACTTTGATATTTATAATACGCACAGTATAAAAGTTAGTGAATTTTGAAGTTGCATCAGTGTTTCGTTTTTTACTCAATGGTAGCACTGTTATACCGATATTTCAAATTGGCAAAAGTACTTTATTGTCACAAAATTTAAAGGTCTTATGACGCTCCAGTAAAAAGTTACAGCATATCAATTTTGCAAACTTTGATAGTTATATTACTCACAGTATAAAAGTTAGTGAATTTTGAAGTTGCATTAGTGTTTCGTTTATTACTCAAGGGAACCACTGTTATAGCGGTATCTCAAATTGACAATAGTACATTATTGTCACAAAATTTCAAGGCCTTATAACGCTCCAGTAAAAAGTTACAGCATTTCAATGTTGTAAACTTTGATATTTATAATACGCACAGTATAAAAGTTAGTGAATTTTGAAGTTGCATCAGTGTTTCATTTTTTACTCAATGGTAGCACTGTTATACCGATATTTCAAATTGGCAATAGTACTTTATTGTGACAAAATTTCAAGGTCTTATGAGGCTCCAGTAAAAAGTTACAGCATTTCAATGTTGCAATCTTTGATAATTATATTACGCACAGTATAAAAGTTTTTGAATTTTGAAGTTGCATCAGTGTTTCATTTTTTACTCAAAGGTAGCACTGTTATACCGAAGTTGCATCATTGTTTAATTTTTTACTCAAAGGTAGCACTGTTATACCGATATTTCAAATTGACAATAGTACTTTGTCACAAAATTGTCATGTTTTAAGACGCACCAGTTAAAAGTTACTGCATTTCAATGTTGCAAACTTTGATAGCTATATTACGCACGGTATAAAAGTTAGTGAATTTTGAAGTTGCGCTAGTGTTTCATTTTTACACAAAGGCAGCACTGTTATACCGATATTTCAAATTGACAATAGTACTTTATTGTGACAAAATTTCAAGGTCTTATGACGCTCCAGTAAAAAGTTACAGCATTTCAATGTGGGAAACTTTGCAAACTTTGATAGTTATATCTATTACGCACAGTATAAAAGTTAGTGAATTTTTAACTTTCATCAGTGTTTCATTTTCTACACAAAGGTAGCACTGTTATAGCGATATCTCAAATTCGCAATAGTACATTATTGTCACAAAATTTCAAGGTCTTATGACGCTCCAGTAAAAAGTTACAGCATTTCAATGTGGGAAACTTTGATAGTTATATTTACGCACAGTATAAAAGTTAGTGAATTTTAAAGTTCCATCAGTGTTTCTTTCTTTACTAAAAGGTAGCACTGTTATACTGAGATTTCAAATTGGCAATAGTACTTTATTGTCACAAAATTTCAAGGTCTTACGACTCTCCAGTAAAAAGTTATAGCATTTCAATGTAGCAAGCTTTGATAGTTATATTACGCACAGTATAAAAGTTTTTGAATTTTGAAGTTGCATCAGTGTTTCATTTTTTACTCAAAGGTAGCACTGTTATACCGAAGTTGCATCATTGTTTAATTTTTTACTCAAAGGTAGCACTGTTATTCCGATATCTCAAATTGACAATAGGACTTTATTGTCACAAAATTTCAAGGTCTTATGACGCACCAGTAAAAAGTTTCAGCATTTCAATACTGTAAACTTTGATAGTTATATTACGCACAGTATAAAGGTTAGTGAATTCTGAAGTTGCATCAGTGTTTCATTTTATTCAAGGATTGCACTGTTATACCGATATCTCAAATTGACAATAGTACTTTATTGTCACAAAATTTCTAGGTCGTATGAGGCTCCAGTAAAAAGTTACAGCATTTCAATGTTGCAATCTTTGATAATTATATTACGCACAGTATAAAAGTTTTTGAATTTTGAAGTTGCATCAGTGTTTCATTTTTTACTCAAAGGTAGCACTGTTATACCGAAGTTGCATCATTGTTTAATTTTTTACTCAAAGGTAGCACTGTTATACCGATATTTCAAATTGACAATAGTACTTTGTCACAAAATTGTCATGTTTTAAGACGCACCAGTAAAAAGTTACTGCATTTCAATGTTGCAAACTTTGATAGCTATATTACGCACGGTATAAAAGTTAGTCAATTTTGAAGTTGCGCTAGTGTTTCATTTTTACACAAAGGCAGCACTGTTATACCGATATTTCAAATTGACAATAGTACTTTATTGTGACAAAATTTCAAGGTCTTATGACGCTCCAGTAAAAAGTTACAGCATTTCAATGTTGCAAACTTTGATAGTTATATCTATTACGCACAGTATAAAAGTTAGTGAATTTTTAACTTTCATCAGTGTTTCATTTTCTACACAAAGGTAGCACTGCTATAGCGATATCTCAAAGTCACAATAGTACATTATTGTCACAAAATTTCAAGGTCTTATGACGCTCCAGTAAAAAGTTACAGCATTTCAATGTGGGAAACTTTGATAGTTATATTTACGCACAGTATAAAGGTTAGTGAATTTTAAAGTTGCATCAGTGTTTCTTTCTTTACTAAAAGGTAGCACTGTTATACCGAGATTTCAAATTGGCAATAGTACTTTATTGTCACAAAATTTCAAGGTCTTACGACTCTCCAGTAAAAAGTTACAGCATTTCAATGTAGCAAGCTTTGATAGTTATATTACGCACAGTATAAAAGTTTTTGAATTTTGAAGTTGCATCAGTGTTTCATTTTTTACTCAAAGGTAGCACTGTTATACCGATATTTCAAATTGACAATAGTACTTTGTCACAAAATTGTCATGTTTTAAGACGCACCAGTAAAAAGTAACTGCATTTCAATGTTGCAAACTTTGATAGTTATATTACGCACGGTATAAAAGTTAGTGAATTTTGAAGTTGCGCTAGTGTGTCATTTTTACACAAAGGCAGCACTGTTATACCGATATTTCAAATTGACAATAGTACTTTATTGTGACAAAATTTCAAGGTCTTATGACGCTCCAGTAAAAAGTTACAGCATTTCAATGTGGGAAACTTTGCAAACTTTGATAGTTATATCTATTACGCACAGTATAAAAGTTAGTGAATTTTTAACTTTCATCAGTGTTTCATTTTCTACACAAAGGTAGCACTGTTATAGCGATATCTCAAATTCGCAATAGTACATTATTGTCACAAAATTTCAAGGTCTTATGACGCTCCAGTAAAAAGTTACAGCATTTCAATGTGGGAAACTTTGATAGTTATATTTACGCACAGTATAAAAGTTAGTGAATTTTAAAGTTCCATCAGTGTTTCTTTCTTTACTAAAAGGTAGCACTGTTATACTGAGATTTCAAATTGGCAATAGTACTTTATTGTCACAAAATTTCAAGGTCTTACGACTCTCCAGTAAAAAGTTATAGCATTTCAATGTAGCAAGCTTTGATAGTTATATTACGCACAGTATAAAAGTTTTTGAATTTTGAAGTTGCATCAGTGTTTCATTTTTTACTCAAAGGTAGCACTGTTATACCGAAGTTGCATCATTGTTTAATTTTTTACTCAAAGGTAGCACTGTTATTCCGATATCTCAAATTGACAATAGGACTTTATTGTCACAAAATTTCAAGGTCTTATGACGCACCAGTAAAAAGTTTCAGCATTTCAATACTGTAAACTTTGATAGTTATATTACGCACAGTATAAAGGTTAGTGAATTCTGAAGTTGCATCAGTGTTTCATTTTATTCAAGGATTGCACTGTTATACCGATATCTCAAATTGACAATAGTACTTTATTGTCACAAAATTTCTAGGTCGTATGACGCTCCAGTAAAAAGTTACAGCATTTCAATGTTGCAAACTTTGATAGTTATATTACGCACAGTATAAAAGTTAGTGAATTTTGAAGTTGCATCAGTGTTTCATTTTCTACTCAGAGGTAGCACTGTTATACCGATATTTCAAATTGACAATAGTACTTTGTCACAAAATTGTCATGTTTTAAGACGCACCAGTAAAAAGTTACTGCATTTCAATGTTGCAAACTTTGATAGTTATATTACGCACGGTATAAAAGTTAGTGAATTTTGAAGTTGCGCTAGTGTTTCATTTTTACACAAAGGCAGCACTGTTATACCTATATTTCAAATTGACAATAGTACTTTATTGTGACAAAATTTCAAGGTCTTATGACGCTCCAGTAAAAAGTTACAGCATTTCAATGTTGCAAACTTTGATAGTTATATCTATTACGCACAGTATAAAAGTTAGTGAATTTTTAACTTTCATCAGTGTTTCATTTTCTACACAAACGTAGCACTGTTATAGCGATATCTCAAAGTCACAATAGTACATTATTGTCACAAAATTTCAAGGTCTTATGACGCTCCAGTAAAAAGTTACAGCATTTCAATGTGGGAAACTTTGATAGTTATATTTACGCACAGTATAAAGGTTAGTGAATTTTAAAGTTGCATCAGTGTTTCTTTCTTTACTAAAAGGTAGCACTGTTATACCGAGATTTCAAATTGGCAATAGTACTTTATTGTCACAAAATTTCAAGGTCTTACGACTCTCCAGTAAAAAGTTACAGCATTTCAATGTAGCAAGCTTCGATAGTTATATTACGCACAATATAAAAGTTTTTGAATTTTGAAGTTGCATCAGTGTTTCATTTTTTACTCAAAGGTAGCACTGTTATACCGAAGTTGCATCATTGTTTAATTTTTTACTCAAAGGTAATACTGTTATACCGATATTTCAAATTGACAATAGTACTTTGTCACAAAATTGTCATGTTTTAAGACGCACCAGTAAAAAGTAACTGCATTTCAATGTTGCAAACTTTGATAGTTATATTACGCACGGTATAAAAGTTAGTGAATTTTGAAGTTGCGCTAGTGTGTCATTTTTACACAAAGGCAGCACTGTTATACCGATATTTCAAATTGACAATAGTACTTTATTGTGACAAAATTTCAAGGTCTTATGACGCTCCAGTAAAAAGTTACAGCATTTCAATGTTGCAAACTTTGATAGTTATATCTATTACGCACAGTATAAAAGTTAGTGAATTTTTAACTTTCATCAGTGTTTCATTTTCTACACAAAGGTAGCACTGTTATAGCGATATCTTAAATTCACAATAGTACATTATTGTCACAAAATTTCTAGGTCTTATGACGCTCCAGTAAAAAGTTACAGCATTTCAATGTGGGAAACTTTGATAGTTATATTTACGCACAGTATAAAAGTTAGTGAATTTTAAAGTTCCATCAGTGTTTCTTTCTTTACTAAAAGGTAGCACTGCTATACTGAGATTTCAAATTGGCAATAGTACTTTATTGTCACAAAATTTCAAGGTCTTACGACTCTCCAGTAAAAAGCTACAGCATTTCAATGTAGCAAGCTTTGATAGTTATATTACGCACAGTATAAAAGTTTTTGAATTTTGAAGTTGCATCAGTGTTTCATTTTTTACTCAAAGGTAGCACTGTTATACCGAAGTTGCATCATTGTTTAATTTTTTACTCAAAGGTGGCACTGTTATTCCGATATCTCAAATTGACAATAGGACTTTATTGTCACAAAATTTCAAGGTGTTATGACGCACCAGTAAAAAGTTTCAGCATTTCAATACTGTAAACTTTGATAGTTATATTACGCACAGTATAAAGGTTAGTGAATTCTGAAGTTGCATCAGTGTTTCATTTTATTCAAGGATTGCACTGTTATACCGATATTTCAAATTGACAATAGTACTTTATTGTCACAAAATTTCTAGGTCGTATGACGCTCCAGTAAAAAGTTACAGCATTTCAATGTTGCAAACTTTGATAGTTATATTACGCACAGTATAAAAGTTAGTGAATTTTGAAGTTGCATCAGTGTTTCATTTTCTACTCAGAGGTAGCACTGTTATACCGATATTTCAAATTGACAATAGTACTTTATTGTCACAAAATTTCAAGGTCTTATGACGCTCCAGTAAAAAGTTACAGCATTTCAATGTTGCAAACTTTGATAGTTATATTACTCACAGTATAAAAGTTAGTCAATTTTGAAGTTCCATCAGTGTTTCATTAATTACTCAAGGGTAGCACTGTTATTCCGATATCTCAAATTGACAATAGTTCATTATTGTCACAATTTTCAAGGTCTTATGACGCACCAGTAAAAAGTTACAGCATTTCAATGTTGCAAACTTTGATAGTTATATTACGGACAGTATAAAAGTTTGTGAATTTTGAAGTTGCATCAGTGTTTCCTTTTTTACTCAAAGGTAGCACTGTTATACCAAAGTTGCATCAGTGTTTCAGTTTTTACTCAAAGGTAGCACTGTTATACCGATATCTGAAATTGACAATAGTACTTTATTGTCACAAAATTTCAAGGTCTTATGACGCTCCAGTAAAAAGTTACAGCATTTCAATTTTGCAAACTTTGATAGTTATATTACGCATAGTATAAAAGTTAGTGAAATTTGAAGTTGCATTAGTGTTTCGTTTATTACTCAAGGGAACCATTGTTATAGCGATATCTCAAATTGACAATAGTACATTATTGTCACAAAATTTCAAGGTCTTATGACGCTCCAGTAAAAAGGTACAGCATTTCAATATTGCAAGCTTTGATATTTATAATACGCAGAATATAAAAGTTTGTGAATTTTGAAGTTGCATCTGTCTTTCATTTTTTACTCAAAGGTAGCACTGTTATACCGAAGTTGCATCAGTGTTTAAATTTTTACTCAAAAGTAGCACTGTTATACCGATATTTCAAATTGGCAATAGTACTTTATTGTCACCAAATTTCAAGGTCTTATTTCGCTCCAGTAAAAAGGTACAGCATTTCAATATTGCAAGCTTTGATATTTATAATACGCAGAATATAAAAGTTTGTGAATTTTGAAGTTGCATCTGTCTTTCATTTTTTACTCAAAGGTAGCACTGTTATACCGAAGTTGCATCAGTGTTTAAATTTTTACTCAAAAGTAGCACTGTTATACCGATATTTCAAATTGACAATAGTACTTTGTCACAAAATTGTCATGTTTTAAGACGCACCAGTAAAAAGTTACTGCATTTCAATGTTGCAACCTTTGATAGTTATATTACGCACAGTATAAAAGTTAGTGAATTTTGAAGTTGCATCAGTGTTTCATTTTTTACTCAATGGTAGCACTGTTATACCGATATTTCAAATTGGCAATAGTACTTTATTGTGACAAAAATTTCAAGGTCTTATGAGGCTCCAGTAAAAAGTTACAGCATTTCAATGTTGCAATCTTTGATAGTTATACTACGCACAGTATAAAAGTTTTTGAATTTTGAAGTTGCATCAGTGTTTCATTTTTTACTCAAAGGTAGCACTGTTATACCGAAGTTGCATCATTGTTTAATTTTTTACTCAAAGGTAGCACTGTTATACCGATATTTCAAATTGACAATAGTACTTTGTCACAAAATGGTCATGTTTTAAGACGCACCAGTAAAAAGTTACTGCATTTCAATGTTGCAAACTTTGATAGTTATATCTATTACGCACAGTATAAAAGTAAGTGAATTTTTAACTTTCATCAGTGTTTCATTTTCTACACAAAGGTAGCACTGTTATAGCGATATCTCAAATTCACAATAGTACATTATTGTCACAAAATTTCAAGGTCTTATGACGCTCCAGTAAAAAGTTACAGCATTTCAATGTGGGAAACTTTGATAGTTATATTTACGCACGTATAAAGGTTAGTGAATTTTAAAGTTGCATCAGTGTTTCTTTCTTTACTAAAAGGTAGCACTGTTATACCGAGATTTCAAATTGGCAATAGTACTTTATTGTCACAAAATTTCAAGGTCTTACGACTCTCCAGTAAAAAGTTACAGCATTTCAATGTAGCAAGCTTTGATAGTTATATTACGCACAGTAAAAGTTTTTGAATTTTGAAGTTGCATCAGTGTTTCATTTTTTACTCAAAGGTAGCACTGTTATACCGAAGTTGCATCATTGTTTAATTTTTTACTCAAAGGTAGCACTGTTATACCGATATTTCAAATCGACAATAGGACTTTATTGTCACAAAATTTCTAGGTCTTATGACGCACCAGTAAAAAGTTTCAGCATTTCAATACTGCAAACTTTGATAGTTATATTACGCACAGTATAAAGGTTAGTGAATTCTCAAGTTGCATCAGTGTTTCATTTTATTCAAGGATTGCACTGTTATACCGATATCTCAAATTGACAATAGTACTTTATTGTCACAAAATTTCTAGGTCGTATGACGCTCCAGTGAAAAGTTACAGCATTTCAATGTTGCAAACTTTGATAGTTATATTACGCTCAGTATAAAAGTTAGTGAATTTTGAAGTTGCATCAGTGTTTCATTTTCTACTCAGAGGTAGCACTGTTATACCGATATTTCAAACTGACAATAGTACTTTATTGTCACAAAATTTCAAGGTCTTATGACGCTCCAGTAAAAAGTTACAGCATTTCAATGTTGCAAACTTTGATAGTTATATTACTCACAGTATAAAAGTTAGTCAATTTTGAAGTTGCATCAGTGTTTCATTAATTACTCAAGGGTAGCACTGTTATTCCGATATCTCAAATTGACAATAGTACATTATTGTCACAATTTTCAAGGTCTTCTGACGCACCAGTAAAAAGTTACAGCATTTCAATGTTGCAAACTTTGATAGTTATATTACGGACAGTATAAAAGTTTGTGAATTTTGAAGTTGCATTAGTGTTTCCTTTTTTACTCAAAGGTAGCACTGTTATACCAAAGTTGCATCAGTGTTTCAGTTTTTACTCAAGGGTAGCACTGTTACACCGATATTTCAAATTGACAATACTACTTTATTGTCACAAAATTTCAAGGTCTTATGACGCTCCAGTAAAAAGTTACAGCATTTCAATTTTGCAAACTTTGATAGTTATATTACGCATAGTATAAAAGTTAGTGAATTTTGAAGTTGCATTAGTGTTTCGTTTATTACTCAAGGGAACCATTGTTATAGCGATATCTCAAATTGACAATAGTACATTATTGTCACAAAATTTCAAGGTCTTATGACGCTCCAGTAAAAAGTTACAGCATTTCAATATTGCAAACTTTGATAGTTATATTACGCACAGTATAAAAGTTAGTGAATTTTGAAGTTGCATCAGTGTTTCATTTTTTACTCAATGGTAGCACTGTTATACCGATATTTCAAATTGGCAATAGTACTTTATTGTCACAAAATTTCAAGGTCTTATGACGCACCAGTAAAAAGTTACTGCATTTCAATGTTGCAAACTTTGATAGTTATATTACGCACAGTATAAAAGTTAGTGAATTTTGAAGTTGCATCAGTGTTTCATTTATTACTCAAGGGAACCATTGTTATAGCGATATCTCAAATTGACAATAGTACTTTATTGTGACAAAATTTCAAGGTCTTATGAGGCTCCAGTAAAAAGTTACAGCATTTCAATGTTGCAATCTTTGATAGTTATATTACGCACAGTATAAAAGTTTTTGAATTTTGAAGTTGCATCAGTGTTTCCTTTTTTACTCAAAGGTAGCACTGTTATACCGAAGTTGCATCATTGTTTAATTTTTTACTCAAAGGTAGCACTGTTATACCGATATTTCAAATTGACAATAGTACTTTGTCACAAAATTGTCATGTTTTAAGACGCACCAGTAAAAAGTTACTGCATTTCAATGTTGCAAACTTTGATAGTTATATTACGCACGGTATAAAAGTTAGTGAATTTTGAAGTTGCGCTAGTGTTTCATTTTTACACAAAGGCAGCACTGTTATACCGATATTTCAAATTGACAATAGTACTTTATTGTGACAAAATTTCAAGGTCTTATGACGCTCCAGTAAAAAGTTACAGCATTTCAATGTTGCAAACTTTGATAGTTATATCTATTACGCACAGTATAAAAGTTAGTGAATTTTTAACTTTCATCAGTGTTTCATTTTCTACACAAAGGTAGCACTGTTATAGCGATATCTCAAATTCACAATAGTACATTATTGTCACAAAATTTCAAGGTCTTATGACGCTCCAGTAAAAAGTTACAGCATTTCAATGTGGGAAACTTTGATAGTTATATTTACGCACAGTATAAAAGTTAGTGAATTTTAAAGTTCCATCAGTGTTTCTTTCTTTACTAAAAGGTAGCACTGTTATACCGAGATTTCAAATTGGCAATAGTACTTTATTGTCACAAAATTTTAAGGTCTTACGACTCTCCAGTAAAAAGTTACAGCATTTCAATGTAGCAAGCTTTGATAGTTATATTACGCACAGTATAAAAGTTTTTGAGTTTTGAAGTTGCATCAGTGTTTCATTTTTTACTCAAAGGTAGCACTGTTATACCGAAGTTGCATCATTGTTTAATTTTTTACTCAAAGGTAGCACTGTTATTCCGATATCTCAAATTGACAATTGGACTTTATTGTCACAAAATTTCAAGGTCTTATGACGCACCAGTAAAAAGTTTCAGCATTTCAATACTGTAAACTTTGATAGTTATATTACGCACAGTATAAAGGTTAGTGAATTCTGAAGTTGCATCAGTGTTTCATTTTATTCAAGGGTTGCACTGTTATACCGATATCTCAAATTGACAATAGTACTTTATTGTCACAAAATTTCTAGGTCGTATGACGCTCCAGTGAAAAGTTATAGCATTTCAATGTTGCAAACTTTGATAGTTATATTACGCTCAGTATAAAAGTTAGTGAATTTTGAAGTTGCATCAGTATTTCATTTTCTACTCAGAGGTAGCACTGTTATACCGATATTTCAAACTGACAATAGTACTTTATTGTCACAAAATTTCAAGGTCTTATGACGCTCCAGTAAAAAGTTACAGCATTTCAATGTTGCAAACTTTGATAGTTATATTACTCACAGTATAAAAGTTAGTCAATTTTGAAGTTGCATCAGTGTTTCATTAATTACTCAAGGGTAGCACTGTTATTCCGATATCTCAAATTGACAATAGTACATTATTGTCACAATTTTCAAGGTCTTATGACGCTCCAGTAAAAAGTTACAGCATTTCAATTTTGCAAACTTTGATAGTTATATTACGCATAGTATAAAAGTTAGTGAATTTTGAAGTTGCATTAGTGTTTCGTTTATTACTCAAGGGAACCATTGTTATAGCGATATCTCAAATTGACAATAGTACATTATTGTCACAAAATTTCAAGGTCTTATGACGCTCCAGTAAAAAGTTACAGCATTTCAATATTGCAAACTTTGATAGTTATATTACGCACAGTATAAAAGTTAGTGAATTTTGAAGTTGCATCAGTGTTTCATTTTTTACTCAATGTTATACCGAAGTTGCATCATTGTTTAATTTTTTACTCAAAGGTAGCACTGTTATACCGATATTTCAAATTGACAATAGTACTTTGTCACAAAATTGTCATGTTTTAAGACGCACCAGTAAAAAGTTACTGCATTTCAATGTTGCAAACTTTGATAGTTATATTACGCACGGTATAAAAGTTAGTGAATTTTGAAGTTGCGCTAGTGTTTCATTTTTACACAAAGGCAGCACTGTTATACCGATATTTCAAATTGACAATAGTACTTTATTGTGACAAAATTTCAAGGTCTTATGACGCTCCAGTAAAAAGTTACAGCATTTCAATGTTGCAAACTTTGATAGTTATATCTATTACGCACAGTATAAAAGTTAGTGAATTTTTAACTTTCATCAGTGTTTCATTTTCTACACAAAGGTAGCACTGTTATAGCGATATCTCAAATTCACAATAGTACATTATTGTCACAAAATTTCAAGGTCTTATGACGCTCCAGTAAAAAGTTACAGCATTTCAATGTGGGAAACTTTGATAGTTATATTTACGCACAGTATAAAAGTTAGTGAATTTTAAAGTTCCATCAGTGTTTCTTTCTTTACTAAAAGGTAGCACTGTTATACCGAGATTTCAAATTGGCAATAGTACTTTATTGTCACAAAATTTCAAGGTCTTACGACTCTCTAGTAAAAAGTTACAGCATTTCAATGTAGCAAGCTTTGATAGTTATATTACGCACAGTATAAAAGTTTTTGAGTTTTGAAGTTGCATCAGTGTTTCATTTTTTACTCAAAGGTAGCACTGTTATACCGAAGTTGCATCATTGTTTAATTTTTTACTCAAAGGTAGCACTGTTATTCCGATATCTCAAATTGACAATAGGACTTTATTGTCACAAAATTTCAAGGTCTTATGACGCACCAGTAAAAAGTTTCAGCATTTCAATACTGTAAACTTTGATAGTTATATTACGCACAGTATAAAGGTTAGTGAATTCTGAAGTTGCATCAGTGTTTCATTTTATTCAAGGGTTGCACTGTTATACCGATATCTCAAATTGACAATAGTACTTTATTGTCACAAAATTTCTAGGTCGTATGACGCTCCAGTAAAAAGTTACAGCATTTCAATGTTGCAAACTTTGATAGTTATATTACGCACAGTATAAAAGTTAGTGAATTTTGAAGTTGCATCAGTGTTTCATTTTCTACTCAGAGGTAGCACTGTTATACCGATATTTCAAATTGACAATAGTACTTTATTGTCACAAAATTTCAAGGTCTTATGACGCTCCAGTAAAAAGTTACAGCATTTCAATGTTGCAAACTTTGATAGTTATATTACTCACAGTATAAAAGTTAGTCAATTTTGAAGTTGCATCAGTGTTTCATTAATTACTCAAGGGTAGCACTGTTATTCCGATATCTCAAATTGACAATAGTTCATTATTGTCAGAATTTTCAAGGTCTTATGACGCACCAGTAAAAAGTTACAGCATTTCAATGTTGCAAACTTTGATAGTTATATTACGGACAGTATAAAAGTTTGTGAATTTTGAAGTTGCATCAGTGTTTCCTTTTTTACTCAAAGGTAGCACTGTTATACCGAAGTTGCATCAGTGTTTCAGTTTTTACTCAAAGGTAGCACTGTTATACCGATATTTCAAATTGACAATAGTACTTTATTGTCACAAAATTTCAAGGTCTTATGACGCTCCAGCAAAAAGTTACAGCATTTCAATTTTGCAAACTTTGATAGTTATATTACGCATAGTATAAAAGTTAGTGAAATTTGAAGTTGCATTAATGTTTCGTTTATTACTCAAGGGAACCATTGTTATAGCGATATCTCAAATTGACAATAGTACATTATTGTCACAAAATTTCAAGGTCTTATGACGCTCCAGTAAAAAGTTACAGCATTTCAATGTTGCAAACTTTGATATTTATAATACGCACAGTATAAAAGTTAGTGAATTTTGAAGTTGCATCAGTGTTTCGTTTTTTACTCAATGGTAGCACTGTTATACCGATATTTCAAATTGGCAATAGTACTTTATTGTCACAAAATTTCAAGGTCTTATGACGCTCCAGTAAAAAGTTACAGCATTTCAATATTGCAAGCTTTGATATTTATAATACGCAGAATATAAAAGTTTGTGAATTTTGAAGTTGCATCTGTCTTTCATTTTTTACTCAAAGGTAGCACTGTTATACCGAAGTTGCATCAGTGTTTAAATTTTTACTCAAAAGTAGCACTGTTATACCGATATTTCAAATTGACAATAGTACTTTGTCACAAAATTGTCATGTTTTAAGACGCACCAGTAAAAAGTTACTGCATTTCAATGTTGCAAACTTTGATAGTTATATTACGCACAGTATAAAAGTTAGTGAATTTTGAAGTTGCATCAGTGTTTCATTTTTTACTCAATGGTAGCACTGTTATACCGATATTTCAAATTGGCAATAGTACTTTATTGTGACAAAATTTCAAGGTCTTATGAGGCTCCAGTAAAAAGTTACAGCATTTCAATGTTGCAATCTTTGATAGTAATATTACGCACAGTATAAAAGTTTTTGAATTTTGAAGTTGCATCAGTGTTTCATTTTTTACTCAAAGGTAGCACTGTTATACCGAAGTTGCATCATTGTTTAATTTTTTATTCAAAGGTAGCACTGTTATACCGATATTTCAAATTGACAATAGTACTTTGTCACAAAATTGTCATGTTTTAAGACGCACCAGTAAAAAGTTACTGCATTTCAATGTTGCAAACTTTGATAGTTATATTACGCACGGTATAAAAGTTAGTGAATTTTGAAGTTGCGCTAGTGTTTCATTTTTACACAAAGGCAGCACTGTTATACCGATATTTCAAATTGACAATAGTACTTTATTGTGACAAAATTTCAAGGTCTTATGACGCTCCAGTAAAAAGTTACAGCATTTCAATGTTGCAAACTTTGATAGTTATATCTGTGGGAACTGTTTTTCCCTAAACAGTGGCAACGCTGTTTTAGGGGCGGTCAACGAGCTGTCAACGAGCTGGGGAGTCAGTCGAAACGGATCGCGAGTGAAACAAGACTTCTTTTGTACTTGGAACTTATTTTTAATAAACTGTACCATTCATATATTAATAATCTGTACCATAAATTTGGGGGATCGTCCGGGAAAGAATAAAATACGCGTCGCGAAAAGAAAATAAAACGTGTGTAAGTTTGTGCGGGATTTTTTGAGCCAAAACGGAGAAAAAGAAATATATATTTAAAAAAAAATTAATAAATTTATATATAAAATGCGTTCTTTACAAGAATTCGAGAAAATTCGCAGAAACATCCGTTACGCCAGTAAAGTGAATATTACGGCGTTGCATAAATACATATTTGAAAGAGAAGGCGATAGACGTAATCGGCAGAGGCTGAGAGAGTTTAGCGGTTTTGGTTTCGACACTGACGACGAGCAATACGAGAGGAAAGCAGCGTACATTGATTCAAATCTAACGGCGGCTGATTTGGCGGTGATATGCTCGATTCTGGGAATCAAGCACTCAGTTGACGACGTAAAGGCGCACATCTTTCAATTTCTTCATAACTTCGAGAGCGAAGAAAACGGCGATGAAGAAACAGAGGATGAAAACGACGATGACGACGAAGCAAGCAATGACGACGAGATAACTGAGAGCGAAGCAACTGAAGAGCGAGAGACAGACGAAGAAGACGGCGATCAGACGGTACGATGGAACGACAGGAATGTTGAAGCTAACGACGGTAAAGATACAAAAACAAAAAAATCAGAGCGCAAGCGCAGCGACAAACGAACAAATCAGAAAAAAGAGAGAGAGGTAAATCGCGAGAGAGGCGACTACGTAAATCAACC
Source organism: Clusia tigrina (assembly GCA_920105625.2). Lineage (NCBI taxonomy): Eukaryota > Metazoa > Arthropoda > Insecta > Diptera > Clusiidae > Clusia > Clusia tigrina. Next base: position 201,679,121 of record OV050030.1, on the reverse strand, counting down.
ACCAAAATTTGTAATGAGTTTTAGAGACATTGAAGACTCCATACGTTTATTTGACGGCAGCGCAAATATTTCTATTGAAGCATGGGTGACAGAATTCGAAGAGACAGCTACGCTCATGAATTGGGACGAATTGCAAAAGTTTGTATTTGCAAAAAAGTCAGTTAGAGGGCTAGCAAAGACATTTCTTTGCAGTGAGAAAAGTTTATCTTCGTGGAATAATTTAAAAGGAGCTCTCTTATCAGAATTTGGAACGACAGTCAACAGTGCTGTGCTGCATAAACAACTTGTGGAACGTAAAATGCAAAAAGAAGAAGGTGTAAGAGAATATTTTTTTCAAATGAAAGACATTGCGGGTCGCGGTAATATAGAAGATCGTGCTTTAATTCAATATGTTATTGACGGTATTAATGATTTAAACATAAACAAAACAATTTTGTACGGTGCGAAAGACTTAGCGGAGTTTAAAGAAAAATTAAAATATTACGAAATATTACGCGCGAATAATGAGAAAAGTGCGAACATAAAGAATGACAAAAAACAAAACATAAATATAAAATTTTCTAATGAGAATGGGAAAAAGAGTGTCGATAAGTGCTTTAATTGCGGCGAAAAAGGGCACAAAGCAACCGAGTGCAAAAACAAAGAGAAAGGAACAAAATGTTTTGCATGTAATAAATTCGGCCATATTTCTAAGAATTGTCCGAATAAGAAAGCAAACGAAGCAAAAGTAAATGTAAACATTATACATGATTTTAAAAACCGAATGATAAAGCAAATTAACATTAATGGTTTCGAAACAAGTGCATTACTCGATACTGGTAGTAAGTTTAACGTTTTAAAAGAAAGTGTTTTCAAACGTTTGGAAAACTGTAAAAAGTCTGACTCAAACGTATACTTAATCGGTTTCGGTAATACGGAGGCAAATAAAATAAAATCGGTCGGTCGCGTATTGATTAATTTTAATATAGACGATGAAAACTTTGAGATGCCATTTGAAATTGTTCCTTCTGATTGTTTAAATATTCCAGTTGTTATTGGTTGTGAAATATGTTCACAAGCTGAAATAAACATTAATCCAACGAGTCTAACGATTAAAAAACTTAAAAATAATGATGAAAATGACTTACAAAATATGATGAAAATAAATGCAACAGACGATTTCGAAAATAATTTTGAATTTGATGAAACTCTAAATAAAAATTTAAAACGTAAAGTCGTTGAAATTGTTAAAAATTATAAACCCAACAAAACTAAAACAACGAATGTTGAAATGAAAATTTTCCTGAAAGATGATAATCCAATTTCATCGAGACCACGTAGATTGCCTATGGCTGAAAGAATCATTGTCGAACAGCAGATAGACGAATGGTTGAGAGACGGTATCATCGAAGAATCGGAGTCGGAGTACAGTAGCCCTGTAGTTTTGGTACGCAAGCGTGATGGCACACCAAGACTCTGTATCGATTATCGACGAATTAATAAGGTGATTTTGAAGGATCGTTTCCCATTGCCACTAATTGAGGATCAATTGGACCGATTACAAAGCGCAAAAACTTTTCAGTACCATAGATCTGAAGAACGGCTTTTTTCATGTCAACGTAGCGAGCGATAGCCAGAGATACACATCTTTCGTGACACATAATGGTCAGTTCCAATTCAAGAAGGTTCCGTTTGGACTATGCAACTCACCCAGTGTATTTCAGAGGTACGTAAACTCAATTTTTCGTGATTTGACTCGAAGAGGCATAGCCCTACCGTATATTGATGATATTATTATACCTGCCGATAATGAAGACGAAGCAATACAGCGTCTAGAAGAAGTGTTTTTGCTGTGCAGAGATTATGGCCTAGAGATCAATATGAAAAAATGCCAATTTTGTGAGAAAACGTGTCGAATTTTTGGGACATGTCATAGAGAAGCACACGATTTCACCAACGCCAGCTAAAATCGAAGCAATAAAGAAATTCAAGTTACCAGAAAATTTGAAAGAGTTGGAAAGTTTCATCGGACTGGCTAGCTATTTCCGAAAGTTCGTTCAAGGATTTTCAACGATGGCTAAACCACTAACAGATTTAAAAAAGAAAGACAAAAGATTTGAAATGGGAAAAGAACAGATTTCTTCATTTAACGCGATAAAACATGCTTTATGCAATAAGCCGACGCTGAGGATATTCAATCAGAATTCGGAAACTGAGGTTCACACGGATGCTTCGATGCATGGATATGGAGCCGTACTGTTGCAAAGGGCATTTGATGATGGCAACCTGCATCCGGTGTACTTTATGAGCAAAAAAACCACTGAAGCTGAGAAAAAGTACTCGAGTTATGAGCTGGAGGTGTTGGCAGTAGTCGAAGCAGTGAAGAAGTTTCGTATATATCTTCTTGGCCTACATTTCAAGCTCGTCACCGATTGTAACGCGTTTACGAAGACCTTAACAAAAAAGGATTTGTGTACAAGAGTAGCGCGATGGGTTTTGCTGCTTGAGGAATACGATTATACTGTGGAACACCGATCAGGATCCCAGATGCGACATGTCGACGCTTTAAGTCGATATCCGATTATGATGATTAACGAATCAAATATTTTATGTGAAATTAGAAACGCTCAAAGCAGAGATGACAAATTGATTGCAATAAGAGAAATTCTTCGTGACAAGCCAAATTATGATGGATATTTTTTGAAAGGCGACGTTATTCATAAGCTAAAGGATGAACGAGAACTTGTTGTCATACCTGAAGAGATGCAAACCAATATTATTCGGCAAGTACATGACAAAGGACACTTTGCGGTGAAGAAGACAAAGGAACTCGTATCAAGAGATTTCTATATACCGAGGCTTGAAGAGAAGATACAAGGAGTAATATCTTGTTGTATTCATTGTATTCTATGTAATCGAAAACGTGGCAAAATGGAAGGAGAACTTCATCCTATCAGTAAAGGCGAAACTCCGTTGCAGACGTACCATGTGGATTTTCTTGGGCCACTTGAGTCGACGAACAAACTTTACAATCACATATTAGCAGTTGTGGATGCTTTCACAAAATTTATTTGGTTGTATCCCACAAAAACGACGTCAGCGAAAGATTTGATTCAAAAACTTCAAACGCAAAGCCAAATATTTGGGAATCCAGTCAGCATCGTATCTGATCGAGGCTCTGCGTTCACCAGTGAAGATTTCAAGAACTATTGTAGCGAACAAAACATCAAGCATTTTCTGATAACGACTGGCCTACCACGCGTCAATGGACAAATTGAAAGAATGAATGCCGTGATCGCTAACGTCCTTGCGAAACTTAGTCTTGGGGAACCAACGAAATGGTACAAACACGTGCAGGCGGTACAGCAGCTAATGAATGATTCATTTTCACGAAGTACGCACGCAACACCCTTTGAGCTAATGACCGGTGTGAAAATGCGGATGAAAGACGACTTGCATATCAAAGAGCTTATCGAAGCTGAAATTGTGAAGCAATTTGATGACCAACGAAACAAACTACGTCAGCGGGCAAAAGAGCACATCCTGCAAATCCAAGCAGAAAATAAGAAGTCATACGATCGTAAGCGGAAACCAGCACGAAAATATAAAGTTGGTGATCTGGTAGCCATCAAAAGGACTCAACTGGGCGGTGGTTTGAAGCTCAAACCAAAATATTTGGGGCCTTATGAGGTAACAGGGGTTAAACTAAAAAATTCTTATGATTTAAATCGAACAGGTAATTGCTACGAGGGTCCCATGAAAACATCTAGTTGTGCTGAATTTATGAAGCCTTGGGTTCAATACGAAGACGATGATAGCGATGACACATTCGAGGCGAATGAAAATCAGAATGGCCGAGTTGTGGGAACTGTTTTTCCCTAAACAGTGGCAACGCTGTTTTAGAGGCGGTCAACGAGCTGTCAACGAGCTGGGGAGTCAGTCGAAACGGATCGCGAGTGAAACAAGACTTCTTTTGTACTTGGAACTTATTTTTAATAAACTGTATCTTTCTTATTTTTAATAAACTGTACCATTCATATATTAATAATCTGTACCATAAATTTGGGGGATCGTCCGGAATAGAATAAAATACGCGTCGCGAAAAGAAAATAAAACGTGTGTAAGTTTGTGCGGGATTTTTTGAGCCAAAACGGAGAAAAAGAAATATATATTTAATAAAAAAAAAAAAATTTATATATAAAATGCGTTCTTTACAAAACAGAGAAAAGAATTCGAGAAAATTCGCAGAAACATCCGTTACGCCAGTAAAGTGAATATTACGGCGTTGCATAAATACATATTTGAAAGAGAAGGCGATAGACGTAATCGGCAGAGGCTGAGAGAGTTTAGCGGTTTTGGTTTCGACACTGACGACGAACAATACGAGAGGAAAGCAGCGTACATTGATTCAAATCTAACGGCGGCTGATTTGGCGGTGATATGCTCGATTCTGGGAATCAAGCACTCAGTTGACGACGTAAAGGCGCACATCTTTCAATTTCTTCATAACTTCGAGAGCGAAGAAAACGGCGATGAAGAAACAGAGGATGAAAACGACGATGACGACGAAGCAAGCAATGACGACGAGATAACTGAGAGCGAAGCAACTGAAGAGCGAGAGACAGACGAAGAAGACGGCGATCAGACGGTACGATGGAACGACAGGAATGTTGAAGCTAACGACGGTAAAGATACAAAAACAAAAAAATCAGAGCGCAAGCGCAGCGACAAACGAACAAATCAGAAAAAAGAGAGAGAGGTAAATCGCGAGAGAGGCGACTACGTAAATCAACCACCAAAATTTGTAATGAGTTTTAGAGACATTGAAGACTCCATACGCTTATTTGACGGCAGCGCAAATATTTCTATTGAAGCATGGGTGACAGAATTCGAAGAGACAGCTACGCTCATGAATTGGGACGAGTTGCAAAAGTTTGTATTTGCAAAAAAGTCAGTTAGAGGGCTAGCAAAGACATTTCTTTGCAGTGAGAAAAGTTTATCTTCGTGGAATAATTTAAAAGGAGCTCTCTTATCAGAATTTGGAACGACAGTCAACAGTGCTGTGCTGCATAAACAACTTGTGGAACGTAAAATGCAAAAAGAAGAAGGTGTAAGAGAATATTTTTTTCAAATGAAAGACATTGCGGGTCGCGGTAATATAGAAGATCGTGCTTTAATTCAATATGTTATTGACGGTATTAATGATTTAAACATAAACAAAACAATTTTGTACGGTGCGAAAGACTTAGCGGAGTTTAAAGAAAAATTAAAATATTACGAAATATTACGCGCGAATAATGAGAAAAGTGCGAATGACAAAAAACAAAACATAAATATAAAATTTTCTAATGAGAATGGGAAAAAGAGTGTCGATAAGTGCTTTAATTGCGGCGAAAAAGGGCACAAAGCAACCGAGTGCAAAAACAAAGAGAAAGGAACAAAATGTTTTGCATGTAATAAATTCGGCCATATTTCTAAGAATTGTCCGAATAAGAAAGCAAACGAAGCAAAAGTAAATGTAAACATTATAAATGATTTTAAAAACCGAATGATAAAGCAAATTAACATTAATGGTTTCGAAACAAGTGCATTACTCGATACTGGTAGTAAGTTTAACGTTTTAAAAGAAAGTGTTTTCAAACGTTTGGAAAACTGTAAAAAGTCTGACTCAAACGTATACTTAATCGGTTTCGGTAATACGGAGGCAAATAAAATAAAATCGGTCGGTCGCGTATTGATTAATTTTAATATAGACGATGAAAACTTTGAGATGCCATTTGAAAATGTTCCTTCTGATTGTTTAAATATTCCAGTTGTTATTGGTTGTGAAATATGTTCACAAGCTGAAATAAACATTAATCCAACGAGTCTAACGATTAAAAAACTTAAAAATAATGATGAAAATGACTTACAAAATATGATGAAAATAAATGCAACAGACGATTTCGAAAATAATTTTGAATTTGATGAAACTCTAAATAAAAATTTAAAACGTAAAGTCGTTGAAATTGTTAAAAATTATAAACCCAACAAAACTAAAACAACGAATGTTGAAATGAAAATTTTCCTGAAAGATGATAATCCAATTTCATCGAGACCACGTAGATTGCCTATGGCTGAAAGAATCATTGTCGAACAGCAGATAGACGAATGGTTGAGAGACGGTATCATCGAAGAATCGGAGTCGGAGTACAGTAGCCCTGTAGTTTTGGTACGCAAGCGTGATGGCACACCAAGACTCTGTATCGATTATCGACGAATTAATAAGGTGATTTTGAAGGATCGTTTCCCATTGCCACTAATTGAGGATCAATTGGACCGATTACAAAGCGCAAAACTTTTCAGTGCCATAGATCTGAAGAACGGCTTTTTTCATGTCAACGTAGCGAGCGATAGCCAGAGATACACATCTTTCGTGACACATAATGGTCAGTTCCAATTCAAGAAGGTTCCGTTTGGACTATGCAACTCACCCAGTGTATTTCAGAGGTACGTAAACTCAATTTTTCGTGATTTGACTCGAAGAGGCATAGCCCTACCGTATATTGATGATATTATTATACCTGCCGATAATGAAGACGAAGCAATACAGCGTCTAGAAGAAGTGTTTTTGCTGTGCAGAGATTATGGCCTAGAGATCAATATGAAAAAATGCCAATTTTTGAGAAAACGTGTCGAATTTTTGGGACATGTCATAGAGAAGCACACGATTTCACCAACGCCAGCTAAAATCGAAGCAATAAAGAAATTCAAGTTACCAGAAAATTTGAAAGAGTTGGAAAGATTCATCGGACTGGCTAGCTATTTCCGAAAGTTCGTTCAAGGATTTTCAACGATAGTACTCGAGTTATGAGCTGGAGGTGTTGGCAGTAGTCGAAGCAGTGAAGAAGTTTCGTATATATCTTCAGATCAGATTTCATCATTTAACGCGATAAAACATGCTTTATGCAATAAGCCGACGCTGAGGATATTCAATCAGAATTCGGAAACTGAGGTTCACACGGATGCTTCGATGCATGGATATGGAGCCGTACTGTTGCAAAGGGCATTTGATGATGGCAACCTGCATCCGGTGTACTTTATGAGCAAAAAAACCACTGAAGCTGAGAAAAAGTACTCGAGTTATGAGCTGGAGGTGTTGGCAGTAGTCGAAGCAGTGAAGAAGTTTCGTATATATCTTCTTGGCCTACATTTCAAGCTCGTCACCGATTGTAACGCGTTTACGAAGACCTTAACAAAAAAGGATTTGTGTACAAGAGTAGCGCGATGGGTTTTGCTGCTTGAGGAATACGATTATACTGTGGAACACCGATCAGGATCCCAGATGCGACATGTCGACGCTTTAAGTCGATATCCGATTATGATGATTAACGAATCAAATATTTTATGTGAAATTAGAAACGCTCAAAGCAGAGATGACAAATTGATTGCAATAAGAGAAATTCTTCGTGACAAGCCAAATTATGATGGATATTTTTTGAAAGGCGACGTTATTCATAAGCTAAAGGATGAACGAGAACTTGTTGTCATACCTGAAGAGATGCAAACCAATATTATTCGGCAAGTACATGACAAAGGACACTTTGCGGTGAAGAAGACAAAGGAACTCGTATCAAGAGATTTCTATATACCGAGGCTTGAAGAGAAGATACAAGGAGTAATATCTTGTTGTATTCATTGTATTCTATGTAATCGAAAACGTGGCAAAATGGAAGGAGAACTTCATCCTATCAGTAAAGGCGAAACTCCGTTGCAGACGTACCATGTGGATTTTCTTGGGCCACTTGAGTCGACGAACAAACTTTACAATCACATATTAGCAGTTGTGGATGCTTTCACAAAATTTATTTGGTTGTATCCCACAAAAACGACGTCAGCGAAAGATTTGATTCAAAAACTTCAAACGCAAAGCCAAATATTTGGGAATCCAGTCAGCATCGTATCTGATCGAGGCTCTGCGTTCACCAGTGAAGATTTCAAGAACTATTGTAGCGAACAAAACATCAAGCATTTTCTGATAACGACTGGCCTACCACGCGTCAATGGACAAATTGAAAGAATGAATGCCGTGATCGCTAACGTCCTTGCGAAACTTAGTCTTGGGGAACCAACGAAATGGTACAAACACGTGCAGGCGGTACAGCAGCTAATGAATGCTTCATTTTCACGAAGTACGCACGCAACACCCTTTGAGCTAATGACCGGTGTGAAAATGCGGATGAAAGACGACTTGCATATCAAAGAGCTTATCGAAGCTGAAATTGTGAAGCAATTTGATGACCAACGAAACAAACTACGTCAGCGGGCAAAAGAGCACATCCTGCAAATCCAAGCAGAAAATAAGAAGTCATACGATCGTAAGCGGAAACCAGCACGAAAATATAAAGTTGGTGATCTGGTAGCCATCAAAAGGACTCAACTGGGCGGTGGTTTGAAGCTCAAACCAAAATATTTGGGGCCTTATGAGGTAACAGGGGTTAAACTAAAAAATTCTTATGATTTAAATCGAACAGGTAATTGCTACGAGGGTCCCATGAAAACATCTAGTTGTGCTGAATTTATGAAGCCTTGGGTTCAATACGAAGACGATGATAGCGATGACACATTCGAGGCGAATGAAAATCAGAATGGCCGAGTTGTGGGAACTGTTTTTCCCTAAACAGTGGCAACGCTGTTTTAGAGGCGGTCAACGAGCTGTCAACGAGCTGGGGAGTCAGTCGAAACGGATCGCGAGTGAAACAAGACTTCTTTTGTACTTGGAACTTATTTTTAATAAACTGTATCTTTCTTATTTTTAATAAACTGTACCATTCATATATTAATAATCTGTACCATAAATTTGGGGGATCGTCCGGAATAGAATAAAATACGCGTCGCGAAAAGAAAATAAAACGTGTGTAAGTTTGTGCGGGATTTTTTGAGCCAAAACGGAGAAAAAGAAATATATATTTAATAAAAAAAAAAAAATTTATATATAAAATGCGTTCTTTACAAGAATTCGAGAAAATTCGCAGAAACATCCGTTACGCCAGTAAAGTGAATATTACGGCGTTGCATAAATACATATTTGAAAGAGAAGGCGATAGACGTAATCGGCAGAGGCTGAGAGAGTTTAGCGGTTTTGGTTTCGACACTGACGACGAACAATACGAGAGGAAAGCAGCGTACATTGATTCAAATCTAACGGCGGCTGATTTGGCGGTGATATGCTCGATTCTGGGAATCAAGCACTCAGTTGACGACGTAAAGGCGCACATCTTTCAATTTCTTCATAACTTCGAGAGCGAAGAAAACGGCGATGAAGAAACAGAGGATGAAAACGACGATGACGACGAAGCAAGCAATGACGACGAGATAACTGAGAGCGAAGCAACTGAAGAGCGAGAGACAGACGAAGAAGACGGCGATCAGACGGTACGATGGAACGACAGGAATGTTGAAGCTAACGACGGTAAAGATACAAAAACAAAAAAATCAGAGCGCAAGCGCAGCGACAAACGAACAAATCAGAAAAAAGAGAGAGAGGTAAATCGCGAGAGAGGCGACTACGTAAATCAACCACCAAAATTTGTAATGAGTTTTAGAGACATTGAAGACTCCATACGCTTATTTGACGGCAGCGCAAATATTTCTATTGAAGCATGGGTGACAGAATTCGAAGAGACAGCTACGCTCATGAATTGGGACGAGTTGCAAAAGTTTGTATTTGCAAAAAAGTCAGTTAGAGGGCTAGCAAAGACATTTCTTTGCAGTGAGAAAAGTTTATCTTCGTGGAATAATTTAAAAGGAGCTCTCTTATCAGAATTTGGAACGACAGTCAACAGTGCTGTGCTGCATAAACAACTTGTGGAACGTAAAATGCAAAAAGAAGAAGGTGTAAGAGAATATTTTTTTCAAATGAAAGACATTGCGGGTCGCGGTAATATAGAAGATCGTGCTTTAATTCAATATGTTATTGACGGTATTAATGATTTAAACATAAACAAAACAATTTTGTACGGTGCGAAAGACTTAGCGGAGTTTAAAGAAAAATTAAAATATTACGAAATATTACGCGCGAATAATGAGAAAAGTGCGAATGACAAAAAACAAAACATAAATATAAAATTTTCTAATGAGAATGGGAAAAAGAGTGTCGATAAGTGCTTTAATTGCGGCGAAAAAGGGCACAAAGCAACCGAGTGCAAAAACAAAGAGAAAGGAACAAAATGTTTTGCATGTAATAAATTCGGCCATATTTCTAAGAATTGTCCGAATAAGAAAGCAAACGAAGCAAAAGTAAATGTAAACATTATAAATGATTTTAAAAACCGAATGATAAAGCAAATTAACATTAATGGTTTCGAAACAAGTGCATTACTCGATACTGGTAGTAAGTTTAACGTTTTAAAAGAAAGTGTTTTCAAACGTTTGGAAAACTGTAAAAAGTCTGACTCAAACGTATACTTAATCGGTTTCGGTAATACGGAGGCAAATAAAATAAAATCGGTCGGTCGCGTATTGATTAATTTTAATATAGACGATGAAAACTTTGAGATGCCATTTGAAAATGTTCCTTCTGATTGTTTAAATATTCCAGTTGTTATTGGTTGTGAAATATGTTCACAAGCTGAAATAAACATTAATCCAACGAGTCTAACGATTAAAAAACTTAAAAATAATGATGAAAATGACTTACAAAATATGATGAAAATAAATGCAACAGACGATTTCGAAAATAATTTTGAATTTGATGAAACTCTAAATAAAAATTTAAAACGTAAAGTCGTTGAAATTGTTAAAAATTATAAACCCAACAAAACTAAAACAACGAATGTTGAAATGAAAATTTTCCTGAAAGATGATAATCCAATTTCATCGAGACCACGTAGATTGCCTATGGCTGAAAGAATCATTGTCGAACAGCAGATAGACGAATGGTTGAGAGACGGTATCATCGAAGAATCGGAGTCGGAGTACAGTAGCCCTGTAGTTTTGGTACGCAAGCGTGATGGCACACCAAGACTCTGTATCGATTATCGACGAATTAATAAGGTGATTTTGAAGGATCGTTTCCCATTGCCACTAATTGAGGATCAATTGGACCGATTACAAAGCGCAAAACTTTTCAGTGCCATAGATCTGAAGAACGGCTTTTTTCATGTCAACGTAGCGAGCGATAGCCAGAGATACACATCTTTCGTGACACATAATGGTCAGTTCCAATTCAAGAAGGTTCCGTTTGGACTATGCAACTCACCCAGTGTATTTCAGAGGTACGTAAACTCAATTTTTCGTGATTTGACTCGAAGAGGCATAGCCCTACCGTATATTGATGATATTATTATACCTGCCGATAATGAAGACGAAGCAATACAGCGTCTAGAAGAAGTGTTTTTGCTGTGCAGAGATTATGGCCTAGAGATCAATATGAAAAAATGCCAATTTTTGAGAAAACGTGTCGAATTTTTGGGACATGTCATAGAGAAGCACACGATTTCACCAACGCCAGCTAAAATCGAAGCAATAAAGAAATTCAAGTTACCAGAAAATTTGAAAGAGTTGGAAAGATTCATCGGACTGGCTAGCTATTTCCGAAAGTTCGTTCAAGGATTTTCAACGATAGTACTCGAGTTATGAGCTGGAGGTGTTGGCAGTAGTCGAAGCAGTGAAGAAGTTTCGTATATATCTTCAGATCAGATTTCATCATTTAACGCGATAAAACATGCTTTATGCAATAAGCCGACGCTGAGGATATTCAATCAGAATTCGGAAACTGAGGTTCACACGGATGCTTCGATGCATGGATATGGAGCCGTACTGTTGCAAAGGGCATTTGATGATGGCAACCTGCATCCGGTGTACTTTATGAGCAAAAAAACCACTGAAGCTGAGAAAAAGTACTCGAGTTATGAGCTGGAGGTGTTGGCAGTAGTCGAAGCAGTGAAGAAGTTTCGTATATATCTTCTTGGCCTACATTTCAAGCTCGTCACCGATTGTAACGCGTTTACGAAGACCTTAACAAAAAAGGATTTGTGTACAAGAGTAGCGCGATGGGTTTTGCTGCTTGAGGAATACGATTATACTGTGGAACACCGATCAGGATCCCAGATGCGACATGTCGACGCTTTAAGTCGATATCCGATTATGATGATTAACGAATCAAATATTTTATGTGAAATTAGAAACGCTCAAAGCAGAGATGACAAATTGATTGCAATAAGAGAAATTCTTCGTGACAAGCCAAATTATGATGGATATTTTTTGAAAGGCGACGTTATTCATAAGCTAAAGGATGAACGAGAACTTGTTGTCATACCTGAAGAGATGCAAACCAATATTATTCGGCAAGTACATGACAAAGGACACTTTGCGGTGAAGAAGACAAAGGAACTCGTATCAAGAGATTTCTATATACCGAGGCTTGAAGAGAAGATACAAGGAGTAATATCTTGTTGTATTCATTGTATTCTATGTAATCGAAAACGTGGCAAAATGGAAGGAGAACTTCATCCTATCAGTAAAGGCGAAACTCCGTTGCAGACGTACCATGTGGATTTTCTTGGGCCACTTGAGTCGACGAACAAACTTTACAATCACATATTAGCAGTTGTGGATGCTTTCACAAAATTTATTTGGTTGTATCCCACAAAAACGACGTCAGCGAAAGATTTGATTCAAAAACTTCAAACGCAAAGCCAAATATTTGGGAATCCAGTCAGCATCGTATCTGATCGAGGCTCTGCGTTCACCAGTGAAGATTTCAAGAACTATTGTAGCGAACAAAACATCAAGCATTTTCTGATAACGACTGGCCTACCACGCGTCAATGGACAAATTGAAAGAATGAATGCCGTGCAGGCGGTACAGCAGCTAATGAATGCTTCATTTTCACTAAGTACGCACGCAACACCCTTTGAGCTAATGACCGGTCTGAAAATGCGGATGAAAGACGACTTGCATATCAAAGAGCTTATCGAAGCTGAAATTGTGAAGCAATTTGATGACCAACGAAACAAACTACGTCAGCAGGCAAAAGAGCACATCCTGCAAATCCAAGCAGAAAATAAGAAGTCATACGATCGTAAGCGGAAACCAGCACGAAAATATAAAGTTGGTGATCTGGTAGCCATCAAAAGGACTCAACTGGGCGGTGGTTTGAAGCTCAAACCAAAATATTTGGGGCCTTATGAGGTAACAGGGGTTAAACTAAAAAATTCTTATGATTTAATTCGAACAGGTAATTGTTACGAGGGTCCCATGAAAACATCTAGTTGTGCTGAATTTATGAAGCCTTGGGTTCAATACGAAGACGATGATAGCGATGACACATTCGAGGCGAATGAAAATCAGAATGGCCGAGTTGTGGGAACTGTTTTTCCCTAAACAGTGGCAACGCTGTTTTAGAGGCGGTCAACGAGCTGTCAACGAGCTGGGGAGTCAGTCGAAACGGATCGCGAGTGAAACAAGACTTCTTTTGTACTTGGAACTTATTTTTAATAAACTGTACCTTTCTTATTTTTAATAAACTGTACCATTCATATATTAATAATCTGTACCATAAATTTGGGGGATCGTCCGGAATAGAATAAAATACGCGTCGCGAAAAGAAAATAAAACGTGTGTAAGTTTGTGCGGGATTTTTTGAGCCAAAACGGAGAAAAAGAAATATATATTTAATAAAAAAAAAAAAAATTTATATATAAAATGCGTTCTTTACAAGAATTCGAGAAAATTCGCAGAAACATCCGTTACGCCAGTAAAGTGAATATTACGGCGTTGCATAAATACATATTTGAAAGAGAAGGCGATAGACGTAATCGGCAGAGGCTGAGAGATTTTAGCGGTTTTGGTTTCGACACTGACGACGAACAATACGAGAGGAAAGCAGCGTACAATGATTCAAATCTAACGGCGGCTGATTTGGCGGTGATATGCTCGATTCTGGGAATCAAGCACTCAGTTGACGACGTAAAGGCGCACATCTTTCAATTTCTTCATAACTTCGAGAGCGAAGAAAACGGCGATGAAGAAACAGAGGATGAAAACGACGATGACGACGAAGCAAGCAATGACGACGAGATAACTGAGAGCGAAGCAACTGAAGAGCGAGAGACAGACGAAGAAGACGGCGATCAGACGGTACGATGGAACGACAGGAATGTTGAAGCTAACGACGGTAAAGATACAAAAACAAAAAAATCAGAGCGCAAGCGCAGCGACAAACGAACAAATCAGAAAAAAGAGAGAGAGGTAAATCGCGAGAGAGGCGACTACGTAAATCAACCACCAAAATTTTTAATGAGTTTTAGAGACATTGAAGACTCCATACGCTTATTTGACGGCAGCGCAAATATTTCTATTGAAGCATGGGTGACAGAATTCGAAGAGACAGCTACGCTCATGAAGTGGGACGAATTGCAAAAGTTTGTATTTGCAAAAAAGTCAGTTAGAGGGCTAGCAAAGACATTTCTTTGCAGTGAGAAAAGTTTATCTTCGTGGAATAATTTAAAAGGAGCTCTCTTATCAGAATTTGGAACGACAGTCAACAGTGCTGTGCTGCATAAACAACTTGTGGAACGTAAAATGCAAAAAGAAGAAGGTGTAAGAGAATATTTTTTTCAAATGAAAGACATTGCGGGTCGCGGTAATATAGAAGATCGTGCTTTAATTCAATATGTTATTGACGGTATTAATGATTTAAACATAAAGAAAACAATTTTGTACGGTGCGAAAGACTTAGCGGAGTTTAAAGAAAAATTAAAATATTACGAAATATTACGCGCGAATAATGAGAAAAGTGCGAACATAAAGAATGACAAAAAACAAAACATAAATATAAAATTTTCTAATGAGAATGGGAAAAAGAGTGTCGATAAGTGCTTTAATTGCGGCGAAAAAGGGCACAAAGCAACCGAGTGCAAAAACAAAGAGAAAGGAACAAAATGTTTTGCATGTAATAAATTCGGCCATATTTCTAAGAATTGTCCGAATAAGAAAGCAAACGAAGCAAAAGTAAATGTAAACATTATAAATGATTTTAAAAACCGAATGATAAAGCAAATTAACATTAATGGTTTCGAAACAAGTGCATTACTCGATACTGGTAGTAAGTTTAACGTTTTAAAAGAAAGTGTTTTCAAACGTTTGGAAAACTGTAAAAAGTCTGACTCAAACGTATACTTAATCGGTTTCGGTAATACGGAGGCAAATAAAATAAAATCGGTCGGTCGCGTATTGATTAATTTTAATATAGACGATGAAAACTTTGAGATGCCATTTGAAATTGTTCCTTCTGATTGTTTAAATATTCCAGTTGTTATTGGTTGTGAAATATGTTCACAAGCTGAAATAAACATTAATCCAACGAGTCTAACGATTAAAAAACTTAAAAATAATGATGAAAATGACTTACAAAATATGATGAAAATAAATGCAACAGACGATTTCGAAAATAATTTTGAATTTGATGAAACTCTAAATAAAAATTTAAAACGTAAAGTCGTTGAAATTGTTAAAAATTATAAACCCAACAAAACTAAAACAACGAATGTTGAAATGAAAATTTTCCTGAAAGATGATAATCCAATTTCATCGAGACCACGTAGATTGCCTATGGCTGAAAGAATCATTGTCGAACAGCAGATAGACGAATGGTTGAGAGACGGTATCATCGAAGAATCGGAGTCGGAGTACAGTAGCCCTGTAGTTTTGGTACGCAAGCGTGATGGCACACCAAGACTCTGTATCGATTATCGACGAATTAATAAGGTGATTTTGAAGGATCGTTTCCCATTGCCACTAATTGAGGATCAATTGGACCGATTACAAAGCGCAAAACTTTTCAGTACCATAGATCTGAAGAACGGTTTTTTTCATGTCAACGTAGCGAGCGATAGCCAGAGATACACATCTTTCGTGACACATAATGGTCAGTTCCAATCCAAGAAGGTTCCGTTTGGACTATGCAACTCACCCAGTGTATTTCAGAGGTACGTAATCTCAATTTTTCGTGATTTGACTCGAAGAGGCATAGCCCTACCGTATATTGATGATCTTATTATACCTGCCGATAATGAAGACGAAGCAATACAGCGTCTAGAAGAAGTGTTTTTGCTGTGCAGAGATTATGGCCTAGAGATCAATATGAAAAAATGCCAATTTTTGAGAAAACGTGTCGAATTTTTGGGATATGCCATAGAGAAGCACACGATTTCACCAACGCCAGCTAAAATCGAAGCAATAAAGAAATTCAAGTTACCAGAAAATTTGAAAGAGTTGGAAAGTTTCATCGGACTGGCTAGCTATTTCCGAAAGTTCGTTCAAGGATTTTCAACGATGGCTAAACCACTAACAGATTTAAAAAAGAAAGACAAAAGATTTGAAATGGGAAAAGATCAGATTTCTTCATTTAACGCGATAAAACATGCTTTATGCAATAAGCCGACGCTGAGGATATTCAATCAGAATTCGGAAACTGAGGTTCACACGGATGCTTCGATGCATGGATATGGAGCCGTACTGTTGCAAAGGGCATTTGATGATGGCAACCTGCATCCGGTGTACTTTATGAGCAAAAAAACCACTGAAGCTGAGAAAAAGTACTCGAGTTATGAGCTGGAGGTGTTGGCAGTAGTCGAAGCAGTGAAGAAGTTTCGTATATATCTTCTTGGCCTACATTTCAAGCTCGTCACCGATTGTAACGCGTTTACGAAGACCTTAACAAAAAAGGATTTGTGTACAAGAGTAGCGCGATGGGTTTTGCTGCTTGAGGAATACGATTATACTGTGGAACACCGATCAGGATCCCAGATGCGACATGTCGACGCTTTAAGTCGATATCCGATTATGATGATTAACGAATCAAATATTTTATGTGAAATTAGAAACGCTCAAAGCAGAGATGACAAATTGATTGCAATAAGAGAAATTCTTCGTGACAAGCCAAATTATGATGGATATTTTTTGAAAGGCGACGTTATTCATAAGCTAAAGGATGAACGAGAACTTGTTGTCATACCTGAAGAGATGCAAACCAATATTATTCGGCAAGTACATGACAAAGGACACTTTGCGGTGAAGAAGACAAAGGAACTCGTATCAAGAGATTTCTATATACCGAGGCTTGAAGAGAAGATACAAGGAGTAATATCTTGTTGTATTCATTGTATTCTATGTAATCGAAAACGTGGCAAAATGGAAGGAGAACTTCATCCTATCAGTAAAGGCGAAACTCCGTTGCAGACGTACCATGTGGATTTTCTTGGGCCACTTGAGTCGACGAACAAACTTTACAATCACATATTAGCAGTTGTGGATGCTTTCACAAAATTTATTTGGTTGTATCCCACAAAAACGACGTCAGCGAAAGATTTGATTCAAAAACTTCAAACGCAAAGCCAAATATTTGGGAATCCAGTCAGCATCGTATCTGATCGAGGCTCTGCGTTCACCAGTGAAGATTTCAAGAACTATTGTAGCGAACAAAACATCAAGCATTTTCTGATAACGACTGGCCTACCACGCGTCAATGGACAAATTGAAAGAATGAATGCCGTGCAGGCGGTACAGCAGCTAATGAATGCTTCATTTTCACTAAGTACGCACGCAACACCCTTTGAGCTAATGACCGGTCTGAAAATGCGGATGAAAGACGACTTGCATATCAAAGAGCTTATCGAAGCTGAAATTGTGAAGCAATTTGATGACCAACGAAACAAACTACGTCAGCAGGCAAAAGAGCACATCCTGCAAATCCAAGCAGAAAATAAGAAGTCATACGATCGTAAGCGGAAACCAGCACGAAAATATAAAGTTGGTGATCTGGTAGCCATCAAAAGGACTCAACTGGGCGGTGGTTTGAAGCTCAAACCAAAATATTTGGGGCCTTATGAGGTAACAGGGGTTAAACTAAAAAATTCTTATGATTTAATTCGAACAGGTAATTGTTACGAGGGTCCCATGAAAACATCTAGTTGTGCTGAATTTATGAAGCCTTGGGTTCAATACGAAGACGATGATAGCGATGACACATTCGAGGCGAATGAAAATCAGAATGGCCGAGTTGTGGGAACTGTTTTTCCCTAAACAGTGGCAACGCTGTTTTAGAGGCGGTCAACGAGCTGTCAACGAGCTGGGGAGTCAGTCGAAACGGATCGCGAGTGAAACAAGACTTCTTTTGTACTTGGAACTTATTTTTAATAAACTGTACCTTTCTTATTTTTAATAAACTGTACCATTCATATATTAATAATCTGTACCATAAATTTGGGGGATCGTCCGGAATAGAATAAAATACGCGTCGCGAAAAGAAAATAAAACGTGTGTAAGTTTGTGCGGGATTTTTTGAGCCAAAACGGAGAAAAAGAAATATATATTTAATAAAAAAAAAAAAAATTTATATATAAAATGCGTTCTTTACAAGAATTCGAGAAAATTCGCAGAAACATCCGTTACGCCAGTAAAGTGAATATTACGGCGTTGCATAAATACATATTTGAAAGAGAAGGCGATAGACGTAATCGGCAGAGGCTGAGAGATTTTAGCGGTTTTGGTTTCGACACTGACGACGAACAATACGAGAGGAAAGCAGCGTACAATGATTCAAATCTAACGGCGGCTGATTTGGCGGTGATATGCTCGATTCTGGGAATCAAGCACTCAGTTGACGACGTAAAGGCGCACATCTTTCAATTTCTTCATAACTTCGAGAGCGAAGAAAACGGCGATGAAGAAACAGAGGATGAAAACGACGATGACGACGAAGCAAGCAATGACGACGAGATAACTGAGAGCGAAGCAACTGAAGAGCGAGAGACAGACGAAGAAGACGGCGATCAGACGGTACGATGGAACGACAGGAATGTTGAAGCTAACGACGGTAAAGATACAAAAACAAAAAAATCAGAGCGCAAGCGCAGCGACAAACGAACAAATCAGAAAAAAGAGAGAGAGGTAAATCGCGAGAGAGGCGACTACGTAAATCAACCACCAAAATTTGTAATGAGTTTTAGAGACATTGAAGACTCCATACGCTTATTTGACGGCAGCGCAAATATTTCTATTGAAGCATGGGTGACAGAATTCGAAGAGACAGCTACGCTCATGAATTGGGACGAATTGCAAAAGTTTGTATTTGCAAAAAAGTCAGTTAGAGGGCTAGCAAAGACATTTCTTTGCAGTGAGAAAAGTTTATCTTCGTGGAATAATTTAAAAGGAGCTCTCTTATCAGAATTTGGAACGACAGTCAACAGTGCTGTGCTGCATAAACAACTTGTGGAACGTAAAATGCAAAAAGAAGAAGGTGTAAGAGAATATTTTTTTCAAATGAAAGACATTGCGGGCCGCGGTAATATAGAAGATCGTGCTTTAATTCAATATGTTATTGACGGTATTAATGATTTAAACATAAACAAAACAATTTTGTACGGTGCGAAAGACTTAGCGGAGTTTAAAGAAAAATTAAAATATTACGAAATATTACGCGCGAATAATGAGAAAAGTGCGAACATAAAGAATGACAAAAAACAAAACATAAATATAAAATTTTCTAATGAGAATGGGAAAAAGAGTGTCGATAAGTGCTTTAATTGCGGCGAAAAAGGGCACAAAGCAACCGAGTGCAAAAACAAAGAGAAAGGAACAAAATGTTTTGCATGTAATAAATTCGGCCATATTTCTAAGAATTGTCCGAATAAGAAAGCAAACGAAGCAAAAGTAAATGTAAACATTATAAATGATTTTAAAAACCGAATGATAAAGCAAATTAACATTAATGGTTTCGAAACAAGTGCATTACTCG
Organism: Clusia tigrina; assembly: GCA_920105625.2. Classification (NCBI taxonomy): domain Eukaryota; kingdom Metazoa; phylum Arthropoda; class Insecta; order Diptera; family Clusiidae; genus Clusia; species Clusia tigrina. Next base: position 201,659,362 of record OV050030.1, on the reverse strand, counting down.
ATACTGGTAGTAAGTTTAACGTTTTAAAAGAAAGTGTTTTCAAACGTTTGGAAAACTGTAAAAAGTCTGACTCAAACGTATACTTAATCGGTTTCGGTAATACGGAGGCAAATAAAATAAAATCGGTCGGTCGCGTATTGATTAATTTTAATATAGACGATGAAAACTTTGAGATGCCATTTGAAATTGTTCCTTCTGATTGTTTAAATATTCCAGTTGTTATTGGTTGTGAAATATGTTCACAAGCTGAAATAAACATTAATCCAACGAGTCTAACGATTAAAAAACTTAAAAATAATGATGAAAATGACTTACAAAATATGATGAAAATAAATGCAACAGACGATTTCGAAAATAATTTTGAATTTGATGAAACTCTAAATAAAAATTTAAAACGTAAAGTCGTTGAAATTGTTAAAAATTATAAACCCAACAAAACTAAAACAACGAATGTTGAAATGAAAATTTTCCTGAAAGATGATAATCCAATTTCATCGAGACCACGTAGATTGCCTATGGCTGAAAGAATCATTGTCGAACAGCAGATAGACGAATGGTTGAGAGACGGTATCATCGAAGAATCGGAGTCGGAGTACAGTAGCCCTGTAGTTTTGGTACGCAAGCGTGATGGCACACCAAGACTCTGTATCGATTATCGACGAATTAATAAGGTGATTTTGAAGGATCGTTTCCCATTGCCACTAATTGAGGATCAATTGGACCGATTACAAAGCGCAAAACTTTTCAGTACCATAGATCTGAAGAACGGTTTTTTTCATGTCAACGTAGCGAGCGATAGCCAGAGATACACATCTTTCGTGACACATAATGGTCAGTTCCAATCCAAGAAGGTTCCGTTTGGACTATGCAACTCACCCAGTGTATTTCAGAGGTACGTAATCTCAATTTTTCGTGATTTGACTCGAAGAGGCATAGCCCTACCGTATATTGATGATCTTATTATACCTGCCGATAATGAAGACGAAGCAATACAGCGTCTAGAAGAAGTGTTTTTGCTGTGCAGAGATTATGGCCTAGAGATCAATATGAAAAAATGCCAATTTTTGAGAAAACGTGTCGAATTTTTGGGATATGCCATAGAGAAGCACACGATTTCACCAACGCCAGCTAAAATCGAAGCAATAAAGAAATTCAAGTTACCAGAAAATTTGAAAGAGTTGGAAAGTTTCATCGGACTGGCTAGCTATTTCCGAAAGTTCGTTCAAGGATTTTCAACGATGGCTAAACCACTAACAGATTTAAAAAAGAAAGACAAAAGATTTGAAATGGGAAAAGATCAGATTTCTTCATTTAACGCGATAAAACATGCTTTATGCAATAAGCCGACGCTGAGGATATTCAATCAGAATTCGGAAACTGAGGTTCACACGGATGCTTCGATGCATGGATATGGAGCCGTACTGTTGCAAAGGGCATTTGATGATGGCAACCTGCATCCGGTGTCCTTTATGAGCAAAAAAACCACTGAAGCTGAGAAAAAGTACTCGAGTTATGAGCTGGAGGTGTTGGCAGTAGTCGAAGCAGTGAAGAAGTTTCGTATATATCTTCTTGGCCTACATTTCAAGCTCGTCACCGATTGTAACGCGTTTACGAAGACCTTAACAAAAAAGGATTTGTGTACAAGAGTAGCGCGATGCGTTTTGCTGCTTGAGGAATACGATTATACTGTGGAACACCGATCAGGATCCCAGATGCGACATGTCGACGCTTTAAGTCGATATCCGATTATGATGATTAACGAATCAAATATTTTATGTGAAATTAGAAACGCTCAAAGCAGAGATGACAAATTGATTGCAATAAGAGAAATTCTTCGTGACAAGCCAAATTATGATGGATATTTTTTGAAAGGCGACGTTATTCATAAGCTAAAGGATGAACGAGAACTTGTTGTCATACCTGAAGAGATGCAAACCAATATTATTCGGCAAGTACATGACAAAGGACACTTTGCGGTGAAGAAGACAAAGGAACTCGTATCAAGAGATTTCTATATACCGAGGCTTGAAGAGAAGATACAAGGAGTAATATCTTGTTGTATTCATTGTATTCTATGTAATCGAAAACGTGGCAAAATGGAAGGAGAACTTCATCCTATCAGTAAAGGCGAAACTCCGTTGCAGACGTACCATGTGGATTTTCTTGGGCCACTTGAGTCGACGAACAAACTTTACAATCACATATTAGCAGTTGTGGATGCTTTCACAAAATTTATTTGGTTGTATCCCACAAAAACGACGTCAGCGAAAGATTTGATTCAAAAACTTCAAACGCAAAGCCAAATATTTGGGAATCCAGTCAGCATCGTATCTGATCGAGGCTCTGCGTTCACCAGTGAAGATTTCAAGAACTATTGTAGCGAACAAAACATCAAGCATTTTCTGATAACGACTGGCCTACCACGCGTCAATGGACAAATTGAAAGAATGAATGCCGTGATCGCTAACGTCCTTGCGAAACTTAGTCTTGGGGAACCAACGAAATGGTACAAACACGTGCAGGCGGTACAGCAGCTAATGAATGCTTCATTTTCACGAAGTACGCACGCAACACCCTTTGAGCTAATGACCGGTCTGAAAATGCGGATGAAAGACGACTTGCATATCAAAGAGCTTATCGAAGCTGAAATTGTGAAGCAATTTGATGACCAACGAAACAAACTACGTCAGCAGGCAAAAGAGCACATCCTGCAAATCCAAGCAGAAAATAAGAAGTCATACAATCGTAAGCGGAAACCAGCACGAAAATATAAAGTTGGTGATCTGGTAGCCATCAAAAGGACTCAACTGGGCGGTGGTTTGAAGCTCAAACCAAAATATTTGGGGCCTTATGAGGTAACAGGGGTTAAACTAAAAAATTCTTATGATTTAATTCGAACAGGTAATTGCTACGAGGGTCCCATGAAAACATCTAGTTGTGCTGAATTTATGAAGCCTTGGGTTCAATACGAAGACGATGATAGCGATGACACATTCGAGGCGAATGAAAATCAGAATGGCCGAGTTGTGGGAACTGTTTTTCCCTAAACAGTGGCAACGCTGTTTTAGAGGCGGTCAACGAGCTGTCAACGAGCTGGGGAGTCAGTCGAAACGGATCGCGAGTGAAACAAGACTTCTTTTGTACTTGGAACTTATTTTTAATAAACTGTACCTTTCTTATTTTTAATAAACTGTACCATTCATATATTAATAATCTGTACCATAAATTTGGGGGATCGTCCGGAATAGAATAAAATACGCGTCGCGAAAAGAAAATAAAACGTGTTTGTGCGGGATTTTTTGAGCCAAAACGGAGAAAAAGAAATATATATTTAATAAAAAAAAAAAAAATTTATATATAAAATGCGTTCTTTACAAGAATTCGAGAAAATTCGCAGAAACATCCGTTACGCCAGTAAAGTGAATATTACGGCGTTGCATAAATACATATTTGAAAGAGAAGGCGATAGACGTAATCGGCAGAGGCTGAGAGAGTTTAGCGGTTTTGGTTTCGACACTGACGACGAACAATACGAGAGGAAAGCAGCGTACATTGATTCAAATCTAACGGCGGCTGATTTGGCGGTGATATGCTCGATTCTGGGAATCAAGCACTCAGTTGACGACGTAAAGGCGCACATCTTTCAATTTCTTCATAACTTCGAGAGCGAAGAAAACGGCGATGAAGAAACAGAGGATGAAAACGACGATGACGACGAAGCAAGCAATGACGACGAGATAACTGAGAGCGAAGCAACTGAAGAGCGAGAGACAGACGAAGAAGACGGCGATCAGACGGTACGATGGAACGACAGGAATGTTGAAGCTAACGACGGTAAAGATACAAAAACAAAAAAATCAGAGCGCAAGCGCAGCGACAAACGAACAAATCAGAAAAAAGAGAGAGAGGTAAATCGCGAGAGAGGCGACTACGTAAATCAACCACCAAAATTTGTAATGAGTTTTAGAGACATTGAAGACTCCATACGCTTATTTGACGGCAGCGCAAATATTTCTATTGAAGCATGGGTGACAGAATTCGAAGAGACAGCTACGCTCATGAATTGGGACGAATTGCAAAAGTTTGTATTTGCAAAAAAGTCAGTTAGAGGGCTAGCAAAGACATTTCTTTGCAGTGAGAAAAGTTTATCTTCGTGGAATAATTTAAAAGGAGCTCTCTTATCAGAATTTGGAACGACAGTCAACAGTGCTGTGCTGCATAAACAACTTGTGGAACGTAAAATGCAAAAAGAAGAAGGTGTAAGAGAATATTTTTTTCAAATGAAAGACATTGCGGGTCGCGGTAATATAGCAGATCGTGCTTTAATTCAATATGTTATTGACGGTATAAATGATTTAAACATAAACAAAACAATTTTGTACGGTGCGAAAGACTTAGCGGAGTTTAAAGAAAAATTAAAATATTACGAAATATTACGCGCGAATAATGAGAAAAGTGCGAACATAAAGAATGACAAAAAACAAAACATAAATATAAAATTTTCAAATGAGAATGGGAAAAAGAGTGTCGATAAGTGCTTTAATTGCGGCGAAAAAGGGCACAAAGCAACCGAGTGCAAAAACAAAGAGAAAGGAACAAAATGTTTTGCATGTAATAAATTCGGCCATATTTCTAAGAATTGTCCGAATAAGAAAGCAAACGAAGCAAAAGTAAATGTAAACATTATAAATGATTTTAAAAACCGAATGATAAAGCAAATTAACATTAATGGTTTCGAAACAAGTGCATTACTCGATACTGGTAGTAAGTTTAACGTTTTAAAAGAAAGTGTTTTCAAACGTTTGGAAAACTGTAAAAAGTCTGACTCAAACGTATACTTAATCGGTTTCGGTAATACGGAGGCAAATAAAATAAAATCGGTCGGTCGCGTATTGATTAATTTTAATATAGACGATGAAAACTTTGAGATGCCATTTGAAATTGTTCCTTCTGATTGTTTAAATATTCCAGTTGTTATTGGTTGTGAAATATGTTCACAAGCTGAAATAAACATTAATCCAACGAGTCTAACGATTAAAAAACTTAAAAATAATGATGAAAATGACTTACAAAATATGATGAAAATAAATGCAACAGACGATTTCGAAAATAATTTTGAATTTGATGAAACTCTAAAGAAAAATTTAAAACGTTAAGTCGTTGAAATTGTTAAAAATTATAAACCCAACAAAACTAAAACAACGAATGTTGAAATGAAAATTTTCCTGAAAGATGATAATCCAATTTCATCGAGACCACGTAGATTGCCTATGGCTGAAAGAATCATTGTCGAACAGCAGATAGACGAATGGTTGAGAGACGGTATCATCGAAGAATCGGAGTCGGAGTACAGTAGCCCTGTAGTTTTGGTACGCAAGCGTGATGGCACACCAAGACTCTGTATCGATTATCGACGAATTAATAAGGTGATTTTGAAGGATCGTTTCCCATTGCCACTAATTGAGGATCAATTGGACCGATTACAAAGCGCAAAACTTTTCAGTACCATAGATCTGAAGAACGGCTTTTTTCATGTCAACGTAGCGAGCGATAGCCAGAGATACACATCTTTCGTGACACATAATGGTCAGTTCCAATTCAAGAAGGTTCCGTTTGGACTATGCAACTCACCCAGTGTATTTCAGAGGTACGTAAACTCAATTTTTCGTGATTTGACTCGAAGAGGCATAGCCCTACCGTATATTGATGATATTATTATACCTGCCGATAATGAAGACGAAGCAATACAGCGTCTTGAATAAGTGTTTTTGCTGTGCAGAGATTATGGCCTAGAGATCAATATGAAAAAATGCCAATTTTTGAGAAAACGTGTCGAATTTTTGGGACATGTCATAGAGAAGCACACGATTTCACCAACGCCAGCTAAAATCGAAGCAATAAAGAAATTCAAGTTACCAGAAAATTTGAAAGAGTTGGAAAGTTTCATCGGACTGGCTAGCTATTTCCGAAAGTTCGTTCAAGGATTTTCAACGATGGCTAAACCACTAACAGATTTAAAAAAGAAAGACAAAAGATTTGAAATGGGAAAAGAACAGATTTCTTCATTTAACGCGATAAAACATGCTTTATGCAATAAGCCGACGCTGAGGATATTCAATCAGAATTCGGAAACTGAGGTTCACACGGATGCTTCGATGCATGGATATGGAGCCGTACTGTTGCAAAGGGCATTTGATGATGGCAACCTGCATCCGGTGTACTTTATGAGCAAAAAAACCACTGAAGCTGAGAAAAAGTACTCGAGTTATGAGCTGGAGGTGTTGGCAGTAGTCGAAGCAGTGAAGAAGTTTCGTATATATCTTCTTGGCCTACATTTCAAGCTCGTCACCGATTGTAACGCGTTTACGAAGACCTTAACAAAAAAGGATTTGTGTACAAGGGTAGCGCGATGGGTTTTGCTGCTTGAGGAATACGATTATACTGTGGAACACCGATCAGGATCCCAGATGCGACATGTCGACGCTTTAAGTCGATATCCGATTATGATGATTAACGAATCAAATATTTTATGTGAAATTAGAAACGCTCAAAGCAGAGATGACAAATTGATTGCAATAAGAGAAATTCTTCGTGACAAGCCAAATTATGATGGATATTTTTTGAAAGGCGACGTTATTCATAAGCTAAAGGATGAACGAGAACTTGTTGTCATACCTGAAGAGATGCAAACCAATATTATTCGGCAAGTACATGACAAAGGACACTTTGCGGTGAAGAAGACAAAGGAACTCGTATCAAGAGATTTCTATATACCGAGGCTTGAAGAGAAGATACAAGGAGTAATATCTTGTTGTATTCATTGTATTCTATGTAATCGAAAACGTGGCAAAATGGAAGGAGAACTTCATCCTATCAGTAAAGGCGAAACTCCGTTGCAGACGTACCATGTGGATTTTCTTGGGCCACTTGAGTCGACGAACAAACTTTACAATCACATATTAGCAGTTGTGGATGCTTTCACAAAATTTATTTGGTTGTATCCCACAAAAACGACGTCAGCGAAAGATTTGATTCAAAAACTTCAAACGCAAAGCCAAATATTTGGGAATCCAGTCAGCATCGTATCTGATCGAGGCTCTGCGTTCACCAGTGAAGATTTCAAGAACTATTGTAGCGAACAAAACATCAAGCATTTTCTGATAACGACTGGCCTACCACGCGTCAATGGACAAATTGAAAGAATGAATGCCGTGATCGCTAACGTCCTTGCGAAACTTAGTCTTGGGGAACCAACGAAATGGTACAAACACGTGCAGGCGGTACAGCAGCTAATGAATGCTTCATTTTCACGAAGTACGCACGCAACACCCTTTGAGCTAATGACCGGTGTGAAAATGCGGATGAAAGACGACTTGCATATCAAAGAGCTTATCGAAGCTGAAATTGTGAAGCAATTTGATGACCAACGAAACAAACTACGTCAGCAGGCAAAAGAGCACATCCTGCAAATCCAAGCAGAAAATAAGAAGTCATACGATCGTAAGCGGAAACCAGCACGAAAATATAAAGTTGGTGATCTGGTAGCCATCAAAAGGACTCAACTGGGCGGTGGTTTGAAGCTCAAACCAAAATATTTGGGGCCTTATGAGGTAACAGGGGTTAAACAAAAATTAAAAAAATTCTTATGATTTAATTCGAACAGGTAATTGCTACGAGGGTCCCATGAAAACATCTAGTTGTGCTGAATTTATGAAGCCTTGGGTTCAATACGAAGACGATGATAGCGATGACACATTCGAGGCGAATGAAAATCAGAATGGCCGAGTTGTGGGAACTGTTTTTCCCTAAACAGTGGCAACGCTGTTTTAGAGGCGGTCAACGAGCTGTCAACGAGCTGGGGAGTCAGTCGAAACGGATCGCGAGTGAAACAAGACTTCTTTTGTACTTGGAACTTATTTTTAATAAACTGTACCTTTCTTATTTTTAATAAACTGTACCATTCATATATTAATAATCTGTACCATAAATTTGGGGGATCGTCCGGAATAGAATAAAATACGCGTCGCGAAAAGAAAATAAAACGTGTGTAAGTTTGTGCGGGATTTTTTGAGCCAAAACGGAGAAAAAGAAATATATATTTAATAAAAAAAAAAAAAATTTATATATAAAATGCGTTCTTTACAAGAATTCGAGAAAATTCGCAGAAACATCCGTTACGCCAGTAAAGTGAATATTACGGCGTTGCATAAATACATATTTGAAAGAGAAGGCGATAGACGTAATCGGCAGAGGCTGAGAGAGTTTAGCGGTTTTGGTTTCGACACTGACGACGAACAATACGAGAGGAAAGCAGCGTACATTGATTCAAATCTAACGGCGGCTGATTTGGCGGTGATATGCTCGATTCTGGGAATCAAGCACTCAGTTGACGACGTAAAGGCGCACATCTTTCAATTTCTTCATAACTTCGAGAGCGAAGAAAACGGCGATGAAGAAACAGAGGATGAAAACGACGATGACGACGAAGCAAGCAATGACGACGAGATAACTGAGAGCGAAGCAACTGAAGAGCGAGAGACAGACGAAGAAGACGGCGATCAGACGGTACGATGGAACGACAGGAATGTTGAAGCTAACGACGGTAAAGATACAAAAACAAAAAAATCAGAGCGCAAGCGCAGCGACAAACGAACAAATCAGAAAAAAGAGAGAGAGGTAAATCGCGAGAGAGGCGACTACGTAAATCAACCACCAAAATTTTTAATGAGTTTTAGAGACATTGAAGACTCCATACGCTTATTTGACGGCAGCGCAAATATTTCTATTGAAGCATGGGTGACAGAATTCGAAGAGACAGCTACGCTCATGAATTGGGACGAATTGCAAAAGTTTGTATTTGCAAAAAAGTCAGTTAGAGGGCTAGCAAAGACATTTCTTTGCAGTGAGAAAAGTTTATCTTCGTGGAATAATTTAAAAGGAGCTCTCTTATCAGAATTTGGAACGACAGTCAACAGTGCTGTGCTGCATAAACAACTTGTGGAACGTAAAATGCAAAAAGAAGAAGGTGTAAGAGAATATTTTTTTCAAATGAAAGACATTGCGGGTCGCGGTAATATAGAAGATCGTGCTTTAATTCAATATGTTATTGACGGTATTAATGATTTAAACATAAAGAAAACAATTTTGTACGGTGCGAAAGACTTAGCGGAGTTTAAAGAAAAATTAAAATATTACGAAATATTACGCGCGAATAATGAGAAAAGTGCGAACATAAAGAATGACAAAAAACAAAACATAAATATAAAATTTTCTAATGAGAATGGGAAAAAGAGTGTCGATAAGTGCTTTAATTGCGGCGAAAAAGGGCACAAAGCAACCGAGTGCAAGAACAAAGAGAAAGGAACAAAATGTTTTGCATGTAATAAATTCGGCCATATTGTCGGCAGAATTGTCCGAATAAGAAAGCAAACGAAGCAAAAGTAAATGTAAACATTATAAATTATTTTAAAAACCGAATGATAAAGCAAATTAACATTAATGGTTTCGAAACAAGTGCATTACTCGATACTGGTAGTAAGTTTAACGTTTTAAAAGAAAGTGTTTTCAAACGTTTGGAAAACTGTAAAAAGTCTGACTCAAACGTATACTTAATCGGTTTCGGTAATACGGAGGCAAATAAAATAAAATCGGTCGGTCGCGTATTGATTAATTATAATATAGACGATGAAAACTTTGAGATGCCATTTGAAATTGTTCCTTCTGATTGTTTAAATATTCCAGTTGTTATTTGTTGTGAAATATGTTCACAAGCTGAAATAAACATTAATCCAACGAGTCTAACGATTAAAAAACTTAAAAATAATGATGAAAATGACTTACAAAATATGATGAAAATAAATGCAACAGACGATTTCGAAAATAATTTTGAATTTGATGAAACTCTAAATAAAAATTTAAAACGTAAAGTCGTTGAAATTGTTAAAAATTATAAACCCAACAAAACTAAAACAACGAATGTTGAAATGAAAATTTTCCTGAAAGATGATAATCCAATTTCATCGAGACCACGTAGATTGCCTATGGCTGAAAGAATCATTGTCGAACAGCAGATAGACGAATGGTTGAGAGACGGTATCATCGAAGAATCGGAGTCGGAGAACAGTAGCCCTGTAGTTTTGGTACGCAAGCGTGATGGCACACCAAGACTCTGTATCGATTATCGACGAATTAATAAGGTGATTTTGAAGGATCGTTTCCCATTGCCACTAATTGAGGATCAATTGGACCGATTACAAAGCGCAAAACTTTTCAGTGCCATAGATCTGAAGAACGGCTTTTTTCATGTCAACGTAGCGAGCGATAGCCAGAGATACACATCTTTCGTGACACATAATGGTCAGTTCCAATTCAAGAAGGTTCCGTTTGGACTATGCAACTCACCCAGTGTATTTCAGAGGTACGTAAACTCAATTTTTCGTGATTTGACTCGAAGAGGCATAGCCCTACCGTATATTGATGATATTATTATACCTGCCGATAATGAAGACGAAGCAATACAGCGTCTAGAAGAAGTGTTTTTGCTGTGCAGAGATTATGGCCTAGAGATCAATATGAAAAAATGCCAATTTTTGAGAAAACGTGTCGAATTTTTGGGACATGTCATAGAGAAGCACACGATTTCACCAACGCCAGCTAAAATCGAAGCAATAAAGAAATTCAAGTTACCAGAAAATTTGAAAGAGTTGGAAAGTTTCATCGGACTGGCTAGCTATTTCCGAAAGTTCGTTCAAGGATTTTCAACGATGGCTAAACCACTAACAGATTTAAAAAAGAAAGACAAAAGATTTGAAATGGGAAAAGAACAGATTTCTTCATTTAACGCGATAAAACATGCTTTATGCAATAAGCCGACGCTGAGGATATTCAATCAGAATTCGGAAACTGAGGTTCACACGGATGCTTCGATGCATGGATATGGAGCCGTACTGTTGCAAAGGGCATTTGATGATGGCAACCTGCATCCGGTGTACTTTATGAGCAAAAGAACCACTGAAGCTGAGAAAAAGTACTCGAGTTATGAGCTGGAGGTGTTGGCAGTAGTCGAAGCAGTGAAGAAGTTTCGTATATATCTTCTTGGCCTACATTTCAAGCTCGTCACCGATTGTAACGCGTTTACGAAGACCTTAACAAAAAAGGATTTGTGTACAAGAGTAGCGCGATGGGTTTTGCTGCTTGAGGAATACGATTATACTGTGGAACACCGATCAGGATCCCAGATGCGACATGTCGACGCTTTAAGTCGATATCCGATTATGATGATTAACGAATCAAATATTTTATGTGAAATTAGAAACGCTCAAAGCAGAGATGACAAATTGATTGCAATAAGAGAAATTCTTCGTGACAAGCCAAATTATGATGGATATTTTTTGAAAGGCGACGTTATTCATAAGCTAAAGGATGAACGAGAACTTGTTGTCATACCTGAAGAGATGCAAACCAATATTATTCGGCAAGTACATGACAAAGGACACTTTGCGGTGAAGAAGACAAAGGAACTCGTATCAAGAGATTTCTATATACCGAGGCTTGAAGAGAAGATACAAGGAGTAATATCTTGTTGTATTCATTGTATTCTATGTAATCGAAAACGTGGCAAAATGGAAGGAGAACTTCATCCTATCAGTAAAGGCGAAACTCCGTTGCAGACGTACCATGTGGATTTTCTTGGGCCACTTGAGTCGACGAACAAACTTTACAATCACATATTAGCAGTTGTGGATGCTTTCACAAAATTTATTTGGTTGTATCCCACTAAAACGACGTCAGCGAAAGATTTGATTCAAAAACTTCAAACGCAAAGCCAAATATTTGGGAATCCAGTCAGCATCGTATCTGATCGAGGCTCTGCGTTCACCAGTGAAGATTTCAAGAACTATTGTAGCGAACAAAACATCAAGCATTTTCTGATAACGACTGGCCTACCACGCGTCAATGGACAAATTGAAAGAATGAATGCCGTGATCGCTAACGTCCTTGCGAAACTTAGTCTTGGGGAACCAACGAAATGGTACAAACACGTGCAGGCGGTACAGCAGCTAATGAATGCTTCATTTTCACGAAGTACGCACGCAACACCCTTTGAGCTAATGACCGGTGTGAAAATGCGGATGAAAGACGACTTGCATATCAAAGAGCTTATCGAAGCTGAAATTGTGAAGCAATTTGATGACCAACGAAACAAACTACGTCAGCAGGCAAAAGAGCACATCCTGCAAATCCAAGGAGAAAATAAGAAGTCATACGATCGTAAGCGGAAACCAGCACGAAAATATAAAGTTGGTGATCTGGTAGCCATCAAAAGGACTCAACTGGGCGGTGGTTTGAAGCTCAAACCAAAATATTTGGGGCCTTATGAGGTAACAGGGGTTAAACTAAAAAATTCTTATGATTTAATTCGAACAGGTAATTGCTACGAGGGTCCCATAAAAACATCTAGTTGTGCTGAATTTATGAAGCCTTGGGTTCAATACGAAGACGATGATAGCGATGACACATTCGAGGCGAATGAAAATCAGAATGGCCGAGTTGTGGGAACTGTTTTTCCCTAAACAGTGGCAACGCTGTTTTAGAGGCGGTCAACGAGCTGTCAACGAGCTGGGGAGTCAGTCGAAACGGATCGCGAGTGAAACAAGACTTATTTTGTACTTGGAACTTATTTTTAATAAACTGTACCTTTCTTATTTTTAATAAACTGTACCATTCATATATTAATAATCTGTACCATAAATTTGGGGGATCGTCCGGGATAGAATAAAATACGCGTCGCGAAAAGAAAATAAAACGTGTGTAAGTTTGTGCGGGATTTTTTGAGCCAAAACGGAGAAAAAGAAATATATATTTAATAAAAAAAAAAAATTTTATATAAAATGCGTTCTTTACAAGAATTCGAGAAAATTCGCAGAAACATCCGTTACGCCAGTAAAGTGAATATTACGGCGTTGCATAAATACATATTTGAAAGAGAAGGCGATAGACGTAATCGGCAGAGGCTGAGAGTTTAGCGGTTTTGGTTTCGACACTGACGACGAAAAATACGAGAGGAAAGCAGCGTACATTGATTCAAATCTAACGGCGGCTGATTTGGCGGTGATATGCTCGATTCTGGGAATCAAGCACTCAGTTGACGACGTAAAGGCGCACATCTTTCAATTTCTTCATAACTTCGAGAGCGAAGAAAACGGCGATGAAGAAACAGAGTATGAAAACGACGATGACGACGAAGCAAGCAATGACGACGAGATAACTGAGAGCGAAGCAACTGAAGAGCGAGAGACAGACGAAGAAGACGGCGATCAGACGGTACGATGGAACGACAGGAATGTTGAAGCTAACGACGGTAAAGATACAAAAACAAAAAAATCAGAGCGCAAGCGCAGCGACAAACGAACAAATCAGAAAAAAGAGAGAGAGGTAAATCGCGAGAGAGGCGACTACGTAAATCAACCACCAAAATTTGTAATGAGTTTTAGAGACATTGAAGACTCCATACGCTTATTTGACGGCAGCGCAAATATTTCTATTGAAGCATGGGTGACAGAATTCGAAGGGACAGCTACGCTCATGAATTGGGACGAATTGCAAAAGTTTGTATTTGCAAAAAAGTCAGTTAGAGGGCTAGCAAAGACATTTCTTTGCAGTGAGAAAAGTTTATCTTCGTGGAATAATTTAAAAGGAGCTCTCTTATCAGAATTTGGAACGACAGTCAACAGTGCTGTGCTGCATAAACAACTTGTGGAACGTAAAATGCAAAAAGAAGAAGGTGTAAGAGAATATTTTTTTCAAATGAAAGACATTGCGGGTCGCGGTAATATAGAAGATCGTGCTTTAATTCAATATGTTGTTGACGGTATTAATGATTTAAACATAAACAAAACAATTTTGTACGGTGCGAAAGACTTAGCGGAGTTTAAAGAAAAATTAAAATATTACGAAATATTACGCGCGAATAATGAGAAAAGTGCGAACATAAAGAATGACAAAAAACAAAACATAAATATAAAATTTTCTAATGAGAATGGGAAAAAGAGTGTCGATAAGTGCTTTAATTGCGGCGAAAAAGGGCACAAAGCAACCGAGTGCAAAAACAAAGAGAAAGGAACAAAATGTTTTGCTTGTAATAAATTCGGCCATATTTCTAAGAATTGTCCGAATAAGAAAGCAAACGAAGCAAAAGTAAATGTAAACATTATAAATGATTTTAAAAACCGAATGATAAAGCAAATTATCATTAATGGTTTCGAAACAAGTGCATTACTCGATACTGGTAGTAAGTTTAACGTTTTAAAAGAAAGTGTTTTCAAACGTTTGGAAAACTGTAAAAAGTCTGACTCAAACGTATACTTAATCGGTTTCGGTAATACGGAGGCAAATAAAATAAAATCGGTCGGTCGCGTATTGATTAATTTTAATATAGACGATGAAAACTTTGAGATGCCATTTGAAATTGTTCCTTCTGATTGTTTAAATATTCCAGTTGTTATTGGTTGTGAAATATGTTCACAAGCTGAAATAAACATTAATCCAACGAGTCTAACGATTAAAAAACTTAAAAATAATGATGAAAATGACTTACAAAATATGATGAAAATAAATGCCATAGACGATTTCGAAAATAATTTTGAATTTGATGAAACTCTAAATAAAAATTTAAAACGTAAAGTCGTTGAAATTGTTAAAAATTATAAACCCAACAAAACTAAAACAACGAATGTTGAAATGAAAATTTTCCTGAAAGATGATAATCCAATTTCATCGAGACCACGTAGATTGCCTATGGCTGAAAGAATCATTGTCGAACAGCAGATAGACGAATGGTTGAGAGACGGTATCATCGAAGAATCGGAGTCGGAGTACAGTAGCCCTGTAGTTTTGGTACGCAAGCGTGATGGCACACCAAGACTCTGTATCGATTATCGACGAATTAATAAGGTGATTTTGAAGGATCGTTTCCCATTGCCACTAATTGAGGATCAATTGGACCGATTACAAAGCGCAAAACTTTTCAGTACCATAGATCTGAAGAACGGCTTTTTTCATGTCAACGTAGCGAGCGATAGCCAGAGATACACATCTTTCGTGACACATAATGGTCAGTTCCAATTCAAGAAGGTTCCGCTTGGACTATGCAACTCACCCAGTGTATTTCAGAGGTACGTAAACTCAATTTTTCGTGATTTGACTCGAAGAGGCATAGCCCTACGGTATATTGATGATATTATTATACCTGCCGATAATGAAGACGAAGCAATACAGCGTCTAGAAGAAGTGTTTTTGCTGTGCAGAGATTATGGCCTAGAGATCAATATGAAAAAATGCCAATTTTTGAGAAAACGTGTCGAATTTTTGGGACATGTCATAGAGAAGCACACGATTTCACCAACGCCAGCAAAAATCGAAGCAATAAAGAAATTCAAGTTACCAGAAAATTTGAAAGAGTTGGAAAGTTTCATCGGACTGGCTAGCTATTTCCGAAAGTTCGTTCAAGGATTTTCAACGATGGCTAAACCACTAACAGATTTAAAAAAGAAAGACAAAAGATTTGAAATGGGAAAAGAACAGATTTCTTCATTTAACGCGATAAAACATGCTTTATGCAATAAGCCGACGCTGAGGATATTCAATCAGAATTCGGAAACTGAGGTTCACACGGATGCTTCGATGCATGGATATGGAGCCGTACTGTTGCAAAGGGCATTTGATGATGGCAACCTGCATCCGGTGTACTTTATGAGCAAAAAAACCACTGAAGCTGAGAAAAAGTACTCGAGTTATGAGCTGGAGGTGTTGGCAGTAGTCGAAGCCGTGAAGAAGTTTCGTATATATCTTCTTGGCCTACATTTCAAGCTCGTCACCGATTGTAACGCGTTTACGAAGACCTTAACAAAAAAGGATTTGTGTACAAGAGTAGCGCGATGGGTTTTGCTGCTTGAGGAATACGATTATACTGTGGAACACCGATCAGGATCCCAGATGCGACATGTCGACGCTTTAAGTCGATATCCGATTATGAGGATTAACGAATCAAATATTTTATGTGAAATTAGAAACGCTCAAAGCAGAGATGACAAATTGATTGCAATAAGAGAAATTCTTCGTGACAAGCCAAATTATGATGGATATTTTTTGAAAGGCGACGTTATTCATAAGCTAAAGGATGAACGAGAACTTGTTGTCATACCTGAAGAGATGCAAACCAATATTATTCGGCAAGTACATGACAAAGGACACTTTGCGGTGAAGAAGACAAAGGAACTCGTATCAAGAGATTTCTATATACCGAGGCTTGAAGAGAAGATACAAGGAGTAATAACTTGTTGTATTCATTGTATTCTATGTAATCGAAAACGTGGCAAAATGGAAGGAGAACTTCATCCTATCAGTAAAGGCGAAACTCCGTTGCAGACGTACCATGTGGATTTTCTTGGGCCACTTGAGTCGACGAACAAACTTTACAATCACATATTAGCAGTTGTGGATGCTTTCACAAAATTTATTTGGTTGTATCCCACAAAAACGGCGTCAGCGAAAGATTTGATTTAAAAACTTCAAACGCAAAGCCAAATATTTGGGAATCCAGTCAGCATCGTATCTGATCGAGGCTCTGCGTTCACCAGTGAAGATTTCAAGAACTATTGTAGCGAACAAAACATCAAGCATTTTCTGATAACGACTGGCCTACCACGCGTCAATGGACAAATTGAAAGAATGAATGCCGTGATCGCTAACGTCCTTGCGAAACTTAGTCTTGGGGAACCAACGAAATGGTACAAACACGTGCAGGCGGTACAGCAGCTAATGAATGCTTCATTTTCACGAAGTACGCACGCAACACCCTCTGAGCTAATGACCGGTGTGAAAATGCGGATGAAAGACGACTTGCATATCAAAGAGCTTATCGAAGCTGAAATTGTGAAGCAATTTGATGACCAACGAAACAAACTACGTCAGCAGGCAAAAGAGCACATCCTGCAAATCCAAGCAGAAAATAAGAAGTCATACGATCGTAAGCGGAAACCAGCACGAAAATATAAAGTTGGTGATCTGGTAGCCATCAAAAGGACTCAACTGGGCGGTGGTTTGAAGCTCAAACCAAAATATTTGGGGCCTTATGAGGTAACAGGGGTTAAACTAAAAAATTCTTATGATTTAATTCGAACAGGTAATTGTTACGAGGGTCCCATGAAAACATCTAGTTGTGCTGAATTTATGAAGCCTTGTGTTCAATACGAAGACGATGATAGCGATGACACATTCGAGGCGAATGAAAATCAGAATGGCCGAGTTGTGGGAACTATTTTTCCCTAAACAGTGGCAACGCTGTTTTAGAGGCGGTCAACGAGCTGTCAACGAGCTGGGGAGTCAGTCGAAACGGATCGCGAGTGAAACAAGATTTCTTTTGTACTTGGAACTTATTTTTAATAAACTGTACCTTTCTTATTTTTAATAAACTGTACCATTCATATATTAATAATCTGTACCATAAATTTGGGGGATCGTCCGAAATAGAATAAAATACGCGTCGCGAAAAGAAAATAAAACGTGTGTAAGTTTGTGCGGGATTTTTTGAGCCAAAACGGAGAAAAAGAAATATATATTTAATAAAAAAAAAAAAAATTTCTATATAAAATGCGTTCTTTACAAGAATTCGAGAAAATTCGCAGAAACATCCGTTACGCCAGTAAAGTGAATATTACGGCGTTGCATAAATACATATTTGAAAGAGAAGGCGATAGACGTAATCGGCAGAGGCTGAGAGAGTTTAGCGGTTTTGGTTTCGACACTGACGACGAACAATACGAGAGGAAAGCAGCGTACATTGATTCAAATCTAACGGCGGCTGATTTGGCGGTGATATGCTCGATTCTGGGAATCAAGCACTCAGTTGACGACGTAAAGGCGCACATCTTTCAATTTCTTCATAACTTCGAGAGCGAAGAAAACGGCGATGAAGAAACAGAGGATGAAAACGACGATGACGACGAAGCAAGCAATGACGACGAGATAACTGAGAGCGAAGCAACTGAAGAGCGAGAGACAGACGAAGAAGACGGCGATCAGACGGTACGATGGAACGACAGGAATGTTGGAGCTAACGACGGTAAAGATACAAAAAAAAAAAATCAGAGCGCAAGCGCAGCAACAAACGAACAAATCAGAAAAAAGAGAGAGAGAGGTAAATCGCGAGAGAGGCGACTACGTAAATCAACCACCAAAATTTGTAATGAGTTTTAGAGACATTGAAGACTCCACGCTTATTTGACGGCAGCGCAAATATTTCTATTGAAGCATGGGTGACAGAATTCGGAGAGACAGCTACGCTCATGAATTGGGACGAATTGCAAAAGTTTGTATTTGCAAAAAAGTCAGTTAGAGGGCTAGCAAAGACATTTCTTTGCAGTGAGAAAAGTTTATCTTCGTGGAATAATTTAAAAGGAGCTCTCTTATCAGAATTTGGAACGACAGTCAACAGTGCTGTGCTGCATAAACAACTTGTGGAACGTAAAATGCAAAAAGAAGAAGGTGTAAGAGAATATTTTTTTCAAATGAAAGACATTGCGGGTCGCGGTAATATAGAAGATCGTGCTTTAATTCAATATGTTATTGACGGTATTAATGATTTAAACATAAACAAAACAATTTTGTACGGTACGAAAGACTTAGCGGAGTTTAAAGAAAAATTAAAATATTACGAAATATTACGCGCGAATAATGAGAAAAGTGCGAACATAAAGAATGACAAAAAACAAAACATAAATATAAAATTTTCTAATGAGAATGGGAAAAAGAGTGTCGATAAGTGCTTTAATTGCGGCGAAAAAGGGCACAAAGCAACCGAGTGCAAAAACAAAGAGAAAGGAACAAAATGTTTTGCATGTAATAAATTCGGCCATATTTCTAAGAATTGTCCGAATAAGAAAGCAAACGAAGCAAAAGTAAATGTAAACATTATAAATGATTTTAAAAACCGAATGATAAAGCAAATTAACATTAATGGTTTCGAAACAAGTGCATTACTCGATACTGGTAGTAAGTTTAACGTTTTAAAAGAAAGTGTTTTCAAACGTTTGGAAAACTGTAAAAAGTCTGACTCAAACGTATACTTAATCGGTTTCGGTAATACGGAGGCAAATAAAATAAAATCGGTCGGTCGCGTATTGATTAATTTTAATATAGACGATGAAAACTTTGAGATGCCATTTGAAATTGTTCCTTCTGATTGTTTAAATATTCCAGTTGTTATTGGTTGTGAAATATGTTCACAAGCTGAAATAAACATTAATCCAACGAGTCTAACGATTAAAAAACTTAAAAATAATGATGAAAATGACTTACAAAATATGATGAAAATAAATGCAACAGACGATTTCGAAAATAATTTTGAATTTGATGAAACTCTAAATAAAAATTTAAAACGTAAAGTCATTGAAATTGTTAAAAATTATAAACCCAACTAAACTAAAACAACGAATGTTGAAATGAAAATTTTCCTGAAAGATGATAATCCAATTTCATCGAGACCACGTAGATTGCCTATGGCTGAAAGAATCATTGTCGAACAGCAGATAGACGAATGGTTGAGAGACGGTATCATCGAAGAATCGGAGTCGGAGTACAGTAGCCCTGTAGTTTTGGTACGCAAGCGTGATGGCACACCAAGACTCTGTATCGATTATCGACGAATTAATAAGGTGATTTTGAAGGATCGTTTCCCATTGCCACTAATTGAGGATCAATTGGACCGCTTACAAAGCGCAAAACTTTTCAGTACCATAGATCTGAAGAACGGCTTTTTTCATGTCAACGTAGCGAGCGATAGCCAGAGATACACATCTTTCGTGACACATAATGGTCAGTTCCAATTCAAGAAGGTTCCGTTTGGACTATGCAACTCACCCAGTGTATTTCAGAGGTACGTAAACTCAATTTTTCGTGATTTGACTCGAAGAGGCATAGCCCTACCGTATATTGATGATATTATTATACCTGCCGATAATGAAGACGAAGCAATACAGCGTCTAGAAGAAGTGTTTTTGCTGTGCAGAGATTATGGCCTAGAGATCAATATGAAAAAATGCCAATTTTTGAGAAAACGTGTCGAATTTTTGGGACATGTCATAGAGAAGCACACGATTTCACCAACGCCAGCTAAAATCGAAGCAATAAAGAAATTCAAGTTACCAGAAAATTTGAAAGAGTTGGAAAGTTTCATCGGACTGGCTAGCTATTTCCGAAAGTTCGTTCAAGGATTTTCAACGATGGCTAAACCACTAACAGATTTAAAAAAGAAAGACAAAAGATTTGAAATGGGAAAAGAACAGATTTCTTCATTTAACGCGATAAAACATGCTTTATGCAATAAGCCGACGCTGAGGATATTCAATCAGAATTCGGAAACTGAGGTTCACACGGATGCTTCGATGCATGGATATGGAGCCGTACTGTTGCAAAGGGCATTTGATGATGGCAACCTGCATCCGGTGTACTTTATGAGCAAAAAAACCACTGAAGCTGAGAAAAAGTACTCGAGTTATGAGCTGGAGGTGTTGGCAGTAGTCGAAGCAGTGAAAAAGTTTCGTATATATCTTCTTGGCCTACATTTCAAGCTCGTCACCGATTGTAACGCGTTTACGAAGACCTTAACAAAAAAGGATTTGTGTACAAGAGTAGCGCGATGGGTTTTGCTGCTTGAGGAATACGATTATACTGTGGAACACCGATCAGGATCCCAGATGCGACATGTCGACGCTTTAAGTCGATATCCGATTATGATGATTAACGAATCAAATATTTTATGTGAAATTAGAAACGCTCAAAGCAGAGATGACAAATTGATTGCAATAAGAGAAATTCTTCGTGACAAGCCAAATTATGATGGATATTTTTTGAAAGGCGACGTTATTCATAAGCTAAAGGATGAACGAGAACTTGTTGTCATACCTGAAGAGATGCAAACCAATATTATTCGGCAAGTACATGACAAAGGACACTTTGCGGTGAAGAAGACAAAGGAACTCGTATCAAGAGATTTCTATATACCGAGGCTTGAAGAGAAGATACAAGGAGTAATATCTTGTTGTATTCATTGTATTCTATGTAATCGAAAACGTGGCAAAATGGAAGGAGAACTTCATCCTATCAGTAAAGGCGAAACTCCGTTGCAGACGTACCATGTGGATTTTCTTGGGCCACTTGAGTCGACGAACAAACTTTACAATCACATATTAGCAGTTGTGGATGCTTTCACAAAATTTATTTGGTTGTATCCCACAAAAACGACGTCAGCGAAAGATTTGATTCAAAAACTTCAAACGCAAAGCCAAATATTTGGGAATCCAGTCAGCATCGTATCTGATCGAGGCTCTCGTTCACCAGTGAAGATTTCAAGAACTATTGTAGCGAACAAAACATCAAGCATTTTCTGATAACGACTGGCCTACCACGCGTCAATGGACAAATTGAAAGAATGAATGCCGTGATCGCTAACGTCCTTGCGAAACTTAGTCTTGGGGAACCAACGAAATGGTACAAACACGTGCAGGCGGTACAGCAGCTAATGAATGCTTCATTTTCACGAAGTACGCACGCAACACCCTTTGAGCTAATGACCGGTGTGAAAATGCGGATGAAAGACGACTTGCATATCAAAGAGCTTATCGAAGCTGAAATTGTGAAGCAATTTGATGACCAACGAAACAAACTACGTCAGCAGGCAAAAGAGCACATCCTGCAAATCCAAGCAGAAAATAAGAAGTCATACGATCGTAAGCGGAAACCAGCACGAAAATATAAAGTTGGTGATCTGGTAGCCATCAAAAGGACTCAACTGGGCGGTGGTTTGAAGCTCAAACCAAAATATTTGGGGCCTTATGAGGTAACAGGGGTTAAACTAAAAAATTCTTATGATTTAATTCGAACAGGTAATTGCTACGAGGGTCCCATGAAAACATCTAGTTGTGCTGAATTTATGAAGCCTTGGGTTCAATACGAAGACGATGATAGCGATGACACATTCGAGGCGAATGAAAATCAGAATGGCCGAGTTGTGGGAACTGTTTTTCCCTAAACAGTGGCAACGCTGTTTTAGAGGCGGTCAACGAGCTGTCAACGAGCTGGGGAGTCAGTCGAAACGGATCGCGAGTGAAACAAGACTTCTTTTGTACTTGGAACTTATTTTTAATAAACTGTACCTTTCTTATTTTTAATAAACTGTACCATTCATATATTAATAATCTGTACCATAAATTTGGGGGATCGTCCGAAATAGAATAAAATACGCGTCGCGAAAAGAAAATAAAACGTGTGTAAGTTTGTGCGGGATTTTTTGAGCCAAAACGGAGAAAAAGAAATATATATTTAATAAAAAAAAAAAAAATTTCTATATAAAATGCGTTCTTTACAAGAATTCGAGAAAATTCGCAGAAACATCCGTTACGCCAGTAAAGTGAATATTACGGCGTTGCATAAATACATATTTGAAAGAGAAGGCGATAGACGTAATCGGCAGAGGCTGAGAGAGTTTAGCGGTTTTGGTTTCGACACTGACGACGAACAATACGAGAGGAAAGCAGCGTACATTGATTCAAATCTAACGGCGGCTGATTTGGCGGTGATATGCTCGATTCTGGGAATCAAGCACTCAGTTGACGACGTAAAGGCGCACATCTTTCAATTTCTTCATAACTTCGAGAGCGAAGAAAACGGCGATGAAGAAACAGAGGATGAAAACGACGATGACGACGAAGCAAGCAATGACGACGAGATAACTGAGAGCGAAGCAACTGAAGAGCGAGAGACAGACGAAGAAGACGGCGATCAGACGGTACGATGGAACGACAGGAATGTTGGAGCTAACGACGGTAAAGATACAAAAACAAAAAAATCAGAGCGCAAGCGCAGCAACAAACGAACAAATCAGAAAAAAGAGAGAGAGAGGTAAATCGCGAGAGAGGCGACTACGTAAATCAACCACCAAAATTTGTAATGAGTTTTAGAGACATTGAAGACTCCACGCTTATTTGACGGCAGCGCAAATATTTCTATTGAAGCATGGGTGACAGAATTCGGAGAGACAGCTACGCTCATGAATTGGGACGAATTGCAAAAGTTTGTATTTGCAAAAAAGTCAGTTAGAGGGCTAGCAAAGACATTTCTTTGCAGTGAGAAAAGTTTATCTTCGTGGAATAATTTAAAAGGAGCTCTCTTATCAGAATTTGGAACGACAGTCAACAGTGCTGTGCTGCATAAACAACTTGTGGAACGTAAAATGCAAAAAGAAGAAGGTGTAAGAGAATATTTTTTTCAAATGAAAGACATTGCGGGTCGCGGTAATATAGAAGATCGTGCTTTAATTCAATATGTTATTGACGGTATTAATGATTTAAACATAAACAAAACAATTTTGTACGGTACGAAAGACTTAGCGGAGTTTAAAGAAAAATTAAAATATTACGAAATATTACGCGCGAATAATGAGAAAAGTGCGAACATAAAGAATGACAAAAAACAAAACATAAATATAAAATTTTCTAATGAGAATGGGAAAAAGAGTGTCGATAAGTGCTTTAGTTGCGGCGAAAAAGGGCACAAAGCAACCGAGTGCAAAAACAAAGAGAAAGGAACAAAATGTTTTGCATGTAATAAATTCGGCCATATTTCTAAGAATTGTCCGAATAAGAAAGCAAACGAAGCAAAAGTAAATGTAAACATTATAAATGATTTTAAAAACCGAATGATAAAGCAAATTAACATTAATGGTTTCGAAACAAGTGCATTACTCGATACTGGTAGTAAGTTTAACGTTTTAAAAGAAAGTGTTTTCAAACGTTTGGAAAACTGTAAAAAGTCTGACTCAAACGTATACTTAATCGGTTTCGGTAATACGGAGGCAAATAAAATAAAATCGGTCGGTCGCGTATTGATTAATTTTAATATAGACGATGAAAACTTTGAGATGCCATTTGAAATTGTTCCTTCTGATTGTTTAAATATTCCAGTTGTTATTGGTTGTGAAATATGTTCACAAGCTGAAATAAACATTAATCCAACGAGTCTAACGATTAAAAAACTTAAAAATAATGATGAAAATGACTTACAAAATATGATGAAAATAAATGCAACAGACGATTTCGAAAATAATTTTGAATTTGATGAAACTCTAAATAAAAATTTAAAACGTAAAGTCATTGAAATTGTTAAAAATTATAAACCCAACTAAACTAAAACAACGAATGTTGAAATGAAAATTTTCCTGAAAGATGATAATCCAATTTCATCGAGACCACGTAGATTGCCTATGGCTGAAAGAATCATTGTCGAACAGCAGATAGACGAATGGTTGAGAGACGGTATCATCGAAGAATCGGAGTCGGAGTACAGTAGCCCTGTAGTTTTGGTACGCAAGCGTGATGGCACACCAAGACTCTGTATCGATTATCGACGAATTAATAAGGTGATTTTGAAGGATCGTTTCCCATTGCCACTAATTGAGGATCAATTGGACCGCTTACAAAGCGCAAAACTTTTCAGTACCATAGATCTGAAGAACGGCTTTTTTCATGTCAACGTAGCGAGCGATAGCCAGAGATACACATCTTTCGTGACACATAATGGTCAGTTCCAATTCAAGAAGGTTCCGTTTGGACTATGCAACTCACCCAGTGTATTTCAGAGGTACGTAAACTCAATTTTTCGTGATTTGACTCGAAGAGGCATAGCCCTACCGTATATTGATGATATTATTATACCTGCCGATAATGAAGACGAAGCAATACAGCGTCTAGAAGAAGTGTTTTTGCTGTGCAGAGATTATGGCCTAGAGATCAATATGAAAAAAAGCCAATTTTTGAGAAAACGTGTCGAATTTTTGGGACATGTCATAGAGAAGCACACGATTTCACCAACGCCAGCTAAAATCGAAGCAATAAAGAAATTCAAGTTACTAGAAAATTTGAAAGAGTTGGAAAGTTTCATCGGACTGGCTAGCTATTTCCGAAAGTTCGTTCAAGGATTTTCAACGATGGCTAAACCACTAACAGATTTAAAAAAGAAAGACAAAAGATTTGAAATGGGAAAAGAACAGATTTCTTCATTTAACGCGATAAAACATGCTTTAAGCAATAAGCCGACGCTGAGGATATTCAATCAGAATTCGGAAACTGAGGTTCACACGGATGCTTCGATGCATGGATATGGAGCCGTACTGTTGCAAAGGGCATTTGATGATGGCAACCTGCATCCGGTGTACTTTATGAGCAAAAAAACCACTGAAGCTGAGAAAAAGTACTCGAGTTATGAGCTGGAGGTGTTGGCAGTAGTCGAAGCAGTGAAGAAGTTTCGTATATATCTTCTTGGCCTACATTTCAAGCTCGTCACCGATTGTAACGCGTTTACGAAGACCTTAACAAAAAAGGATTTGTGTACAAGAGTAGCGCGATGGGTTTTGCTGCTTGAGGAATACGATTATACTGTGGAACACCGATCAGGATCCCAGATGCGACATGTCGACGCTTTAAGTCGATATCCGATTATGATGATTAACGAATCAAATATTTTATGTGAAATTAGAAACGCTCAAAGCAGAGATGACAAATTGATTGCAATAAGAGAAATTCTTCGTGACAAGCCAAATTATGATGGATATTTTTTGAAAGGCGACGTTATTCATAAGCTAAAGGATGAATGAGAACTTGTTGTCATACCTGAAGAGATGCAAACCAATATTATTCGGCAAGTACATGACAAAGGACACTTTGCGGTGAAGAAGACAAAGGAACTCGTATCAAGAGATTTCTATATACCGAGGCTTGAAGAGAAGATACAAGGAGTAATATCTTGTTGTATTCATTGTATTCTATGTAATCGAAAACGTGGCAAAATGGAAGGAGAACTTCATCCTATCAGTAAAGGCGAAACTCCGTTGCAGACGTACCATGTGGATTTTCTTGGGCCACTTGAGTCGACGAACAAACTTTACAATCACATATTAGCAGTTGTGGATGCTTTCACAAAATTTATTTGGTTGTATCCCACAAAAACGACGTCAGCGAAAGATTTGATTCAAAAACTTCAAACGCAAAGCCAAATATTTGGGAATCCAGTCAGCATCGTATCTGATCGAGGCTCTGCGTTCACCAGTGAAGATTTCAAGAACTATTGTAGCGAACAAAACATCAAGCATTTTCTGATAACGACTGGCCTACCACGCGTCAATGGACAAATTGAAAGAATGAATGCCGTGATCGCTAACGTCCTTGCGAAACTTAGTCTTGGGGAACCAACGAAATGGTACAAACACGTGCAGGCGGTACAGCAGCTAATGAATGCTTCATTTTCACGAAGTACGCACGCAACACCCTTTGAGCTAATGACCGGTGTGAAAATGCGGATGAAAGACGACTTGCATATCAAAGAGCTTATCGAAGCTGAAATTGTGAAGCAATTTGATGACCAACGAAACAAACTACGTCAGCAGGCAAAAGAGCACATCCTGCAAATCCAAGCAGAAAATAAGAAGTCATAAGATCGTAAGCGGAAACCAGCACGAAAATATAAAGTTGGTGATCTGGTAGCCATCAAAAGCACTCAACTGGGCGGTGGTTTGAAGCTCAAACCAAAATATTTGGGGCCTTATGAGGTAACAGGGGTTAAACTAAAAAATTCTTATGATTTAATTCGAACAGGTAATTGCTACGAGGGTCCCATAAAAACATCTAGTTGTGCTGAATTTATGAAGCCTTGGGTTCAATACGAAGACGATGATAGCGATGACACATTCGAGGCGAATGAAAATCAGAATGGCCGAGTTGTGGGAACTGTTTTTCCCTAAACAGTGGCAACGCTGTTTTAGAGGCGGTCAACGAGCTGTCAACGAGCTGGGGAGTCAGTCGAAACGGATCGCGAGTGAAACAAGACTTATTTTGTACTTGGAACTTATTTTTAATAAACTGTACCTTTCTTATTTTTAATAAACTGTACCATTCATATATTAATAATCTGTACCATAAATTTGGGGGATCGTCCGGGATAGAATAAAATACGCGTCGGGAAAAGAAAATAAAACCTGTGTAAGTTTGTGCGGGATTTTTTGAGCCAAAACGGAGAAAAAGAAATATATATTTAATAAAAAAAAAAAATTTATATATAAAATGCGTTCTTTACAAGAATTCGAGAAAATTCGCAAGCTATCGGCCGAAGGCCATGATATAGCTAAGCCATGAATAGGAAAATTCAGCTTTGCCACTATTGACTGCGCTGTCGGCATCGTCGTCGTCGTCGTCGTCGCCATAATGTTTTATTATTTTTACTGCGCATATAATACTATAACGTAAACATGAAGTCACGTTGCACGTTAAAAACCAGTATAATACAATGTTGCTAAGTAATACAATGTTGCTAAGATAATTTATTGCGCATATTGGTATTATTTAAATAATTTTAAAATGGTTTTGCTGTTAGTATGGTGTTATATCATAGCAGTGACGGATACACATTTCCAGGTCATAATTACTTGGGGCCAGGCAACACAGTATACAAAGACGACGAACCGGTTGATGAAGTTGATTTTGATGCATACATTCACGATTTAACATATGAATTAGCAATAACAAAGGAACAAATAAGAGAAGCTGATCGTGTTGCAATTAATTCATTTATATCTGATTATCATAAGAACGGATCATTAGCTGAATTAACTGGAATTGTTGGATTATCATTGAAATATGGTTTTGAAAGTGTGTTTGGTGTACAATATCCTAGAATGCAAGGAGAAAAAGAGAAAACTTTACCTCAATTAATATATGCATCACGAGAAAGACATTTTGCACAAGAGTGGGCACGTATAAAAGATACACCAGATAAAGGCGGATATCGGAATTTTCAAGAATTTAAAGCAAACGCATTAATAAGTAAACAAATCTACGATAGTTATAAAGTTGGAGGATACTATTATAAAGCTTTAGAAAGAGATTTTAATGCAAACCGCGCCGGAACCAATAACGGACCACCCGCCAAGAGACCAAGATCTGATCCAGATAGTGAATCTGATTCAAGTGTTGAACACGATCCTTTATTCGTTGAAAAAACTAATCATCCTAATACTGCTTCTTCTAATATGGATGTTGATCAAGAAAATATTCATCAGCAAAGTGGTTCAGGTCGTGGCCCGAATACAGGGGCGCGATCGGGTGCAACAGGAAGTGGAGATTCCTCTACTACGGGTATCACATGGATAAGACCTAGTACACCATGTTCTAGTAATTATATGCATTTTTCAAAGACCAAAATTTTAGTAAGTTATGGTTATAGTACTGAGAACATTCAAACTTCACAAACAATTGATCAAATTACTACACCTTTAGCTCTAATTCCAGTTGATTTTATACCTTTTTATCTAAGTGAAGCTGAATATGATATGTTACCGACAACTGCAGAAGTAATGAAAGTTACATGCCAAGTAACTCCATTAGGTACTCGTACTGCTTTTGACATTGGTTCAACTGTGACTGGAACTGCAACTTCAGAATATGTACCAATTGGATTGGTAGCAGAAGGATTAAATAAAACATTTTATGGAAAAAATGTAAAATATACTTCAGCTGGAACAGATCCGATGAGAGTAACTGGATTGGAAACAATTGATGTTACTGAAATGTACCAAAAATATTATAAACACATTCCATCAAATGCACTATGTGTTCCAACACCAATTGAACAATACTTTGTCCATGAATGGAACCGAGAAAGAAATCCAGATGAAGGCAAATATCCAGAATATATAATTCATGATAAAGGAAGTGTGAGAATGGATGAAAAAGTTCACCAGTTTTTAATAAATCAATCAATAGGAATCCCAATTGCAAATTATGAATATAGACCAAAAAGTGGATTTATAAAACGTGGTAAAGAACATTTTGTCCCATATACAAGACAAAAATATAAAGTTCATTCTTCAAAAATTAGACCACATAGTCATGTACTACAATTCTTTAAAGCTGGCAATAAACCAATATCTGGAGATATAGGTTTAAGTAAAAGCGCAACAACACCTATCGTAATTAATAATATAAATGATGTATATGCTAGAACAATAGAATCATATGGTACATATCATCCAATAAGAGGTGGATTCGGTTATGATACACAACCTCAATTACATGTGGGGTTAATTGCAACTCCTCAATTAAAACCAACAGATAATTCAACTAGTTATTTAAATAGCGCATGTTATTGGAAAGTAGAATGTTCAATAGACATTAAATGTAATATTACATCAGCATTTGGCAAAGGATTTAGTGTTAGTTGGCCTTTAGAAGCAACTTTTTGTGCTAATTATGATAGAGCTTACACAGATGGTCAAACATTATTCGGCGTTACAGATGACGATAATGGAAAAGTAAATGCAATTTTAAATGAAGAAGATGAAGATGAAGAATATGATGTTATAAATAAAACACAACATTTAAATTTATAATTTTATTTTTTATTGTAATATATTATATTTTTTCAATAAATGATAACTTGACAAAGGATGTGGTTTTTTATTATAATTTTTTAAATTTTTATATGATCTCCACTTATAAATAAACATTCTAGATCTAAAAGCTTTATCATTTGGGAATACATCGTTATTTGATAGAACAATAATTGGTGTTCGCATGACTACAGTATCATTTGAATATTTAACTTTAGCTGCAACAGTATCTCCACCAAATAACATTTTTAATGTTTCAGTTGCTGACGGCTCCAGTATAGGTTCGTTCCATAGAATTATTCTCTTGTCAACGCATTCCATTAATGGAAAAGAACTATAACGATTAAAATTGCCAACTTGGCCAAAATTTAAACAAAAATGTATAAAAGTATCAAAAAAATAATTTTTACCAGCATTTGGAGATGATAATATAAATAAAGTATTTTTTTTAGGAATATTTTTATCAATAACATTATATAAATTAATTAAAAATTTTATTATTACATTATAATCATTATAAAATTGAAATTTTAATAAGTCATCTAAAATATTTACTGATTCTTGAATAGAATAATAATAATTATATAAATTACCTACTGGTGCGTTGAAAATTAAATTTTGTGGTTCAACAGATTGTAAATATAAAAAAATTTCCTGGAAAGTTAAATTATTTATATAGTTATTTACTATTCTTATACAATTTTTTATTAAAGTAGAATTTAAGTCAAAGAACCGAAATTGCGAAGATAGCCACATTGATGTATTTAAAATATGGCTTATGGGAGCTGTTGGATGTTCTTTTAGAAAATCAATTATTTTGTCTCCCTTTCCTCTCTTTTGACATTTGGTATCTGTTGTAACTGATTCGTTACAGATACTAATAACTTCATTATTGTTTTGTAATTGGGATCCAAAGGAGATTGGATTATAAATGTTGAACGAAAATTCGCTTCCGTCCACCATTCCTTCTTCGGCTTCTTGCAGATCTTGGAAAAATCGTATACATCTAGTTTCACAACTTGGAAACCACGTTCCCCCGGCGATGTTATAGTATATGTACTCCCTGGTATCTTTCTGCAAATAGATTGACAGATTGATCCAGTGCTGGAGCGTGAATTTCCAACTTGGAATAACGCGTCGAGCGAATCTTCTAGTGATACGTTCCTGGAAGCAGGAATTACGCCAGTAAAGTGAATATTACGGCGTTGCATAAATACATATTTGAAAGAGAAGGCGATAGACGTAATCGGCAGAGGCTGAGAGTTTAGCGGTTTTGGTTTCGACACTGACGACGAAAAATACGAGAGGAAAGCAGCGTACATTGATTCAAATCTAACGGCGGCTGCTTTGGCGGTGATATGCTCGATTCTGGGAATCAAGCACTCAGTTGACGACGTAAAGGCGCACATCTTTCAATTTCTTCATAACTTCGAGAGCGAAGAAAACGGCGATGAAGAAACAGTATAAAAGTTAGTGAATTTTTAACTTTCATCAGTGTTTCATTTTCTACACAAAGGTAGCACTGTTATAGCGATATCTCAAATTCACAATAGTACATTATTGTCACAAAATTTCAAGGTCTTATGACGCTCCAGTAAAAAGTTACAGCATTTCAATGTGGGAAACTTTGATAGTTATATTTACGCACAGTATAAAGGTTAGTGAATTTTGAAGTTGCATCAGTGTTTCATTTTTTACTCAAGGGTAGCACTGTTATACCGAAGTTGCATCATTGTTTAATTTTTTACTCAAAGGTAGCACTGTTATACCGATATTTCAAATTGACAATAGGACTTTATTGTCACAAAATTTCAAGGTCTTATGACGCACCAGTAAAAAGTTTCAGCATTTCAATACTGCAAACTTTGATAGTTATATTACGCACAGTATAAAGGTTAGTGAATTCTGAAGTTGCATCAGTGTTTCATTTTATTCAAGGATTGCACTGTTATACCGATATCTCAAATTGACAATAGTACTTTATTGTCACAAAATTTCTAGGTCGTATGACGCTCCAGTAAAAAGTTACAGCATTTCAATGTTGCAAACTTTGATAGTTATATTACGCTCAGTATAAAAGTTAGTGAATTTTGAAGTTGCATCAGTGTTTCATTTTCTACTCAGAGGTAGCACTGTTATACCGATATTTCAAACTGACAATAGTACTTTATTGTCACAAAATTTCAAGGTCTTATGACGCTCCAGTAAAAAGTTACAGCATTTCAATGTTGCAAACTTTGATAGTTATATTACTCACAGTATAAAAGTTAGTCAATTTTGAAGTTGCATCAGTGTTTCATTAATTACTCAAGGGTAGCACTGTTATTCCGATATCTCAAATTAACAATAGTACATTATTGTCACAATTTTCAAGGTCTTATGACGCACCAGTAAAAAGTTACAGCATTTCAATGTTGCAAACTTTGATAGTTATATTACGGACAGTATAAAAGTTTGTGAATTTTGAAGTTGCATTAGTGTTTCCTTTTTTACTCAAAGGTAGCACTGTTATACCAAAGTTGCATCAGTGTTTCAGTTTTTACTCAAAGGTAGCACTGTTATACCGATATTTCAAATTGACAATACTACTTTATTGTCACAAAATTTCAAGGTCTTATGACGCTCCAGTAAAAAGTTACAGCATTTCAATTTTGCAAACTTTGATAGTTATATTTCGCATAGTATAAAAGTTAGTGAATTTTGAAGTTTCATTAGTATTTCGTTTATTACTCAAGGGAACCATTGTTATAGCGATATCTCGAATTGACAATAGTACATTATTGTCACAAAATTTCAAGGTCTTATGACGCTCCAGTAAAAAGTTACAGCATTTCAATATTGCAAACTTTGATAGTTATATTACGCACAGTATAAAAGTTTTTGAATTTAGAAGTTGCATCAGTGTTTCATTTTTTACTCAAAGGTAGCACTGTTATACCGAAGTTGCATCATTGTTTAATTTTTTACTCAAAGGTAGCACTGTTATACCGATATTTCAAATTGACAATAGGACTTTATTGTCACAAAATTTCAAGGTCTTATGACACACCAGTAAAAAGTTTCAGCATTTCAATACTGCAAACTTTGATAGTTATATTACGCACAGTATAAAGGTTAGTGAATTCTGAAGTTGCATCAGTGTTTCATTTTATTCAAGGATTGCACTGTTATACCGATATCTCAAATTGACAATAGTACTTTATTGTCACAAAATTTCAAGGTCTTATGACGCTCCAGTAAAAAGTTACAGCATTTCAATGTTGCAAACTTTGATAGTTATATTACTCACAGTATAAAAGTTAGTCAATTTTGAAGTTGCATCAGTGTTTCATTAATTACTCAAGGGTAGCACTGTTATTCCGATATCTCAAAATGACAATAGTACTTTATTGTCACAAAATTTAAAGGTCTTATGACGCTCCAGTAAAAAGTTACAGCATTTCAGTGTTGCAAACTTTGATAGTTATAATACGTACAGTATAAAAGTTAGTGAATTTTGGAGTTGCGCCAGTGTTTCATTTTTACTCAAAGGTAGCAGTGTTATACCGATATCTCAAATTGACAATAGAACTTTATTGTCACAAAATTTAAAGGTCTTATGACGCTCCAGTAAAAAGTTACAGCATTTCAATGTTGCAAACTTTGATAGTTATATTACGCATAGTATAAAAGTTAGTGAATTTTGAAGTTGCATTAGTGTTTTGTTTATTACTCAAGGGAACCATTGTTATAGCGATATCTCAAATTGACAATAGTACATTATTGTCACAAAATTTCAAGGTCTTATGACGCTCCAGTAAAAAGTTACAGCATTTCAATGTTGCAAACTTTGATATTTATAATACGCACAGTTTAAAAGTTAGTGAATTTTGAAGTTGCATCAGTGTTTCATTTTTTACTCAATGGTAGCACTGTTATACCGATATTTCAAATTGGCAATAGTACTTTATTGTCACAAAATTTCAAGGTCTTATGACGCTTCAGTAAAAAGTTACAGCATTTCAATATTGCAAGCTTTGATATTTATAATACGCAGAATATAAAAGTTTGTGAATTTTGAAGTTGCATCAGTCTTTCATTTTTTACTCAAAGGTAGCACTGTTATACCGAAGTTGCATCAATGTTTAAATTTTTACTCAAAATTAGCACTGTTATACCGATATTTTAAATTGACAATAGTACATTATTGTCACAAAATTTCAAGGTCTTATGACGCTTCAGTAAAAAGTTACAGCATTTCAATATTGCAAGCTTTGATATTTATAATACGCAGAATATAAAAGTTTGTGAATTTTGAAGTTGCATCAGTCTTTCATTTTTTACTCAAAGTTAGCACTGTTATACCGAAGTTGCATCAATGTTTAAATTTTTACTCAAAATTAGCACTGTTATACCGATATTTTAAATTGACAATAGTACATTATTGTCACAAAATTTCAAGGTCTTATGACGCTCCAGTAAAAAGTTACAGCATTTCAATGTTGCAAACTTTGATAGTTATATTACGGACAATATAAAAGTTTGTGAATTTTGAAGTTGCATCAGTGTTTCCTTTTTTACTCAAAGGTAGCACTGTTACACCAAAGTTGCATCAGTGTTTCAGTTTTTACTCAAAGGTAGCACTGTTATACCGATATTTCAAATTGACAATAGTACTTCATTGTCACAAAATTTCAAGGTCTTATGACGCTCCAGTAAAAAGTTACAGCATTTCAATTTTGCAAACTTTGATAGTTATATTACTCACAGTATAAAAGTTAGTCAATTTTGAAGTTGCATCAGTGTTTCATTTATTACTCAAGGCCAGCACTGTTATTCCGATATCTCAAATTGACAATAGTATATTATTGTTACAATTTTCAAGGTCTTATGACGCACCAGTAAAAAGTTACAGCATTTCAATGTTGCAAACTTTGATAGTTATATTACGGACAATATAAAAGTTTGTGAATTTTGAAGTTGCATCAGTGTTTCCTTTTTTACTCAAAGGTAGCACTGTTACACCAAAGTTGCATCAGTGTTTCAGTTTTTACTCAAAGGTAGCACTGTTATACCGATATTTCAAATTGACAATAGTACTTCATTCTCACAAAATTTCAAGGTCTTATGACGCTCCAGTAAAAAGTTACAGCATTTCAATTTTGCAAACTTTGATAGTTATATTACGCATAGTATAAAAGTTAGTGAATTTTGAAGTTGCATTAGTGTTTCTTTTATTACTCAAGGGAACCACTGTTATAGCGGTATCTCAAATTGACAATAGTACTTTATTGTCACAAAATTTCAAGGTCTTATGACGCTCCAGTAAAAAGTTACAGCATTTCAATGTTGCAAGCTTTGATATTTAAAATACGCAGAATATAAAAGTTTGTGAATTTTCAAGTTGCATCAGTCTTTCATTTTTTACTCAAAGGTAGCACTGTTATACCGAAGTTGCATCAGTGTTTAAATTTTTACTCAAAAGTAGCACTGTTATACCGATATTTCAAATTGAGAATAGTACATTATTGTCACAAAATTTCAAGGTCTTATGACGCTCCAGTAAAAAGTTACAGCATTTCAATGTTGTAAACTTTGATATTTATAATACGCACAGTATAAAAGTTAGTGAATTTTGGAGTTGCGCCAGTGTTTCATTTTTACTCAAAGGTAGCACTGTTATACCGATATCTCAAATTGACAATAGTACTTTATTGTCACAAAATTTAAAGGTCTTATGACGCTCCAGTAAAAAGTTACAGCATTTCAGTGTTGCAAACTTTGATAGTTATATTTACGCACAGTATAAAAGTTAGTGAATTTTAAAGTTGCATCAGTGTTTCATTCTTTACTAAAAGGTAGCACTGTTATACCGAGATTTCAAATTGGCAATAGTACTTTATTGTGACAAAATTTCAAGGTCTTACGACGCTCCAGTAAAAAGTTACAGCATTTGAATGTTGCAAGCTTTGATAGTTATATTACGCTCAGTATAAAAGTTTTTGAATTTTGAAGTTGCATCAGTGTTTCATTTTTTACTCAAAGGTAGCACTGTTACACCGAAGTTGCATCATTGTTTAATTTTTTACTCAAAGGTAGCACTGTTATACCGATATTTCAAATTGACAATAGTACTTTATTGTCACAAAATTGTCATGTTTTAAGACGCACCAGTAAAAAGTTACTGCATTTCAATGTTGCAAACTTTGATAGTTATATTACGCACGGTATAAAAGTTAGTGAATTTTGAAGTTGCGCTAGTGTTTCATTTTTACCAAAAGGCAGCACTGTTATACCGATATCTCAAATTGACAATAGTACTTTATTGTCACAAAATTTCAAGGTCTTATGACGCTCCAGTAAAAAGTTACAGCATTTCAATGTTGCAAACTTTGATAGTTATATCTATTACGCACAGTATAAAAGTTAGTGAATTTTTAACTTGCATCAGTGTTTCATTTTTTACTCAAAGGTAGCACTGTTATACCGAAGTTGCACCAGTGTTTTATTTTTTACTCAAAGGTAGCACTGTTATACCGAAGTTGCGTCAGTGTTTTATTTTTTACTCAAAGGTAGCACTGTTATACCGATATTTTAAATTCACAATTGTACTTTATTGTCACAAAATTTCAAGGTCTTATGACGCACCAGGAAAAAGTTACAGCATTTCAATACTGCAAACTTTGATAGTTATATTACGCACAGTATAAAGGTGAGTGAATTCTGAAGTTGCATCATTGTTTCATTTTATTCAAGGGTTGCACTGTTATAACGATATCTCAAATTGACAATAATACTTTATTGTCACAAAATTTCAAGGTCGTATGACGCTCCAGTAAAAAGTTACAGCATTTCAATGTTGCAAACTTTGATAGTTATATTACGCACAGTATAAAAGTTAGTGAATTTTGAACTTGCATCAGTGTTTCATTTTCTACTCAGAGGTAGCACTGTTATACCGATATTTCAAATTGACAATAGTACTTTATTGTCACAAAATTTCAAGGTCTTATGACGCACCAGTAAAAAGTTACAGCATTTCAATGTTGCAAACTTTGATAGTTATATTACGCACAGTATAAAAGTTTGTGAATTTTGAAGTTGCAGAAGTGTTTTATTTTTTACTCAAAGGTAGCACTGTTATACCGATATTTCAAATTGACAATAGTACTTTATTGTCACAAAATTTCAAGGTCTTATGACGCACCAGTAAAAAGTTTCAGCATTTCAATACTGCAAACTTTGATAGTTATATTACGCACAGTATAAAGGTTAGTGAATTCTGAAGTTGCATCAGTGTTTCATTTTATTCAAGGGTTGCACTGTTATACCGATATCTCAAATTGACAATAGTACTTTATTGTCACAAAATTTCAAGGTCTTATGACGCACCAGTAAAAAGTTTCAGCATTTCAATACTGCAAACTTTGATAGTTATATTACGCACAGTATAAAGGTTAGTGAATTCTGAAGTTGCATCAGTGTTTCATTTTATTCAAGGGTTGCACTGTTATACCGATATTTCAAATTGACAATAGTTCTTTATTGTCACAAAATTTCAAGGTCTTATGACGCACCAGTAAAAAGTTTCAGCATTTCAATACTGCAAACTTTGATATTTATATTACTCACAGTATAAAAGTTTGTGAATTTTGAATTTGCATCAGTGTTTCATTTTTTACTCAAAGGTAGCACTGTTATACCGAAGTTGCATCAGTGTTTTATTTTTTACTCAAAGGTAGCACTGTTATACCGATATTTCAAACTGACAATAGTACTTTATTGTCACAAAATTTCAGGGTCTTATGACGCTCCAGTAAAAAGTTACAGCATTTCAATTTTGCAAACTTTGATAGTTATATTACGCATAGTATAAAAGTTTGTGAATTTTGAAGTTGCATTAGTGTTTCGTTTATTACTCAAGGGAACCACTGTTATAACGATATCGCAAATTGACAATAGTACATTATTGTCACAAAATTTCAAGGTCTTATGACGCTCCAGTAAAAAGTAGTACTGTTATACCGATATTTCAAATGGACAATAGTACATTATTGTCACAAATTTTCAAGGTCTTATGACGCTCCAGTAAAAAGTTACAGCATTTCAATGTTGCAAACTTTGATATTTATAATACGCACAGTATAAAAGTTAGTGAATTTTGGAGTTGCGCCAGTGTTTCATTTTTACTCAAAGGTAGCACTGTTATACCGATAACTCAAATTGAGAATAGTACTTTATTGTCACAAAATTTAAAGGTCTTATGATGCTCCAGTAAAAAGTTACAGCATTTCAATGTTGCATACTTTGATAGTTATATTACGCACAGTATAAAAGTTAGTGAAATTTGAAGTTGCATCAGTGTTTCGTTTATTACTCAAGGGTAGCACTGTTATAGCGATATCTCAAATTGACAATAGTACATTATTGTCACAAAATTTCAAGGTCTTATGACGCTCCAGTAAAAAGTTACAGCATTTCAATGTGGGAAACTTTGATAGTTATATTTACGCACAGTATAAAAGTTAGTGAATTTTGAAGTTGCATCAGTGTTTCATTCTTTACTAAAAGGTAGCACTGTTATACCGAGATTTCAAATTGGCAACAGTACTTTATTGTCACAAAATTTCAAGGTCTTACGACGCTCCAGTAAAAAGTTACAGCATGTCAATGTTGCAAGCATTGATAGTTATATTACGCACAGTATAAAAGTTTTTGAATTTTGAAGTTGCATCAGTGTTTCATTTTTTACTCAAAGGTAGCACTGTTATACCGAAATTGCACCATTGTTTAATTTTTTACTCAAAGGTAGCACTGTTATACCGATATTTCAAATTGACAATAGTACTTTATTGTCACAAAATTGTCATGTTTTAAGACGCACCAGTAAAAAGTTACTGCATTTCAATGTTGCAATCTTTGATAGTTATATTACGCACGTTATAAAAGTTAGTGAATTTCGAAGTTACGCTAGTGTTTCATTTTTACACAATGGCAGCACTGTTATACCGATATCTCAAAATGACAATAGTACTTTATTGTCACAAAATTTCAAGGTCTTATGACGCTCCAGTAAAAAGTTACAGCATTTCAAAGTTGCAAACTTTGATAGTTATATCTATTACGCACAGTATAAAAGTTAGTGAATTTTTAACTTGCATCAGTGTTTCATATTTTACTCAAAGGTAGCACTATTATACCGAAGTTGCATCAGTGTTTTAATTTTTACTCAAAGGTAGCACTGTTATACCGAAGTTGCATCAGTGTTTTATTTTTTTCTCAAAGGTAGCACTGTTATACCGATATTTCAAATTGACAATAGTACTTTATTGTCACAAAATTTAAAGTTCTTATGACGCCCCAGTAAAAAGTTACAGCATTTCAGTGTTGCAAACTTTGATAGTTATATTACGCACATTATAAAAGTTAGTGAAATTTTAAGTTGCATCAGTGTTTCGTTTATTACTCAAGTGTAGCACTGTTATAGCTATATCTCAAATTGACAATAGTACATTATTGTCACAAAATTTCAAGGTCTTATGACGCTTCAGTAAAAAGTTACAGCATTTCAATGTGGGAAACTTTGATAGTTATATTTACGCACAGTATAAAAGTTAGTGAATTTTAAAGTTGCTTCAGTGTTTCATTCTTTACTAAAAGGTAGCACTGTTATACCGAGATTTCAAATTGGCAATAGTACTTTATTGTCACAAAATTTCAAGGTCTTACGACGCTCCACTAAAAAGTTACAGCATTTCAATGTTGCAAGCTTTGATAGTTATATTACGCACAGTATAATAAAAGTTTTTGAATTTTGAAGTTGCATCAGTGTTTCATTTTTTACTCAAAGGTAGCACTGTTATACCGAAGTTGCATCATTGTTTAATTTTTTACTCAAAGGTAGCACTGTTATACCGATATTTCAAATTGACAATAGTACTTTATTGTCACAAAATATTCATGTTTTAAGACGCACCAGTAAAAAGTTACTGCATTTCAATGTTGCAAACTTTGATAGTTATATTACGCACGGTATAAAAGTTAGTGAATTTTGAAGTTGCGCTAGTGTTTCATTTTTACACAAAGGCAGCACTGTTATACCGATATCTCAAATTGACAATAATTCTTTATTGTCACAAAATTTCAAGGTCTTATGACGCTCCAGTAAAAAGTTACAGCATTTCAATGTTGCAAACTTTGATAGTTATTTCTATTACGCACAGTATAAAAGTTAGTGAATTTTTAACTTGCATCAGTGTTCATTTTTTACTCAAAGGTAGCACTGTTATACCGACGATGCATCAGTGTTTTATTTTTTACTCAAAGGTAGCACTGTTATACCGAAGTTGCATCAGTGTTTTATTTTTTACTCAAAGGTAGCACTGTTATACCGATATTTCAAATTGACAATAGTACTTTATTGTCACAAAATTTCAAGGTCTTATGACGCACCAGTAAAAAGTTACAGCATTTCAATGTTGCAAACTTTGATAGTTATGTTACGCACAGTATAAAAGTTTGTGAATTTTGAAGTTGCATCAAGTTTTCTTTTTCTACTCGAAGGTAGCACTGTTATACCGAAGTTGCATCAGTGTTTTATTTTTTACTCAAAGGTAGCACTGTTATACCGATATTTCAAATTGACAATAGTACATAATTGTCACAAAATTTCAAGGTCTTATGACGCTCCAGTAAAAAGTTACAGCATTTCAATATTGCAAACTTTGATAGTTATATTACTCACAGTATAAAAGTTAGTGAATTTTGAAGTTTCATTAGTGTTTCGTTTATTACTCAAGGGAACCACTGTTATAGCGATATCTCAAATTGACAATAGTACATTATTGTCACAAAATTTCAAGGTCTTATGACGCTCCAGTAAAAAGTTACAGCATTTCAATGTTGTAAACTTTGATATTTATAATACGCACAGTATAAAAGTTAGTGAACTTTGGACTTGCGCCAGTGTTTCATTTTTACTCAAAGGTAGCACTGTTATACCGATATCTCAAATTGAGAATAGTACTTTATTGTCACAAAATTTAAAGGTCTTATGACGCTCCAGTAAAAAGTTACAGCATTTGAGTGTTGCAAACTTTGATAGTTATATTACGCACAGTATAAAAGTTAGTGAAATTTGAAGTTGCATCAGTGTTTCGTTTATTACTCAAGGGTAGCACTGTTATACCGAAGTTGCATCATTGTTTAATTTTTTACTCAAAGGTAGCACTGTTATACCGATATTTCAAACTGACAATAGTACTTTATTGTCACAAAATTGTCATGTTTTAAGACGCACCAGTAAAAAGTTACTGCATTTCAATGTTGCAAACTTTGATAGTTTTATTACGCACGTTATAAAAGTTAGTGAATTTTGAAGTTGCGCTAGTGTTTCATTTTTACACAAAGGCAGCACTGTTATACCGATATCTCAAATTGACAATAGTACTTTATTGTCACAAAATTTCAAGGTCTTATGACGCTCCAGTAAAAAGTTACAGCATTTCAATGTTGCAAACTTTGATAGTTATATCTATTACGCACAGTATAAAAGTCAGTGTTTTATTTTTTACTCAAAGGTAGCACTGTTATACCGAAGTTGCATCAGTGTTCTATTTTTTACTCAAAGGTAGCACTGTTATACCGAAGTTGCATCAGTGTTTTATTTTTTACTCAAAGGTAGCACTGTTATACCGATATTTCAAATTGACAATAGTACTTTATTGTCACCAAATTTCAAGGTCTTATGACGCATCAGTAAAAAGTTACAGCATTTCAATGTTGCAAACTTTGATAGTTATATTACGCACAGTATAAAAGTCTGTGAATTTTGAAGTTGCATCAGTGTTTCATTTTTTACTCAAAGGTCTCACTGTTATACCGAAGTTAAATCAGTTTTATTTTTTACTCAAAGGTAGCACTGTTATACCGATATTTCAAATTGACAATAGTACTTTATTGTCACAAAATTTCAAGGTCTTATGACGCACCAGTAAAAAGTTTCAGCATTTCAATACTGCAAACTTTGATAGTTATATTACGCACAGTATAAAGGTTAGTGAATTCTGAAGTTGCATCAGTGTTTCATTTTATTCAAGGGTTGCACTGTTATACCGATATCTCAAATTGACAATAATACTTTATTGTCACAAAATTTCAAGGTCGTATTACGCTCCAGTAAAAAGTTACAGCATTTCAATGTTGCAAACTTTGATAGTTATATTACGCACAGTATAAAAGTTAGTGAATTTTGAACTTGCATCAGTGTTTCATTTTCTACTCAGAGGTAGCACTGTTATACCGATACTTCAAATTGACAATAGTACTTTATTGTCACAAAATTTCAAGGTCTTATGACGCTCCAGTAAAAAGTTACAGCATTTCAATGTTGCAAACTTTGATAGTTATATTACTCACAGTATAAAAGTTTGTGAATTTTGAAGTTGCATCAGAGTTTCCTTTTTTACTCAAAGGTAGCACTGTTATACCAAAGTTGCATCAGTGTTACAGTTTTTACTCAAAGGTAGCACTGTTATACCGATATTTCAAATTGACAATAGTACTTCATTGTCACATAATTTCAAGGTCGTATGACGCTCCAGTAAAAAGTTACAGCATTTCAATTTTGCAAACTTTGATAGTTATATTACGCATAGTATAAAAGTTAGTGAATTTTGAAGTTGCATTAGTGTTTCGTTTATTACTCAAGGGAACCACTGTTATAGCGATATCTCAAATTGACAATAGTCCATTATTGTCACAAAATTTCAAGGTCTTATGACGCTCCAGTTAAAAGTTACAGCATTTCAATATTGCAAACTTTGATGTTTATAATACGCACAGTATAAAAGTTAGTGAACTTTGAAGTTGCATCAGTGCTTCATTTTTTACACAATGGTAGCACTGTTATACCGATATTTCAAATTGGCAATAGTACTTTATTGTCACAAAATTTCAAGGTCTTATGACGCTCCAGAAAAAAGTTACAGCATTTCAATATTGCAAGCTTTGATATTTATAATACGCAGAATATAAAAGTTTGTGAATTTTGAAGTTGCATCAGTGTTTCATTTTTTACACAAAGGTAGCACTGTTATACCGATATTTCAAATTGACAATAGTACTTTATTGTCACAAAATTGTCATGTTTTAAGACGCACCAGTAAAAAGTTACTTTTTATTACATTTCAATGTTGCAAACTTTGATAGTTATATTACGCACGGTATAAAAGTTAGTGAATTTTGAAGTTGCGCTAGTGTTTCATTTTTACACAAAGGCAGCACTGTTATACCGATATTTCAAATTGGCAATAGTACTTTATTATCACAAAATTTCAAGGTCTTATGACGCTCCAGTAAAAAGTTACAGCAGTTCAATATTGCAAGCTTTGATATTTATAATACGCAGAATATAAAAGTTTGTGAATTTTGAAGTTGCATCAGTCTTTCATTTTTTACTCAAAGGTAGCACTGTTATACCGAAGTTGCTTCAGTGTTTAAATTTTTACTCAAAAGTAGCACTGTTATACCGATATTGCAAATTGACAATAGTACATTATTGTCACAAAATTTCAAGGTCTTACGACGCTCCAGTAAAAAGTTACAGCATTTCAATGTTGCAAACTTTGATAGTTATATTACGCATAGTTAGTGAATTTTGGAGTTGCATCAGTGTTTCATTTTTTACACAAAGGTAG
The DNA here is from genome assembly GCA_920105625.2 of Clusia tigrina. Taxonomy (NCBI): domain Eukaryota; kingdom Metazoa; phylum Arthropoda; class Insecta; order Diptera; family Clusiidae; genus Clusia; species Clusia tigrina. The sequence goes on along the minus strand of OV050030.1, from coordinate 201,616,195 downwards.
CACTATTATACCGATATTTCAAATTGACAATAGTACTTTATTGTCACAAATTTTTCAGGTTTTATGACGCACCAGTAAAAAGTTACAGCATTTCAATGTTGCAAACTTTGATTGTTATATTACGCACGGTATAAAAGTTAGTGAATTTTGAAGTTGCGCCAGTGTTTCATTCTTACTCAAAGGTAGCACTGTTATACCGATATCTCAAATTGACAATAGTACTTCATTTTCACAAAATTTAAAGGTCTTATGACGCTCCAGTAAAAAGTTACAGCATTTCAGTGTTGCAAACTTTGATAGTTATATAACGCACAGTATAAAAGTTAGTGAAATTTGAAGTTGCATCAGTGTTTCGTTTATTACTCAAGGGTAGCACTGTTATAGCGATATCTCAAATTGACAATAGTACATTATTGTCACAAAATTTCAAGGTCTTATGTCGCTCCAGTAAAAAGTTACAGCATTTCAATATGGGAAACTTTGATAATTATATTTACGCACAGTATAAAAGTTAGTGAATTTTGAAGTTGCATCAGTGTTTCATTCTTTACTAAAAGGGTTGCACTGTTATACCGATATCTCAAATTGACAATAATACTTTATTGTCACAAAATTTCATGGTCGTATGACGCTCCAGTAAAAAGTTACAGACTTTCAATGTTGCAAACTTTGATAGTTATATTACGCACAGTATAAAAGTTAGTGAATTTTGAACTTGCATCAGTGTTTCATTTTCTACTCAAAGGTAGCACTGTTATACCGATATTTCAAATTGACAATAGTATTTCATTGTCACAGAATTTCAAGGTCTTATGACTCTCCAGTAAAAAGTTACAGCATTTCAATTTTGCAAACTTTGATAGTTATATTACGCATAGTATAAAATTTAGTGAATTTAGAAGTTGCATTAGTGTTTCGTTTATTACTCAAGGGAACCACTGTTATAGCGATATCTCAAATTGACAATAGTACATTATTGTCACAAAATTTCAAGGTCTTATGACGCTCTAGTAAAAAGTTACAGCATTTCAATGTTGCAAACTTTGATGTTTATAATACGCACAGTATAAAAGTTAGTGAATTTTGAAGTTGCATCAGTGTTTCATTTTTTACTCAATGGTAGCACTGTTATACCGATATTTCAAATTGACAATAGTATTTCATTGTCACAGAATTTCAAGGTCTTATGACTCTCCAGTAAAAAGTTACAGCATTTCAATTTTGCAAACTTTGATAGTTATATTACGCATAGTATAAAATTTAGTGAATTTAGAAGTTGCATTAGTGTTTCGTTTATTACTCAAGGGAACCACTGTTATAGCGATATCTCAAATTGACAATAGTACATTATTGTCACAAAATTTCAAGGTCTTATGACGCTCCAGTAAAAAGTTACAGCATTTCAATGTTGCAAACTTTGATGTTTATAATACGCACAGTATAAAAGTTAGTGAATTTTGAAGTTGCATCAGTGTTTCATTTTTTACTCAATGGTAGCACTGTTATACCGATATTTCAAATTGGCAATAGTACTTTATTGTCACCAAATTTCAAGGTCTTATGACGCTCCAGTAAAAAGTTACAGCATCTCAATATTGCAAGCTTTGATATTTATAATACGCAGAATATAAAAGTTTGTGAATTTTGAAGTTGCTTCAGTCTTTCATTTTTTACTCAAAGGTAGCACTGTTATTCCGATATTTCAAGTTGACAATAGTACTTTATTGTCACAAAATTTCAAGGTCTTATGACGCACCAGTAAAAAGTTACAGCATTTCAATGTTGCAAACTTTGATAGTTATGTTACGCACAGTATAAAAGTTTGTGAATTTTGAAGTTGCATCAAGTTTTCTTTTTTTACTCGAAGGTAGCACTGTTATACCGAAGTTGCATCAGTGTTTTATTTTTTACTCAAAGGTAGCACTGTTATACCGATATTTCAAATTGACAATAGTACTTTATTGTCACAAAATTTCAAGGTCTTATGACGCACCAGTAAAAAGTTACAGCATTTCAATGTTGCAAACTTTGATAGTTATGTTACGCACAGTATAAAAGTTTGTGAATTTTGAAGTTGCATCAAGTTTTCTTTTTTTACTCGAAGGTAGCACTGTTATACCGAAGTTGCATCAGTGTTTTATTTTTTACTCAAAGGTAGCACTGTTATACCGATATTTCAAATTGACAATAGTACATAATTGTCACAAAATTTCAAGGTCTTATGACGCTCCAGTAAAAAGTTACAGCATTTCAATGTTGCAAACTTTGATAGTTATATTACTCACAGTATAAAAGTTAGTGAATTTTGAAGTTGCATTAGTGTTTCGTTTATTACTCAAGGGAACCACTGTTATAGCGATATCTCAAATTGACAATAGTACATTATTGTCACAAAATTTCAAGGTCTTATGACGCTCCAGTAAAAAGTTACAGCATTTCAATGTTGTAAACTTTGATATTTATAATACGCACAGTATAAAAGTTAGTGAATTTTGGACTTGCGCCAGTGTTTCATTTTTACTCAAAGGTAGCACTGTTATACCGATATCTCAAATTGAGAATAGTACTTTATTGTCACAAAATTTAAAGGTCTTATGACGCTCCAGTAAAAAGTTACAGCATTTGAGTGTTGCAAACTTTGATAGTTATATTACGCACAGTATAAAAGTTAGTGAAATTTGAAGTTGCATCAGTGTTTCGTTTATTACTCAAGGGTAGCACTGTTATACCGAAGTTGCATCATTGTTTAATTTTTTACTCAAAGGTAGCACTATTATACCGATATTTCAAACTGACAATAGTACTTTATTGTCACAAAATTGTCATGTTTTAAGACGCACCAGTAAAAAGTTACTGCATTTCAATGTTGCAAACTTTGATAGTTTTATTACGCACGTTATAAAAGTTAGTGAATTTTGAAGTTGCGCTAGTGTTTCATTTTTACACAAAGGCAGCACTGTTATACCGATATCTCAAATTGACAATAGTACTTTATTGTCACAAAATTTCAAGGTCTTATGACGCTCCAGTAAAAAGTTACAGCATTTCAATGTTGCAAACTTTGATAGTTATATCTATTACGCACAGTATAAAAGTTAGTGAATTTTGAACTTGCATCAGTGTTTCATTTTCTACTCAGAGGTAGCACTGTTATACCGATACTTCAAATTGACAATAGTACTTTATTGTCACAAAATTTCAAGGTCTTATGACGCTCCAGTAAAAAGTTACAGCATTTCAATGTTGCAAACTTTGATAGTTATATTACTCACAGTATAAAAGTTTGTGAATTTTGAAGTTGCATCAGAGTTTCCTTTTTTACTCAAAGGTAGCACTGTTATACCAAAGTTGCATCAGTGTTACAGTTTTTACTCAAAGGTAGCACTGTTATACCGATATTTCAAATTGACAATAGTTCTTCATTGTCACATAATTTCAAGGTCGTATGACGCTCCAGTAAAAAGTTACAGCATTTCAATTTTGCAAACTTTGATAGTTATATTACGCATAGTATAAAAGTTAGTGAATTTTGAAGTTGCATTAGTGTTTCGTTTATTACTCAAGGGAACCACTGTTATAGCGATATCTCAAATTGACAATAGTCCATTATTGTCACAAAATTTCAAGGTCTTATGACGCTCCAGTTAAAAGTTACAGCATTTCAATATTGCAAACTTTGATGTTTATAATACGCACAGTATAAAAGTTAGTGAACTTTGAAGTTGCATCAGTGCTTCATTTTTTACACAATGGTAGCACTGTTATACCGATATTTCAAATTGGCAATAGTACTTTATTGTCACAAAATTTCAAGGTCTTATGACGCTCCAGAAAAAAGTTACAGCATTTCAATATTGCAAGCTTTGATATTTATAATACGCAGAATATAAAAGTTTGTGAATTTTGAAGTTGCATCAGTGTTTCTTTTTTTACACAAAGGTAGCACTGTTATACCGATATTTCAAATTGACAATAGTACTTTATTGTCACAAAATTTCAAGGTCTTATGACGCTCCAGTAAAAAGTTACAGCATTTCAATGTGGGAAACTTTGATAGTTATATTTACGCACAGTATAAAAGTTAGTGAATTTTGAAGTTGCATCAGTGTTTCATTCTTTACTAAAAGGTAGCACTGTTATACCGAGATTTCCAATTGGCAATAGTACTTTATTGTCACAAAATTTCAAGGTCTTACGACGCTCCAGAAAAAAGTTACAGCATTTCAATGTTGCAAGCTTTGATATTTATATTACGCACAGTATAAAAGTTTTTGAATTTGGAAGTTGCATCAGTGTTTCATTTTTTACTCATAGGTAGCACTGTTATATCGATATTTCAAATTGACAATAGTACTTTATTGTCACAAAATTGTCATGTTTTAAGACGCACCAGTAAAAAGTTACTTTTTATTACATTTCAATGTTGCAAACTTTGATAGTTATATTACGCACGGTATAAAAGTTAGTGAATTTTGAAGTTGCGCTAGTGTTTCATTTTTACACAAAGGCAGCACTGTTATACCGATATTTCAAATTGGCAATAGTACTTTATTATCACAAAATTTCAAGGTCTTATGACGCTCCAGTAAAAAGTTACAGCAGTTCAATATTGCAAGCTTTGATATTTATAATACGCAGAATATAAAAGTTTGTGAATTTTGAAGTTGCATCAGTCTTTCATTTTTTACTCAAAGGTAGCACTGTTATACCGAAGTTGCTTCAGTGTTTAAATTTTTACTCAAAAGTAGCACTGTTATACCGATATTGCAAATTGACAATAGTACATTATTGTCACAAAATTTCAAGGTCTTACGACGCTCCAGTAAAAAGTTACAGCATTTCAATGTTGCAAACTTTGATAGTTATATTACGCATAGTTAGTGAATTTTGGAGTTGCATCAGTGTTTCATTTTTTACACAAAGGTAGCACTATTATACCGATATTTCAAATTGACAATAGTACTTTATTGTCACAAATTTTTCAGGTTTTATGACGCACCAGTAAAAAGTTACAGCATTTCAATGTTGCAAACTTTGATTGTTATATTACGCACGGTATAAAAGTTAGTGAATTTTGAAGTTGCGCCAGTGTTTCATTCTTACTCAAAGGTAGCACTGTTATACCGATATCTCAAATTGACAATAGTACTTAATTGTCACAAAATTTAAAGGTCTTATGACGCTCCAGTAAAAAGTTACAGCATTTCAGTGTTGCAAACTTTGATAGTTATATAACGCACAGTATAAAAGTTAGTGAAATTTGAAGTTGCATCAGTGTTTCGTTTATTACTCAAGGGTAGCACTGTTATAGCGATATCTCAAATTGACAATAGTACATTATTGTCACAAAATTTCAAGGTCTTATGTCGCTCCAGTAAAAAGTTACAGCATTTCAATATGGGAAACTTTGATAATTATATTTACGCACAGTATAAAAGTTAGTGAATTTTGAAGTTGCATCAGTGTTTCATTCTTTACTAAAAGGGTTGCACTGTTATACCGATATCTCAAATTGACAATAATACTTTATTGTCACAAAATTTCATGGTCGTATGACGCTCCAGTAAAAAGTTACAGACTTTCAATGTTGCAAACTTTGATAGTTATATTACGCACAGTATAAAAGTTAGTGAATTTTGAACTTGCATCAGTGTTTCATTTTCTACTCAAAGGTAGCACTGTTATACCGATATTTCAAATTGACAATAGTATTTCATTGTCACAGAATTTCAAGGTCTTATGACTCTCCAGTAAAAAGTTACAGCATTTCAATTTTGCAAACTTTGATAGTTATATTACGCATAGTATAAAATTTAGTGAATTTAGAAGTTGCATTAGTGTTTCGTTTATTACTCAAGGGAACCACTGTTATAGAGATATCTCAAATTGACAATAGTACATTATTGTCACAAAATTTCAAGGTCTTATGACGCTCCAGTAAAAAGTTACAGCATTTCAATGTTGCAAACTTTGATGTTTATAATACGCACAGTATAAAAGTTAGTGAATTTTGAAGTTGCATCAGTGTTTCATTTTTTACTCAATGGTAGCACTGTTATACCGATATTTCAAATTGGCAATAGTACTTTATTGTCACCAAATTTCAAGGTCTTATGACGCTCCAGTAAAAAGTTACAGCATCTCAATATTGCAAGCTTTGATATTTATAATACGCAGAATATAAAAGTTTGTGAATTTTGAAGTTGCTTCAGTCTTTCATTTTTTACTCAAAGGTAGCACTGTTATTCCGATATTTCAAGTTGACAATAGTACTTTATTGTCACAAAATTTCAAGGTCTTATGACGCACCAGTAAAAAGTTACAGCATTTCAATGTTGCAAACTTTGATAGTTATGTTACGCACAGTATAAAAGTTTGTGAATTTTGAAGTTGCATCAAGTTTTCTTTTTTTACTCGAAGGTAGCACTGTTATACCGAAGTTGCATCAGTGTTTTATTTTTTACTCAAAGGTAGCACTGTTATACCGAAGTTGCATCAGTGTTCTATTTTTTACTCAAAGGTAGCACTGTTATACCGAAGTTGCATCAGTGTTTTATTTTTTACTCAAAGGTAGCACTGTTATACCGATATTTCAAATTGACAATAGTACTTTATTGTCACAAAATTTCAAGGTCTTATGACGCACCAGTAAAAAGTTTCAGCATTTCAATACTGCAAACTTTGATAGTTATATTACGCACAGTATAAAGGTTAGTGAATTCTGAAGTTGCATCAGTGTTTCATTTTATTCAGGGGTTGCACTGTTATACCGATATCTCAAATTGACAATAATACTTTATTGTCACAAAATTTCAAGGTCGTATTACGCTCCAGTAAAAAGTTACAGCATTTCAATGTTGCAAACTTTGATAGTTATATTCCGCCGAGTATAAAAGTTAGTGAATTTTGAAGTTGCATCAGTGTTTCATATTTTACTCAAGGGTAGCACTGTTATACCGATACTTCAAATTTACAGTAGTACTTTATTGTCACAAAATTTCAAGGTCTTATGAAGCACCAGTAAAAAGTTACAGCATTTCAATGTTGCAAACTTTGATAGTTATATTACGCACAGTATAAAAGTTTGTGAATTTTGAAGTTGCATCAGAGTTTCCTTTTTTACTCAAAGGTAGCACTGTTATACCAAAGTTGCATCAGTGTTACAGTTTTTACTCAAAGGTAGCACTGTTATACCGATATTTCAAATTGACAATAGTACTTCATTGTCACATAATTTCAAGGTCGTATGACGCTCCAGTAAAAAGTTACAGCATTTCAATTTTGCAAACTTTGATAGTTATATTACGCATAGTATAAAAGTTAGTGAATTTTGAAGTTGCATTAGTGTTTCGTTTATTACTCAAGGGAACCACTGTTATAGCGATATCTCAAATTGACAATAGTCCATTATTGTCACAAAATTTCAAGGTCTTATGACGCTCCAGTTAAAAGTTACAGCATTTCAATATTGCAAACTTTGATGTTTATAATACGCACAGTATAAAAGTTAGTGAACTTTGAAGTTGCATCAGTGCTTCATTTTTTACACAATGGTAGCACTGTTATACCGATATTTCAAATTGGGAATAGTACTTTATTGTCACAAAATTTCAAGGTCTTATGACGCTCCAGAAAAAAGTTACAGCATTTCAATATTGCAAGCTTTGATATTTATAAGACGCAGAATATAAAAGTTTGTGAATTTTGAAGTTGCATCAGTGTTTCATTTTTTACACAAAGGTAGCACTGTTATACCGATATTTCAAATTGACAATAGTACTTTATTGTCACAAAATTTCAAGGTCTTATGACGCTCCAGTAAAAAGTTACAGCATTTCAATGTGGGAAACTTTGATAGTTATATTTACGCACAGTATAAAAGTTAGTGAATTTTGAAGTTGCATCAGTGTTTCATTCTTTACTAAAAGGTAGCACTGTTATACCGAGATTTCCAATTGGCAATAGTACTTTATTGTCACAAAATTTCAAGGTCTTACGATGCTCCAGAAAAAAGTTACAGCATTTCAATGTTGCAAGCTTTGATAGTTATATTACGCACAGTATAAAAGTTTTTGAATTTTGAAGTTGCATCAGTGTTTCATTTTTTACTCATAGGTAGCACTGTTATATCGATATTTCAAATTGAAAATAGTACTTTATTGTCACAAAATTGTCATGTTTTAAGACGCACCAGTAAAAAGTTACTTTTTATTACATTTCAATGTTGCAAACTTTGATAGTTATATTACGCACGGTATAAAAGTTAGTGAATTTTGAAGTTGCGCTAGTGTTTCATTTTTACACAAAGGCAGCACTGTTATACCGATATTTCAAATTGGCAATAGTACTTTATTATCACAAAATTTCAAGGTCTTATGACGCTCCAGTAAAAAGTTACAGCAGTTCAATATTGCAAGCTTTGATATTTATAATACGCAGAATATAAAAGTTTGTGAATTTTGAAGTTGCATCAGTGTTTCATTTTTTACTCAAAGGTAGCACTGTTATACCGAAGTTGCTTCAGTGTTTAAATTTTTACTCAAAAGTAGCACTGTTATACCGATATTGCAAATGGACAATAGTACATTATTGTCACAAAATTTCAAGGTCTTACGACGCTCCAGTAAAAAGTTACAGCATTTCAATGTTGCAAACTTTGATAGTTATATTACGCATAGTTAGTGAATTTTGGAGTTGCATCAGTGTTTCATTTTTTACACAAAGGTAGCACTATTATACCGATATTTCAAATTGACAATAGTACTTTATTGTCACAAATTTTTCAGGTTTTATGACGCACCAGTAAAAAGTTACAGCATTTCAATGTTGCAAACTTTGATTGTTATATTACGCACGGTATAAAAGTTAGTGAATTTTGAAGTTGCGCCAGTGTTTCATTCTTACTCAAAGGTAGCACTGTTATACCGATATCTCAAATTGACAATAGTACTTAATTGTCACAAAATTTAAAGGTGTTATGACGCTCCAGTAAAAAGTTACAGCATTTCAGTGTTGCAAACTTTGATAGTTATATAACGCACAGTATAAAAGTTAGTGAAATTTGAAGTTGCATCAGTGTTTCGTTTATTACTCAAGGGTAGCACTGTTATAGCGATATCTCAAATTGACAATAGTACATTATTGTCACAAAATTTCAAGGTCTTATGTCGCTTCAGTAAAAAGTTACAGCATTTCAATATGGGAAACTTTGATAATTATATTTACGCACAGTATAAAAGTTAGTGAATTTTGAAGTTGCATCAGTGTTTCATTCTTTACTAAAAGGGTTGCACTGTTATACCGATATCTCAAATTGACAATAATACTTTATTGTCACAAAATTTCATGGTCGTATGACGCTCCAGTAAAAAGTTACAGACTTTCAATGTTGCAAACTTTGATAGTTATATTACGCACAGTATAAAAGTTAGTGAATTTTGAACTTGCATCAGTGTTTCATTTTCTACTCAAAGGTAGCACTGTTATACCGATATTTCAAATTGACAATAGTATTTCATTGTCACAGAATTTCAAGGTCTTATGACTCTCCAGTAAAAAGTTACAGCATTTCAATTTTGCAAACTTTGATAGTTATATTACGCATAGTATAAAATTTAGTGAATTTAGAAGTTGCATTAGTGTTTCGTTTATTACTCAAGGGAACCACTGTTATAGCGATATCTCAAATTGACAATAGTACATTATTGTCACAAAATTTCAAGGTCTTATGACGCTCCAGTAAAAAGTTACAGCATTTCAATGTTGCAAACTTTGATGTTTATAATACGCACAGTATAAAAGTTAGTGAATTTTGAAGTTGCATCAGTGTTTCATTTTTTACTCAATGGTAGCACTGTTATACCGATATTTCAAATTGGCAATAGTACTTTATTGTCACTAAATTTCAAGGTCTTATGACGCTCCAGTAAAAAGTTACAGCATCTCAATATTGCAAGCTTTGATATTTATAATACGCAGAATATAAAAGTTTGTGAATTTTGAAGTTGCTTCAGTCTTTCATTTTTTACTCAAAGGTAGCACTGTTATTCCGATTTTTCAAGTTGACAATAGTACTTTATTGTCACAAAATTTCAAGGTCTTATGACGCACCAGTAAAAAGTTTCAGCATTTCAATACTGCAAACTTTGATACTTATATTACGCACAGTATAAAGGTTAGTGAATTCTGAAGTTGCATCACTGTTTCATTTTATTCAAGGGTTGCACTGCTATACCGATATCTCAAATTGACAATAATTTTTTATTGTCACAAAATTTCAAGGTCGTATGACGCTCCAGTAAAATGTTACAGCATTTCAATGTTGCAAACTTTGATAGTTATATTACGCATAGTATAAAAGTTAGTGAATTTTGGAGTTGCATCAGTGTTTCATTTTTTACACAAAGGTAGCACTGTTATACCGATATTTCAAATTGACAATAGTACTTTATTGTCACAAACTTTTCAGGTTTTATGACGCACCAGTAAAAAGTTACAGCATTTCAATGTTGCAAACTGTGATAGTTATATTACGCACGGTATAAAAGTTAGTGAATTTTGAAGTTGCGCCAGTGTTTCATTTTTACTCAAAGGTAGCACTGTTATACCGAAGTTGCATCAGTGTTTAAATTTTTACTCAAAAGTAGCACTGTTATACCGATACTTCAAATTGACAATAGTACATTATTGTCACAAAATTTCAAGGTCTTATGACGCACCAGTAAAAAGTTTCAGCATTTCAATACTGCAAACTTTGATAGTTATATTACGCACAGTATAAAGGTTAGTGAATTCTGAAGTTGCATCAGTGTTTCATTTTATTCAAGGGTTGCACTGTTATACCGATATCTCAAATTGACAATAATTTTTTATTGTCACAAAATTTCAAGGTGGTATGACGCTCCAGTAAAAAGTTACAGCATTTCAATGTTGCAAACTTTGATAGTTATATTGCGCACAGTATAAAAGTTAGTGAATTTTGAACATGCATCAGTGTTTCATTTTCTACTCAGAGGTAGCACTGTTATACCGATATTTCAAATAGACAATAGTACTTTATTGTCACAAAATTGCAAGGTCTTATGACGCTCCAGTAAAAAGTTACAGCATTTCAATGTTGCAAACTTTGATAGTTATATTACTCACAGTATAAAAGTTAGTCAATTTTGAAGTTGCATCAGTGTTTCATTTATTACTCAAGGGTAGCACTGTTATTCCGATATCTCAAATTGACAATAGTACATTATTGTCACAATTTTCAAGGTCTTATGACGCACCAGTAAAAATTTACAGCATTTCAATGTTGCAAACTTTGATAGTTATATTACGGACAGTATTAAAGTTTGTGAATTTTGAAGTTGCATCAGTGTTTCCTTTTTTACTCAAAGGTAGCACTGTTATACCAAAGTTGCATCAGTGTTTCAGTTTTTACTCAAAAGTAGCACTGTTATACCGATATTTCAAATTGACAATAGTACTTCATTGTCACAAAATTTCAAGGTCTTATGACGCTCCAGTAAAAAGTTACAGCATTTCAATTTTGCAAACTTTGATAGTTATATTACGCATAGTATAAAAGTTTGTGAATTTTGAAGTTGCATTAGTGTTTCGTTTATTACTCAAGGGATCCACTGTTATAGCGATATCTCAAATTGACAATAGTACATTATTGTCACAAAATTTCAAGGTCTTATGACGCTCCAGTAAAAAGTTACAGCATTTCAATGTTGCAAACTTTAATATTTATAATACGCACAGTATAAAAATTAGTGAATTTTGAAGTTGCTTCAGTGTTTCATTTTTTATTCAATGGTAGCACTGTTATACCGATATTTCAAATTGACAATAGTACTTCATTGTCACAAAATTTCAAGGTCTTATGACGCTCCAGTAAAAAGTTACAGGATTTCAATTTTGCAAACTTTGATAGTTATATTACGCATAGTATAAAAGGTAGTGAATTTTGAAGTTGCATTAGTGTTTCGTTTATTACTCAAGGGAACCACTGTTATAGCGATATCTCAAATTGACAATAGTACATTATTGTCACAAAATTTCAAGGTCTTATGACGCTCCAGTAAAAAGTTACAGCATTTCAATGTTGCAAACTTTGATAGTTATATTACGCATAGTTTAAAAGTTAGTGAATTTTGGAGTTGCATCAGTGTTTCATTTTTTACACAAAGGTAGCACTGTTATACCGATATTTCAAATTGACAATAGTACTTTATTGTCACAAACTTTTCAGGTTTTATGACGCACCAGTAAAAAGTTACAGCATTTCAATGTTGCAAACTTTGATAGTTATATTACGCAAGGTATAAAAGTTAGTGAATTTTGAAGTTGCGCCAGTGTTTCATTTTTACTCAAAGGTAGCACTGTTATACCGATATCTCAAATTGACAATAGTACTTTATTGTCACAAAATTTAAAGGTCTTATGAAGCTCCAATAAAAAGTTACAGCATTTCAGTGTTGCAAACTTTGATAGTTATATTACGCACAGTATAAAAGTTAGTGAAATTTGAAGTTGCATCAGTGTTTCGTTTATTACTCAAGGGTAGCGCTGTTATAGCGATATCTCAAATTGACAATAGTACATTATTGTCACAAAATTTCAAGGTCTTATGACGCTCCAGTAAAAAGTTACAGCATTTCAATGTGGGAAACTTTGATAGTTATATTTACGCACAGTATAAAAGTTAGTGAATTTTGAAGTTGCATCAGTGTTTCATTCTTTACTAAAAGGTAGCACTGTTATACCGAGATTTCAAATTGGCAATAGTACTTTATTGTCACAAAATTTCAAGGTCTTACGACGCTCCAGTAAAAAGTTACAACATTTCAATGTTGCAAGCTTTGATAGTTATATTACGCACAGTATAAAAGTTTTTGAATTTTGAAGTTGCATCAGTGTTTCATTTTTTACTCAAAGGTAGCACTGTTATACCGAAGTTGCATCATTGTTTAATTTTTTACTCAAAGGTAGCACTGTTATACCGATATTTCAAATTGACAATAGTACTTTATTGTCACAAAATTGTCATGTTTTAAGACGCACCAGTAAAAAGTTACTGCATTTCAATGTTGCAAACTTTGATAGTTATATTACGCACGGTATAAAAGTTAGTGAATTTTGAAGTTGCGCTAGTATTTCATTTTTACACAAACGCAGCACTGTTATACCGATATCTCAAATTGACAATAGTACTTTATTGTCACAAAATTTCAAGGTCTTATGACGCTCCAGTAAAAAGTTACAGCATTTCAATATTGCAAACTTTGATAGTTATATCTATTACGCACAGTATAAAAGTTAGTGAATTTTTAACTTGCATCAGTGTTTCATTTTTTACTCAAAGGTAGCACACTGTTATACCGAAGTTGCATCAGTGTTTTATTTTTTACTCAAAGGTAGCACTGTTATACCGATATTTCAAATTGACAATAGTACTTTATTGTCACAAAATTTCAAGGTCTTATGACGCACCAGTAAAAAGTTACAGCATTTCAATGTTGCAAACTTTGATAGTTATATTACGCACAGTATAAAAGTTTGTGAATTTTGAAGTTGCATCAGTGTTTCATTTTTACTCAAAGGTAGCACTGTTATACCGAAGTTGCATCAGTGTTTTATTTTTACTCAAAGGTAGCACTGTTATACCGATATTTCAAATTGACAATAGTACTTTATTGTCACAAAATTTCAAGGTCTTATGACGCACCAGTAAAAACTTTCAGCATTTCAATACTGCAAACTTTGATAGTTATATGACGCACAGTATAAAGGTTAGTGAATTCTGAAGTTGCATCAGTGTTTCATTTTATTCAAGGGTTGCACTGTTATACCGATATCTCAAATTGACAATAATACTTTATTGTCACAAAATTTCAAGGTCGTATGATGCTCCAGAAAAAGTTACAGCATTTCAATGTTGCAAACTTTGATAGTTATATTACGCACAGTATAAAAGTTAGTGAATTTTGAACTTGCATCAGTGTTTCATTTTCTACTCAGAGGTAGCACTGTTATACCGATATTTCAAATTGGCAATAGTACTTTATTGTCACAAAATTTCAAGGTCTTATGGCGCTCCAGTAAAAAGTTACACCATTTCAATGTTGCAAACTTTGATATTTATAATACGCACAGTATAAAAATTAGTGAATTTTGAAGTTGCTTCAGTGTTTCATTTTTTACTCAATGGTAGCACTGTTATACCGATATTTCTAGTTGGCAAAAGTACTTTATTGTTACAAAATTTCAAGGTCTTATGACGCTCCAGTAAAAAGTTACAGCATTTCAATTTTGCAAACTTTGATAGTTATATTACGCATAGTATAAAAGTTAGTGAATTTTGAAGTTGCATTAGTGTTTCGTTTATTACTCAAGGGAACCACTGTTATAGCGATATCTCAAATTGACAATAGTACATTATTGTCACAAAATTTCAAGGTCTTATGACGCTCCAGTAAAAAGTTACAGAATTTCAATTTTGCAAACTTTGATAGTTATATTACGCATAGTATAAAAGTTAGTGAATTTTGAAGTTGCATTAGTGTTTCGTTTATTACTCAAGGGAACCACTGTTATAGCGATATCTCAAATTGACAATAGTACATTATTGTCACAAAATTTTAAGGTCTTATGGCGCTCCAGTAAAAAGTTACACCATTTCAATGTTGCAAACCTTGATATTTATAATACGCACAGTATAAAAATTAGTGAATTTTGAAGTTGCTTCAGTGTTTCATTTTTTACTCAATGGTAGCACTGTTATACCGATGTTTCTAGTTGGCAAAAGTACTTTATTGTTACAAAATTTCAAGGTCTTATGACGCTCCAGTAAAAAGTTACAGCATTTCAATTTTGCAAACTTTGATAGTTATATTACGCATAGTATAAAAGTTAGTGAATTTTGAAGTTGCATTAGTGTTTCGTTTATTACTCAAGGGAACCACTGTTATAGCGATATCTCAAATTGACAATAGTACATTATTGTCACAAAATTTCAAGGTCTTATGACGCTCCAGTAAAAAGTTACAGCATTTCAATTTTGCAAACTTTGATAGTTATATTACGCATAGTATAAAAGTTAGTGAATTTTGAAGTTGCATTAGTGTTTCGTTTATTACTCAAGGGAACCACTGTTATAGCGATATCTCAAATTGACAATAGTACATTATTGTCACAAAATTTCAAGGTCTTATGGCGCTCCAGTAAAAAGTTACACCATTTCAATGTTGCAAACTTTGATATTTATAATACGCACAGTATAAAAATTAGTGAATTTTGAAGTTGCTTCAGTGTTTCATTTTTTACTCAATGGTAGCACTGTTATACCGATATTTCTAGTTGGCAAAAGTACTTTATTGTTACAAAATTTCAAGGTCTTATGACGCTCCAGTAAAAAGTTACAGCATTTCAATTTTGCAAACTTTGATAGTTATATTACGCATAGTATAAAAGTTAGTGAATTTTGAAGTTGCATTAGTGTTTCGTTTATTACTCAAGGGAACCACTGTTATAGCGATATCTCAAATTGACAATAGTACATTATTGTCACAAAATTTCAAGGTCTTATGACGCTCCAGTAAAAAGTTACAGCATTTCAATGTTGCAAACTTTGATAGTTATATTACGCATAGTTTAAAAGTTAGTGAATTTTGGAGTTGCATCAGTGTTTCATTTTTTACACAAAGGTAGCACTGTTATACCGATATTTCAAATTGACAATAGTACTTTATTGTTACAAAATTTTCAGGTTTTATGACGCACCAGTAAAAAGTTACAGCATTTCAATGTTGCAAACTTTGATAGTTATATTACGCAAGGTATAAAAGTTAGTGAATTTTGAAGTTGCGCCAGTGTTTCATTTTTACTCAAAGGTAGCACTGTTATACCGATATCTCAAATTGACAATAGTACTTTATTGTCACAAAATTTAAAGGTCTTATGAAGCTCCAATAAAAAGTTACAGCATTTCAGTGTTGCAAACTTTGATAGTTATATTACGCACAGTATAAAAGTTAGTGAAATTTGAAGTTGCATCAGTGTTTCGTTTATTACTAAAAGGTAGCACTGTTATACCGAGATTTCAAATTGGCAATAGTACTTTATTGTCACAAAATTTCAAGGTCTTACGACGCTCCAGTAAAAAGTTACAACATTTCAATGTTGCAAGCTTTGATAGTTATATTACGCACAGTATAAAAGTTTTTGAATTTTGAAGTTGCATCAGTGTTTCATTTTTTACTCAAAGGTAGCACTGTTATACCGAAGTTGCATCATTGTTTAATTTTTTACTCAAAGGCAGCACTGTTATACCGATATTTCAAATTGACAATAGTACTTTATTGTCACAAAATTGTCATGTTTTAAGACGCACCAGTAAAAAGTTACTGCATTTCAATGTTGCAAACTTTGATAGTTATATTACGCACGGTATAAAAGTTAGTGAATTTTGAAGTTGCGCTAGTATTTCATTTTTACACAAAGGCAGCACTGTTATACCGATATCTCAAATTGACAATAGTACTTTATTGTCACAAAATTTCAAGGTCTTATGACGCTCCAGTAAAAAGTTACAGCATTTCAATGTTGCAAACTTTGATAGTTATATCTATTACGCACAGTATAAAAGTTAGTGAATTTTTAACTTGCATCAGTGTTTCATTTTTTACTCAAAGGTAGCACTGTTATACCGAAGTTGCATCAGTGTTTTATTTTTTACTCAAAGGTAGCACTGTTATACCGATATTTCAAATTGACAATAGTACTTTATTGTCACAAAATTTCAAGGTCTTATGACGCACCAGTAAAAAGTTACAGCATTTCAATGTTGCAAACTTTGATAGTTATATTACGCACAGTATAAAAGTTTGTGAATTTTGAAGTTGCATCAGTGTTTCATTTTTACTCAAAGGTAGCACTGTTATACCGAAGTTGCATCAGTGTTTTATTTTTACTCAAAGGTAGCACTGTTATACCGATATTTCAAATTGACAATAGTACTTTATTGTCACAAAATTTCAAGGTCTTATGACGCACCAGTAAAAAGTTTCAGCATTTCAATACTGCAAACTTTGATAGTTATATTACGCACAGTATAAAGGTTAGTGAATTCTGAAGTTGCATCAGTGTTTCATTTTATTCAAGGGTTGCACTGTTATACCGATATCTCAAATTGACAATAATACTTTATTGTCACAAAATTTCAAGGTCGTATGATGCTCCAGAAAAAGTTACAGCATTTCAATGTTGCAAACTTTGATAGTTATATTACGCACAGTATAAAAGTTAGTGAATTTTGAACTTGCATCAGTGTTTCATTTTCTACTCAGAGGTAGCACTGTTATACCGATATTTCAAATTGGCAATAGTACTTTATTGTCACAAAATTTCAAGGTCTTATGGCGCTCCAGTAAAAAGTTACACCATTTCAATGTTGCAAACTTTGATATTTATAATACGCACAGTATAAAAATTAGTGAATTTTGAAGTTGCTTCAGTGTTTCATTTTTTACTCAATGGTAGCACTGTTATACCGATATTTCTAGTTGGCAAAAGTACTTTATTGTTACAAAATTTCAAGGTCTTATGACGCTCCAGTAAAAAGTTACAGCATTTCAATTTTGCCAACTTTGATAGTTATATTACGCATAGTATAAAAGTTAGTGAATTTTGAAGTTGCATTAGTGTTTCGTTTATTACTCAAGGGAACCACTGTTATAGCGATATCTCAAATTGACAATAGTCCATTATTGTCACAAAATTTCAAGGTCTTATGACGCTCCAGTAAAAAGTTACAGCATTTCAATTTTGCAAACTTTGATAGTTATATTACGCATAGTATAAAAGTTAGTGAATTTTGAAGTTGCATTAGTGTTTCGTTTATTACTCAAGGGAACCACTGTTATAGCGATATCTCAAATTGACAATAGTACATTATTGTCACAAAATTTCAAGGTCTTATGGCGCTCCAGTAAAAAGTTACACCATTTCAATGTTGCAAACTTTGATATTTATAATACGCACAGTATAAAAATTAGTGAATTTTGAAGTTGCTTCAGTGTTTCATTTTTTACTCAATGGTAGCACTGTTATACCGATATTTCTAGTTGGCAAAAGCACTTTATTGTTACAAAATTTCAAGGTCTTATGACGCTCCAGTAAAAAGTTACAGCATTTCAATTTTGCAAACTTTGATAGTTATATTACGCATAGTATAAAAGTTAGTGAATTTTGAAGTTGCATTAGTGTTTCGTTTATTACTCAAGGGAACCACTGTTATAGCGATATCTCAAATTGACAATAGTACATTATTGTCACAAAATTTCAAGGTCTTATGACGCTCCAGTAAAAAGTTACAGCATTTCAATTTTGCAAACTTTGATAGTTATATTACGCATAGTATAAAAGTTAGTGAATTTTGAAGTTGCATTAGTGTTTCGTTTATTACTCAAGGGAACCACTGTTATAGCGATATCTCAAATTGACAATAGTACATTATTGTCACAAAATTTCAAGGTCTTATGACGCTCCAGTAAAAAGTTACAGCATTTCAATACTGCAAACTTTGATAGTTATATTACGCACAGTATAAAGGTTAGTGAATTCTGAAGTTGCATCAGTGTTTCATTTTATTCAAGGGTTGCACTGTTATACCGATATCTCAAATTGACAATAATACTTTATTGTCACAAAATTTCAAGGTCGTATGATGCTCCAGAAAAAGTTACAGCATTTCAATGTTGCAAACTTTGATAGTTATATTACGCACAGTATAAAAGTTAGTGAATTTTGAACTTGCATCAGTGTTTCATTTTCTACTCAGAGGTAGCACTGTTATACCGATATTTCAAATTGGCAATAGTACTTTATTGTCACAAAATTTCAAGGTCTTATGGCGCTCCAGTAAAAAGTTACACCATTTCAATGTTGCAAACTTTGATATTTATAATACGCACAGTATAAAAATTAGTGAATTTTGAAGTTGCTTCAGTGTTTCATTTTTTACTCAATGGTAGCACTGTTATACCGATATTTCTAGTTGGCAAAAGTACTTTATTGTTACAAAATTTCAAGGTCTTATGACGCTCCAGTAAAAAGTTACAGCATTTCAATTTTGCAAACTTTGATAGTTATATTACGCATAGTATAAAAGTTAGTGAATTTTGAAGTTGCATTAGTGTTTCGTTTATTACACAAGGGAACCACTGTTATAGCGATATCTCAAATTGACAATAGTACATTATTGTCACAAAATTTCAAGGTCTTATGACGCTCCAGTAAAAAGTTACAGCATTTCAATACTGCAAACTTTGATAGTTATATTACGCACAGTATAAAGGTTAGTGAATTCTGAAGTTGCATCAGTGTTTCATTTTATTCAAGGGTTGCACTGTTATACCGATATCTCAAATTGACAATAATACTTTATTGTCACAAAATTTCAAGGTCGTATGATGCTCCAGAAAAAGTTACAGCATTTCAATGTTGCAAACTTTGATAGTTATATTACGCACAGTATAAAAGTTAGTGAATTTTGAACTTGCATCAGTGTTTCATTTTCTACTCAGAGGTAGCACTGTTATACCGATATTTCAAATTGGCAATAGTACTTTATTGTCACAAAATTTCAAGGTCTTATGACGCTCCAGTAAAAAGTTACAGCATTTCAATGTTGCAAACTTTGATAGTTATATTACGCACAGTATAAAAGTTAGTGAATTTTGAAGTTGCATCAGTGTTTCATTTATTACTCAAGGGTAGCACTGTTATTCCGATATCTCAAATTGACAATAGTACATTATTGTCACAATTTTCAAGGTCTTTTGACTCTCCAGTAAAAAGTTACAGCATTTCAATGTTGCAAACTTTGATATTTATATTACGCACAGTATAAAAGTTAGTGAATTTTGAACTTGCATCAGTGTTTCATTTTCTACTCAGAGGTAGCACTGTTATACCGATATTTCAAATTGGCAATAGTACTTTATTGTCACAAAATTTCAAGGTCTTATGGCGCTCCAGTAAAAAGTTACACCATTTCAATGTTGCAAACTTTGATATTTATAATACGCACAGTATAAAAATTAGTGAATTTTGAAGTTGCTTCAGTGTTTCATTTTTTACTCAATGGTAGCACTGTTATACCGATATTTCTAGTTGGCAAAAGTACTTTATTGTTACAAAATTTCAAGGTCTTATGACGCTCCAGTAAAAAGTTACAGCATTTCAATTTTGCAAACTTTGATAGTTATATTACGCATAGTATAAAAGTTAGTGAATTTTGAAGTTGCATTAGTGTTTCGTTTATTACTCAAGGGAACCACTGTTATAGCGATATCTCAAATTGACAATAGTACATTATTGTCACAAAATTTCAAGGTCTTATGACGCTCCAGTAAAAAGTTACAGCATTTCAATACTGCAAACTTTGATAGTTATATTACGCACAGTATAAAGCTTAGTGAATTCTGAAGTTGCATCAGTGTTTCATTTTATTCAAGGGTTGCACTGTTATACCGATATCTCAAATTGACAATAATACTTTATTGTCACAAAATTTCAAGGTCGTATGATGCTCCAGAAAAAGTTACAGCATTTCAATGTTGCAAACTTTGATAGTTATATTACGCACAGTATAAAAGTTAGTGAATTTTGAACTTGCATCAGTGTTTCATTTTCTACTCAGAGGTAGCACTGTTATACCGATATTTCAAATTGGCAATAGTACTTTATTGTCACAAAATTTCAAGGTCTTATGACGCTCCAGTAAAAAGATACAGCATTTCAATGTTGCAAACTTTAATATTTATAATACGCACAGTATAAAAATTAGTGAATTTTGAAGTTGCTTCAGTGTTTCATTTTTTACTCAATGGTAGCACTGTTATACCGATATTTCAAATTGGCAATAGTACTTTATTGTCACAAAATTTCAAGGTCTTATGACGCTCCAGTAAAAAGTTACAGCATTTCAATATTGCAAGCTTTGATATTTATAATACGCAGAATATAAAAGTTTGTGAATTTTGAAGTTGCATCAGTCTTTCATTTTTTACTCAAAGGTAGCACTGTTATACCGAAGTTGCATCAGTGTTTAAATTTTTACTCAAAAGTAGCACTGTTATAATGATATTTCAAATTGACAATAGTACATTATTGTCACAAAATTTCAAGGTCTTATGACGCTCCAGTAAAAAGTTACAGCATTTCAATGTTGCAAACTTTGATAGTTATATTACTCACAGTATAAAAGTTAGTCAATTTTGAAGTTGCATCAGTGTTTCATTTATTACTCAAGGGTAGCACTGTTATTCCGATATCTCAAATTGACAATAGTACATTATTGTCACAATTTTCAAGGTCTTTTGACTCTCCAGTAAAAAGTTACAGCATTTCAATGTTGCAAACTTTGATATTTATATTACGGACAGTATTAAAGTTTGTGAATTTTGAAGTTGCATCAGTGTTTCCTTTTTTACTCAAAGGTAGCACTGTTATACCAAAGTTGCATCAGTGTTTCAGTTTTTACTCAAAGGTAGCACTGTTATACCGATATTTCAAATTGACAATAGTACTTCATTGTCGCAAAATTTCAAGGTCTTATGACGCTCCAGTAAAAAGTTACAGCATTTCAATTTTGCAAACTTTGATAGTTATATTACGCATAGTATAAAAGTTAGTGAATTTTGAAGTTGCATTAGTGTTTCGTTTATTACTCAAGGGAACCACTGTTATAGCGATATCTCAAATTGACAATAGTACATTATTGTCACAAAATTTCAAGGTCTTATGACGCTCCAGTAAAAAGTTACAGCATTTCAATGTGGGAAACTTTGATAGTTATATTTACGCACAGTATAAAAGTTAGTGAATTTTAAAGTTGCATCAGTGTTTCAGTTTTTACTAAAAGGTAGCACTGTTATACCGATATCTGAAATTGACAATAGTACTTTATTGTCACAAATTTCAAGTTCTTATGACGCTCCAGTAAAAAGTTACAGCATTTCAATGTTGCAAACTTTGATAGTTATATCTATTACGCACAGTATAAAAGTTAGTGAATTTTTAACTTGCATCAGTGTTTCATTTTTTACTCAAAGGTATCACTGTAATAACGAAGTTGCATCAGTGTTTTATTTTTTACTCAAAGGTAGCACTGTTATACCGATATTTCAGATTGACAATAGTACTTTATTGTCACAAAATTTCAAGGTCTTATGACGCACCAGTAAAAAGTTTCAGCATTTCAATACTGCAAACTTTGATAGTTATATTACGCACAGTACAAAGGTTAGTGGATTCTGTAGTTGCATCAGTGTTTCATTTTATTCAATGGTAGCACTGTTATACCGATATTTCAAATTGACAATAGTACTTCATTGTCACAAAATTTCAAGGTCTTATGACGCTCCAGTAAAAAGTTACAGCATTTCAATTTTGCAAACTTTGATAGTTATATTACGCATAGTATAAAAGTTAGTGAATTTTGAAGTTGCATTAGTGTTTCGTTTATTACTCAAGGGAACCACTGTTATAGCGATATCTCAAATTGACAATAGTACATTATTGTCACAAAATTTCAAGGTCTTATGACGCTCCAGTAAAAAGTTACAGCATTTCAATGTTGCAAACTTTGATAGTTATATCTATTACGCACAGTATAAAAGTTAGTGAATTTTTAACTTGCATCAGTGTTTCATTTTTTACTCAAAGGTAGCACTGTTATACCGAAGTTGCATCAGTGTTTTATTTTTTACTCAAAGGTAGCACTGTTATACCGATATTTCAAATTGACAATAGTACTTTATTGTCACAAAATTTCAAGGTCGTATGATGCTCCAGAAAAAGTTACAGCATTTCAATGTTGCAAACTTTGATAGTTATATTACGCACAGTATAAAAGTTTGTGAATTTTGAAGTTGCATCAGTGTTTCATTGTTACTCAAAGGTAGCACTGTTATACCGAAGTTGCATCAGTGTTTTATTTTTACTCAAAGGTAGCACTGTTATAGCGATATCTCAAATTGACAATAGTACATTATTGTCACAAAATTTCAAGGTCTTATGGCGCTCCAGTAAAAAGTTACACCATTTCAATGTTGCAAACTTTGATATTTATAATACGCACAGTATAAAAATTAGTGAATTTTGAAGTTGCTTCAGTGTTTCATTTTTTACTCAATGGTAGCACTGTTATACCGATATTTCTAGTTGGCAAAAGCACTTTATTGTTACAAAATTTCAAGGTCTTATGACGCTCCAGTAAAAAGTTACAGCATTTCAATTTTGCAAACTTTGATAGTTATATTACGCATAGTATAAAAGTTAGTGAATTTTGAAGTTGCATTAGTGTTTCGTTTATTACTCAAGGGACCCACTGTTATAGCGATATCTCAAATTGACAATAGTACATTATTGTCACAAAATTTCAAGGTCTTATGACGCTCCAGTAAAAAGTTACAGCATTTCAATTTTGCAAACTTTGATAGTTATATTACGCATAGTATAAAAGTTAGTGAATTTTGAAGTTGCATTAGTGTTTCGTTTATTACTCAAGGGAACCACTGTTATAGCGATATCTCAAATTGACAATAGTACATTATTGTCACAAAATTTCAAGGTCTTATGACGCTCCAGTAAAAAGTTACAGCATTTCAATACTGCAAACTTTGATAGTTATATTACGCACAGTATAAAGGTTAGTGAATTCTGAAGTTGCATCAGTGTTTCATTTTATTCAAGGGTTGCACTGTTATACCGATATCTCAAATTGACAATAATACTTTATTGTCACAAAATTTCAAGGTCGTATGATGCTCCAGAAAAAGTTACAGCATTTCAATGTTGCAAACTTTGATAGTTATATTACGCACAGTATAAAAGTTAGTGAATTTTGAACTTGCATCAGTGTTTCATTTTCTACTCAGAGGTAGCACTGTTATACCGATATTTCAAATTGGCAATAGTACTTTATTGTCACAAAATTTCAAGGTCTTATGGCGCTCCAGTAAAAAGTTACACCATTTCAATGTTGCAAACTTTGATATTTATAATACGCACAGTATAAAAATTAGTGAATTTTGAAGTTGCTTCAGTGTTTCATTTTTTACTCAATGGTAGCACTGTTATACCGATATTTCTAGTTGGCAAAAGTACTTTATTGTTACAAAATTTCAAGGTCTTATGACGCTCCAGTAAAAAGTTACAGCATTTCAATTTTGCAAACTTTGATAGTTATATTACGCATAGTATAAAAGTTAGTGAATTTTGAAGTTGCATTAGTGTTTCGTTTATTACACAAGGGAACCACTGTTATAGCGATATCTCAAATTGACAATAGTACATTATTGTCACAAAATTTCAAGGTCTTATGACGCTCCAGTAAAAAGTTACAGCATTTCAATACTGCAAACTTTGATAGTTATATTACGCACAGTATAAAGGTTAGTGAATTCTGAAGTTGCATCAGTGTTTCATTTTATTCAAGGGTTGCACTGTTATACCGATATCTCAAATTGACAATAATACTTTATTGTCACAAAATTTCAAGGT
The DNA here is from genome assembly GCA_920105625.2 of Clusia tigrina. Lineage (NCBI taxonomy): Eukaryota > Metazoa > Arthropoda > Insecta > Diptera > Clusiidae > Clusia > Clusia tigrina. The sequence continues at coordinate 201,591,631 of OV050030.1, read as the reverse complement.
CGTATGATGCTCCAGAAAAAGTTACAGCATTTCAATGTTGCAAACTTTGATAGTTATATTACGCACAGTATAAAAGTTAGTGAATTTTGAACTTGCATCAGTTTTTAATTTTTCACTGAGAGGTAGCACTGTTATACCGATATCCCAAATTGGCAATAGTACTTTATTGTCACAAAATTTCAAGTTCTTATGACGCTCCAGTAAAAAGTTACAGCATTTCAATGTTGCATACTTTGATAGTTATATTACGCACAGTATAAAAGTTAGTGAATTTTGAAGTTGCATCAGTGTTTCATTTATTACTCAAGGGTAGCACTGTTATTCCGATATCTCAAATTGACAATAGTACATTATTGTCACAATTTTCAAGGTCTTTTGACTCTCCAGTAAAAAGTTACAGCATTTCAATGTTGCAAACTTTGATATTTATATTACGCACAGTATAAAAGTTAGTGAATTTTGAAGTTGCATCAGTGTTTCATTTTCTACTCAGAGGTAGCACTGTTATACCGATATTTCAAATTGGCAATAGTACTTTATTGTCACAAAATTTCAAGGTCTTATGGCGCTCCAGTAAAAAGTTACACCATTTCAATGTTGCAAACTTTGATATTTATAATACGCACAGTATAAAAATTAGTGAATTTTGAAGTTGCTTCAGTGTTTCATTTTTTACTCAATGGTAGCACTGTTATACCGATATTTCTAGTTGGCAAAAGTACTTTATTGTTACAAAATTTCAAGGTCTTATGACGCTCCAGTAAAAAGTTACAGCATTTCAATTTTGCAAACTTTGATAGTTATATTACGCATAGTATAAAAGTTAGTGAATTTTGAAGTTGCATTAGTGTTTCGTTTATTACTCAAGGGAACCACTGTTATAGCGATATCTCAAATTGACAATAGTACATTATTGTCACAAAATTTCAAGGTCTTATGACGCTCCAGTAAAAAGTTACAGCATTTCAATACTGCAAACTTTGATAGTTATATTACGCACAGTATAAAGCTTAGTGAATTCTGAAGTTGCATCAGTGTTTCATTTTATTCAAGGGTTGCACTGTTATACCGATATCTCAAATTGACAATAATACTTTATTGTCACAAAATTTCAAGGTCGTATGATGCTCCAGAAAAAGTTACAGCATTTCAATGTTGCAAACTTTGATAGTTATATTACGCACAGTATAAAAGTTAGTGAATTTTGAACTTGCATCAGTGTTTCATTTTCTACTCAGAGGTAGCACTGTTATACCGATATTTCAAATTGGCAATAGTACTTTATTGTCACAAAATTTCAAGGTCTTATGACGCTCCAGTAAAAAGATACAGCATTTCAATGTTGCAAACTTTAATATTTATAATACGCACAGTATAAAAATTACTGAATTTTGAAGTTGCTTCAGTGTTTCATTTTTTACTCAATGGTAGCACTGTTATACCGATATTTCAAATTGGCAATAGTACTTTATTGTCACAAAATTTCAAGGTCTTATGACGCTCCAGTAAAAAGTTACAGCATTTCAATATTGCAAGCTTTGATATTTATAATACGCAGAATATAAAAGTTTGTGAATTTTGAAGTTGCATCAGTCTTTCATTTTTTACTCAAAGGTAGCACTGTTATACCGAAGTTGCATCAGTGTTTAAATTTTTACTCAAAAGTAGCACTGTTATAATGATATTTCAAATTGACAATAGTACATTATTGTCACAAAATTTCAAGGTCTTATGACGCTCCAGTAAAAAGTTACAGCATTTCAATGTTGCAAACTTTGATAGTTATATTACTCACAGTATAAAAGTTAGTCAATTTTGAAGTTGCATCAGTGTTTCATTTATTACTCAAGGGTAGCACTGTTATTCCGATATCTCAAATTGACAATAGTACATTATTGTCACAATTTTCAAGGTCTTTTGACTCTCCAGTAAAAAGTTACAGCATTTCAATGTTGCAAACTTTGATATTTATATTACGGACAGTATTAAAGTTTGTGAATTTTGAAGTTGCATCAGTGTTTCCTTTTTTACTCAAAGGTAGCACTGTTATACCAAAGTTGCATCAGTGTTTCAGTTTTTACTCAAAGGTAGCACTGTTATACTGATATCTCAAATTGACAACAGTACATCATTGTCGCAAAATTTCAAGGTCTTAGGACGGTCCAGTAAAAAGTTACAGGATTTCAAAATTGCAACTTTGATAGTTATATTACGCACAGTATAAAAGTTAGTGAATTTTGAAGTTGCATTAGTGTTTCGTTTATTACTCAAGGGAACCACTGTTATAGCGATATCTCAAATTGACAATAGTACATTATTGTCACAAAATTTCAAGGTCTTATGACGCTCCAGTAAAAAGTTACAGCATTTCAATGTGGGAAACTTTGATAGTTATATTTACGCACAGTATAAAAGTTAGTGAATTTTGAAGTTGCATCAGTGTTTCAGTTTTTACTAAAAGGTAGCACTGTTATACCGATATCTCAAATTGACAATAGTACTTTATTGTCACAAATTTCAAGGTCTTATGACGCTCCAGTAAAAAGTTACAGCATTTCAATGTTGCAAACTTTGCTAGTTATATCTATTACGCACAGTATAAAAGTTAGTGAATTTTTAACTTGCATCAGTGTTTCATTTTTTACTCAAAGGTATCACTGTAATAACGAAGTTGCATCAGTGTTTTATTTTTTACTCAAAGGTAGCACTGTTATACCGATATTTCAGATTGACAATAGTACTTTATTGTCACAAAATTTCAAGGTCTTATGACGCACCAGTAAAAAGTTTCAGCATTTCAATACTGCAAACTTTGATAGTTATATTACGCACAGTACAAAGGTTAGTGGATTCTGTAGTTGCATCAGTGTTTCATTTTATTCAATGGTAGCACTGTTATACCGATATTTCAAATTGACAATAGTACTTCATTGTCACAAAATTTCAAGGTCTTATGACGCTCCAGTAAAAAGTTACAGCATTTCAATTTTGCAAACTTTGATAGTTATATTACGCATAGTATAAAAGTTAGTGAATTTTGAAGTTGCATTAGTGTTTCGTTTATTACTCAAGGGAACCACTGTTATAGCGATATCTCAAATTGACAATAGTACATTATTGTCACAAAATTTCAAGGTCTTATGACGCTCCAGTAAAAAGTTACAGCATTTCAATGTTGCAAACTTTGATAGTTATATCTATTACGCACAGTATAAAAGTTAGTGAATTTTTAACTTGCATCAGTGTTTCATTTTTTACTCAAAGGTAGCACTGTTATACCGAAGTTGCATCAGTGTTTTATTTTTTACTCAAAGGTAGCACTGTTATACCGATATTTCAAATTGACAATAGTACTTTATTGTCACAAAATTTCAAGGTCGTATGATGCTCCAGAAAAAGTTACAGCATTTCAATGTTGCAAACTTTGATAGTTATATTACGCACAGTATAAAAGTTTGTGAATTTTGAAGTTGCATCAGTGTTTCATTGTTACTCAAAGGTAGCACTGTTATACCGAAGTTGCATCAGTGTTTTATTTTTACTCAAAGGTAGCACTGTTATACCGATATTTCAAATTGACAATAGTACTATATTGTCACAAAATTTCAAGGTCTTATGACGCACCAGTAAAAAGTTTCAGCATTTCAATACTGCAAACTTTGATAGTTATATTACGCACAGTATAAAGGTTCGTGAATTCTGAAGTTGCATCAGTGTTGCATTTTATTCAAGAGTTGCACTGTTATACCGATATCTCAAATTGACAATATCACTTTATTGTCACAAAATTTCAAGGTCGTATGATGCTCCAGAAAAAGTTACAGCATTTCAATGTTGCAAACTTTGATAGTTATATTACGCACAGTATAAAAGTTAGTGAATTTTGAACTTGCATCAGTGTTTCATTTTCTACTCAGAGGTAGCACTGTTATACCGATATTTCAAGTTGGCAATAGTACTTTATTGTTACAAAATTTCAAGGTCTTATGACGCTCCAGTAAAAAGTTACAGCATTTCAATTTTGCAAACTTTGATAGTTATATTACGCATAGTATAAAAGATAGTGAATTTTGAAGTTGCATTAGTGTTTCGTTTATTACTCAATGGTAGCACTGTTATACCGATATTTCAAGTTGGCAATAGTACTTTATTGTTACAAAATTTCAAGGTCTTATGACGCTCCAGTAAAAAGTTACAGCATTTCAATTTTGCAAACTTTGATAGTTATATTACGCATAGTATAAAAGTTTGTGAATTTTGAAGTTGCATTAGTGTTTCGTTTATTACTCAAGGGAACCACTGTTATAGCGATATCTCAAATTGACAATAGTACATTATTGTCACAAAATTTCAAGGTCTTATGACGCTCCAGTAAAAAGTTACAGCATTTCAATGTTGCAAACTTTAATATTTATAATACGCACAGTATAAAAATTAGTGAATTTTGAAGTTGCTTCAGTGTTTCATTTTTTACTCAATGGTAGCACTGTTATACCGATATTTCAAATTGGCAATAGTACTTTATTGTCACAAAATTTCAAGGTCTTATGACGCTCCAGTAAAAAGTTACAGCATTTCAATATTGCAAGCTTTGATATTTATAATACGCAGAATATAAAAGTTTGTGAATTTTGAAGTTGCATCAGTCTTTCATTTTTTACTCAAAGGTAGCACTGTTATACCGAAGTTGCATCAGTGTTTAAATTTTTACTGAAAAGTAGTACTGTTATAATGATATTTCAAATTGACAATAGTACATTATTGTCACAAAATTTCAAGGTCTTATGACGCTCCAGTAAAAAGTTACAGCATTTCAATGTTGCAAACTTTGATAGTTATATTACTCACAGTATAAAAGTTAGTCAATTTTGAAGTTGCATCAGTGTTTCATTTATTACTCAAGGGTAGCACTGTTATTCCGATATCTCAAATTGACAATGGTACATTATTGTCACAATTTTCAAGGTCTTTTGACTCTCCAGTAAAAAGTTACAGCATTTCAATGTTGCAAACTTTGATATTTATATTAAGGACAGTATTAAAGTTTGTGAATTTTGAAGTTGCATCAGTGTTTCCTTTTTTACTCAAAGGTAGCACTGTTATACCAAAGTTGCATCAGTGTTTCAGTTTTTACTCAAAGGTATCACTGTTATAACGAAGTTGCATCAGTGTTTTATTTTTTACTCAAAGGTAGCACTGTTATTCCGAAGTTGCATCAGTGTTTTATTTTTTACTCAAGGGTAGCACTGTTATTCCGATATCTCAAATTGACAATAGTACATTATTGTCACAATTTTCAAGGTCTTTTGACTCTCCAGTAAAAAGTTACAGCATTTCAATGTTGCAAACTTTGATAGTTATATTACGTACAGTATAAAAGTTAGTGAATTTTGAACTTGCTTCAGTGTTTCATTTTCTACTCAGAGGTAGCACTGTTATACCGATATCTCAAGTTGACAATAGTACATTATTGTCACAAAATTTCAAGGTCTTATGACGCTCCAGTAAAAAGTTACAGCATTTCAATGTGGGAAACTTTGATAGTTATATTTACGCACAGTATAAAAGTTAGTGAATTTTGAAGTTGCATCAGTGTTTCATTCTTTACTAAAAGGTAGCACTGTTATACCGATATCTCAAATTGACAATACTACTTTACTGTCACAAAATTTCAAGGTCTTATGACGCTCCAGTAAAAAGTTACAGCATTTGAATGTTGCAAACTTTGATAGTTATATCTATTACGTACAGTATAAAAGTTAGTGAATTTTTAACTTGCATCAGTGTTTCATTTTTTACTCAAAGGTATCACTGTTATAACGAAGTTGCATCAGTGTTTTATTTTTTACTCAAAGGTAGCACTGTTATACCGAAGTTGCATCAGTGTTTTATTTTTTACTCAAAGGTAGCACTGTTATACCGATATTTCAAATTGACAATAGTACGTTATTGTCACAAAATTTCAAGGTCTTATCACGCACCAGTAAAAAGTTACAGCATTTCAATGTTGCAAACTTTGATAGTTATATTACACACAGTATAAAAGTTTGTGAATTTTGAAGTTGCATCAGTGTTTCATTTTTACTCAAAGGTAGCACTGTTATACCGAAGTTGCATCAGTGTTTTATTTTTACTCAAAGGTAGCACTGTTATACCGATATTTCAGATTGACAATAGTACTTTATTGTCACAAAATTTCAAGGTCTTATGACGCACCAGTAAACAGTTTCAGCATTTCAATACTGCAAACTTTGATAGTTATATTACGCACAGTACAAAGGTTAGTGGATTCTGTAGTTGCATCAGTGTTTCATTTTATTCAATGGTAGCACTGTTATACCGATATTTCAAATTGACAATAGTACTTCATTGTCACAAAATTTCAAGGTCTTATGACGCTCCAGTAAAAAGTTACAGCATTTCAATTTTGCAAACTTTGATAGTTATATTACGCATAGTATAAAAGTTAGTGAATTTTGAAGTTGCATTAGTGTTTCGTTTATTACTCAAGGGAACCACTGTTATAGCGATATCTCAAATTGACAATAGTACATTATTGTCACAAAATTTCAAGATCTTATGACGCTCCAGTAAAAAGTTACAGCATTTCAATGTTGCAAACTTTGATAGTTATATTACGCACAGTATAAAAGTTAGTGAATTTTGAACTTGCATCAGTGTTTCATTTTCTACTCAGAGGTAGCACTGTTATACCGATATTTCAAGTTGGCAATAGTACTTTATTGTTACAAAATTTCAAGGTCTTATGACGCTCCAGTAAAAAGTTACAGCATTTCAATTTTGCAAACTTTGATAGTTATATTACGCATAGTATAAAAGATAGTGAATTTTGAAGTTGCATTAGTGTTTCGTTTATTACTCAATGGTAGCACTGTTATACCGATATTTCAAGTTGGCAATAGTACTTTATTGTTACAAAATTTCAAGGTCTTATGACGCTCCAGTAAAAAGTTACAGCATTTCAATGTTGCAAACTTTGATAGTTATATTACTCACAGTATAAAAGTTAGTCAATTTTGAAGTTGCATCAGTGTTTCATTTATTACTCAAGGGTAGCACTGTTATTCCGATATCTCAAATTGACAATAGTACATTATTGTCACAATTTTCAAGGTCTTTTGACTCTCCAGTAAAAAGTTACAGCATTTCAATGTTGCAAACTTTGATATTTATATTACGGACAGTATTAAAGTTTGTGAATTTTGAAGTTGCATCAGTGTTTCCTTTTTTACTCAAAGGTAGCACTGTTATACCAAAGTTGCATCAGTGTTTCAGTTTTTACTCAAAGGTATCACTGTTATAACGAAGTTGCATCAGTGTTTTATTTTTTACTCAAAGGTAGCACTGTTATACCGAAGTTGCATCAGTGTTTTATTTTTTACTCAAGGGTAGCACACTGTTATTCCGATATCTCAAATTGACAATAGTACATTATTGTCACAATTTTCAAGGTCTTTTGACTCTCCAGTAAAAAGTTACAGCATTTCAATGTTGCAAACTTTGATAGTTATATTACGCACAGTATAAAAGTTAGTGAATTTTGAACTTGCATCAGTGTTTCATTTTCTACTCAGAGGTAGCACTGTTATACCGATATTTCAAATTGACAATAGTACTTTATTGTCACAAAATTTCAAGGTCTTATGACGCTCCAGTAAAAAGTTACAGCATTTCAATGTTGCAAACTTTGATAGTTATATTACTCACAGTATAAAAGTTAGTCAATTTTGAAGTTGCATCAGTGTTTCATTTATTACTCAAGGGTAGCACTGTTATTCCGATATCTCAAATTGACAATAGTACATTATTGTCACAATTTTCAAGGTCTTATGACGCACCAGTAAAAAGTTACAGCATTTCAATGTTGCAAACTTTGATAGTTATATTACGGACAGTATAAAAGGTTGTGAATTTTGAATATGCATCAGTGTTTCCTTTTTTACTCAAAGGTAGCACTGTTATACCAAAGTTGCATCAGTGTTTCAGTTTTTACTCAAAGGTAGCACTGCTATACCGATATTTCAAATTGACAATAGCACTTCATTGTCACAAAATTTCAAGGTCTTATGACGCTCCAGTAAAAAGTTACAGCATTTCAATTTTGCAAACTTTGATAGTTATATTACGCATAGTATAAAAGTTAGTGAATTTTGAAGTTGCATTAGTGTTTCGTTTATTACTCAAGGGAACCACTGTTATAGCGATATCTCAAATTGACAATAGTACATTATTGTCACAAAATTTCAAGGTTTTATGACGCTCCAGTAAAAAGTTACAGCATTTCAATGTTGCAAACTTTGATATTTATAATACGCACAGTATAAAAATTAGTGAATTTTGAAGTTGCTTCAGTGTTTCATTTTTTACTTAATGGTAGCACTGTTATACCGATATTTCAAATGGCAATATTACTTTATTGTCACAAAATTTCAAGGTCTTATGACGCTCCAGTAAAAAGTTACAGCATTTCAATATGGCAAGCTTTGATATTTATAATACGCAGAATATAAAAGTTTGTGAATTTTGAAGTTGCATCAGTCTTTCATTTTTTACTCAAAGGTAGCACTGTTATACCGAAGTTGCATCAGTGTTTAAATTTTTACTCAAAAGTAGCACTGTTATACCGATATTTCAAATTGACAATAGTACATTATTGTCACAAAATTTCAAGGTCTTATGACGCTCCAGTAAAAAGTTACTGCATTTCAATGTTGCAAACTTTGATAGTTATATTACGCACGGTATAAAAGTTAGTGAATTTTGAAGTTGCGCTAGTGTTTCATTTTTACACAAAGGCAGCACTGTTATACCGATATCTCAAATTGACAATAGCACTTTATTGTCACAAAATTTCAAGGTCTTATGACGCTCCAGTAAAAAGTTACAGTATTTCAATGTTGCAAACTTTGATAGTTATATCTATTGCGCACAGTATAAAAGTTAGTGAAATTTTAACTTGCATCAGTGTTTCATTTTTTACTCAAAGGTAGCACTGTTATACCACAGTTAGTGAATTTTGAACTTGCATCAGTGTTTCATTTTCTACTCAGAGGTAGCACTGTTATACCGATATTTCAAATTGACAATAGTACTTTATTGTCACAAAATTTCAAGGTCTTATGACGCTCCAGTAAAAAGTTACAGCATTTCAATGTTGCAAACTTTGATAGTTATATTACTCACAGTATAAAAGTTAGTCAATTTTGAAGTTGCTTCAGTGTTTCATTTATTACTCAAGGGTAGCACTGTTATTCCGATATCACAAATTGACAATAGTACATTATTGTCACAATTTTCAAGGTCTTATGACGCACCAGTAAAAAGTTACAGCATTTCAATGTTGCAAACTTTGATAGTTATATTACGGACAGTATAAAAGTTTGTGAATTTTGAACTTGCATTAGTGTTTCGTTTATTACTCAAGGGAACCACTGTTATAGCTATATCTCAAATTGACAATAGTACATTATTGTCACAAAATTTCAAGGTCTTATGACGCTCCAGTAACAAGTTACAGCGTTTCAATGTTGCAAACTTTCATATTTATAATACGCACAGAATAAAAATTAGTGAATTTTGAAGTTGCTTTAGTGTTTTATTTTTTACTCAATGGTAGCACTGTTATACCGATATTTCAAATTGACAATAGTACTTTATTGTCACAAAATTTCAAGGTCTTATGACTCTCCAGTAAAAAGTTACAGCATTTCAATATTGCAAGCTTTGATATTTATAATACGCAGAATATAAAAGTTTGTGAATTTTGAAGTTGCATCAGTCTTTCATTTTTTACTCAAAGGTAGCACTGTTATACCGAAGTTGCATCAGTGTTTAAATTTTTACTCTAGGGTAGCACTGTTATTCCGATATCTCAAATTGACAATAGTACATTATTGTCACAATTTTCAAGGTCTTTTGACTCTCCAGTAAAAAGTTACAGCATTTCAATGTTGCAAACTTTGATAGTTATATTACGCACAGTATAAAAGTTAGTGAATTTTGAACTTGCATCAGTGTTTCATTTTCTACTCAGAGGTAGCACTGTTATACCGATATTTCAAATTGACAATAGTACTTTATTGTCACAAAATTTCAAGGCCTTATGACGCTCCAGTAAAAAGTTACAGCATTTCAATGTTGCAAACTTTGATAGTTATATTACTCACAGTATAAAAGTTAGTCAATTTTGAAGTTGCATCCGAGTTTCATTTATTACTCAAGGGTAGCACTGTTATTCCGATATCTCAAATTGACAATAGTACATTATTGTCACAATTTTCAAGGTCTTATGACGCACCAGTAAAAAGTTACAGCATTTCAATGTTGCAAACTTTGATAGTTATATTACGGACAGTATAAAAGGTTGTGAATTTTGAATATGCATCAGTGTTTCCTTTTTTACTCAAAGGTAGCACTGTTATACCAAAGTTGCATCAGTGTTTCAGTTTTTACTCAAAGGTAGCACTGCTATACCGATATTTCAAATTGACAATAGCACTTCATTGTCACAAAATTTCAAGGTCTTATGACGCTCCAGTAAAAAGTTACAGCATTTCAATGTTGCAAACTTTGATATTTATATTACGCACAGTATAAAAATAAGTGAATTTTGAAGTTGCTTCAGTGTTTCATTTTTTACTTAATGGTAGCACTGTTATACCGATATTTCAAATGGCAATAGTACTTTATTGTCACAAAATTTCAAGGTCTTATGACGCTCCAGTAAAAAGTTACAGCATTTCAATATTGCAAGCTTTGATATTTATAATACGCAGAATATAAAAGTTTGTGAATTTTGAAGTTGCATCAGTCTTTCATTTTTTACTCAAAGGTAGCACTGTTATACCGAAGTTGCATCAGTGTTTAAATTTTTACTCAAAAGTAGCACTGTTATACCGATATTTCAAATTGACAATAGTACATTATTGTCACAAAATTTCAAGGTCTTATGACGCTCCAGTAAAAAGTTACTGCATTTCAATGTTGCAAACTTTGATAGTTATATTACGCACGGTATAAAAGTTAGTGAATTTTGAAGTTGCGCTAGTGTTTCATTTTTACACAAAGGCAGCACTGTTATACCGATATCTCAAATTGACAATAGTACTTTATTGTCACAAAATTTCAAGGTCTTATGACGCTCCAGTAAAAAGTTACAGCATTTCAATGTTGCAAACTTTGATAGTTATATCTATTACGCACAGTATAAAAGTTAGTGAATTTTTAACTTGCATCAGTGTTTCATTTTTTACTCAAAGGTAGCACTGTTATACCGAAGTTGCATCAGTGTTTTATTTTTACTCAAAGGTAGCACTGTTATACCGATATTTTAAATTGACAATAGTACTTTATTGTCACAAAATTTCAAGGTCTTATGACGCACCAGTAAAAAGTTTCAGCATTGCAATACTGCAAACTTTGATAGTTATATTACGCACAGTATAAAGGTTAGTGAATTCTGAAGTTGCATCAGTGTTTCATTTTATTCAATGGTTGCACTGTTATACCGATATCTCAGATTGACAATAATACTTTGTCACAAAATTTCCAGGTCGTATGATGCTCCAGTAAAAAGTTACAGCATTTCAATGTTGCAAACTTTGATAGTTATATTACGCACAGTATAAAAGTTAGTGAATTTTGAACTTGCATCAGTGTTTCATTTTCTACTCAGAGGTAGCACTGTTATACCGATATTTCAAATTGACAATAGTACTTTATTGTCACAAAATTTCAAGGTCTTATGACGCTCCAGTAAAAAGTTACAGCATTTCAATGTTGCAAACTTTGATAGTTATATTACGCACGGTATAAAAGTTAGTGAATTTTGAAGCTGCGCCAGTGTTTCATTTTTACTCAAAGGTAGCATTGTTATACCGAGATTTGAAATTGGCAATAGTACTTTATAGTCACAAAATTTCAAGGTCTTACGACGCTCCAGTAAAAAGTTACAGCATTTCAATGTGGGAAACTTTGATAGTTATATTTACGCACAGTATAAAAGTTAGTGAATTTTGAAGTTGCATCAGTGTTTCATTCTTTACTAAAAGGTAACATTGTTATACCGAGATTTCAAATTGGCAATAGTACTTTATTGTCACAAACTGGTCAGGTTTTATGACGCACCAGTAAAAAGTTACAGCATTTCAATGTTGCAAACTTTGATAGTTATATTACGCACGGTATAAAAGTTAGTGAATTTTGAAGCTGCGCCAGTGTTTCATTTTTACTCAAAGGTAGCATTGTTATACCGAGATTTGAAATTGGCAATAGTACTTTATTGTCACAAAAGTTCAAGGTCTTACGACGCTCCAGTAAAAAGTTACAGCATTTTAATGTTGCAAGCTTTTATAGTTATATTACGCACAGTATAAAAGTTTTTTAATTTTGAAGTTGCATCAATGTTTCATTTTTTACTCAAAGGTAGCACTGTTATACCGATATTTCAAATTGACAATAGTACTTCATTGTCACAAAATTTCAAGGTCTTATGACGCTCCAGTAAAAAGTTACAGCATTTCAATTTTGCAAACTTTGATAGTTATATTACGCATAGTATAAAAGTTAGTGAATTTTGAAGTTGCATTAGTGTTTCGTTTATTACTCAAGGGAACCACTGTTATAGCGATATCTCAAATTGACAATAGTACATTATTGTCACAAAATTTCAAGGTCTTATGAAGCTCCAGTAAAAAGTTACAGCATTTCAATGTTGCAAACTTTGATAGTTATATTACGCACAGTATAAAAGTTAGTGAATTTTGAACTTGCATCAGTGTTTCATTTTCTACTCAGAGGTAGCACTGTTATACCGATATTTCAAGTTGGCAATAGTACTTTATTGTTACAAAATTTCAAGGTCTTATGACGCTCCAGTAAAAAGTTACAGCATTTCAATTTTGCAAACTTTGATAGTTATATTACGCATAGTATAAAAGATAGTGAATTTTGAAGTTGCATTAGTGTTTCGTTTATTACTCAATGGTAGCACTGTTATACCGATATTTCAAGTTGGCAATAGTACTTTATTGTTACAAAATTTCAAGGTCTTATGACGCTCCAGTAAAAAGTTACAGCATTTCAATTTTGCAAACTTTGATAGTTATATTACGCATAGTATAAAAGTTTGTGAATTTTGAAGTTGCATTAGTGTTTCGTTTATTACTCAAGGGAACCACTGTTATAGCGATATCTCAAATTGACAATAGTACATTATTGTCACAAAATTTCAAGGTCTTATGACGCTCCAGTAAAAAGTTACAGCATTTCAATGTTGCAAACTTTAATATTTATAATACGCACAGTATAAAAATTAGTGAATTTTGAAGTTGCTTCAGTGTTTCATTTTTTACTCAATGGTAGCACTGTTATACCGATATTTCTAATTGGCAATAGTACTTTATTGTCACAAAATTTCAAGGTCTTATGACGCTCCAGTAAAAAGTTACAGCATTTCAATATTGCAAGCTTTGATATTTATAATACGCAGAATATAAAAGTTTGTGAATTTTGAAGTTGCATCAGTCTTTCATTTTTTACTCAAAGGTAGCACTGTTATACCGAAGTTGCATCAGTGTTTAAATTTTTACTCAAAAGTAGTACTGTTATAATGATATTTCAAATTGACAATAGTACATTATTGTCACAAAATTTCAAGGTCTTATGACGCTCCAGTAAAAAGTTACAGCATTTCAATGTTGCAAACTTTGATAGTTATATTACTCACAGTATAAAAGTTAGTCAATTTTGAAGTTGCATCAGTGTTTCATTTATTACTCAAGGGTAGCACTGTTATTCCGATATCTCAAATTGACAATAGTACATTATTGTCACAATTTTCAAAGTCTTTTGACTCTCCAGTAAAAAGTTACAGCATTTCAATGTTGCAAACTTTGATATTTATATTACGGACAGTATTAAAGTTTGTGAATTTTGAAGTTGCATCAGTGTTTCCTTTTTTACTCAAAGGTAGCACTGTTATACCAAAGTTGCATCAGTGTTTCAGTTTTTACTCAAAGGTATCACTGTTATAACGAAGTTGCATCAGTGTTTTATTTTTTACTCAAAGGTAGCACTGTTATACCGAAGTTGCATCAGTGTTTTATTTTTTACTCAAGGGTAGCACTGTTATTCCGACATCTCAAATTGACAATAGTACATTATTGTCACAATTTTCAAGGTCTTTTGACTCTCCAGTAAAAAGTTACAGCATTTCAATGTTGCAAACTTTGATAGTTATATTACGCACAGTATAAAAGTTAGTGAATTTTGAACTTGCATCAGTGTTTCATTTTCTACTCAGAGGTAGCACTGTTATACCGATATTTCAAATTGACAATAGTACTTTATTGTCACAAAATTTCAAGGTCTTATGACGCTCCAGTAAAAAGTTACAGCATTTCAATGTTGCAAACTTTGATAGTTATATTACTCACAGTATAAAAGTTAGTCAATTTTGAAGTTGCATCAGTGTTTCATTTATTACTCAAGGGTAGCACTGTTATTCCGATATCTCAAATTGACAATAGTACATTATTGTCACAATTTTCAAGGTCTTATGACGCACCAGTAAAAAGTTACAGCATTTCAATGTTGCAAACTTTGATATTTATATTACGGACAGTATTAAAGTTTGTGAATTTTGAAGTTGCATCAGTGTTTCCTTTTTTACTCAAAGGTAGCACTGTTATACCAAAGTTGCATCAGTGTTTCAGTTTTTACTCAAAGGTATCACTGTTATAACGAAGTTGCATCAGTGTTTTATTTTTTACTCAAAGGTAGCACTGTTATACCGAAGTTGCATCAGTGTTTTATTTTTTACTCAAGGGTAGCACTGTTATTCCGATATCTCAAATTGACAATAGTACATTATTGTCACAATTTTCAAGGTCTTTTGACTCTCCAGTAAAAAGTTACAGCATTTCAATGTTGCAAACTTTGATAGTTATATTACGCACAGTATAAAAGTTAGTGAATTTTGAACTTGCATCAGTGTTTCATTTTCTACTCAGAGGTAGCACTGTTATACCGATATTTCAAATTGACAATAGTACTTTATTGTCACAAAATTTCAAGGTCTTATGACGCTCCAGTAAAAAGTTACAGCATTTCAATGTTGCAAACTTTGATAGTTATATCTATTGCGCACAGTATAAAAGTTAGTGAAATTTTAACTTGCATCAGTGTTTCATTTTCTACTCAGAGGTAGCACTGTTATACCGATATTTCAAGTTGGCAATAGTACTTTATTGTTACAAAATTTCAAGGTCTTATGACGCTCCAGTAAAAAGTTACAGCATTTCAATTTTGCAAACTTTGATAGTTATATTACGCATAGTATAAAAGATAGTGAATTTTGAAGTTGCATTAGTGTTTCGTTTATTACTCAATGGTAGCACTGTTATACCGATATTTCAAGTTGGCAATAGTACTTATTTGTTACAAAATTTCAAGGTCTTATGACGCTCCAGTAAAAAGTTACAGCATTTCAATTTTGCAAACTTTGATAGTTATATTACGCATAGTATAAAAGTTTGTGAATTTTGAAGTTGCATTAGTGTTTCGTTTATTACTCAAGGGAACCACTGTTATAGCGATATCTCAAATTGACAATAGTACATTATTGTCACAAAATTTCAAGGTCTTATGACGCTCCAGTAAAAAGTTACAGCATTTCAATGTTGCAAACTTTGATAGTTATATTACGCACAGTATAAAAGTTAGTGAATTTTGAACTTGCATCAGTGTTTCATTTTCTACTCAGAGGTAGCACTGTTATACCGATATTTCAAGTTGGCAATAGTACTTTATTGTTACAAAATTTCAAGGTCTTATGACGCTCCAGTAAAAAGTTACAGCATTTCAATTTTGCAAACTTTGATAGTTATATTACGCATAGTATAAAAGATAGTGAATTTTGAAGTTGCATTAGTGTTTCGTTTATTACTCAATGGTAGCACTGTTATACCGATATTTCAAGTTGGCAATAGTACTTTATTGTTACAAAATTTCAAGGTCTTATGACGCTCCAGTAAAAAGTTACAGCATTTCAATTTTGCAAACTTTGATAGTTATATTACGCATAGTATAAAAGTTTGTGAATTTTGAAGTTGCATTAGTGTTTCGTTTATTACTCAATGGTAGCACTGTTATACCGATATTTCTAATTGGCAATAGTACTTTATTGTCACAAAATTTCAAGGTCTTATGACGCTCCAGTAAAAAGTTACAGCAATTCAATATTGCAAGCTTTGATATTTATAATACGCAGAATATAAAAGTTTGTGAATTTTGAAGTTGCATCAGTCTTTCATTTTTTACTCAAAGGTAGCACTGTTATACCGAAGTTGCATCAGTGTTTAAATTTTTACTCAAAAGTAGTACTGTTATAATGATATTTCAAATTGACAATAGTACATTATTGTCACAAAATTTCAAGGTCTTATGACGCTCCAGTAAAAAGTTACAGCATTTCAATGTTGCAAACTTTGATAGTTATATTACGCACAGTATAAAAGTTAGTCAATTTTGAAGTTGCATCAGTGTTTCATTTATTACTCAAGGGTAGCACTGTTATTCCGATATCTCAAATTGACAATAGTACATTATTGTCACAATTTTCAAAGTCTTTTGACTCTCCAGTAAAAAGTTACAGCATTTCAATGTTGCAAACTTTGATATTTATATTACGGACAGTATTAAAGTTTGTGAATTTTGAAGTTGCATCAGTGTTTCCTTTTTTACTCAAAGGTAGCACTGTTATACCAAAGTTGCATCAGTGTTTCAGTTTTTACTCAAAGGTATCACTGTTATAACGAAGTTGCATCAGTGTTTTATTTTTTACTCAAAGGTAGCACTGTTATACCGAAGTTGCATCAGTGTTTTATTTTTTACTCAAGGGTAGCACTGTTATTCCGATATCTCAAATTGACAATAGTACATTATTGTCACAATTTTCAAGGTCTTTTGACTCTCCAGTAAAAAGTTACAGCATTTCAATGTTGCAAACTTTGATAGTTATATTACGCACAGTATAAAAGTTAGTGAATTTTGAACTTGCATCAGTGTTTCATTTTCTACTCAGAGGTAGCACTGTTATACCGATATTTCAAATTGACAATAGTACTTTATTGTCACAAAATTTCAAGGTCTTATGACGCTCCAGTAAAAAGTTACAGCATTTCAATGTTGCAAACTTTGATAGTTATATTACTCACAGTATAAAAATTAGTGAATTTTGAAGTTGCTTCAGTGTTTTATTTTTTACTCAATGGTAGCACTGTTATACCGATATTTCAAATTGGCAATAGTACTTTATTGTCACAAAATTTCAAGGTCTTATGATGCTCCAGTAAAAAGTTACAGCATTTCAATATTGCAAGCTTTGATATTTATAATACGCAGAATATAAAAGTTTGTGAATTTTGAAGTTGCATCAGTCTTTCATTTTTTACTCAAAGGTAGCACTGTTATACCGAAGTTGCATCAGTGTTTAAATTTTTACTCAAGGGTAGCACTGTTATTCCGATATCTCAAATTGACAATAGTACATTATTGTCACAATTTTCAAGGTCTTTTGACTCTCCAGTAAAAAGTTACAGCATTTCAATGTTGCAAACTTTGATAGTTATATTACGCACAGTATAAAAGTTAGTGAATTTTGAACTTGCATCAGTGTTTCATTTTCTACTCAGAGGTAGCACTGTTATACCGATATTTCAAATTGACAATAGTACTTTATTGTCACAAAATTTCAAGGTCTTATGACGCTCCAGTAAAAAGTTACAGCATTTCAATGTTGCAAACTTTGATAGTTATATTACTCACAGTATAAAAGTTAGTCAATTTTGAAGTTGCATCAGTGTTTCATTTATTACTCAAGGGTAGCACTGTTATTCCGATATCTTAAATTGACAATAGTACATTATTGTCACAATTTTCAAGGTCTTATGACGCACCAGTAAAAAGTTACAGCATTTCAATGTTGCAAACTTTGATAGTTATATTACGGACAGTATAAAAGGTTGTGAATTTTGAATATGCATCAGTGTTTCCTTTTTTACTCAAAGGTAGCACTGTTATACCAAAGTTGCATCAGTGTTTCAGTTTTTACTCAAAGGTAGCACTGCTATACCGATATTTCAAATTGACAATAGCACTTCATTGTCACAAAATTTCAAGGTCTTATGACGCTCCAGTAAAAAGTTACAGCATTTCAATTTTGCAAACTTTGATAGTTATATTACGCATAGTATAAAAGTTAGTGAATTTTGAAGTTGCATTAGTGTTTCGTTTATTACTCAAGGGAACCACTGTTATAGCGATATCTCAAATTGACAATACTACATTATTGTCACAAAATTTCAAGGTCTTATGACGCTCCAGTAAAAAGTTACAGCATTTCAATGTTGCAAACTTTGATATTTATAATACGCACAGTATAAAAATTAGTGAATTTTGAAGTTGCTTCAGTGTTTCATTTTTTACTTAATGGTAGCACTGTTCTACCGATATTTCAAATGGCAATAGTACTTTATTGTCACAAAATTTCAAGGTCTTATGACGCTCCAGTAAAAAGTTACAGCATTTCAATATGGCAAGCTTTGATATTTATAATACGCAGAATATAAAAGTTTGTGAATTTTGAAGTTGCATCAGTCTTTCATTTTTTACTCAAAGGTAGCACTGTTATACCGAAGTTGCATCAGTGTTTAAATTTTTACTCAAAAGTAGCACTGTTATACCGATATTTCAAATTGACAATAGTACATTATTGTCACAAAATTTCAAGGTCTTATGACGCTCCAGTAAAAAGTTACTGCATTTCAATGTTGCAAACTTTGATAGTTATATTACGCACGGTATAAAAGTTAGTGAATTTTGAAGTTGCGCTAGTGTTTCATTTTCACACAAAGGCAGCACTGTTATACCGATATCTCAAATTGACAATAGTACTTTATTGTCACAAAATTTCAAGGTCTTATGACGCTCCAGTAAAAAGTTACAGCATTTCAATGTTGCAAACTTTGATAGTTATATCTATTGCGCACAGTATAAAAGTTAGTGAAATTTTAACTTGCATCAGTGTTTCATTTTTTACTCAAAGGTAGCACTGTTATACCACAGTTAGTGAATTTTGAACTTGCATCAGTGTTTCATTTTCTACTCAGAGGTAGCACTGTTATACCGATATTTCAAATTGACAATAGTACTTTATTGTCACAAAATTTCAAGGTCTTATGACGCTCCAGTAAAAATTTACAGCATTTCAATGTTGCAAACTTTGATAGTTATATTACTCACAGTATAAAAGTTAGTCAATTTTGAAGTTGCTTCAGTGTTTCATTTATTACTCAAGGGTAGCACTGTTATTCCGATATCACAAATTGACAATAGTACATTATTGTCACAATTTTCAAGGTCTTATGACGCACCAGTAAAAAGTTACAGCATTTCAATGTTGCAAACTTTGATAGTTATATTACGGACAGTATAAAAGTTTGTGAATTTTGAAGTTGCATTAGTGTTTCGTTTATTACTCAAGGGAACCACTGTTATAGCTATATCTCAAATTGACAATAGTACATTATTGTCACAAAATTTCAAGGTCTTATGACGCTCCAGTAACAAGTTACAGCGTTTCAATGTTGCAAACTTTCATATTTATAATACGCACAGTATAAAAATTAGTGAATTTTGAAGTTGCTTCAGTGTTTTATTTTTTACTCAATGGTAGCACTGTTATACCGATATTTCAAATTGGCAATAGTACTTTATTGTCACAAAATTTCAAGGTCTTATGACGCTCCAGTAAAAAGTTACAGCATTTCAATATTGCAAGCTTTGATATTTATAATACGCAGAATATAAAAGTTTGTGAATTTTGAAGTTGCATCAGTGTTTCATTTTTTACTCAAAGGTAGCACTGTTATACCGAAGTTGCATCAGTGTTTAAATTTTTACTCAAGGGTAGCACTGTTATTCCGATATCTCAAATTGACAATAGTACATTATTGTCACAATTTTCAAGGTCTTTTGACTCTCCAGTAAAAAGTTACAGCATTTCAATGTTGCAAACTTTGATAGTTATATTACGCACAGTATAAAAGTTTGTGAATTTTGAACTTGCATCAGTGTTTCATTTTCTACTCAGAGGTAGCACTGTTGTACCGATATTTCAAATTGACAATAGTACTTTATTGTCACAAAATTTCAAGGTCTTATGACGCTCCAGTAAAAAGTTACAGCATTTCAATGTTGCAAACTTTGATAGTTATATTACTCACAGTATAAAAGTTAGTCAATTTTGAAGTTGCATCAGTGTTTCATTTATTACTCAAGGGTAGCACTGTTATTCCGATATCTCAAATTGACAATAGTACATTATTGTCACAATTTTCAAGGTCTTATGACGCACCAGTAAAAAGTTACAGCATTTCAATGTTGCAAACTTTGATAGTTATATTACGGACAGTATAAAAGGTTGTGAATTTTGAATATGCATCAGTGTTTCCTTTTTTACTCAAAGGTAGCACTGTTATACCAAAGTTGCATCAGTGTTTCAGTTTTTACTCAAAGGTAGCACTGCTATACCGATATTTCAAATTGACAATAGCACTTCATTGTCACAAAATTTCAAGGTCTTATGACGCTCCAGTAAAAAGTTACAGCATTTCAATGTTGCAAACTTTGATATTTATAATACGCACAGTATAAAAATTAGTGAATTTTGAAGTTGCTTCAGTGTTTCATTTTTTACTTAATGGTAGCACTGTTATACCGATATTTCAAATGGCAATAGTACTTTATTGTCACAAAATTTCAAGGTCTTATGACGCTCCAGTAAAAAGTTACAGCATTTCAATATTGCAAGCTTTGATATTTATAATACGCAGAATATAAAAGTTTGTGAATTTTGAAGTTGCATCAGTCTTTCATTTTTTACTCAAAGGTAGCACTGTTATACCGAAGTTGCATCAGTGTTTAAATTTTTACTCAAAAGTAGCACTGTTATACCGATATTTCAAATTGACAATAGTACATTATTGTCACAAAATTTCAAGGTCTTATGACGCTCCAGTAAAAAGTTACTGCATTTCAATGTTGCAAACTTTGATAGTTATATTACGAACGGTATAAAAGTTAGTGAATTTTGAAGTTGCGCTAGTGTTTCATTTTTACACAAAGGCAGCACTGTTATACCGATATCTCAAATTGACAATAGTACTTTATTGTCACAAAATTTCAAGGTCTTATGACGCTCCAGTAAAAAGTTACAGCATTTCAATGTTGCAAACTTTGATAGTTATATCTATTACGCACAGTATAAAAGTTAGTGAATTTTTAACTTGCATCAGTGTTTCATTTTTTACTCAAAGGTAGCACTGTTATACCGAAGTTGCATCAGTGTTTTATTTTTACTCAAAGGTAGCACTGTTATACCGATATTTTAAATTGACAATAGTACTTTATTGTCACAAAATTTCAAGGTCTTATGACGCACCAGTAAAAAGTTTCAGCATTGCAATACTGCAAACTTTGATAGTTATATTACGCACAGTATAAAGGTTAGTGAATTCTGAAGTTGCATCAGTGTTTCATTTTATTCAATGGTTGCACTGTTATACCGATATCTCAAATTGACAATAATACTTTGTCACAAAATTTCCAGGTCGTATGATGCTCCAGTAAAAAGTTACAGCATTTCAATGTTGCAAACTTTGATAGTTATATTACGCACAGTATAAAAGTTAGTGAATTTTGAACTTGCATCAGTGTTTCATTTTCTACTCAGAGGTAGCACTGTTATACCGATATTTCAAATTGACAATAGTACTTTATTGTCACAAAATTTCAAGGTCTTATGACGCTCCAGTAAAAAGTTACAGCATTTCAATGTTGCAAACTTTGATAGTTATATTACGCACGGTATAAAAGTTAGTGAATTTTGAAGCTGCGCCAGTGTTTCATTTTTACTCAAAGGTAGCATTGTTATACCGAGATTTGAAATTGGCAATAGTACTTTATAGTCACAAAATTTCAAGGTCTTACGACGCTCCAGTAAAAAGTTACAGCATTTCAATGTGGGAAACTTTGATAGTTATATTTACGCACAGTATAAAAGTTAGTGAATTTTGAAGTTGCATCAGTGTTTCATTCTTTACTAAAAGGTAGCATTGTTATACCGAGATTTCAAATTGGCAATAGTAATTTATTGTCACAAACTTGTCAGGTTTTATGACGCACCAGTAAAAAGTTACAGCATTTCAATGTTGCAAACTTTGATAGTTATATTACGCACGGTATAAAAGTTAGTGAATTTTGAAGCTGCGCCAGTGTTTCATTTTTACTCAAAGGTAGCATTGTTATACCGAGATTTGAAATTGGCAATAGTACTTTATTGTCACAAAATTTCAAGGTCTTACGACGCTCCAGTAAAAAGTTACAGCATTTTAATGTTGCAAGCTTTTATAGTTATATTACGCACAGTATAAAAGTTTTTTAATTTTGAAGTTGCATCAATGTTTCATTTTTTACCCAAAGGTAGCACTGCTATACCGATATTTCAAATTGACAATAGTACTTTATTGTTACAAAATTTCAAGGTCTTATGAGGCTCCAGTAAAAAGTTACAGGATTTCAATATTGCAAATTTTGATAGTTATATTACGCACAGTACAAAAGTTAGTGAATTTTGAAGTTGCATCAGTGTTTCATTTTTTACTCAAAGGTAGCACTGTTATACCGAAGTTGCATCAGTGTTTAAATTTTTACTCAAGGGTAGCACTGTTATTCCGATATCTCAAATTGACAATAGTACATTATTGTCACAATTTTCAAGGTCTTTTGACTCTCCAGTAAAAAGTTACAGCATTTCAATGTTGCAAACTTTGATAGTTATATTACGCACAGTATAAAAGTTAGTGAATTTTGAACTTGCATCAGTGTTTCATTTTCTACTCAGAGGTAGCACTGTTATACCGATATTTCAAATTGACAATAGTACTTTATTGTCACAAAATTTCAAGGTCTTATGACGCTCCAGTAAAAAGTTACAGCATTTCAATGTTGCAAACTTTGATAGTTATATTACTCACAGTATAAAAGTTAGTCAATTTTGAAGTTGCATCAGTGTTTCATTTATTACTCAAGGGTAGCACTGTTATTCCGATATCTTAAATTGACAATAGTACATTATTGTCACAATTTTCAAGGTCTTATGACGCACCAGTAAAAAGTTACAGCATTTCAATGTTGCAAACTTTGATAGTTATATTACGGACAGTATAAAAGGTTGTGAATTTTGAATATGCATCAGTGTTTCCTTTTTTACTCAAAGGTAGCACTGTTATACCAAAGTTGCATCAGTGTTTCAGTTTTTACTCAAAGGTAGCACTGCTATACCGATATTTCAAATTGACAATAGCACTTCATTGTCACAAAATTTCAAGGTCTTATGACGCTCCAGTAAAAAGTTACAGCATTTCAATTTTGCAAACTTTGATAGTTATATTACGCATAGTATAAAAGTTAGTGAATTTTGAAGTTGCATTAGTGTTTCGTTTATTACTCAAGGGAACCACTGTTATAGCGATATCTCAAATTGACAATAGTACATTATTGTCACAAAATTTCAAGGTCTTATGACGCTCCAGTAAAAAGTTACAGCATTTCAATGTTGCAAACTTTGATATTTATAATACGCACAGTATAAAAATTAGTGAATTTTGAAGTTGCTTCAGTGTTTCATTTTTTACTTAATGGTAGCACTGTTCTACCGATATTTCAAATGGCAATAGTACTTTATTGTCACAAAATTTCAAGGTCTTATGACGCTCCAGTAAAAAGTTACAGCATTTCAATATGGCAAGCTTTGATATTTATAATACGCAGAATATAAAAGTTTGTGAATTTTGAAGTTGCATCAGTCTTTCATTTTTTACTCAAAGGTAGCACTGTTATACCGAAGTTGCATCAGTGTTTAAATTTTTACTCAAAAGTAGCACTGTTATACCGATATTTCAAATTGACAATAGTACATTATTGTCACAAAATTTCAAGGTCTTATGACGCTCCAGTAAAAAGTTACTGCATTTCAATGTTGCAAACTTTGATAGTTATATTACGCACGGTATAAAAGTTAGTGAATTTTGAAGTTGCGCTAGTGTTTCATTTTCACACAAAGGCAGCACTGTTATACCGATATCTCAAATTGACAATAGTACTTTATTGTCACAAAATTTCAAGGTCTTATGACGCTCCAGTAAAAAGTTACAGCATTTCAATGTTGCAAACTTTGATAGTTATATCTATTGCGCACAGTATAAAAGTTAGTGAAATTTTAACTTGCATCAGTGTTTCATTTTTTACTCAAAGGTAGCACTGTTATACCACAGTTAGTGAATTTTGAACTTGCTTCAGTGTTTCATTTATTACTCAAGGGTAGCACTGTTATTCCGATATCACAAATTGACAATAGTACATTATTGTCACAATTTTCAAGGTCTTATGACGCACCAGTAAAAAGTTACAGCATTTCAATGTTGCAAACTTTGATAGTTATATTACGGACAGTATAAAAGTTTGTGAATTTTGAAGTTGCATTAGTGTTTCGTTTATTACTCAAGGGAACCACTGTTATAGCTATATCTCAAATTGACAATAGTACATTATTGTCACAAAATTTCAAGGTCTTATGACGCTCCAGTAACAAGTTACAGCGTTTGAATGTTGCAAACTTTCATATTTATAATACGCACAGTATAAAAATTAGTGAATTTTGAAGTTGCTTCAGTGTTTTATTTTTTACTCAATGGTAGCACTGTTATACCGATATTTCAAATTGGCAATAGTACTTTATTGTCACAAAATTTCAAGGTCTTATGACGCTCCAGTAAAAAGTTACAGCATTTCAATATCGCAAGCTTTGATATTTATAATACGCAGAATATAAAAGTTTGTGAATTTTGAAGTTGCATCAGTCTTTCATTTTTTACTCAAAGGTAGCACTGTTATACCGAAGTTGCATCAGTGTTTAAATTTTTACTCAAGGGTAGCACTGTTATTCCGATATCTCAAATTGACAATAGTACATTATTGTCACAATTTTCAAGGTCTTTTGACTCTCCAGTAAAAAGTTACAGCATTTCAATGTTGCAAACTTTGATAGTTATATTACGCACAGTATAAAAGTTTGTGAATTTTGAACTTGCATCAGTGTTTCATTTTCTACTCAGAGGTAGCACTGTTGTACCGATATTTCAAATTGACAATAGTACTTTATTGTCACAAAATTTCAAGGTCTTATGACGCTCCAGTAAAAAGTTACAGCATTTCAATGTTGCAAACTTTGATAGTTATATTACTCACAGTATAAAAGTTAGTCAATTTTGAAGTTGCATCAGTGTTTCATTTATTACTCAAGGGTAGCACTGTTATTCCGATATCTCAAATTGACAATAGTACATTATTGTCACAATTTTCAAGGTCTTATGACGCACCAGTAAAAAGTTACAGCATTTCAATGTTGCAAACTTTGATAGTTATATTACGGACAGTATAAAAGGTTGTGAATTTTGAATATGCATCAGTGTTTCCTTTTTTACTCAAAGGTAGCACTGTTATACCAAAGTTGTATCAGTGTTTCAGTTTTTACTCAAAGGTAGCACTGCTATACCGATATTTCAAATTGACAATAGCACTTCATTGTCACAAAATTTCAAGGTCTTATGACGCTCCAGTAAAAAGTTACAGCATTTCAATGTTGCAAACTTTGATATTTATAATACGCACAGTATAAAAATTAGTGAATTTTGAAGTTGCTTCAGTGTTTCATTTTTTACTTAATGGTAGCATTGTTATACCGATATTTCAAATGGCAATAGTACTTTATTGTCACAAAATTTCAAGGTCTTATGACGCTCCAGTAAAAAGTTACAGCATTTCAATATTGCAAGCTTTGATATTTATAATACGCAGAATATAAAAGTTTGTGAATTTTGAAGTTGCATCAGTCTTTCATTTTTTACTCAAAGGTAGCACTGTTATACCGAAGTTGCATCAGTGTTTAAATTTTTACTCAAAAGTAGCACTGTTATACCGATATTTCAAATTGAGAATAGTACATTATTGTCACAAAATTTCAAGGTCTTATGACGCTCCAGTAAAAAGTTACTGCATTTCAATGTTGCAAACTTTGATAGTTATATTACGCACGGTATAAAAGTTAGTGAATTTTGAAGTTGCGCTAGTGTTTCATTTTTACACAAAGGCAGCACTGTTATACCGATATCTCAAATTGACAATAGTACTTTATTGTCACAAAATTTCAAGGTCTTATGACGCTCCAGTAAAAAGTTACAGCATTTCAATGTTGCAAACTTTGATAGTTATATCTATTACGCACAGTATAAAAGTTAGTGAATTTTTAACTTGCATCAGTGTTTCATTTTTTACTCAAAGGTAGCACTGTTATACCGAAGTTGCATCAGTGTTTTATTTTTACTCAAAGGTAGCACTGTTATACCGATATTTTAAATTGACAATAGTACTTTATTGTCACAAAATTTCAAGGTCTTATGACGCACCAGTAAAAAGTTTCAGCATTGCAATACTGCAAACTTTGATAGTTATATTACGCACAGTATAAAGGTTAGTGAATTCTGAAGTTGCATCAGTGTTTCATTTTATTCAATGGTTGCACTGTTATACCGGTATCTCAAATTGACAATAATACTTTGTCACAAAATTTCCAGGTCGTATGATGCTCCAGTAAAAAGTTACAGCATTTCAATGTTGCAAACTTTGATAGTTATATTACGCACAGTATAAAAGTTAGTGAATTTTGAACTTGCATCAGTGTTTCATTTTCTACTCAGAGGTAGCACTGTTATACCGATATTTCAAATTGGCAATAGTACTTTATTGTCACAAAATTTCAAGGTCTTATGACGCTCCAGTAAAAAGTTACAGCATTTCAATGTTGCAAACTTTGATAGTTATATTACGCACGGTATAAAAGTTAGTGAATTTTGAAGCTGCGCCAGTGTTTCATTTTTACTCAAAGGTAGCATTGTTATACCGAGATTTGAAATTGGCAATAGTACTTTATAGTCACAAAATTTCAAGGTCTTACGACGCTCCAGTAAAAAGTTACAGCATTTCAATGTGGGAAACTTTGATAGTTATATTTACGCACAGTATAAAAGTTAGTGAATTTTGAAGTTGCATCAGTGTTTCATTCTTTACTAAAAGGTAGCATTGTTATACCGAGATTTCAAATTGGCAATAGTACTTTATTGTCACAAACTTGTCAGGTTTTATGACGCACCAGTAAAAAGTTACAGCATTTCAATGTTGCAAACTTTGCTAGTTATATTACGCACGGTATAAAAGTTAGTGAATTTTGAAGCTGCGCCAGTGTTTCATTTTTACTCAAAGGTAGCATTGTTATACCGAGATTTGAAATTGGCAATAGTACTTTATTGTCACAAAATTTCAAGGTCTTACGACGCTCCAGTAAAAAGTTACAGCATTTTAATGTTGCAAGCTTTTATAGTTATATTACGCACAGTATAAAAGTTTTTTAATTTTGAAGTTGCATCAATGTTTCATTTTTTACCCAAAGGTAGCACTGCTATACCGATATTTCAAATTGACAATAGTACTTTATTGTTACAAAATTTCAAGGTCTTATGAGGCTCCAGTAAAAAGTTACAGGATTTCAATATTGCAAATTTTGATAGTTATATTACGCACAGTACAAAAGTTAGTGAATTTTGAAGTTGCATCAGTGTTTCATTTTTTACTCAAAGGTAGCACTGTTATACCGAAGTTGCATCAGTGTTTAAATTTTTACTCAAGGGTAGCACTGTTATTCCGATATCTCAAATTGACAATAGTACATTATTGTCACAATTTTCAATTTCTTTTGTCTCTCCAGTAAAAAGTTACAGCATTTCAATGTTGCAAACTTTGATAGTTATATTACGCACAGTATAAAAGTTAGTGAATTTTGAACTTGCATCAGTGTTTCATTTTCTACTCAGAGGTAGCACTGTTGTACCGATATTTCAAATTGACAATAGTACTTTATTGTCACAAAATTTCAAGGTCTTATGACGCTCCAGTAAAAAGTTACAGCATTTCAATGTTGCAAACTTTGATAGTTATATTACTCACAGTATAAAAGTTAGTCAATTTTGAAGTTGCATCAGTGTTTCATTTATTACTCAAGGGTAGCACTGTTATTCCGATATCTCAAATTGACAATAGTACATTATTGTCACAATTTTCAAGGTCTTATGACGCACCAGTAAAAAGTTACAGCATTTCAATGTTGCAAACTTTGATAGTTATATTACGGACAGTATAAAAGGTTGTGAATTTTGAATATGCATCAGTGTTTCCTTTTTTACTCAAAGGTAGCACTGTTATACCAAAGTTGCATCAGTGTTTCAGTTTTTACTCAAAGGTAGCACTGCTATACCGATATTTCAAATTGACAATAGCACTTCATTGTCACAAAATTTCAAGGTCTTATGACGCTCCAGTAAAAAGTTACAGCATTTCAATGTTGCAAACTTTGATATTTATAATACGCACAGTATAAAAATTAGTGAATTTTGAAGTTGCTTCAGTGTTTCATTTTTTACTTAATGGTAGCACTGTTATACCGATATTTCAAATGGCAATAGTACTTTATTGTCACAAAATTTCAAGGTCTTATGACGCTCCAGTAAAAAGTTACAGAATTTCAATATTGCAAGCTTTGATATTTATAATACGCAGAATATAAAAGTTTGTGAATTTTGAAGTTGCATCAGTCTTTCATTTTTTACTCAAAGGTAGCACTGTTATACCGAAGTTGCATCAGTGTTTAAATTTTTACTCAAAAGTAGCACTGTTATACCGATTTTTCAAATTGACAATAGTACATTATTGTCACAAAATTTCAAGGTCGTATGACGCTCCAGTAAAAAGTTACTGCATTTCAATGTTGCAAACTTTGATAGTTATATTACGCACGGTATAAAAGTTAGTGAATTTTGAAGTTGCGCTAGTGTTTCATTTTTACACAAAGGCAGCACTGTTATACCGATATCTCAAATTGACAATAGTACTTTATTGTCACAAAATTTCAAGGTCTTATGACGCTCCAGTAAAAAGTTACAGCATTTCAATGTTGCAAACTTTGATAGTTATATCTATTACGCACAGTATAAAAGTTAGTGAATTTTTAACTTGCATCAGTGTTTCATTTTTTACTCAAAGGTAGCACTGTTATACCGAAGTTGCATCAGTGTTTTATTTTTACTCAAAGGTAGCACTGTTATACCGATATTTTAAATTGACAATAGTACTTTATTGTCACAAAATTTCAAGGTCTTATGACGCACCAGTAAAAAGTTTCAGCATTGCAATACTGCAAACTTTGATAGTTATATTACGCACAGTATAAAGGTTAGTGAATTCTGAAGTTGCATCAGCGTTTCATTTTATTCAATGGTTGCACTGTTATACCGATATCTCAAATTGACAATAATACTTTGTCACAAAATTTCCAGGTCGTATGATGCTCCAGTAAAAAGTTACAGCATTTCAATGTTGCAAACTTTGATAGTTATATTACGCACAGTATAAAAGTTAGTGAATTTTGAACTTGCATCAGTGTTTCATTTTCTACTCAGAGGTAGCACTGTTATACCGATATTTCAAATTGACAATAGTACTTTATTGCCACAAAATTTCAAGGTCTTATGACGCTCCAGTAAAAAGTTACAGCATTTCAATGTTGCAAACTTTGATAGTTATATTACGCACGGTATAAAAGTTAGTGAATTTTGAAGCTGCGCCAGTGTTTCATTTTTACTCAAAGGTAGCATTGTTATACCGAGATTTGAAATTGGCAATAGTACTTTATAGTCACAAAATTTCAAGGTCTTACGACGCTCCAGTAAAAAGTTACAGCATTTCAATGTGGGAAACTTTGATAGTTATATTTACGCACAGTATAAAAGTTAGTGAATTTTGAAGTTGCATCAGTGTTTCATTCTTTACTAAAAAGTAGCATTGTTATACCGAGATTTCAAATTGGCAATAGTACTTTATTGTCACAAACTTGTCAGGTTTTATGACGCACCAGTAAAAAGTTACAGCATTTCAATGTTGCAAACTTTGATAGTTATATTACGCACGGTATAAAAGTTAGTGAATTTTGAAGCTGCGCCAGTGTTTCATTTTTACTCAAAGGTAGCATTGTTATACCGAGATTTGAAATTGGCAATAGTACTTTATTGTCACAAAATTTCAAGGTCTTACGACGCTCCAGTAAAAAGTTACAGCATTTTAATGTTGCAAGCTTTTATAGTTATATTACGCACAGTATAAAAGTTTTTTAATTTTGAAGTTGCATCAATGTTTCATTTTTTACTCAAAGGTAGCACTGTTATACCGATATTTCAAATTGACAATAGTACTTTATTGTTACAAAATTTCAAGGTCTTATGAGGCTCCAGTAAAAAGTTACAGGATTTCAATATTGCAAATTTTGATAGTTATATTACGCACAGTACAAAAGTTAGTGAATTTTGAAGTTGCATCAGTGTTTCATTTTTTACTCAAGGGTAGCTCTGTTATACCGATATCTCAAATTTACAATAGTACTTTATTGTCACAAAATTTCAAGGTCTTATGACTCTCCAGTAAAAAGTTACTGCATTTCAATGTTGCAAACTTTGATAGTTATATTACGCACGGTATAAAAGTTAGTGAATTTTGAAGTTGCGCTAGTGTTTCATTTTTACACAATGGCAGCACTGTTATACCGATATCTCAAATTGACAATAGTACTTTATTGTCACAAAATTTCAAGGTCTTATGACGCTCCAGTAAAAAGTTACAGCATTTCAATGTTGCAAACTTTGATAGTTATATCTATTACGCACAGTATAAAAGTTAGTGAATTTTTAACTTGCATCAGTGTTTCATTTTCTACTCAAAGGTAGCACTGTTATACTGATATTTCAAATTGACAATAGTACTTTATTGTTACAAAATTTCAAGGTCTTATGAGGCTCCAGTAAAAAGTTACAGCATTTCAATGTTCCAAATTTTGATAGTTATATTACGCACAGTATAAAAGTTAGTGAATTTTGAACTTGCATCAGTGTTTCATTTTCTACTCAGAGGTAGCACTGTTATCCCGATATTTCAAATTGACAATAGTACTTTATTATCACAAAATTTCAAGGTCTTATGACGCTCCAGTAAAAAGTTACAGCATTTCAATGTTGCAAACTTTGATATTTATAATACGCACAGTATAAAAATTAGTGAATTTTGAAGTTGCTTCAGTGTTTCATTTTTTACTTAATGGTAGCACTGTTATACCGATATTTCAAATGGCATTAGTACTTTATTGTCACAAAATTTCAAGGTCTTATGACGCTCCAGTAAGAAGTTACAGCATTTCAATATTGCAAGCTTTGATATTTATAATACGCAGAATATAAAAGTTTGTGAATTTTGAAGTTGCATCAGTCTTTCATTTTTTACTCAAAGGTAGCACTGTTATACCGAAGTTGCATCAGTGTTTAAATTTTTACTCAAAAGTAGCACTGTTATACCGATATTTCAAATTGACAATAGTACATTATTGTCACAAAATTTCAAGGTCTTATGACGCTCCAGTAAAAAGTTACTGCATTTCAATGTTGCAAACTTTGATAGTTATATTACGCACGGTATAAAAGCTAGTGAATTTTGAAGTTGCGCTAGTGTTTCATTTTTACACAAAGGCAGCACTGTTATACCGATATCTCAAATTGACAATAGTACTTTATTGTCACAAAATTTCAAGGTCTTATGACGCTCCAGTAAAAAGTTACAGCATTTCAATGTTGCAAACTTTGATAGTTATATCTATTACGCACAGTATAAAAGTTAGTGAATTTTTAACTTGCATCAGTGTTTCATTTTTTACTCAAAGGTAGCACTGTTATACCGAAGTTGCATCAGTGTTTTATTTTTACTCAAAGGTAGCACTGTTATACCGATATTTTAAATTGACAATAGTACTTTATTGTCACAAAATTTCAAGGTCTTATGACGCACCAGTAAAAAGTTTCAGCATTGCAATACTGCAAACTTTGATAGTTATATTACGCACAGTATAAAGGTTAGTGAATTCTGAAGTTGCATCAGTGTTTCATTTTATTCAATGGTTGCACTGTTATACCGATATCTCAAATTGACAATAATACTTTGTCACAAAATTTCCAGGTCGTATGATGCTCCAGTAAAAAGTTACAGCATTTCAATGTTGCAAACTTTGATAGTTATATTACGCACAGTATAAAAGTTAGTGAATTTTGAACTTGCATCAGTGTTTCATATTCTAATCAGAGGTAGCACTGTTATACCGATATTTCAAATTGACAATAGTACTTTATTGTCACAAAATTTCAAGGTCTTATGACGCTCCAGTAAAAAGTTACAGCATTTCAATGTTGCAAACTTTGATAGTTATATTACGCACGGTATAAAAGTTAGTGAATTTTGAAGCTGCGCCAGTGTTTCATTTTTACTCAAAGGTAGCATTGTTATACCGAGATTTGAAATTGGCAATAGTACTTTATAGTCACAAAATTTCAAGGTCTTACGACGCTCCAGTAAAAAGTTACAGCATTTCAATGTGGGAAACTTTGATAGTTATATTTACGCACAGTATAAAAGTTAGTGAATTTTGAAGTTGCATCAGCGTTTCATTCTTTACTAAAAGGTAGCATTGTTATACCGAGATTTCAAATTGGCAATAGTACTTTATTGTCACAAACTTGTCAGGTTTTATGACGCACCAGTAAAAAGTTACAGCATTTCAATGTTGCAAACTTTGATAGTTATATTACGCACGGTATAAAAGTTAGTGAATTTTGAAGCTGCGCCAGTGTTTCATTTTTACTCAAAGGTAGCATTGTTATACCGAGATTTGAAATTGGCAATAGTACTTTATTGTCACAAAATTTCAAGGTCTTACGACGCTCCAGTAAAAAGTAACAGCATTTCAATGTTGCAAACTTTGATAGTTATATTGCGCACAGTATAAAAGTTTGTGAATTTTGAAGTTGCATCAGTGTCTCATTTTTTACTCAAAGGTAGCACTGTTATACCGAAGTTGCATCAGTGTTTAATTTTTTACTCAAAGGTAGCACTGTTATACCGATTTTTCAAATTGACAATAGTACTTAATTGTCACAAAATTGTCATGTTTTAAGACGCACCAGTAAAAAGTTACTGCATTTCAATTTTGCAAACTTTGATAGTTATATTACGCACGGTATAAAAGTTAGTTAATTTTGAAGTTGCGCTAGTGTTTCAATGTTGCAAACTTTGATAGTTATATTACGCACAGTATAAAAGTTTGTGAATTTTGAAATTGTATCAGTGTTTCATTTTTTACTCAAGGGTAGCACTGTTATACCGATCTCTCAAATTGACAATAGTACTTTATTGTCACAAAATTGCAACGTCTTTTGACGCTTCAGTAAAAAGTTACAGAATTTCAATGTTGCAAACTTTCATAGTTATATTACGCACAGTATAAAAGTTAGTGAATTTTGAAGTAGCATCAGTGTTTAATTTTTTACTCAAGGGTTGCACGGTTATACTGATATCTCAAATTGAAAATAGTACTTTATTGTCATAAAATTTAAAGGTCTTATGACGCTCCAGTAAAAAGTTACAGCATTTCAATGTTGCAAACTTTGATAGTTATATTACGCACGGTATAAAAGTTACTGAATTTTGAAGTTGCGCCAGTGTTTCATTTTTTACTCAAAGGTAGCACAGTTATACCGATATCTCAAATTGACAATAGAACTTTATTGTCACAAAATTTAAAGGTCTTATGACGCACCGGTAAAAAGTTTCAGCATTTCAATGTTGCAAACTTTGATAGTTATATTACGCACGGTATAAAACTTAGTGAATTTTGAAGTTGCGCCAGTTTTTCATTTTTTACTCAAAGGTAGCACGGTTATACCGATATCTCAAATTGACAATAGGACTTTATTGTCACAAAATTTAAAGGTGTTATGACGCTCCAGTAAAAAGTTACAGCATTTCAATGTTGCAAACTTTGATAGTTATATTACGCACAGCATAAAAGTTAGTGAAATTTGAAGCTGCATCAGTGTTTCGTTTACTACTCAAGGGTAGCACTGTTATAGCGATATCTCACATTGACACTAGTACATTGTCACAAAATTTCAAGATCTTATGACGCACCAGTAAAAAGTTACAGCATTTCAATGTTGCATATTTTGATAGTTATATTACGCATAGTATAAAAGTTAGTGAAGTTTGAAGTTGCATTAGTGTTTCGTTTATTACCACTGTTATAGCCATATCTCAAATTGACAATAGTACATTATTGTCACAAAATTTCAAGGTTTAATGACGCTCCAGTAAAAAGTTACAGCATTTCAATGTTGCAAACTTTGATAGTTATATTGCGCACAGTATAAAAGTTTGTGAATTTTGAAGTTGCATCAGTGTTTCATTTTTTACTCAAAGGTAGCACTGTTATACCGAAGTTGCATCAGTGTTTAATTTTTTACTCAAAGGTATACCGATATTTCAAATTGACACTTGTACTTTATTGTCACAAAATTGTCATGTTTTAAGACGCACCAGTAAAAAGTTACTGCATTTCAATTTTGCAAACTTTGATAGTTATATTACGCACGGTATAAAAGTTAGTTAATTTTGAAGTTGCGCTAGTGTTTCAATGTTGCAAACTTTGATAGTTATATTACGCACAGTATAAAAGTTTGTGAATTTTGAAATTGCATCAGTGTTTCATTTTTTACTCAAGGGTAGCACTGATATACCGATCTCTCAAATTGACAATAGTACTTTATTGTCACAAAATTGCAACGTCTTTTGACGCTTCAGTAAAAAGTTACAGCATTTCAATGTTTCAAACTTTGATATTTATATCTATTACGCACAGTATAAAAGTTAGTGAATTTTTAACTTGCATCAGTGTTTTATTTTCTACTCAAAGGTAGCACTGTTATACCGATATTTCAAATTGACAATAGTACTTTATTGTTACAAAATTTCAAGGTCTTATGAGGCTCCAGTAAAAAGTTACAGGATTTCAATGTTGCAAATTTTGATAGTTATATTACGCACAGTACAAAAGTTAGTGAATTTTGAAGTTGCATCAGTGTTTCATTTTTTACTCAAGGGTAGCTCTGTTATACCGATATCTCAAATTTACAATAGTACTTTATTGTCACAAAATTTCAAGGTCTTATGACTCTCCAGTAAAAAGTTACTCACATTTCAATGTTGCAAACTTTGATAGTTATATTACGCACGGTATAAAAGTTAGTGAATTTTGAAGTTGCGCTAGTGTTTCATTTTTACACAAAGGCAGCACTGTTATACCGATATCTCAAACTGAGAATAGTACTTTATTGTCACAAAATTTCAAGGTCTTATGACGCTCCAGTAAAAAGTTACAGCATTTCAATGTTGCAAACTTTGATAGTTATATCTATTACGCACAGTATAAAAGTTAGTGAATTTTTAACTTGCATCAGTGTTTCATTTTCTACTCAAAGGTAGCACTGTTATACCGATATTTCAAATTGACAATAGTACTTTATTGTTACAAAATTTCAAGGTCTTATGAGGCTCTAGTAAAAAGTTACAGCATTTCAATCTTCCAAATTTTGATAGTTATATTACGCACAGTATAAAAGTTAGTGAATTTTGAACTTGCATCAGTGTTTCATTTTCTACTCAGAGGTAGCACTGTTATACCGATATTTCAAATTGACAATAGTACTTTATTGTCACAAAATTTCAAGGTCTTATGACTCTCCAGTAAAAAGTTACAGCATTTCAATGTTGCAAACTTTGATAGTTATATTACTCACAGTATAAAAGTTAGTCAATTTTGAAGTTGCATCAGTGTTTCATTTATTACTCAAGGGTAGCACTGTTATTCCGATATCTAAAATTGACAATGGTACACTATTGTCACAATTTTCAAGGTCTTATGACGCACCAGTAAAAAGTTACAGCATTTCAATATTGCAAACTTTGATAGTTATATTACGCATAGTATAAAAGTTAGTGAAGTTTGAAGTTGCATTAGTGTTTCGTTTATTACCACTGTTATAGCCATATCTCAAATTGACAATAGTACATTATTGTCACAAAATTTCAAGGTCTAATGACGCTCCAGTAAAAAGTTACAGCATTTCAATGTTGCAAACTTTGATAGTTATATTGCGCACAGTATAAAAGTTTGTGAATTTTGAAGTTGCATCAGTGTTTCATTTTTTACTCAAAGGTAGCACTGTTATACCGAAGTTGCATCAGTGTTTAATTTTTTACTCAAAGGTATACCGATATTTCAAATTGACAATTGTACTTTATTGTCACAAAATTGTCATGTTTTAAGACGCACCAGTAAAAAGTTACTGCATTTCAATTTTGCAAACTTTTATAGTTATATTACGCACGGTATAAAAGTTAGTTAATTTTGAAGTTGCGCTAGTGTTTCAATGTTGCAAACTTTGATAGTTATATTACGCACAGTATAAAAGTTTGTGAATTTTGAAATTGCATCAGTGTTTCATTTTTTACTCAAGGGTAGCACTGATATACCGATCTCTCAAATTGACAATAGTACTTTATTGTCACAAAATTGCAACGTCTTTTGACGCTTCAGTAAAAAGTTACAGAATTTCAATGTTGCAAACTTCCATAGTTATCTTACGCACAGTATAAAAGTTAGTGAATTTTGAAGTAGCATCAGTGTTTCATTTTTTACTCAAGGGTTGCACGGTTATACCGATATCTCAAATTGAAAATAGTACTTTATTGTCATAAAATTTAAAGGTCTTATGACGCTCCAGTAAAAAGTTACAGCATTTCAATGTTTCAAACTTTGATTACGCACTGTATAAAAGTAAGTGATTTTTGAAGTTTCATTAGTGTTTAATTTTTTACTCAAAGGTAGCACTGTTATACCGATATTTCAAATTGACAATAGTACTTTGTTGTCACAAAATTTTCAGGTTTTATGACGCACCAGTAAAAAGTTACAGCATTTCAATGTTGCAAACTTTGATGATTATATTACGCACGGTATAAAAGTTACTGAATTTTGAAGTTGCGCCAGTGTTTCATTTTTTACTTAAAGGTAGCACAGTTATACCGATATCTCAAATTGACAATAGAACTTTATTGTCACAAAATTTAAAGGTCTTATGACGCTCCAGTAAAAAGTTACAGCATTTCAATATTGCATACTTTGATAGTTATATTACTCACAGTATAAAAGTTAGTCAATTTTGAAGTTGCATCAGTGTTTCATTTATTACTCAAGGGTAGCACTGTTATTCCGATATCTCAAATTGACAATAGTACACAATTGTCACAATTTTCAGGGTCTTATGACGCACCAGTAAAAAGTTACAGCATTTCAATATTGCAAACTTTGATAGTTATATTACGTATAGTATAAAAGTTAGTGAATTTGGAAGTTGCATTAGTGTTTCGTTTATTACTCAAGGGAACCACTGTCATAGCGATATCTCAAATTGACAATAGTACTTTATTGTCACAAAATTTCAAGGTCTTATGACGCTCCAGTAAAAAGTTACAGCATTTCAATGCTGCAAACTTTGATATTTATAATACGCAGAATATAAAAGTTTGTGAATTTTGAAGTTGCATCAGTCTTTCATTTTTTACTCAAAGGTAGAACTGTTATACCGAAGTTGCATCAGTGTTTAAATTTTTACTCAAAACTAGCACTGTTATACCCATATTTAAAATTCACATGAGTACTTTATTGTCACAAAATTTTAAGTTCTTATGACGCTCCAGTAAAAAGTTACAGCATTTCAATGTTTCAAACTTTGATTACGCACTGTATAAAAGTTAGTGAATTTTGAAGTTGCATTAGTGTTTAATTTTTACTCAAAGGTAGCACTGTTATACTGATATTTCAAATTGACAATAGTACTTTGTAGTCACAAAATTTTCAAGTTTTATGACGCACCAGTAAAAAGTTACAGCATTTCAATGTTGCAAACTTTGATAGTTATATTACGCACGGTATAAAAGTTACTGAATTTTGAAGTTGCGCCAGTGTTTCATTTTTTACTCAAAGGTAGAACTGTTATACCGATATCTAAAATTGACAATAGAACTTTATTGTCACAAAATTTAAAGGTCTTATGACGCACCGGTAAAAAGTTTCAGCATTTCAATGTTGCAAACTTTGATAGTTATATTACGCACAGTATAAAAGTTAGTGAATTTTGAAGTTGCATCAGTATTTCATTTTTTACTCAAGGGTAGCACTGTTATACCGATATCTCAAATTTACAATAGTACAATATTGGCACAAATTTCAAGGTCTTATGACGCACCAGTAAAAAGTTACAGCATTTCAATGTTGCAAACTTTCATAGTTATATTACGCACAGTATAAAAGTTTGTGAATTTTGAAGTTGCATTAGTGTTTAATTTTTACTCAAAGGTAGCACTGTTATACCCATATTTCAAATTGACATGAGTACTTTATTGCCACAAAATTTGAAAGTCTTATAACTCTCCAGCAAAAAGTAATAGCATTTCAATGTTGCAAACTTTGATAGGTATATTACGCTCAGTATAAAAGTTAGTGAATTTTGAACTTTCATCACTGTCTCATTTTTTACTCAAAGGTAGCACTGTTATGCCGACATTTCAAATTAATAATAGTACTTTATTGTCACAAAATTTCAAGGTATTATGAAGCTCCAGTAAAAAGTTACAGCATTTCAATGTTGCAAACTTTGATAGTTTAATTACACACAGTATAAAAGTTAGTGAATTTTGAAATTGCATCAGTGTTTCATTTTTTACTCAAGGGTTGCACGCTTATACCGATATCTCAAATTGAAAATAGTACTTTATTGTCATAAAATTTAAAGGTCTTATGACGCTCCAGTAAAAAGTTACAGCATTTCAATGTTTCAAACTTTGATTACGCACTGTATAAAAGTTAGTGAATTTTGAAGTTGCTTTAGTGTTTAATTTTTTACTCAAAGGTAGCATTGTTAAACCGATATTTCAAATTGACAAGAGTACTTTGTTGTCACAAAATTTTCAGGTTTTATGACGCACCAGTAAAAAGTTACAGCATTTCAATGTTGCAAACTTTGATAGTTATATTACGCACGGTATAAAAGATACTGAATTTTGAAGTTGCGCCAGTGTTTCATTTTTTCCTCAAAGGTAGCACTGTTATACCGATATCTGAAATTGATAATAGAAGTTTATTGTCACCAAATTTAAAGGTCTTATGACGCACCGGTAAAAAGTTTCAGCATTTCAATGTTGCAAAATAGTTATATTACGCACAGTATAAAAGTTAGTGAATTTTGAAGTTGCATCAGTGTTTCATTTTTTACTCAAGGGTAGCTCTGTTATACCGATATCTCAAATTTACAATAGTACTTTATTGTCACAAAATTTCAAGGTCTTATGACTCTGCAGTAAAAACTTACAGCATTTCAATGTTGCAAACTTTGATAGTTATATTGCGCACAGTATAAAAGTTTGTGAATTTTGAAGTTGAATCAGTGTTTCATTTTTTACTCAAAGGTAGCACTGTTATACCGAAGTTGCATCAGTGTTTAATTTTTTACTCAAAGGTAGCACTGTTATACCGATATTTCAAATTGACAATAGTACTTTATTGTCACAAAATTGTCATGTTTTAAGACGCACCAGTAAAAAGTTACTGCATTTCAATTTTGCAAACTTTGATAGTTATATTACGCACGGTATAAAAGTTAGTTAATTTTGAAGTTGCGCTAGTGTTTCAATGTTGCAAACTTTGATAGTTATATTACGCACAGTATAAATGTTTGTGAATTTTGAAATTGCATCAGTGTTTCATTTTTTACTCAAGGGTAGCACTGATATACCGATCTCTCAAATTGACAATAGTACTTTATTGTCACAAAATTGCAACGTCTTTTGACGCTTCAGTAAAAAGTTACAGAATTTCAATGTTGCAAACTTCCATAGTTATCTTACGCACAGTATAAAAGTTAGTGAATTTTGAAGTAGCATCAGTGTTTCATTTTTTACTCAAGGGTTGCACGGTTATACCGATATCTCAAATTGAAAATAGTACTTTATTGTCATAAAATTTAAAGGTCTTATGACGCTCCAGTAAAAAGTTACAGCATTTCAATGTTTCAAACTTTGATTACGCACTGTATAAAAGTAAGTGATTTTTGAAGTTTCATTAGTGTTTAATTTTTTACTCAAAGGTAGCACTGTTATACCGATATTTCAAATTGACAATAGTACTTTGTTGTCACTAAATTTTCAGGTTTTATGACGCACCAGTAAAAAGTTACAGCATTTCAATGTTGCAAACTTTGATAGTTATATTACGCACGGTATAAAAGTTACTGAATTTTGAAGTTGCGCCAGTGTTTCATTTTTTAATCAAACGCAGCACCGTTATCCCGATATCTGAAATTGACAATAGAGATTTATTGTCACAAAATTTAAAGGTCTTATGACGCTCCCGTAAAAAGTTACAGGATTTCAATGTTGCAAACTTTGATAGTTACATTACGCACAGTATAAAAGTTACTGAATTTTGAAGTTGCATCATTGTTTCGTTTACTACTCAAAGGTAGCACTGTTATACCGATATCTCAAATTGACAATAGTACTTTATTGTCACAAAATTTCAAGGTCTTATGACGCTCCAGTAAAAAGTTACAGCATTTCAATATTGCATACTTTGATAGTTATATTACTCACAGTATAAAAGTTACTGAATTTTGAAGTTGCATCAGTGTTTAATTTTTTACTCAAGGGTAGCACT
Source organism: Clusia tigrina (assembly GCA_920105625.2). Lineage (NCBI taxonomy): Eukaryota > Metazoa > Arthropoda > Insecta > Diptera > Clusiidae > Clusia > Clusia tigrina. The sequence goes on along the minus strand of OV050030.1, from coordinate 201,550,686 downwards.
GTTATTCCGATATCTCAAATTGACAATAGTACACAATTGTCACAATTTTCAAGGTCTTATGACGCACCAGTAAAAAGTTACAGCATTTCAATATTGCAAACTTTGATAGTTATATTACGTATAGTATAAAAGTTAGTGAATTTGGAAGTTGCATTAGTGTTTCGTTTATTACTCAAGGGAACCACTGTTATAGCGATATCTCAAATTGACAATAGTACTTTATTGTCACAAAATTTCAAGGTCTTATGACGCTCCAGTAAAAAGTTACAGCATTTCAATGCTGCAAACTTTGATATTTATAATACGCAGAATATAAAAGTTTGTGAATTTTGAAGTTGCATCAGTCTTTCATTTTTTACTCAAAGGTAGAACTGTTATACCGAAGTTGCATCAGTGTTTAAATTTTTACTCAAAACTAGCACTGTTATACCCATATTTAAAATTCACATGAGTACTTTATTGTCACAAAATTTTAAGTTCTTATGACGCTCCAGTAAAAAGTTACAGCATTTCAATGTTTCAAACTTTGATTACGCACTGTATAAAAGTTAGTGAATTTTGAAGTTGCATTAGTGTTTAATTTTTACTCAAAGGTAGCACTGTTATACTGATATTTCAAATTGACAATAGTACTTTGTAGTCACAAAATTTTCAGGTTTTATGACGCACCAGTAAAAAGTTACAGCATTTCAATGTTGCAAACTTTGATAGTTATATTACGCACGGTATAAAAGTTACTGAATTTTGAAGTTGCGCCAGTGTTTCATTTTTTACTCAAAGGTAGAACTGTTATACCGATATCTAAAATTGACAATAGAACTTTATTGTCACAAAATTTAAAGGTCTTATGACGCACCGGTAAAAAGTTTCAGCATTTCAATGTTGCAAACTTTGATAGTTATATTACGCACAGTATAAAAGTTAGTGAATTTTGAAGTTGCATCAGTGTTTCATTTTTTACTCAAGGGTAGCACTGTTATACCGATATCTCAAATTTACAATAGTACAATATTGGCACAAATTTCAAGGTCTTATGACGCACCAGTAAAAAGTTACAGCATTTCAATGTTGCAAACTTTCATAGTTATATTACGCACAGTATAAAAGTTTGTGAATTTTGAAGTTGCATTAGTGTTTAATTTTTACTCAAAGGTAGCACTGTTATACCCATATTTCAAATTGACATGAGTACTTTATTGTCACAAAATTTCAAGGTCTTATAACTCTCCAGCAAAAAGTAATAGCATTTCAATGTTGCAAACTTTGATAGGTATATTACGCTCAGTATAAAAGTTAGTGAATTTTGAACTTTCATCACTGTCTCATTTTTTACTCAAAGGTAGCACTGTTATGCCGACATTTCAAATTAATAATAGTACTTTATTGTCACAAAATTTCAAGGTATTATGAAGCTCCAGTAAAAAGTTACAGCATTTCAATGTTGCAAACTTTGATAGTTTAATTACACACAGTATAAAAGTTAGTGAATTTTGAAATTGCATCAGTGTTTCATTTTTTACTCAAGGGTTGCACGCTTATACCGATATCTCAAATTGAAAATAGTACTTTATTGTCATAAAATTTAAAGGTCTTATGACGCTCCAGTAAAAAGTTACAGCATTTCAATGTTTCAAACTTTGATTACGCACTGTATAAAAGTTAGTGAATTTTGAAGTTGCTTTAGTGTTTAATTTTTTACTCAAAGGTAGCATTGTTAAACCGATATTTCAAATTGACAAGAGTACTTTGTTGTCACAAAATTTTCAGGTTTTATGACGCACCAGTAAAAAGTTACAGCATTTCAATGTTGCAAACTTTGATAGTTATATTACGCACGGTATAAAAGATACTGAATTTTGAAGTTGCGCCAGTGTTTCATTTTTTCCTCAAAGGTAGCACTGTTATACCGATATCTGAAATTGATAATAGAAGTTTATTGTCACCAAATTTAAAGGTCTTATGACGCACCGGTAAAAAGTTTCAGCATTTCAATGTTGCAAAATAGTTATATTACGCACAGTATAAAAGTTAGTGAATTTTGAAGTTGCATCAGTGTTTCATTTTTTACTCAAGGGTAGCTCTGTTATACCGATATCTCAAATTTACAATAGTACTTTATTGTCACAAAATTTCAAGGTCTTATGACTCTGCAGTAAAAACTTACAGCATTTCAATGTTGCAAACTTTGATAGTTATATTGCGCACAGTATAAAAGTTTGTGAATTTTGAAGTTGAATCAGTGTTTCATTTTTTACTCAAAGGTAGCACTGTTATACCGAAGTTGCATCAGTGTTTAATTTTTTACTCAAAGGTAGCACTGTTATACCGATATTTCAAATTGACAATAGTACTTTATTGTCACAAAATTGTCATGTTTTAAGACGCACCAGTAAAAAGTTACTGCATTTCAATTTTGCAAACTTTGATAGTTATATTACGCACGGTATAAAAGTTAGTTAATTTTGAAGTTGCGCTAGTGTTTCAATGTTGCAAACTTTGATAGTTATATTACGCACAGTATAAATGTTTGTGAATTTTGAAATTGCATCAGTGTTTCATTTTTTACTCAAGGGTAGCACTGATATACCGATCTCTCAAATTGACAATAGTACTTTATTGTCACAAAATTGCAACGTCTTTTGACGCTTCAGTAAAAAGTTACAGAATTTCAATGTTGCAAACTTCCATAGTTATCTTACGCACAGTATAAAAGTTAGTGAATTTTGAAGTAGCATCAGTGTTTCATTTTTTACTCAAGGGTTGCACGGTTATACCGATATCTCAAATTGAAAATAGTACTTTATTGTCATAAAATTTAAAGGTCTTATGACGCTCCAGTAAAAAGTTACAGCATTTCAATGTTTCAAACTTTGATTACGCACTGTATAAAAGTAAGTGATTTTTGAAGTTTCATTAGTGTTTAATTTTTTACTCAAAGGTAGCACTGTTATACCGATATTTCAAATTGACAATAGTACTTTGTTGTCACTAAATTTTCAGGTTTTATGACGCACCAGTAAAAAGTTACAGCATTTCAATGTTGCAAACTTTGATAGTTATATTACGCACGGTATAAAAGTTACTGAATTTTGAAGTTGCGCCAGTGTTTCATTTTTTACTTAAAGGTAGCACTGTTATACCGATATCTCAAATTGACAATAGAACTTTATTGTCACAAAATTTAAAGGTCTTATGACGCTCCAGTAAAAAGTTACAGCATTTCAATGTTGCAAACTTTGATAGTTATATTACGCACAGCATAAAAGTTAGTGAATTTTGAAGTTGCATCATTGTTTCGTTTACTACTCAAGGGTAGCACTGTTATACCGATATTTCAAATTGACAATAGTACTTTATTGTCACAAAATTTCAAGGTCTTATGACGCTCCAGTAAAAAGTTACAGCATTTCAATATTGCATACTTTGATAGTTATATTACTCACAGTATAAAAGTTACTGAATTTTGAAGTTGCATCAGTGTTTCATTTTTCACTCAAGGGTAGCACTGTTATTCCGATATCTCAAATTGACAATAGTACACAATTGTCACAATTTTCAAGGTCTTATGACGCACCAGTAAAAAGTTACAGCATTTCAATATTGCAAACTTTGATAGTTATATTACGTATAGTATAAAAGTTAGTGAATTTGGAAGTTGCATTAGTGTTTCGTTTATTACTCAAGGGAACCACTGTTATAGCGATATCTCAAATTGACAATAGTACTTTATTGTCACAAAATTTCAAGGTCTTATGACGCTCCAGTAAAAAGTTACAGCATTTCAATGCTGCAAACTTTGATATTTATAATACGCAGAATATAAAAGTTTGTGAATTTTGAAGTTGCATCAGTCTTTCATTTTTTACTCAAAGGTAGAACTGTTATACCGAAGTTGCATCAGTGTTTAAATTTTTACTCAAAACTAGCACTGTTATACCCATATTTAAAATTCACATGAGTACTTTATTGTCACAAAATTTTAAGTTCTTATGACGCTCCAGTAAAAAGTTACAGCATTTCAATGTTTCAAACTTTGATTACGCACTGTATAAAAGTTAGTGAATTTTGAAGTTGCATTAGTGTTTAATTTTTACTCAAAGGTAGCACTGTTATACTGATATTTCAAATTGACAATAGTACTTTGTAGTCACAAAATTTTCAGGTTTTATGACGCACCAGTAAAAAGTTACAGCATTTCAATGTTGCAAACTTTGATAGTTATATTACGCACGGTATAAAAGTTACTGAATTTTGAAGTTGCGCCAGTGTTTCATTTTTTACTCAAAGGTAGAACTGTTATACCGATATCTAAAATTGACAATAGAACTTTATTGTCACAAAATTTAAAGGTCTTATGACGCACCGGTAAAAAGTTTCAGCATTTCAATGTTGCAAACTTTGATAGTTATATTACGCACAGTATAAAAGTTAGTGAATTTTGAAGTTGCATCAGTGTTTCATTTTTTACTCAAGGGTAGCACTGTTATACCGATATCTCAAATTTACAATAGTACAATATTGGCACAAATTTCAAGGTCTTATGACGCACCAGTAAAAAGTTACAGCATTTCAATGTTGCAAACTTTCATAGTTATATTACGCACAGTATAAAAGTTTGTGAATTTTGAAGTTGCATTAGTGTTTAATTTTTACTCAAAGGTAGCACTGTTATACCCATATTTCAAATTGACATGAGTACTTTATTGTCACAAAATTTGAAAGTCTTATAACTCTCCAGCAAAAAGTAATAGCATTTCAATGTTGCAAACTTTGATAGGTATATTACGCTCAGTATAAAAGTTAGTGAATTTTGAACTTTCATCACTGTCTCATTTTTTACTCAAAGGTAGCACTGTTATGCCGACATTTCAAATTAATAATAGTACTTTATTGTCACAAAATTTCAAGGTATTATGAAGCTCCAGTAAAAAGTTACAGCATTTCAATGTTGCAAACTTTGATAGTTTAATTACACACAGTATAAAAGTTAGTGAATTTTGAAATTGCATCAGTGTTTCATTTTTTACTCAAGGGTTGCACGCTTATACCGATATCTCAAATTGAAAATAGTACTTTATTGTCATAAAATTTAAAGGTCTTATGACGCTCCAGTAAAAAGTTACAGCATTTCAATGTTTCAAACTTTGATTACGCACTGTATAAAAGTTAGTGAATTTTGAAGTTGCTTTAGTGTTTAATTTTTTACTCAAAGGTAGCATTGTTAAACCGATATTTCAAATTGACAAGAGTACTTTGTTGTCACAAAATTTTCAGGTTTTATGACGCACCAGTAAAAAGTTACAGCATTTCAATGTTGCAAACTTTGATTGTTATATTACGCACGGTATAAAAGATACTGAATTTTGAAGTTGCGCCAGTGTTTCATTTTTTCCTCAAAGGTAGCACTGTTATACCGATATCTGAAATTGATAATAGAAGTTTATTGTCACCAAATTTAAAGGTCTTATGACGCACCGGTAAAAAGTTTCAGCATTTCAATGTTGCAAAATAGTTATATTACGCACAGTATAAAAGTTAGTGAATTTTGAAGTTGCATCAGTGTTTCATTTTTTACTCAAGGGTAGCTCTGTTATACCGATATCTCAAATTTACAATAGTACTTTATTGTCACAAAATTTCAAGGTCTTATGACTCTCCAGTAAAAACTTACAGCATTTCAATGTTGCAAACTTTGATAGTTATATTGCGCACAGTATAAAAGTTTGTGAATTTTGAAGTTGAATCAGTGTTTCATTTTTTACTCAAAGGTAGCACTGTTATACCGAAGTTGCATCAGTGTTTAATTTTTTACTCAAAGGTAGCACTGTTATACCGATATTTCAAATTGACAATAGTACTTTATTGTCACAAAATTGTCATGTTTTAAGACGCACCAGTAAAAAGTTACTGCATTTCAATTTTGCAAACTTTGATAGTTATATTATGCACGGTATAAAAGTTAGTGAATTTTGAAGTTGCATTAGTGTTTAATTTTTTACTCAAAGGTAGCACTGTTATACCGATATTTCAAATTGACAATAGTAGTTTGTTGTCACAAAATTTTCTGGTTTTATGACGCACCAGTAAAAAGTTACAGCATTTCAATGTTGCAAACTTTGATAGTTATATTACGCACGGTATAAAAGATACTGAATTTTGAAGTTGCGCCAGTGTTTCATTTTTTCCTCCAAGGTAGCACTGTTATACCGATATCTGAAATTGATAATAGAAGTTTATTGTCACCAAATTTAAAGGTCTTATGACGCACCGGTAAAAAGTTTCAGCATTTCAATGTTGCAAAATAGTTATATTACGCAAAGTATAAAAGTTAGTGAATTTTGAAGTTGCATCAGTGTTTCATTTTTTACTCAAGGGTAGCTCTGTTATACCGATATCTCAAATTTACAATAGTACTTTATTGTCACAAAATTTCAATATCTTATGACTCTCCAGTAAAAAGTTACAGCATTTCAATATTGCAAACTTTGATAGTTATATTGCGCACAGTATAAAAGTTTGTGAATTTTGAAGTTGAATCAGTGTTTCATTTTTTACTCAAAGGTAGCACTGTTATACCGAAGTTGCATCAGTGTTTAATTTTTTACTCAAAGGTAGCACTGTTATACCGATATTTCAAATTGACAATAGTTATTTATTGTCACAAAATTGTCATGTTTTAAGACGCACCAGTAAAAAGTTACTGCATTTCAATTTTGCAAACTTTGGTAGTTATATTACGCACGGTATAAAAGTTAGTTAATTTTGAAGTTGCGCTAGTGTTTCAATGTTGCAAACTTTGATAGTTATATTACGCACAGTATAAAAGTTTGTGAATTTTGAAATTGCATCAGTGTTTCATTTTTTACTCAAGGGTAGCACTGTTATACCGATCTCTCAAATTGACAATAGTACTTTATTGTCACAAAATTGCAACGTCTTTTGACGCTTCAGTAAAAAGTTACAGAATTTCAATGTTGCAAACTTTCATAGTTATATTACGCACAGTATAAAAGTTAGTGAATTTTGAAGTAGCATCAGTGTTTCATTTTTTACTCAAGGGTTGCACGGTTATACCGATATCTCAAATTGAAAATAGTACTTTATTGTCATAAAATTTAAAGGTCTTATGACGCTCCAGTAAAAAGTTACAGCATTTCAATGTTTCAAACTTTGATTACGCACTGTATAAAAGTTAGTGAATTTTGAAGTTGCATTAGTGTTTGATTTTTACTCAAAGGTAGCACGCACTGTTATACTGATATTTCAAATTGACAATAGTACTTTATTGTCACAAAATTTCAAGGTCTTATGACTCTCCAGTAAAAAGTTACAGCATTTCAATGTTGCAAACTTTAATAGTTATATTGCGCACAGTATAAAAGTTTGTGAATTTTGAAGTTGAATCAGTGTTTCATTTTTTACTCAAAGGTAGCACTGTTATACCGAAGTTGCATCAGTGTTTAATTTTTTACTCAAAGGTAGCACTGTTATACCGATATTTCAAATTGACAATAGTACTTTATTGTCACAAAATTGTCATGTTTTAAGACGCACCAGTAAAAAGTTACTGCATTTCAATTTTGCAAACTTTGATAGTTATATTATGCACGGTATAAAAGTTAGTGAATTTTGAAGTTGCATTAGTGTTTAATTTTTTACTCAAAGGTAGCACTGTTATACCGATATTTCAAATTGACAATAGTAGTTTGTTGTCACAAAATTTTCTGGTTTTATGACGCACCAGTAAAAAGTTACAGCATTTCAATGTTGCAAACTTTGATAGTTATATTACGCACGGTATAAAAGATACTGAATTTTGAAGTTGCGCCAGTGTTTCATTTTTTCCTCCAAGGTAGCACTGTTATACCGATATCTGAAATTGATAATAGAAGTTTATTGTCACCAAATTTAAAGGTCTTATGACGCACCGGTAAAAAGTTTCAGCATTTCAATGTTGCAAAATAGTTATATTACGCAAAGTATAAAAGTTAGTGAATTTTGAAGTTGCATCAGTGTTTCATTTTTTACTCAAGGGTAGCTCTGTTATACCGATATCTCAAATTGACAATAGTACTTTATTGTCACAAAATTTCAAGGTCTTATGACTCTCCAGTAAAAAGTTACAGCATTTCAATGTTGCAAACTTTGATAGTTATATTACGCACAGTATAAAAGTTTGTGAATTTTGAAGTTGAATCAGTGTTTCATTTTTTACTCAAAGGTAGCACTGTTATACCGAAGTTGCATCAGTGTTTAATTTTTTACTCAAAGGTAGCACTGTTATACCGATATTTCAAATTGACAATAGTAATTTATTGTCACAAAATTGTCATGTTTTAAGACGCACCAGTAAAAAGTTACTGCATTTCAATTTTGCAAACTTTGGTAGTTATATTACGCACGGTATAAAAGTTAGTTAATTTTGAAGTTGCGCTAGTGTTTCAATGTTGCAAACTTTGATAGTTATATTACGCACAGTATAAAAGTTTGTGAATTTTGAAATTGCATCAGTGTTTCATTTTTTACTCAAGGGTAGCACTGTTATACCGATCTCTCAAATTGACAATAGTACTTTATTGTCACAAAATTGCAACGTCTTTTGACGCTTCAGTAAAAAGTTACAGAATTTCAATGTTGCAAACTTTCATAGTTATATTACGCACAGTATAAAAGTTAGTGAATTTTGAAGTAGCATCAGTGTTTCATTTTTTACTCAAGGGTTGCACGGTTATACCGATATCTCAAATTGAAAATAGTACTTTATTGTCATAAAATTTAAAGGTCTTATGACGCTCCAGTAAAAAGTTACAGCATTTCAATGTTTCAAACTTTGATTACGCACTGTATAAAAGTTAGTGAATTTTGAAGTTGCATTAGTGTTTGATTTTTACTCAAAGGTAGCACGCACTGTTATACTGATATTTCAAATTGACAATAGTACTTTGTAGTCACAAAATTTTCAGGTTTTATGACGCACCAGTAAAAAGTTACAGCATTTCAATGTTGCAAACTTTGATAGTTATATTACGCACGGTATAAAAGTTACTGAATTTTGAAGTTGCGCCAGTGTTTCATTTTTTACTCAAAGGTAGCACTGTTATACCGATATTTAAAATTGACAATAGAACTTTATTGTCACAATATTTAAAGGTCTTATGACGCACCGGTAAAAAGTTTCAGCATTTCAATGTTGCAAACTTTGATAGTTATATTACGCACAGTATAAAAGTTAGTGAATTTTGAAGTTGCATCAGTGTTTCATTTTTTACTCAAGGGTAGCACTGTTATACCGATATCTCAAATTTACAATAGTACAATATTGGCACAAATTTCAAGGTCTTATGACGCACCAGTAAAAAGTTACAGCATTTCAATGTTGCAAACTTTCATAGTTATATTACGCACAGTATAAAAGTTTGTGAATTTTGAAGTTGCATTAGTGTTTAATTTTTACTCAAAGGTAGCACTGTTATACCCATATTTCAAATTGACATGAGTACTTTATTGTCACAAAATTTCAAGGTCTTATGACTCTCCAGTAAAAAGTTACAGCATTTCAATGTTGCAAACTTTGATAGTTATGTTACGCACATTATAAAAGTTAGTGAATTTTGAACTTGCATCAGTGTTTCATTTTTTACTCAAAGGTAGCACTGTTATGCCGACATTTCAAATTAACAATAGTACTTTATTGTCACAAAATTTCAAGGTATTATGACGCTCCAGTAAAAAGTTACAGCATTTCAATGTTGCAAACTTTGATAGTTTAATTACACACAGTATAAAAGTTAGTGTATTTTGAAATTGCATCAGTGTTTCATTTTTTACTCAAGGGTTGCACGCTTATACCGATATCTCCAATTGAAAATAGTACTTTATTGTCATAAAATTTAAAGGTCTTATGACGCTCCAGTAAAAAGTTACAGCATTTCAATGTTTCAAACTTTGATTACGCACTGTATAAAAGTTAGTGAATTTTGAAGTTGCTTTAGTGTTTAATTTTTTACTCAAAGGTAGCACTGTTATACCGATATTTCAAATTGACAATAGTACTTTGTTGTCACAAAATTTTCAGGTTTTATGACGCACCAGTAAAAAGTTACAGCATTTCAATGTTGCAAACTTTGATAGTTATATTACGCACGGTATAAAAGATACTGAATTTTGAAGTTGCGCCAGTGTTTCATTTTGTCCTCAAAGGTAGCACTGTTATACCGATATCTGAAATTGATAATAGAAGTTTATTGTCACCAAATTTAAAGGTCTTATGACGCACCGGTAAAAAGTTTCAGCATTTCAATGTTGCAAAATAGTTATATTACGCACAGTATAAAAGTTAGTGAATTTTGAAGTTGCATCAGTGTTTCATTTTTTACTCAAGGGTAGCTCTGTTATACCGATATCTCAAATTTACAATAGTACTTTATTGTCACAAAATTTCAAGGTCTTATGACTCTCCAGTAAAAAGTTACAGCATTTCAATGTTGCAAACTTTGATAGTTATATTGCGCACAGTATAAAAGTTTGTGAATTTTGAAGTTGAATCAGTGTTTCATTTTTTACTCAAAGGGAGCACTGTTATACCGAAGTTGCATCAGTGCTTAATTTTTTACTCAAAGGTAGCACTGTTATACCGATATTTCAAATTGACAATAGTACTTTATTGTCACAAAATTGTCATGTTTTAAGACGCACCAGTAAAAAGTTACTGCATTTCAATTTTGCAAACTTTGATAGTTATATTACGCACGGTATAAAAGTTAGTTAATTTTGAAGTTGCGCTAGTGTTTCAATGTTGCAAACTTTGATAGTTATATTACGCACAGTATAAAAGTTTGTGAATTTTGAAATTGCATCAGTGTTTCATTTTTTACTCAAGGGTAGCACTGTTATACCGATCTCTCAAATTGACAATAGTACTTTATTGTCACAAAATTGCAACGTCTTTTGACGCTTCAGTAAAAAGTTACAGAATTTCAATGTGTCAAACTTTCATAGTTATATTACGCACAGTATAAAAGTTAGTGAATTTTGAAGTAGCATCAGTGTTTCATTTTTTACTCAAGGGTTGCACGGTTATACCGATATCTCAAATTGAAAATAGTACTTTATTGTCATAAAATTTAAAGGTCTTATGACGCTCCAGTAAAAAGTTACAGCATTTCAATGTTTCAAACTTTGATTACGCACTGTATAAAAGTTAGTGAATTTTGAAGTTGCATCAGTGTTTCATTTTTTACTCAAGGGTAGCTCTGTTATACCGATATCTCAAATTTACAATAGTACTTTATTGTCACAAAATTTCAATATCTTATGACTCTCCAGTAAAAAGTTACAGCATTTCAATGTTGCAAACTTTGATAGTTATATTGCGCACAGTATAAAAGTTTGTGAATTTTGAAGTTGAATCAGTGTTTCATTTTTTACTCAAAGGTAGCACTGTTATACCGAAGTTGCATCAGTGTTTAATTTTTTACTCAAAGGTAGCACTGTTATACCGATATTTCAAATTGACAATAGTAATTTATTGTCACAAAATTGTCATGTTTTAAGACGCACCAGTAAAAAGTTACTGCATTTCAATTTTGCAAACTTTGGTAGTTATATTACGCACGGTATAAAAGTTAGTTAATTTTGAAGTTGCGCTAGTGTTTCAATGTTGCAAACTTTGATAGTTATATTACGCACAGTATAAAAGTTTGTGAATTTTGAAATTGCATCAGTGTTTCATTTTTTACTCAAGGGTAGCACTGTTATACCGATCTCTCAAATTGACAATAGTACTTTATTGTCACAAAATTGCAACGTCTTTTGACGCTTCAGTAAAAAGTTACAGAATTTCAATGTTGCAAACTTTCATAGTTATATTACGCACAGTATAAAAGTTAGTGAATTTTGAAGTAGCATCAGTGTTTCATTTTTTACTCAAGGGTTGCACGGTTATACCGATATCTCAAATTGAAAATAGTCCTTTATTGTCATAAAATTTAAAGGTCTTATGACGCTCCAGTAAAAAGTTACAGCATTTCAATGTTTCAAACTTTGATTACGCACTGTATAAAAGTTAGTGAATTTTGAAGTTGCATTAGTGTTTGATTTTTACTCAAAGGTAGCACGCACTGTTATACTGATATTTCAAATTGACAATAGTACTTTATTGTCACAAAATTTCAAGGTCTTATGACTCTCCAGTAAAAAGTTACAGCATTTCAATGTTGCAAACTTTAATAGTTATATTGCGCACAGTATAAAAGTTTGTGAATTTTGAAGTTGAATCAGTGTTTCATTTTTTACTCAAAGGTAGCACTGTTATACCGAAGTTGCATCAGTGTTTAATTTTTTACTCAAAGGTAGCACTGTTATACCGATATTTCAAATTGACAATAGTACTTTATTGTCACAAAATTGTCATGTTTTAAGACGCACCAGTAAAAAGTTACTGCATTTCAATTTTGCAAACTTTGATAGTTATATTACGCACAGTATAAAAGTTAGTGAATTTTGAAGTTGCATCAGTGTTTCATTTTTTACTCAAAGGTAGCACTGTTATACCGATATTTCAAATTGACAATAGTAGTTTGTTGTCACACAATTTTCTGGTTTTATGACGCACCAGTAAAAAGTTACAGCATTTCAATGTTGCAAACTTTGATAGTTATATTACGCACGGTATAAAAGATACTGAATTTTGAAGTTGCGCCAGTGTTTCATTTTTTCCTCCAAGGTAGCACTGTTATACCGATATCTGAAATTGATAATAGAAGTTTATTGTCACCAAATTTAAAGGTCTTATGACGCACCGGTAAAAAGTTTCAGCATTTCAATGTTGCAAAATAGTTATATTACGCAAAGTATAAAAGTTAGTGAATTTTGAAGTTGCATCAGTGTTTCATTTTTTACTCAAGGGTAGCTCTGTTATACCGATATCTCAAATTTACAATAGTACTTTATTGTCACAAAATTTCAAGGTCTTATGACTCTCCAGTAAAAAGTTACAGCATTTCAATGTTGCAAACTTTGATAGTTATATTGCGCACAGTATAAAAGTTTGTGAATTTTGAAGTTGAATCAGTGTTTCATTTTTTACTCAAAGGTAGCACTGTTATACCGAAGTTGCATCAGTGTTTAATTTTTTACTCAAAGGTAGCACTGTTATACCGATATTTCAAATTGACAATAGTAATTTATTGTCACAAAATTGTCATGTTTTAAGACGCACCAGTAAAAAGTTACTGCATTTCAATTTTGCAAACTTTGGTAGTTATATTACGCACGGTATAAAAGTTAGTTAATTTTGAAGTTGCGCTAGTGTTTCAATGTTGCAAACTTTGATAGTTATATTACGCACAGTATAAAAGTTTGTGAATTTTGAAATTGCATCAGTGTTTCATTTTTTACTCAAGGGTAGCACTGTTATACCGATCTCTCAAATTGACAATAGTACTTTATTGTCACAAAATTGCAACGTCTTTTGACGCTTCAGTAAAAAGTTACAGAATTTCAATGTTGCAAACTTTCATAGTTATATTACGCACAGTATAAAAGTTAGTGAATTTTGAAGTAGCATCAGTGTTTCATTTTTTACTCAAGGGTTGCACGGTTATACCGATATCTCAAATTGAAAATAGTACTTTATTGTCATAAAATTTAAAGGTCTTATGACGCTCCAGTAAAAAGTTACAGCATTTCAATGTTTCAAACTTTGATTACGCACTGTATAAAAGTTAGTGAATTTTGAAGTTGCATTAGTGTTTGATTTTTACTCAAAGGTAGCACGCACTGTTATACTGATATTTCAAATTGACAATAGTACTTTGTAGTCACAAAATTTTCAGGTTTTATGACGCACCAGTAAAAAGTTACAGCATTTCAATGTTGCAAACTTTGATAGTTATATTACGCACGGTATAAAAGTTACTGAATTTTGAAGTTGCGCCAGTGTTTCATTTTTTACTCAAAGGTAGCACTGTTATACCGATATTTAAAATTGACAATAGAACTTTATTGTCACAATATTTAAAGCTCTTATGACGCACCGGTAAAAAGTTTCAGCATTTCAATGTTGCAAACTTTGATAGTTATATTACGCACAGTATAAAAGTTAGTGAATTTTGAAGTTGCATCAGTGTTTCATTTTTTACTCAAGGGTAGCACTGTTATACCGATATCTCAAATTTACAATAGTACAATATTGGCACAAATTTCAAGGTCTTATGACGCACCAGTAAAAAGTTACAGCATTTCAATGTTGCAAACTTTCATAGTTATATTACGCACAGTATAAAAGTTTGTGAATTTTGAAGTTGCATTAGTGTTTAATTTTTACTCAAAGGTAGCACTGTTATACCCATATTTCAAATTGACATGAGTACTTTATTGTCACAAAATTTCAAGGTCTTATGACTCTCCAGTAAAAAGTTACAGCATTTCAATGTTGCAAACTTTGATAGTTATGTTACGCACATTATAAAAGTTAGTGAATTTTGAACTTGCATCAGTGTTTCATTTTTTACTCAAAGGTAGCACGGTTATGCCGACATTTCAAATTAACAATAGTACTTTATTGTCACAAAATTTCAAGGTATTATGACGCTCCAGTAAAAAGTTACAGCATTTCAATGTTGCAAACTTTGATAGTTTAATTACACACAGTATAAAAGTTAGTGTATTTTGAAATTGCATCAGTGTTTCATTTTTTACTCAAGGGTTGCACGCTTATACCGATATCTCCAATTGAAAATAGTACTTTATTGTCATAAAATTTAAAGGTCTTATGACGCTCCAGTAAAAAGTTACAGCATTTCAATGTTTCAAACTTTGATTACGCACTGTATAAAAGTTAGTGAATTTTGAAGTTGCTTTAGTGTTTAATTTTTTACTCAAAGGTAGCACTGTTATACCGATATTTCAAATTGACAATAGTACTTTGTTGTCACAAAATTTTCAGGTTTTATGACGCACCAGTAAAAAGTTACAGCATTTCAATGTTGCAAACTTTGATAGTTATATTACGCACGGTATAAAAGATACTGAATTTTGAAGTTGCGCCAGTGTTTCATTTTTTCCTCAAAGGTAGCACTGTTATACCGATATCTGAAATTGATAATAGAAGTTTATTGTCACCAAATTTAAAGGTCTTATGACGCACCGGTAAAAAGTTTCAGCATTTCAATGTTGCAAAATAGTTATATTACGCACAGTATAAAAGTTAGTGAATTTTGAAGTTGCATCAGTGTTTCATTTTTTACTCAAGGGTAGCTCTGTTATACCGATATCTCAAATTTACAATAGTACTTTATTGTCACAAAATTTCAAGGTCTTATGACTCTCCAGTAAAAAGTTACAGCATTTCAATGTTGCAAACTTTGATAGTTATATTGCGCACAGTATAAAAGTTTGTGAATTTTGAAGTTGAATCAGTGTTTCATTTTTTACTCAAAGGGAGCACTGTTATACCGAAGTTGCATCAGTGCTTAATTTTTTACTCAAAGGTAGCACTGTTATACCGATATTTCAAATTGACAATAGTACTTTATTGTCACAAAATTGTCATGTTTTAAGACGCACCAGTAAAAAGTTACTGCATTTCAATTTTGCAAACTTTGATAGTTATATTACGCACGGTATAAAAGTTAGTTAATTTTGAAGTTGCGCTAGTGTTTCAATGTTGCAAACTTTGATAGTTATATTACGCACAGTATAAAAGTTTGTGAATTTTGAAATTGCATCAGTGTTTCATTTTTTACTCAAGGGTAGCACTGTTATACCGATCTCTCAAATTGACAATAGTACTTTATTGTCACAAAATTGCAACGTCTTTTGACGCTTCAGTAAAAAGTTACAGAATTTCAATGTGTCAAACTTTCATAGTTATATTACGCACAGTATAAAAGTTAGTGAATTTTGAAGTAGCATCAGTGTTTCATTTTTTACTCAAGGGTTGCACGGTTATACCGATATCTCAAATTGAAAATAGTACTTTATTGTCATAAAATTTAAAGGTCTTATGACGCTCCAGTAAAAAGTTACAGCATTTCAATGTTTCAAACTTTGATTACGCACTGTATAAAAGTTAGTGAATTTTGAAGTTGCATTAGTGTTTAATTTTTTACTCAAAGGTAGCACTGTTATACCGATATTTCAAATTGACAATAGTACTTTGTTGTCACAAAATTTTCAGGTTTTATGACGCACCAGTGAAAAGTTACAGCATTTCAATGTTGCAAACTTTGATAGTTATATTACGCACGGTATAGAAGATACTGAATTTTGAAGTTGCGCCAGTGTTTCATTTTTTCCTCAAAGGTAGCACTGTTATACCGATATCTGAAATTGATAATAGAAGTTTATTGTCACCAAATTTAAAGGTCTTATGACGCACCGGTAAAAAGTTTCATCATTTCAATGTTGCAAAATAGTTATATTACGCACAGTATAAAAGTTAGTGAATTTTGAAGTTGCATCAGTGTTTCATTTTTTACTCAAGGGTAGCTCTGTTATACCGATATCTCAAATTTACAATAGTACTTTATTGTCACAAAATTTCAAGGTCTTATGACTCTCCAGTAAAAAGTTACAGCATTTCAATGTTGCAAACTTTGATAGTTATATTGCGCACAGTATAAAAGTTTGTGAATTTTGAAGTTGAATCAGTGTTTCATTTTTTACTCAAAGGTAGCACTGTTATACCGAAGTTGCATCAGTGTTTAATTTTTTACTCAAAGGTAGCACTGTTATACCGATATTTCAAATTGACAATAGTACTTTATTGTCACAAAATTGTCATGTTTTAAGACGCACCAGTAAAAAGTTACTGTATTTCAATTTTGCAAACTTTGATAGTTATATTACTCACGGTATAAAAGTTAGTTAATTTTGAAGTTGCGCTAGTGTTTCAATGTTGCAAACTTTGATAGTTATATTACGCACAGTATAAAAGTTTGTGAATTTTGAAATTGCATCAGTGTTTCATTTTTTACTCAAGGGTAGCACTGTTATACCGATCTCTCAAATTGACAATAGTACTTTATTGTCACAAAATTGCAACGTCTTTTGACGCTTTAGTAAAAAGTTACAGAATTTCAATGTTGCAAACTTTCATAGTTATATTACGCACAGTATAAAAGTTAGTGAATTTTGAAGTAGCATCAGTGTTTCATTTTTTACTCAAGGGTTGCACGGTTATACCGATATCTCAAATTGAAAATAGTACTTTATTGTCATAAAATGTAAAGGTCTTATGACGCTCCAGTAAAAAGTTACAGCATTTCAATGTTTCAAACTTTGATTACGCACTGTATAAAAGTTAGTGAATTTTGAAGTTGCATTAGTGTTTAATTTTTACTCAAAGGTAGCACTGTTATACTGATATTTCAAATTGACAATAGTACTTTGTAGTCACAAAATTTTCAGGTTTTATGACGCACCAGTAAAAAGTTACAGCATTTCAATGTTGCGAACTTTGATAGTTATATTACGCACGGTATAAAAGTTACTGAATTTTGAAGTTGCGCCAGTGTTTCATTTTTTACTCAAAGGTAGCACTGTTATACCGATATCTAAAATTGACAATAGAACTTTATTGTCACAAAATTTAAATGTCTTATGACGCACCGGTAAAAAGTTTCACCATTTCAATGTTGCAAACTTTGATAGTTATATTACGCACAGTATAAAAGTTAGTGAATTTTGAAGTTGCATCAGTGTTTCATTTTTTACTCAAGGGTAGCACTGTTATACCGATATCTCAAATTTACAATAGTACAATATTGGCACAAATTTCAAGGTCTTATGACGCACCAGTAAAAAGTTACAGCATTTCAATGTTGCAAACTTTCATAGTTATATTACGCACAGTATAAAAGTTTGTGAATTTTGAAGTTGCATTAGTGTTTAATTTTTACTCAAAGGTAGCACTGTTATACCCATATTTCAAATTGACATGAGTACTTTATTGTCACAAAATTTCAAGGTCTTATGACTCTCCAGTAAAAAGTTACAGCATTTCAATGTTGCAAACTTTGATAGTTATGTTACGCACATTATAAAAGTTAGTGAATTTTGAACTTGCATCAGTGTTTCATTTTTTACTCAAAGGTAGCACTGTTATGCCGACATTTCAAATTAACAATAGTACTTTATTGTCACAAAATTTCAAGGTATTATGACTCTCCAGTAAAAAGTTACAGCATTTCAATGTTGCAAACTTTGATAGTTTAATTACACACAGTATAAAAGTTAGTGAATTTTGAAATTGCATCAGTGTTTCATTTTTTACTCAAGGGTTGCACGCTTATACCGATATCTCAAATTGAAAATAGTACTTTATTGTCATAAAATTTAAAGGTCTTATGACGCTCCAGTAAAAAGTTACAGCATTTCAATGTTTCAAACTTTGATTACGCACTGTATAAAAGTTAGTGAATTTTGAAGTTGCTTTAGTGTTTAATTTTTTACTCAAAGGTAGCACTGTTATGCCGATATTTCAAATTGACAATAGTACTTTGTTGTCACAAAATTTTCAGGTTTTATGACGCACCAGTAAAAAGTTACAGCATTTCAATGTTGCAAACTTTGATAGTTATATTACGCACGGTATAAAAGATACTGAATTTTGAAGTTGCGCCAGTGTTTCATTTTTTCCTCAAAGGTAGCACTGTTATACCGATATCTGAAATTGATAATAGAAGTTTATTGTCACCAAATTTAAAGGTCTTATGACGCACCGGTAAAAAGTTTCAGCATTTCAATGTTGCAAAATAGTTATATTACGCACAGTATAAAAGTTAGTGAATTTTGAAGTTGAATCAGTGTTTCATTTTTTACCCAAAGGTAGCACTGTTATACCGAAGTTGCATCAGTGTTTAATTTTTTACTCAAAGGTAGCACTGTTATACCGATATTTCAAATTGATAATAGTACTTTATTGTCACAAAATTGTCATGTTTTAAGACGCACCAGTAAAAAGTTACTGCATTTCAATTTTGCAAACTTTGATAGTTATATTACGCACGGTATAAAAGTTAGTTAATTTTGAAGTTGCGCTAGTGTTTCAATGTTGGAAACTTTGATAGTTATATTACGCACAGTATACAAGTTAGTGAATTTTGAAGTTGCATCAGTGTTTCACTTTTTACTCAAGGGTAGCTCTGTTATACCGATATCTCAAATTTACAATAGTACTTTATTGTCACAAAATTTCAAGGTCTTATGACTCTCCAGTAAAAAGTTACAGCATTTCAATGTTGCAAACTTTGATAGTTATATTGCGCACAGTATAAAAGTTTGTGAATTTTGAAGTTGAATCAGTGTTTCATTTTTTACTCAAAGGTAGCACTGTTATACCGAAGTTGCATCAGTGTTTAATTTTTTACTCAAAGGTAGCACTGCTATACCGATATTTCAAATTGACAATAGTACTTTATTGTCACAAAATTGTCATGTTTTAAGACGCACCAGTAAAAAGTTACTGCATTTCAATTTTGCAAACTTTGATAGTTATATTACGCACGGTATAAAAGTTAGTTAATTTTGAAGTTGCGCTAGTGTTTCAATGTTGGAAACTTTGATAGTTATATTACGCACAGTATAAAAGTTTGTGAATTTTGAAATTGCATCAGTGTTTCATTTTTTACTCAAGGGGAGCACTATTATACCGATCTCTCAAATTGACAATAGTACTTTATTGTCACAAAATTGCAACGTCTTTTGACGCTTCAGTAAAAAGTTACAGAATTTCAATGTGGCAAACTTTCATAGTTATATTACGCACAGTATAAAAGTTAGTGAATTTTGAAGTAGCATCAGTGGTTCATTTTTTACTCAAGCGTTGCACGGTTATACCGATATCTCAAATTGAAAATAGTACTTTATTGTCATAAAATTTAAAGGTCTTATGACGCTCCAGTAAAAAGTTACAGCATTTCAATGTTTCAAACTTTGATTACGCACTGTATAAAAGTTAGTGAATTTTGAAGTTGCATTAGTGTTTAATTTTTTACTCAAAGGTAGCACTGTTATACCGATATTTCAAATCGACAATAGTACTTTGTTGTCACAAAATTTTCAGGTTTTATGACGCACCAGTAAAAAGTTACAGCATTTCAATGTTGCAAACTTTGATAGTTATATTACGCACGGTATAAAAGATACTGAATTTTGAAGTTGCGCCAGTGTTTCATTTTTGCCTCAAAGGTAGCACTGTTATACCGATATCTGAAATTGATAATAGAAGTTTATTGTCACCAAATTTAAAGGTCTTATGACGCACCGGTAAAAAGTTTCAGCATTTCAATGTTGCAAAATAGTTATATTACGCACAGTATAAAAGTTAGTGAATTTTGAAGTTGCATCAGTGTTTCATTTTTTCCTCAAGGGTAGCTCTGTTATACCGATATCTCAAATTTACAATAGTACTTTATTGTCACAAAATTTCAAGGACTCTCCAGTAAAAAGTTACAGCATTTCAATGTTGCAAACTTTGATAGTTATATTGCGCACAGTATAAAAGTTTGTGAATTTTGAAGTTGAATCAGTGTTTCATTTTTTACTCAAAGGTAGCACTGTTATACCGAAGTTTCATCACCGATATTTAAAATTGACAATAGTACTTTATTGTCACAAAATTGTCATGTTTTAAGACGCACCAGTAAAAAGTTACTGCATTTCAATTTTGCAAACTTTGATAGTTATATTACGCACGGTATAAAAGTTAGTTAATTTTGAAGTTGCGCTAGTGTTTCAATGTTGCAAACTTTGATAGTTATATTACGCACAGTATAAAAGTTTGTGAATTTTGAAATTGCATCAGTGTTTCATTTTTTACTCAAAGGTAGCACAGTTATACCGATATCTCAAATTGACAATAGAACTTTATTGTCACAAAATTTAAAGGTCTTATGACGCTCCAGTAAAAAGTTACAGGATTTCAATGTTGCAAACTTTGATAGTTACGTTACGCACAGCATAAAAGTTAGTGAAATTTGAAGTTGCATCAGTGTTTCGTTTACTACTCAAGGGTAGCACTGTTATACCGATATTTCAAATTGACAATAGTACTTTATTGTCACAAAATTTCAAGGTCTTATGACGCTCCAGTAAAAAGTTATAGCATTTCAATGTTGCAAACTTTGATAGTTATATTACTCACAGTATAAAAGTTAGTCAATTTTGAAGTTGCATCAGTGTTTCATTTATTACTCAAGGGTAGCACTGTTATTCCGATATCTCAAATTGACAATAGTACACAATTGTCACAATTTTCACGGTCTTATGACGCACCAGTAAAAAGTTACAGCATTTCAATATTGCAAACTTTGTTAGTTATATTACGCATAGTATAAAAGTTAGTGAATTTGGAAGTTGCATTAGTGTTTCGTTTATTACTCAAGGGAACCATTGTTATAGCGATATCTCAAATTGACAATAGTACATTATTGTCACAAAATTTCAATGTCTTATGACGCTCCAGTAAAAAGTTACAGCATTTCAATATTGCAAACTTTGATATTTATAATACGCAGAATATAAAAGTTTGTGAATTTTGAAGTTGCATCAGTCTTTCATTTTTTACTCAAAGGTAGAACTGTTATACCGAAGTTGCATCAGTGTTTAAATTTTTACTCAAAAGTAGCACTGTTATACCCATATTTCAAATTCACATGAGTACTTTATTGTCACAAAATTTTAAGTTCTTATGACGCTCCAGTAAAAAGTTACAGCATTTCAATGTTGCAGACTTTGATAGTTATGTTACGCACAGTATAAAAATTAGTGAATTTTGAAATTGCATCAGTGCTTCATTTTTTACTCAAGGGTATCACGGTTATACCGATATCTCAAATTGACAATAGTACATTATTGTTACAAAATTTCAAGGTCTTATGACGCTCCAGTAAAAAGTTACAGCATTTCAATGTTGCAAACTTTGATAGTTATATTATGCATAGTATAAAAGTTAGTGAATTTTGGAGTTGCATCAGTGTTTCATTTTTTACACAAAGGTAGCACTGTTATACCGATATTTCAAATTGACAATAGTACTTTATTGTCACAAAATTTCAAGGTCTTATGACTCTCCAGTAAAAAGTTACAGCATTTCAATGTTGCAAACTTTGATAGTTATATTGCGCACAGTATAAAAGTTTGTGAATTTTGAAGTTGAATCAGTGTTTCATTTTTTACTCAAAGGTAGCACTGTTATACCGAAGTTGCATCAGTGTTTAATTTTTTACTCAAAGGTAGCACTGTTATACCGATATTTCAAATTGACAATAGTACTTTATTGTCACAAAATTGTCATGTTTTAAGACGCACCAGTAAAAAGGTACTGCATTTCAATTTTGCAAACTTTGATAGTTATATTACGCACGGTATAAAAGTTAGTTAATTTTGAAGTTGCGCTAGTGTTTCAATGTTGTAAACTTTGATAGTTATATTACGCACAGTATAAAAGTTTGTGAATTTTGAAATTGCATCAGTGTTTCATTTTTTACTCAAGGGTAGCACTGTTATACCGATCTCTCAAATTGACAATAGTACTTTATTGTCACAAAATTGCAACGTCTTTTGACGCTTCAGTAAAAAGTTACAGAATTTCAATGTGGCAAACTTTCATAGTTATACTACGCACAGTATAAAAGTTAGTGAATTTTGATGTAGCATCAGTGTTTCATTTTTTACTCAAGGGTTGCACGGTTATACCGATATCTCAAATTGAAAATAGTACTTTATTGTCATAAAATTTAAAGGTCTTATGACGCTCCAGTAAAAAGTTACAGCATTTCAATGTTTCAAACTTTGATTACGCACTGTATAAAAGTTAGTGAATTTTGAAGTTGCTTTAGTGTTTAATTTTTTACTCAAAGGTAGCACTGTTATACCGATATTTCAAATTGACAGTAGTACTTTGTTGTCACAAAATTTTCAGGTTTTATGACGCACCAGTAAAAAGTTACAGCATTTCAATGTTGCAAACTTTGATAGTTATATTACGCACGGTATAAAAGTTACTGAATTTTGAAGTTGCGCCAGTGTTTCATTTTTTACTCAAAGGTAGCACTGTTATACCGATATTTAAAATTGACAATAGTACAATATTGGCACAAATTTTAAGGTCTTATGACGCACCAGTAAAAAGTTACAGCATTTCAATGTTGCAAACTTTCATAGTTATATTACGCACAGTATAAAAGTTTGTGAATTTTGAAGTTGCATTAGTGTTTAATTTTTACTCAAAGGTAGCACTGTTATACCCATATTTCAAATTGATATGAGTACTTTATTGTCACAAAATTTCAAGGTCTTATGACTCTCCAGTAAAAAGTTACAGCATTTCAATGTTGCAAACTTTGATAGTTATGTTACGCACATTATAAAAGTTAGTGAATTTTGAACTTGCATCAGTGTTTCATTTTTTACTCAAAGGTAGCACTGTTATGCCGACATTTCAAATTAACAATAGTACTTTATTGTCACAAAATTTCAAGGTATTATGACGCGCCAGTAAAAAGTTACAGCATTTCAATGTTGCAAACTTTGATAGTTTAATTACACACAGTATAAAAGTTAGTGAATTTTGAAATTGCATCAGTGTTTCATTTTTTACTCAAGGGTTGCACGCTTATACCGATATCTCAAATTGAAAATAGTACTTTATTGTCATAAAATTTAAAGGTCTTATGACGCTCCAGTAAAAAGTTACAGCATTTCAATGTTTCAAACTTTGATTACGCACTGTATAAAAGTTAGTGAATTTTGAAGTTGCTTTAGTGTTTAATTTTTTACTCAAAGGTAGCACTGTTATACCGATATTTCAAATTGACAATAGTACTTTGTTGTCGCAAAATTTTCAGGTTTTATGACGCACCAGTAAAAAGTTACAGCATTTCAATGTTGCAAACTTTGATAGTTATATTACGCACGGTATAAAAGATACTGAATTTTGAAGTTGCCCCAGTGTTTCATTTTTTCCTCAAAGGTAGCACTGTTATACCGATATCTGAAATTGATAATAGAAGTTTATTGTCACCAAATTTAAAGGTCTTATGACGCACCGGTAAAAAGTTTCAGCATTTCAATGTTGCAAAATAGTTATATTACGCACAGTATAAAAGTTAGTGAATTTTGAAGTTGCATCAGTGTTTCATTTTTTACTCAAGGGTAGCTCTGTTATACCGATATCTCAAATTTACAATAGTACTTTATTGTCACAAAATTTCAAGGTCTTATGACTCTCCAGTAAAAAGTTACAGCATTTCAATGTTGCAAACTTTGATAGTTATATTGCGCACAGTATAAAAGTTTGTGAATTTTGAAGTTGAATCAGTGTTTCATTTTTTACTCAAAGGGAGCACTGTTATACCGAAGTTGCATCAGTGCTTAATTTTTTACTCAAAGGTAGCACTGTTATACCGATATTTCAAATTGACAATAGTACTTTATTGTCACAAAATTGTCATGTTTTAAGACGCACCAGTAAAAAGTTACTGCATTTCAATTTTGCAAACTTTGATAGTTATATTACGCACGGTATAAAAGTTAGTTAATTTTGAAGTTGCGCTAGTGTTTCAATGTTGCAAACTTTGATAGTTATATTACGCACAGTATAAAAGTTTGTGAATTTTGAAATTGCATCAGTGTTTCATTTTTTACTCAAGGGTAGCACTGTTAAACCGATCTCTCAAATTGACAATAGTACTTTATTGTCACAAAATTGCAACGTCTTTTGACGCTTCAGTAAAAAGTTACAGAATTTCAATGTGTCAAACTTTCATAGTTATATTACGCACAGTATAAAAGTTAGTGAATTTTGAAGTAGCATCAGTGTTGCACGGTTATACCGATATCTCAAATTGAAAATAGTACTTTATTGTCATAAAATTTAAAGGTCTTATGACGCTCCAGTAAAAAGTTACAGCATTTCAATGTTTCAAACTTTGATTACGCACTGTTTAAAAGTTAGTGAATTTTGAAGTTGCATTAGTGTTTAATTTTTTACTCAAAGGTAGCACTGTTATACCGATATTTCAAATTGACAATAGTACTTTGTTGTCACAAAATTTTCAGGTTTTATGACGCACCAGTGAAAAGTTACAGCGTTTCAATGTTGCAAACTTTGATAGTTATATTACGCACGGTATAAAAGATACTGAATTTTGAAGTTGCGCCAGTGTTTCATTTTTTCCTCAAAGGTAGCACTGTTATACCGATATCTGAAATTGATAATAGAAGTTTATTGTCACCAAATTTAAAGGTCTTATGACGCACCGGTAAAAAGTTTCAGCATTTCAATGTTGCAAAATAGTTATATTACGCACAGTATAAAAGTTAGTGAATTTTGAAGTTGCATCAGTGTTTCATTTTTTACTCAAGGGTAGCTCTGTTATACCGATATCTCAAATTTACAATAGTACTTTATTGTCACAAAATATCAAGGTCTTATGACTCTCCAGTAAAAAGTTACAGCATTTCAATGTTGCAAACTTTGATAGTTATATTGCGCACAGTATAAAAGTTTGTGAATTTTGAAGTTGCATCAGTGTTTCATTTTTTACTCAAGGGTAGCACTGTTATACCGATATCTCAAATTTACAATAGTACAATATTGGCACAAATTTCAAGGTCTTATGACGCACCAGTAAAAAGTTACAGCATTTCAATGTTGCAAACTTTCATAGTTATATTACGCACAGTATAAAAGTTTGTGAATTTTGAAGTTGCATTAGTGTTTAATTTTTACTCAAAGGTAGCACTGTTATACCCATATTTCAAATTGACATGAGTACTTTATTGTCACAAAATTTCAAGGTCTTATGACTCTCCAGTAAAAAGTTACAGCATTTCAATGTTGCAAACTTTGATAGTTATGTTACGCACATTATAAAAGTTAGTGAATTTTGAACTTGCATCAGTGTTTCATTTTTTACTCAAAGGTAGCACTGTTACGCCGACATTTCAAATTAACAATAGTACTTTATTGTCACAAAATTTCAAGGTATTATGACGCTCCGGTAAAAAGTTACAGCATTTCAATGTTGCAAACTTTGATAGTTATATTGCGCACAGTATAAAAGTTTGTGAATTTTGAAGTTGAATCAGTGTTTCATTTTTTACTCAAAGGGAGCACTGTTATACCGAAGTTGCATCAGTGCTTAATTTTTTACTCAAAGGTAGCACTGTTATACCGATATTTCAAATTGACAATAGTACTTTATTGTCACAAAATTGTCATGTTTTAAGACGCACCAGTAAAAAGTTACTGCATTTCAATTTTGCAAACTTTGATAGTTATATTACGCACGGTATAAAAGTTAGTTAATTTTGAAGTTGCGCTAGTGTTTCAATGTTGCAAACTTTGATAGTTATATTACGCACAGTATAAAAGTTTGTGAATTTTGAAATTGCATCAGTGTTTCATTTTTTACTCAAGGGTAGCACTGTTATACCGATCTCTCAAATTGACAATAGTACTTTATTGTCACAAAATTGCAACGTCTTTTGACGCTTCAGTAAAAAGTTACAGAATTTCAATGTGTCAAACTTTCATAGTTATATTACGCACAGTATAAAAGTTAGTGAATTTTGAAGTAGCATCAGTGTTTCATTTTTTACTCAAGGGTTGCACGGTTATACCGATATCTCAAATTGAAAATAGTCCTTTATTGTCATAAAATTTAAAGGTCTTATGACGCTCCAGTAAAAAGTTACAGCATTTCAATGTTTCAAACTTTGATTACGCACTATATAAAAGTTAGTGAATTTTGAAGTTGCATTAGTGTTTAATTTTTTACTCAAAGGTAGCACTGTTATACCCATATTTCAAATTGACATGAGTACTTTATTGTCACAAAATTTTCAGGTTTTATGACGCACCAGTGAAAAGTTACAGCATTTCAATGTTGCAAACTTTGATAGTTATATTACGCACGGTATAAAAGATACTGAATTTTGAAGTTGCGCCAGTGTTTCATTTTTTCCTCAAAGGTAGCACTGTTATACCGATATCTGAAATTGATAATAGAAGTTTATTGTCACCAAATTTAAAGGTCTTATGACGCACCGGTAAAAAGTTTCAGCATTTCAATGTTGCAAAATAGTTATATTACGCACAGTATAAAATTTAGTGAATTTTGAAGTTGCATCAGTGTTTCATTTTTTACTCAAGGGTAGCTCTGTTATACCGATATCTCAAATTTACAATAGTACTTTATTGTCACAAAATTTCAAGGTCTTATGACTCTCCAGTAAAAAGTTACAGCATTTCAATGTTGCAAACTTTGATAGTTATATTGCGCACAGTATACAAGTTTGTGAATTTTGTACTTTCATCAGTGTTTCATTTTTTACTCAAGGGTAGCACTGTTATACCGATATCTCAAATTTACAATAGTACAATATTGGCACAAATTTCAAGGTCTTATGACGCACCAGTAAAAAGTTACAGCATTTCAATGTTGCAAACTTTCATAGTTATATTACGCACAGTATAAAAGTTTGTGAATTTTGAAGTTGCATTAGTGTTTAATTTTTACTCAAAGGTAGCACTGTTATACCCATATTTCAAATTGACATGAGTACTTTATTGTCACAAAATTTCAAGGTCTTATGACTCTCCAGTAAAA
The DNA here is from genome assembly GCA_920105625.2 of Clusia tigrina. Lineage (NCBI taxonomy): Eukaryota > Metazoa > Arthropoda > Insecta > Diptera > Clusiidae > Clusia > Clusia tigrina. The sequence goes on along the minus strand of OV050030.1, from coordinate 201,523,066 downwards.
AGTTACAGCATTTCAATGTTGCAAACTTTGATAGTTATGTTACGCACATTATAAAAGTTAGTGAATTTTGAACTTGCATCAGTGTTTCATTTTTTACTCAAAGGTAGCACTGTTATACCGAAGTTGCATCAGTGTTTAATTTTTTACTCAAAGGTAGCACTGTTATACCGATATTTCAAATTGATAATAGTACTTTATTGTCACAAAATTGTCATGTTTTAAGACGCACCAGTAAAAAGTTACTGCATTTCAATTTTGCAAACTTTGATAGTTATATTACGCACGGTATAAAAGTTAGTTAATTTTGAAGTTGCGCTAGTGTTTCAATGTTGGAAACTTTGATAGTTATATTACGCACAGTATAAAAGTTAGTGAATTTTGAAGCTGCATCAGTGTTTCACTTTTTACTCAAGGGTAGCTCTGTTATACCGATATCTCAAATTTACAATAGTACAATATTGGCACAAATTTCAAGGTCTTATGACGCACCAGTAAAAAGTTACAGCATTTCAATGTTGCAAACTTTCATAGTTATATTACGCACAGTATAAAAGTTTGTGAATTTTGAAGTTGCATTAGTGTTTAATTTTTACTCAAAGGTAGCACTGTTATACCCATATTTCAAATTGACATGAGTACTTTATTGTCACAAAATTTCAAGGTCTTATGACTCTCCAGTAAAAAGTTACAGCATTTCAATGTTGCAAACTTTGATAGTTATGTTACGCACATTATAAAAGTTAGTGAATTTTGAACTTGCATCAGTGTTTCATTTTTTACTCAAAGGTAGCACTGTTACGCCGACATTTCAAATTAACAATAGTACTTTATTGTCACAAAATTTCAAGGTATTATGACGCTCCGGTAAAAAGTTACAGCATTTCAATGTTGCAAACTTTGATAGTTATATTGCGCACAGTATAAAAGTTTGTGAATTTTGAAGTTGAATCAGTGTTTCATTTTTTACTCAAAGGGAGCACTGTTATACCGAAGTTGCATCAGTGCTTAATTTTTTACTCAAAGGTAGCACTGTTATACCGATATTTCAAATTGACAATAGTACTTTATTGTCACAAAATTGTCATGTTTTAAGACGCACCAGTAAAAAGTTACTGCATTTCAATTTTGCAAACTTTGATAGTTATATTACGCACGGTATAAAAGTTAGTTAATTTTGAAGTTGCGCTAGTGTTTCAATGTTGCAAACTTTGATAGTTATATTACGCACAGTATAAAAGTTTGTGAATTTTGAAATTGAATCAGTGTTTCATTTTTTACTCAAGGGTAGCACTGTTATACCGATCTCTCAAATTGACAATAGTACTTTATTGTCACAAAATTGCAACGTCTTTTGACGCTTCAGTAAAAAGTTACAGAATTTCAATGTGTCAAACTTTCATAGTTATATTACGCACAGTATAAAAGTTAGTGAATTTTGAAGTAGCATCAGTGTTTCATTTTTTACTCAAGGGTTGCACGGTTATACCGATATCTCAAATTGAAAATAGTCCTTTATTGTCATAAAATTTAAAGGTCTTATGACGCTCCAGTAAAAAGTTACAGCATTTCAATGTTTCAAACTTTGATTACGCACTATATAAAAGTTAGTGAATTTTGAAGTTGCATTAGTGTTTAATTTTTTACTCAAAGGTAGCACTGTTATACCGATATTTCAAATTGACAATAGTACTTTATTGTCACAAAATTTCAAGGACTCTCCAGTAAAAAGTTACAGCATTTCAGTGTTGCAAACTTTGATAGTTATATTGCGCACAGTATAAAAGTTTGTGAATTTTGAAGTTGAATCAGTGTTTCATTTTTTACTCAAAGGTAGCACTGTTATACCGAAGTTGCATCAGTGTTTAATTTTTTACTCAAAGGTAGCACTGTTATACCGATATTTAAAATTGACAATAGTACTTTATTGTCACAAAATTGTCATGTTTTAAGACGCACCAGTAAAAAGTTACTGCATTTCAATTTTGCAAACTTTGATAGTTATATTACGCACGGTATAAAAGTTAGTTAATTTTGAAGTTGCGCTAGTGTTTCAATGTTGCAAACTTTGATAGTTATATTACGCACAGTATAAAAGTTTGTGAATTTTGAAATTGCATCAGTGTTTCATTTTTTACTCAAAGGTAGCACTGTTATACCGATATCTCAAATTGACAATAGAGATTTATTGTCACAAAATTTAAAGGTCTTATGACGCTCCAGTAAAAAGTTACAGCATTTCAATGTTGCAAACTTTGATAGTTATGTTACGCACAGCATAAAAGTTAGTGAAATTTGAAGTTGCATCAGTGTTTCGTTTACTACTCAAGGGTAGCACTGTTATACCGATATTTCAAATTGACAATAGTACTTTATTGTCACAAAATGTCAAGGTCTTATGACGCTCCAGTAAAAAGTTATAGCATTTCAATGTTGCAAACTTTGGTAGTTATATTACGCACAGTATAAAAGTTACTGAATTTTGAAGTTGCATCAGTGTTTCATTTATTACTCAAGGGTAGCACTGTTATTCCGATATCTCAAATTGACAATAGTACACAATTGTCACAATTTTCACGGTCTTATGACGCACCAGTAAAAAGTTACAGCATTTCAATATTGCAAACTTTGTTAGTTATATTACGCATAGTATAAAAGTTAGTGAATTTGGAAGTTGCATTAGTGTTTCGTTTATTACTCAAGGGAACCATTGTTATAGCGATATCTCAAATTGACAATAGTACATTATTGTCACAAAATTTCAAGGTCTTATGACGCTCCAGTAAAAAGTTACAGCATTTCAATGTTGCAAACTTTGATATTTATAATACGCAGAATATAAAAGTTTGTGAATTTTGAAGTTGCATCAGTCTTTCATTTTTTACTCAAAGGTAGAACTGTTATACCGAAGTTGCATCAGTGTATAAATTTTTACTCAAAAGTAGCACTGTTATACCCATATTTCAAATTCACATGAGTACTTTATTGTCACAAAATTTTAAGTTCTTATGACGCTCCAGTAAAAAGTTACAGCATTTCAATGTTGCAGACTTTGATAGTTATGTTACGCACAGTACAAAAATTAGTGAATTTTGAAATTGCATCAGTGCTTCATTTTTTACTCAACGGTATCACGGTTATACCGATATCTCAAATTGACAATAGTACATTATTGTTACAAAATTTCAAGGTATTATGACGCTCCGGTAAAAAGTTACAGCATTTCAATGTTGCAAACTTTGATAGTTATATTGCGCACAGTATAAAAGTTTGTGAATTTTGAAGTTGAATCAGTGTTTCAATTTTTACTCAAAGGGAGCACTGTTATACCGAAGTTGCATCAGTGCTTAATTTTTTACTCAAAGGTAGCACTGTTATACCGATATTTCAAATTGACAATAGTACTTTATTGTCACAAAATTGTCATGTTTTAAGACGCACCAGTAAAAAGTTACTGCATTTCAATTTTGCAAACTTTGATAGTTATATTACGCACGGTATAAAAGTTAGTTAATTTTGAAGTTGCGCTAGTGTTTCAATGTTGCAAACTTTGATAGTTATATTACGCACAGTATAAAAGTTTGTGAATTTTGAAATTGCATCAGTGTTTCATTTTTTACTCAAGGGTAGCACTGTTATACCGATCTCTCAAATTGACAATAGTACTTTATTGTCACAAAATTGCAACGTCTTTTGACGCTTCAGTAAAAAGTTACAGAATTTCAATGTGTCAAACTTTCATAGTTATATTACGCACAGTATAAAAGTTAGTGAATTTTGAAGTAGCATCAGTGTTTCATTTTTTACTCAAGGGTTGCACGGTTATACCGATATCTCAAATTGAAAATAGTCCTTTATTGTCATAAAATTTAAAGGTCTTATGACGCTCCAGTAAAAAGTTACAGCATTTCAATGTTTCAAACTTTGATTACGCACTATATAAAAGTTAGTGAATTTTGAAGTTGCATTAGTGTTTAATTTTTTACTCAAAGGTAGCACTGTTATACCGATATTTCAAATTGACAATAGTACTTTGTTGTCACAAAATTTTCAGGTTTTATGACGCACCAGTGAAAAGTTACAGCATTTCAATGTTGCAAACTTTGATAGTTATATTACGCACGGTATAAAAGATACTGAATTTTGAAGTTGCGCCAGTGTTTCATTTTTTCCTCAAAGGTAGCACTGTTATACCGATATCTGAAATTGATAATAGAAGTTTATTGTCACCAAATTTAAAGGTCTTATGACGCACCGGTAAAAAGTTTCAGCATTTCAATGTTGCAAAATAGTTATATTACGCACAGTATAAAATTTAATGAATTTTGAAGTTGCATCAGTGTTTCATTTTTTACTCAAGGGTAGCTCTGTTATACCGATATCTCAAATTTACAATAGTTCTTTATTGTCACAAAATTTCAAGGTCTTATGACTCTCCAGTAAAAAGTTACAGCATTTCAATGTTGCAAACTTTGATAGTTATATTGCGCACAGTATACAAGTTTGTGAATTTTGAAGTTGCATCAGTGTTTCATTTTTTACTCAAGGGTAGCACTGTTATACCGATATCTCAAATTTACAATAGTACAATATTGGCACAAATTTCAAGGTCTTATGACGCACCAGTAAAAAGTTACAGCATTTCAATGTTGCAAACTTTCATAGTTATATTACGCACAGTATAAAAGTTTGTGAATTTTGAAGTTGCATTAGTGTTTAATTTTTACTCAAAGGTAGCACTGTTATACCCATATTTCAAATTGACATGAGTACTTTATTGTCACAAAATTTCAAGGTCTTATGACTCTCCAGTAAAAAGTTACAGCATTTCAATGTTGCAAACTTTGATAGTTATGTTACGCACATTATAAAAGTTAGTGAATTTTGAACTTGCATCAGTGTTTCATTTTTTACTCAAAGGTAGCACTGTTATACCGAAGTTGCATCAGTGTTTAATTTTTTACTCAAAGGTAGCACTGTTATACCGATATTTCAAATTGATAATAGTACTTTATTGTCACAAAATTGTCATGTTTTAAGACGCACCAGTAAAAAGTTACTGCATTTCAATTTTGCAAACTTTGATAGTTATATTACGCACGGTATAAAAGTTAGTTAATTTTGAAGTTGCGCTAGTGTTTCAATGTTGCAAACTTTGATAGTTATATTACGCACAGTATAAAAGTTTGTGAATTTTGAAATTGCATCAGTGTTTCATTTTTTACTCAAAGGTAGCACAGTTATACCGATATCTCAAATTGACAATAGAGATTTATTGTCACAAAATTTAAAGGTCTTATGACGCTCCCGTAAAAAGTTACAGCATTTCAATGTTGCAAACTTTGATAGTTATGTTACGCACAGCATAAAAGTTAGTGAAATTTGAAGTTGCATCAGTGTTTCGTTTACTACTCAAGGGTAGCACTGTTATACCGATATTTCAAATTGACAATAGTACTTTATTGTCACAAAATGTCAAGGTCTTATGACGCTCCAGTAAAAAGTTATAGCATTTCAATGTTGCAAACTTTGATAGTTATATTACGCACAGTATAAAAGTTAGTGAATTTTGAAGTTGCATCAGTGTTTCATTTATTACTCAAGGGTAGCACTGTTATTCCGATATCTCAAATTGACAATAGTACACAATTGTCACAATTTTCACGGTCTTATGACGCACCAGTAAAAAGTTACAGCATTTCAATATTGCAAACTTTGTTAGTTATATTACGCATAGTATAAAAGTTAGTGAATTTGGAAGTTGCATTAGTGTTTCGTTTATTACTCAAGGGAACCATTGTTATAGCGATATCTCAAATTGACAATAGTACATTATTGTCACAAAATTTCAAGGTCTTATGACGCTCCAGTAAAAAGTTACAGCATTTCAATGTTGCAAACTTTGATATTTATAATACGCAGAATATAAAAGTTTGTGAATTTTGAAGTTGCATCAGTCTTTCATTTTTTACTCAAAGGTAGAACTGTTATACCGAAGTTGCATCAGTGTTTAAATTTTTACTCAAAAGTAGCACTGTTATACCCATATTTCAAATTCACATGAGTACTTTATTGTCACAAAATTTTAAGTTCTTATGACGCTCCAGTAAAAAGTTACAGCATTTCAATGTTGCAGACTTTGATAGTTAAGTTACGCACAGTATACAAATTAGTGAATTTTGAAATTGCATCAGTGTTTCATTTTTTACTCAAGGGTATCACGGTTATACCGATATCTCAAATTGACAATAGTACATTATTGTTACAAAATTTCAAGGTCTTATGACGCTCCAGTAAAAAGTTACAGCATTTCAATGTTGCAAACTTTGATAGTTATATTACGCATAGTATAAAAGTTAGTGAATTTTGGAGTTGCATCAGTGTTTCATTTTTTACATAAAGGTAGCACTGTTATACCGATATTTCAAATTGACAATAGTACTTTATTGTCACAAACTTGTCAGGTTTTATGACGCACCAGTAAAAAGTTACAGCATTTCAATGTTGCAAACTTTGATAGTTATATTACGCACGGTATAAAAGTTAGTGAATTTTGAAGTTGCGCCAGTGTTTCATTTTTACTCAAAGGTAGCATTGTTATACCGAGATTTGAAATTGGCAATAGTACTTTATTGTCACAAAATTTCACGGTCTTACGACGCTCCAGTAAAAAGTTACAGCATTTCAATGTGGGAAACTTTGATGGTTATATTTACGCACATTATAAAAGTTAGTGAATTTTGAAGTTGCATCAGTGTTTCATTCTTTACTAAAAGGTAGCATTGTTATACCGAGATTTCAAATTGGCAATAGTACTTTACTGTCACCAAATTTCAAGGTCTTACGACGCTCCAGTAAAAAGTTACAGCATTTCAATGTTGCAAGCTTTGATAGTTATATTGCGCACTTTATAAAAGTTTTTTTAATTTTGAAGTTGCATCAGTGTTTCATTTTTTACTTAAAGGTAGCACTGTTATACCGAAGTTGCATCATTGTTTAATTTTTTACTCAAAGGTAGCACTGTTATACCGATATTTCAAATTGAAAATAGTACTTTATTGTCACAAAATTGTCATGTTTTAAGACGCACCAGTAAAAAGTTACTTCATTTCAATGTTTCAAACTTTGATAGTTATATTACGCACGGTATAAAAGTTAGTGAATTTTGAAGTTGCGCTAGTGTTTCATTTTTACAGAAAGGCAGCACTGTTATACCGATATCTCAAATTGACAATAGTACTTTATTGTCACAAAATTTCAAGGTCTTATGACGCTCCAGTAAAAAGTTACAGCATTTCAATGTTGCAAACTTTGATATTTATAATACGCAGAATATAAAAGTTTGTGAATTTTGAAGTTGCATCAGTCTTTCATTTTTTACTCAAAGGTAGCACTGTTATACCGATATTTCAAATTGAAAATAGTACTTTATTGTCACAAAATTGTCATGTTTTAAGACGCACCAGTAAAAAGTTACTTCATTTCAATGTTTCAAACTTTGATAGTTATATTACGCACAGTATAAAAGTTAGTGAATTTTGAAGTAGCATCAGTGTTTCATTTTTTACTCAAGGGTTGCACGGTTATACCGATATCTCAAATTGAAAATAGTACTTTATTGTCATAAAATTTAAAGGTCTTATGACGCTCCAGTAAAAAGTTACAGCATTTCAATGTTTCAAACTTTGATTACGCACTGTATAAAAGTTAGTGAATTTTGAAGTTGCTTTAGTGTTTAATTTTTTACTCAAAGGTAGCACTGTTATACCGATATTTCAAATTGACAGTAGTACTTTGTTGTCACAAAATTTTCAGGTTTTATGACGCACCAGTAAAAAGTTACAGCATTTCAATGTTGCAAACTTTGATAGTTATATTACGCACGGTATAAAAGATACTGAATTTTGAAGTTGCGCCAGTGTTTCATTTTTTCCTCAAAGGTAGCACTGTTATACCGATATCTGAAATTGATAATAGAAGTTTATTGTCACCAAATTTAAAGGTCTTATGACGCACCGGTAAAAAGTTTCAGCATTTCAATGTTGCAAAATAGTTATATTACGCACAGTATAAAAGTTAGTGAATTTTGAAGTTGCATCAGTGTTTCACTTTTTACTCAAGGGTAGCTCTGTTATACCGATATCTCAAATTTACAATAGTACTTTATTGTCACAAAATTTCAAGGTCTTATGACTCTCCAGTAAAAAGTTACAGCATTTCAATGTTGCAAACTTTGATAGTTATATTGCGCACAGTATAAAAGTTTGTGAATTTTGAAGTTGCGCTAGTGTTTCAATGTTGAAAACTTTGATAGTTATATTACGCACAGTATAAAAGTTTGTGAACTTTGAAATTGCATCAGTGTTTCATTTTTTACTCAAGGGTAGCACTGTTATACCGATCTCTCAAATTGACAATAGTACTTTATTGTCACAAAATTGCAACGTCTTTTGACGCTTCAGTAAAAAGTTACAGAATTTCAATGTGGCAAACTTTCATAGTTATATTACGCACAGTATAAAAGTTAGTGAATTTTGAAGTAGCATCAGTGTTTCATTTTTTACTCAAGGGTTGCACGGTTATACCGATATCTCAAATTGAAAATAGTACTTGATTGTCATAAAATTTAAAGGTCTTATGACGCTCCAGTAAAAAGTTACAGCATTTCAATGTTTCAAACTTTGATTACGCACTGTATAAAAGTTAGTGAATTTTGAAGTTGCATTAGTTTTTAATTTTTTACTCAAAGGTAGCACTGTTATACCGATATTTCAAATTGACAATAGTACTTTGTTGTCACAAAATTTTCAGGTTTTATGACGCACCAGTAAAAAGTTACAGCATTTCAATGTTGCAAACTTTGATAGTTATATTACGCACGGTATAAAAGATACTGAATTTTGAAGTTGCGCCAGTGTTTCATTTTTTCCTCAAAGGTAGCACTGTTATACCGATATCTGAAATTGATAATAGAAGTTTATTGTCACCAAATTTAAAGGTCTTATGACGCACCGGTAAAAAGTTTCAGCATTTCAATGTTGCAAAATAGTTATATTACGCACAGTATAAAAGTTAGTGAATTTTGAAGTTGCATCAGTGTTTCATTTTTTACTCAAGGGTAGCTCTGTTATACCGATATCTCAAATTTACAATAGTACTTTATTGTCACAAAATTTCAAGGACTCTCCAGTAAAAAGTTACAGCATTTCAATGTTGCAAACTTTGATAGTTATATTGCGCACAGTATAAAAGTTTGTGAATTTTGAAGTTGAATCAGTGTTTCATTTTTTACTCAAAGGTAGCACTGTTATACCGAAGTTGCATCAGTGTTTAATTTTTTACTCAAAGGTAGCACTGTTATACCGATATTTCAAATTGACAATAGTACTTTATTGTCACAAAATTGTCATGTTTTAAGACGCACCAGTAAAAAGTTACTGCATTTCAATTTTGCAAACTTTGATAGTTATATTACGCACGGTATAAAAGTTAGTTAATTTTGAAGTTGCGCTAGTGTTTCAATGTTGCAAACTTTGATAGTTATATTACGCACAGTATAAAAGTTTGTGAATTTTGAAATTGCATCAGTGTTTCATTTTTTACTCAAAGGTAGCACAGTTATACCGATATCTCAAATTGACAATAGAACTTTATTGTCACAAAATTTAAAGGTCTTATGACGCTCCAGTAAAAAGTTACAGCATTTCAATGTTGCAAACTTAGATAGTTATGTTACGCACAGCATAAAAGTTAGTGAAATTTGAAGTTGCATCAGTGTTTCGTTTACTACTCAAGGGTAGCACTGTTATACCGATATTTCAAATTGACAATAGTACTTTATTGTCACAAAATTTCAAGGTCTTATGATGCTCCAGTAAAAAGTTATAGCATTTCAATGTTGCAAACTTTGATAGTTATATTACTCACAGTATAAAAGTTAGTCAATTTTGAAGTTGCATCAGTGTTTCATTTATTACTCAAGGGTAGCACTGTTATTCCGATATCTCAAATTGACAATAGTACACAATTGTCACAATTTTCACGGTCTTATGACGCACCAGTAAAAAGTTACAGCATTTCAATATTGCAAACTTTGTTAGTTATATTACGCATAGTATAAAAGTTAGTGAATTTGGAAGTTGCATTAGTGTTTCGTTTATTACTCAAGGGAACCATTGTTATAGCGATATCTCAAATTGACAATAGTACATTATTGTCACAAAATTTCAAGGTCTTATGACGCTCCAGTAAAAAGTTACAGCATTTCAATGTTGCAAACTTTGATATTTATAATACGCAGAATATAAAAGTTTGTGAATTTTGAAGTTGCATCAGTCTTTCATTTTTTACTCAAAGGTAGAACTGTTATACCGAAGTTGCATCAGTGTTTAAATTTTTACTCAAAAGTAGCACTGTTATACCCATATTTCAAATTCACATGAGTACTTTATTGTCACAAAATTTTAAGTTCTTATGACGCTCCAGTAAAAAGTTACAGCATTTCAATGTTGCAGACTTTGATAGTTATGTTACGCACAGTATAAAAATTAGTGAATTTTGAAGTTGCGCCAGTGTTTCATTTTTACTCAAAGGTAGCATTGTTATACCGAGATTTGAAATTGGCAATAGTACTTTATTGTCACAAAATTTCAAGGTCTTACGACGCTCCAGTAAAAAGTTACAGCATTTCAATGTGGGAAACTTTGATGGTTATATTTACGCACATTATAAAAGTTAGTGAATTTTGAAGTTGCATCAGTGTTTCATTCTTTACTAAAAGGTAGCATTGTTATACCGAGATTTCAAATTGGCAATAGTACTTTACTGTCACCAAATTTCAAGGTCTTACGACGCTCCAGTAAAAAGTTACAGCATTTCAATGTTGCAAGCTTTGATAGTTATATTGCGCACTTTATAAAAGTTTTTTTAATTTTGAAGTTGCATCAGTGTTTCATTTTTTACTTAAAGGTAGCACTGTTATACCGAAGTTGCATCATTGTTTAATTTTTTACTCAAAGGTAGCACTGTTATACCGATATTTCAAATTGAAAATAGTACTTTATTGTCACAAAATTGTCATGTTTTAAGACGCACCAGTAAAAAGTTACTTCATTTCAATGTTTCAAACTTTGATAGTTATATTACGCACGGTATAAAAGTTAGTGAATTTTGAAGTTGCGCTAGTGTTTCATTTTTACAGAAAGGCAGCACTGTTATACCGATATCTCAAATTGACAATAGTACTTTATTGTCACAAAATTTCAAGGTCTTATGACGCTCCAGTAAAAAGTTACAGCATTTCAATGTTGCAAACTTTGATATTTATAATACGCAGAATATAAAAGTTTGTGAATTTTGAAGTTGCATCAGTCTTTCATTTTTTACTCAAAGGTAGAACTGTTATACCGAAGTTGCATCAGTGTTTAAATTTGTACTCAAAACTAGCACTGTTATACCCATATTTCAAATTCACATGAGTACTTTATTGTCACAAAATTTTAAGTTCTTATGACGCTCCAGTAAAAAATTACAGCATTTCAATGTTTCAAACTTTGATTACGCACTGTATAAAAGTTAGTGAATTTTGAAGTTGCATTAGTGTTTAATTTTTACTCAAAGGTAGCACTGTTATACTGATATTTCAAATTGACAATAATACTTTGTTGTCACCAAATATTCAGGTTTTATGACGCACCAGTAAAAAGTTACAGCATTTCAATTTTGCAAACTTTTATAGTTATATTACGCACGGTATAAAAGTTACAGAATTTTGAAGTTGCGCCAGTGTTTCATTTTTTACTCAAAGGTAGCACTGTTATACCGATATCTAAAATTGACAATAGAACTTTATTGTCACAAAATATAAGGGTCTTATGACGCACCGGTAAAAAGTTTCAGCATTTCAATGTTGCAAACTTTGATAGTTATTTTACGCACAGTATAAAAGTTAGTGAATTTTGAAGTTGCATCAGTGTTTCATTTTTTACTCAAGGGTAGCACTGTTATACCGATATCTCAAATTTACAATAGTACAATATTGGCACAAATTTCAAGGTCTTATGACGCACCAGTAAAAAGTTACAGCATTTCAATGTTGCAAACTTTCATAGTTATATTACGCACAGTATAAAAGTTAGTGAATTTTGAAGTTGCATTAGTGTTTAATTTTTACTCAAAGGTAGCACTGTTATACCCATATTTCAAATTGACATGAGTACTTTATTGTCACAAAATTTCAAGGTCTTATGACTCTCCAGTAAAAAGTTACAGCATTTCAATGTTGCAAACTTTGATAGTTTAATTACACACAGTATAAAAGTTAGTGAATTTTGAAATTGCATCAGTGTTTCATTTTTTACTCAAGGGTAGCACTGTTATACCGATCTCTCAAATTGACAATAGTACTTTATTGTCACAAAATTGCAACGTCTTTTCACGCTTCAGTAAAAAAATACAGAATTTCAATGTTGCAAACTTTAAAAGTTATATTACGCACAGTATAAAAGTTAGTGAATTTTGAAGTAGCATCAGTGTTTCATTCTTTACTCAAGGGTTGCACGCTTATACCGATATCTCAAATTGAAAATAGTACTTTATTGTCATAAAATTTAAAGGTCTTATGACACTCCAGTAAAAAGTTACAGCATTTCAATGTTTCAAACTTTCATTACGCACTGTATAAAAGTTAGTGAATTTTGAAGTTGCATTAGTGTTTAATTTTTTACTCAAAGGTAGCACTGTTATACCGATATTTCAAATTGACAATAGTACTTTGTTGTCACAAAATTTTCAGGTTTTATGACGCACCAGTAAAAAGTTACAGCATTTCAATGTTGCAAACTTTGATAGTTATATTACGCACGGTATAAAAGATACTGAATTTTGAAGTTGCGCCAGTGTTTCATTTTTTACTCAAAGGTAGCACTGTTATACCGATATCTGAAATTGATAATAGAAGTTTATTGTCACCAAATTTAAAGGTCTTATGACGCTCCAGTAAAAAGTTACAGAATTTCAATGTTGCAAACTTTGATAGTTATATTACGCGCAGTATAAAGGTTAGTAAATTTTGAAAAAGCATCAGTGTTTCATTTTTTACTCAAGGGTTGCACTGTTATACCGACATTTCAAACTAAAAATAGTACTTTATTGTCACAAAATTTCAAGGTCTTATGACGCTTCAGTAAAAAGTTACAGCATTTCAATGTTGCAAACTTTGATAGTTATATTAAGCACAGTATAAAAGTTTGTGAATTTTGAAGTTGCGTCAGTGTTTCATATTTTACTCAAAGGTAGCACTGTTATACCAAAGTTACAGCAGTGTTTCAGTTTTTACTCAAAGGACGCACTGTTATACCGATATTTCAAATTGACAATAGTACTTTATTGTCACAAAATTTCAAGGTCTTATGACGCTCCAGTAAAAAGTTACAGAATTTCAATGTTGCAAACTTTGATAGTTATATTACGCGCAGTATAAAGGTTAGTGAATTTTGAAAAAGCATCAGTGTTTCATTTTTTACTCAAGGGTTGCACTGTTATACCGACATTTCAAACTAAAAATAGTACTTTATTGTCACAAAATTTCAAGGTCTTATGACGCTTCAGTAAAAAGTTACAGCATTTCAATGTTGCAAACTTTGATAGTTTAATTACACACAGTATAAAAGTTAGTGAATTTTGAAATTGCATCAGTGTTTCATTTTTTACTCAAGGGTAGCACTGTTATACCGATCTCTCAAATTGACAATAGTACTTTATTGTCACAAAATTGCAACGTCTTTTGACGCTTCAGTAAAAAAATACAGAATTTCAATGTTGCAAACTTTGATAGTTATATTACGCACAGTATAAAATTTAGTGAATTTTGAAGTAGCATCAGTGTTTCATTTTTTACTCAAGGGTTGCACGGTTATACCGATATCTCAAATTGAAAATAGTACTTTATTGTCATAAAATTTAAAGGTCTTATGACGCTCCAGTAAAAAGTTACAGCATTTCAATGTTTCAAACTTTGATTACGCACTGTATAAAAGTTAGTGAATTTTGAAGTTGCATTAGTGTTTAATTTTTTACTCAAAGGTAGCACTGTTATACCAATATTTCAAATTGACATGAGTACTTTATTGTCACAAAATTTCAAGGTCTTATGACGCTCCAGTAAAAAGTTACAGCATTTCAATGTTGCAAACTTTGATAGTTATGTTACGCACAGTATAAAAGTTAGTTAATTTTGAACTTGCATCAGTGTTTCAGTTTTTACTCAAAGGTAGCACTGTTATGCCGACATTTCAAATTAACAATAGTACTTTATTGTCACAAAATTTCAAGGTCTTATGACGCTCCAGTAAAAAGTTACAGCATTTCAATGTCGCAAACTTTGATAGTTTAATTACACACAGTATAAAAGTTAGTGAATTTTGAAATTGCATCAGTGTTTCATTTTTACTCAAGGGTAGCACTGTTATACCGATCTCTCAAATTGACAATAGTACTTTATTGTCACAAAATTGCAACGTCTTTTGACGCTTCAGTAAAAAGTTACAGAATTTCAATGTTGCAAACTTTGATAGTTATATTACGCACAGTATAAAAGTTAGTGAATTTTGAAGTAGCATCAGTGTTTCATTTTTTACTCAAGGGTTGCACTGTTATACAGATATCTCAAATTGAAAATAGTACTTTATTGTCATAAAATTTAAAGGGCTTAGGACACTCCAGTAAAAAGTTACAGCATTTCAATGTTTCAAACTTTGATTACGCACAGTATAAAAGTTATTGAATTTTGAAGTTGCATCAGTGTTTGATTTTTTACTCAAAGGTAGCACTGTTATACCGATATTTCAAATTGACAATAGTACTTTATTGTCACAAAATTTCAAGGTCTTATGACGCTCCAGTAAAAAGTTACAGCATTTCAATGTTTGAAACTTTGATAGTTATATTACGCACAGTATAAAAGTTAGTGAATTTTGAAGTTGCATCAGTGTTTCATTTTTACTCAAAGGTATCACTGTTATACCGATATTTCAAGTTGACAATAGTACTTTCTAATCACAAAATTTCAAGGTCTTACGACGCTCCAGTAAAAAGTTACAGCATTTCAATATTGCAAACTTTGACAGTATAAAAGTTAGTGAATTTTGAAGTTGCATCAATGTTTCATTTTTTACTCAAAGGTAGCACTATTATACCGATATTTCAAATTGACAATAGTACTTTGTCACAAAATTTCAAGGTCTTATGACGCTCCAGTAAAAAGTTACAGCATTTCAATATTTCAAACTTTGATAATTATATTACGCACAGTATAAAAGTTAGTGAACTTTGAAGTTGCTTCAGTGTTTCATTTTTACTCAAAGGTAGCACTGTTATACCGATATTTCAAGTTGACAATAGTACTTTCTGGTCACAAAATTTCAAGGTCTTACGACGCTCCAGTAAAAAGTTACAGCATTTCAATATTGCAAACTTTGACAGTATAAAAGTTAGTGATTTTTGAAGTTTCATCATTGTTTCGTTTATTACTCAAGGGTAGCAATGTTTTACCGATGTCTCAAATTGACAATAGTAAATTATTGTCACAGAATTTCAAGGTCTTATGACGCACTAGTAAAAAGTTACAGCATTTCAATGTTGCATACTTTGATAGTTATATTACGCACAGTATAAAGGTTAGTGAATTTTGAAGTAGCATCAGTGTTTCATTTTTTACTCAAGGGTTCCACTGTTATACCGATATCTCAAATTGAAAATAGTATTTTATTGTCATAAAATTTTAAGGTCTTATGGCGCTCCAGTAAAAAGTTACAGCATTTCAATGTTTCAAACTTTGATTACGCACAGTATAAAAGTTAGTGAATTTTGAAGTTGCATCAGTGTTTCATTTTTTACTCAAAGGTAGCACTGTTATACCGATATTTCAAATTGACAATAGTACTTTATTGTCACAAAATTTCAAGGTCTTATAACGCTCCAGTAAAAAGTTACAGCATTTCAATGTTGCAAACTTTGATAGTTATATTACTCACAGTATAAAGGTTAGTGAATTTTGAAAAAGCATCAGTGTTTCATTTTTTACTCAAGGGTTGCACTGTTATACCGATATTTCAAATTGACAATAGTACTTTATTGTCACAAAATTTCAAGGTCTTATGACGCTCCAGTAAAAAGTTACAGCATTTCAATGTTTGAAACTTTGATAGTTATATTACGCACAGTATAAAGGTTAGTGAATTTTGAAAAAGCATCAGTGTTTCATTTTTTACTCAAGGGTTGCACTGTTATACCGATATCTCAAATTGAAAATAGTACTTTATTGTCATAAAATTTCAAGGTCTTATGACCCTCCAGTAAAAAGTTACAGCATTTCAATGTTTCAAACTTTGATTACGCACAGTATAAAAGTTAGTGAAATTTGAAGTTGCATCAGTGTTTGATTTTTTACTCAAAGGTAGCACTGTTATACCGATATTTCAAATTGACAATAGTACTTTATTGTCACAAAATTTTAAGGTCTTATGACGCTCCAGTAAAAAGTTACAGCATTTCAATGTTTGAAACTTTGATAGTTATATTACGCACAGTATAAAAGTTAGTGAATTTTGAAGTTGCATCAGTGTTTCATTTTTACTCAAAGGTATCACTGTTATACCGATATTTCAAGTTGACAATAGTACTTTCTAATCACAAAATTTCAAGGTCTTACGACGCTCCAGTAAAAAGTTACAGCATTTCAATATTGCAAACTTTGACAGTATAAAAGTTAGTGAATTTTGAAGTTGCATCAATGTTTCATTTTTTACTCAAAGGTAGCACTATTATACCGATATTTCAAATTGACAATAGTACTTTATTGTCACAAAATTTCAAGGTCTTACGACGCTCCAGTAAAAAGTTACAGCATTTCAATATTGCAAACTTTGACAGTATAAAAGTTAGTGATTTTTGAAGTTTCATCATTGTTTCGTTTATTACTCAAGGGTAGCAATGTTTTACCGATATCTCAAATTGACAATAGTAAATTATTGTCACAGAATTTCAAGGTCTTATGACGCACTAGTAAAAAGTTACAGCATTTCAATGTTGCATACTTTGATAGTTATATTACGCACAGTATAAAGGTTAGTGAATTTTGAAGTAGCATCAGTGTTTCATTTTTTACTCAAGGGTTCCACTGTTATACCGATATCTCAAATTGAAAATAGTATTTTATTGTCATAAAATTTTAAGGTCTTATGGCGCTCCAGTAAAAAGTTACAGAATTTCAATGTTTCAAACTTTGATTACGCACAGTATAAAAGTTAGTGAATTTTGAAGTTGCATCAGTGTTTCATTTTTTACTCAAAGGTAGCACTGTTATACCGATATTTCAAATTGACAATAGTACTTTATTGTCACAAAATTTCAAGGTCTTATGACGCTCCAGTAAAAAGTTACAGCATTTCAATGTTGCAAACTTTGATAGTTATATTACTCACAGTATAAAGGTTAGTGAATTTTGAAAAAGCATCAGTGTTTCATTTTTTACTCAAGGGTTGCACTGTTATACCGATATTTCAAATTGACAATAGTACTTTATTGTCACAAAATTTCAAGGTCTTATGACGCTCCAGTAAAAAGTTACAGCATTTCAATGTTTGAAACTTTGATAGTTATATTACGCACAGTATAAAAGTTAGTGAATTTTGAAGTTGCATCAGTGTTTCATTTTTACTCAAAGGTATCACTGTTATACCGATATTTAAAGTTGACAATAGTACTTTCTAATCACAAAATTTCAAGGTCTTACGACGCTCCAGTAAAAAGTTACAGCATTTCAATATTGCAAACTTTGACAGTATAAAAGTTAGTGAATTTTGAAGTTGCATCAATGTTTCATTTTTTACTCAAAGGTAGCACTGTTATACCGATATTTCAAATTGACAATAGTACTTTATTGTCACAAAATTTCAAGGTCTTATGACGCTCCAGTAAAAAGTTACAGCATTTTAATGTTTGAAACTTTGATAGTTATATTACGCACAGTATAAAAGTTAGTGAATTTTGAAGTTGCATCAGTGTTTCATTTTTACTCAAAGGTATCACTGTTATACCGATATTTCAAGTTGACAATAGTACTTTCTAATCATAAAATTTCAAGGTCTTACGACGCTCCAGTAAAAAGTTACAGCATTTCAATATTGCAAACTTTGACAGTATAAAAGTTAGTGAATTTTGAAGTTGCATCAATGTTTCATTTTTTACTCAAAGGTAGCACTATTATACCGATATTTCAAATTGACAATAGTACTTTATTGTCACAAAATTTCAAGGTCTTATGACGCTCCAGTAAAAAGTTACAGCATTTCAATATTTCAAACTTTGATAATTATATTACGCACAGTATAAAAGTTAGTGAACTTTGAAGTTGCTTCAGTGTTTCATTTTTACTCAAAGGTAGCACTGTTATACCGATATTTCAAGTTGACAATAGTACTTTCTGGTCACAAAATTTCAAGGTCTTACGACGCTCCAGTAAAAAGTTACAGCATTTCAATATTGCAAACTTTGACAGTATAAAAGTTAGTGATTTTTGAAGTTTCATCATTGTTTCGTTTATTACTCAAGGGTAGCAATGTTTTACCGATATCTCAAATTGACAATAGTAAATTATTGTCACAGAATTTCAAGGTCTTATGACGCACTAGTAAAAAGTTACAGCATTTCAATGTTGCATACTTTGATAGTTATATTACGCACAGTATAAAGGTTAGTGAATTTTGAAGTAGCATCAGTGTTTCATTTTTTACTCAAGGGTTCCACTGTTATACCGATATCTCAAATTGAAAATAGTATTTTATTGTCATACAATTTTAAGGTCTTATGGCGCTCCAGTAAAAAGTTACAGCATTTCAATGTTTCAAACTTTGATTACGCACAGTATAAAAGTTAGTGAATTTTGAAGTTGCATCAGTGTTTCATTTTTTACTCAAGGGTTCCACTGTTATACCGATATCTCAAATTGAAAATAGTATTTTATTGTCATACAATTTTAAGGTCTTATGGCGCTCCAGTAAAAAGTTACAGCATTTCAATGTTTCAAACTTTGATTACGCACAGTATAAAAGTTAGTGAATTTTGAAGTTGCATCAGTGTTTCATTTTTTACTCAAGGGTTGCACTGTTATACCGATATCTCAAATTGACAATAGTACTTTATTGTCACAAAATTTCAAGGTCTTATGACGCTCCAGTAAAAAGTTACAGCATTTCAATGTTGCAAACTTTGATAGTTATATTACTCACAGTATAAAGGTTAGTGAATTTTGAAAAAGCATCAGTATTTCATTTTTTACTCAAGGGTTGCACTGTTATACCGATATTTCAAATTGACAATAGTACTTTATTGTCACAAAATTTCAAGGTCTTATGACGCTCCAGTAAAAAGTTACAGCATTTCAATGTTTGAAACTTTGATAGTTATATTACGCACAGTATAAAAGTTAGTGAATTTTGAAGTTGCATCAGTGTTTCATTTTTACTCAAAGGTATCACTGTTATACCGATATTTCAAGTTGACAATAGTACTTTCTGGTCACAAAATTTCAAGGTCTTACGACGCTCCAGTAAAAAGTTACAGCATTTCAATATTGCAAACTTTGACAGTATAAAAGTTAGTGATTTTTGAAGTTTCATCATTGTTTCGTTTATTACTCAAGGGTAGCAATGTTTTACCGATATCTCAAATTGACAATAGTAAATTATTGTCACAGAATTTCAAGGTCTTATGACGCACTAGTAAAAAGTTACAGCATTTCAATGTTGCATACTTTGATAGTTATATTACGCACAGTATAAAGGTTAGTGAATTTTGAAGTAGCATCAGTGTTTCATTTTTTACTCAAGGGTTCCACTGTTATACCGATATCTCAAATTGAAAATAGTATTTTATTGTCATACAATTTTAAGGTCTTATGGCGCTCCAGTAAAAAGTTACAGCATTTCAATGTTTCAAACTTTGATTACGCACAGTATAAAAGTTAGTGAATTTTGAAGTTGCATCAGTGTTTCATTTTTTACTCAAGGGTTGCACTGTTATACCGATATCTCAAATTGACAATAGTACTTTATTGTCACAAAATTTCAAGGTCTTATGACGCTCCAGTAAAAAGTTACAGCATTTCAATGTTGCAAACTTTGATAGTTATATTACTCACAGTATAAAGGTTAGTGAATTTTGAAAAAGCATCAGTATTTCATTTTTTACTCAAGGGTTGCACTGTTATACCGATATTTCAAATTGACAATAGTACTTTATTGTCACAAAATTTCAAGGTCTTATGACGCTCCAGTAAAAAGTTACAGCATTTCAATGTTTGAAACTTTGATAGTTATATTACGCACAGTATAAAAGTTAGTGAATTTTGAAGTTGCATCAGTGTTTCATTTTTACTCAAAGGTATCACTGTTATACCGATATTTCAAGTTGACAATAGTACTTTCTAATCACAAAATTTCAAGGTCTTACGACGCTCCAGTAAAAAGTTACAGCATTTCAATATTGCAAACTTTGACAGTATAAAAGTTAGTGAATTTTGAAGTTGCATCAGTGTTTCATTTTTTACTCAAAGGTAGCACTATTATACCGATATTTCAAATTGACAATAGTACTTTATTGTCACAAAATTTCAAGGTCTTATGACGCTCCAGTAAAAAGTTACAGCATTTCAATATTTCAAACTTTGATAATTATATTACGCACAGTATAAAAGTTAGTGAACTTTGAAGTTGCTTCAGTGTTTCATTTTTACTCAAAGGTAGCACTGTTATACCGATATTTCAAGTTGACAATAGTACTTTCTGGTCACAAAATTTCAAGGTCTTACGACGCTCCAGTAAAAAGTTACAGCATTTCAATATTGCAAACTTTGACAGTATAAAAGTTAGTGATTTTTGAAGTTTCATCATTGTTTCGTTTATTACTCAAGGGTAGCAATGTTTTACCGATATCTCAAATTGACAATAGTAAATTATTGTCACAGAATTTCAAGGTCTTATGACGCACTAGTAAAAAGTTACAGCATTTCAATGTTGCATACTTTGATAGTTATATTACTCACAGTATAAAGGTTAGTGAATTTTGAAAAAGCATCAGTGTTTCATTTTTTACTCAAGGGTTGCACTGTTATACCGATATCTCAAATTGAAAATAGTACTTTATTGTCATAAAATTTCAAGGTCTTATGACCCTCCAGTAAAAAGTTACAGCATTTCAATGTTTCAAACTTTGATTACGCACAGTATAAAAGTTAGTGAAATTTGAAGTTGCATCAGTGTTTGATTTTTTACTCAAAGGTAGCACTGTTATACCGATATTTCAAATTGACAATAGTACTTTATTGTCACAAAATTTCAAGGTCTTATGACGCTCCAGTAAAAAGTTACAGCATTTCAATGTTTGAAACTTTGATAGTTATATTACGCACAGTATAAAAGTTAGTGAATTTTGAAGTTGCATCAGTGTTTCATTTTTACTCAAAGGTATCACTGTTATACCGATATTTCAAGTTGACAATAGTACTTTCTAATCACAAAATTTCAAGGTCTTACGACGCTCCAGTAAAAAGTTACAGCATTTCAATATTGCAAACTTTGACAGTATAAAAGTTAGTGAATTTTGAAGTTGCATCAGTGTTTCATTTTTTACTCAAAGGTAGCACTGTTATACCGATATTTCAAATTGACAATAGTACTTTATTGTCACAAAATTTCAAGGTCTTATGACGCTCCAGTAAAAAGTTACAGCATTTCAATATTTCAAACTTTGATAATTATATTACGCACAGTATAAAAGTTAGTGAACTTTGAAGTTGCTTCAGTGTTTCATTTTTACTCAAAGGTAGCACTGTTATACCGATATTTCAAGTTGACAATAGTACTTTCTGGTCACAAAATTTCAAGGTCCTACGACGCTCCAGTAAAAAGTTACAGCATTTCAATATTGCAAACTTTGACAGTATAAAAGTTAGTGATTTTTGAAGTTTCATCATTGTTTCGTTTATTACTCAAGGGTAGCAATGTTTTACCGATATCTCAAATTGACAATAGTAAATTATTGTCACAGAATTTCAAGGTCTTATGACGCACTAGTAAAAAGTTACAGCATTTCAATGTTGCATACTTTGATAGTTATATTACGCACAGTATAAAGGTTAGTGAATTTTGAAGTAGCATCAGTGTTTCATTTTTTACTCAAGGGTTCCACTGTTATACCGATATCTCAAATTGAAAATAGTACTTTATTGTCATAAAATTTTAAGGTCTTATGGCGCTCCAGTAAAAAGTTACAGCATTTCAATGTTTCAAACTTTGATTACGCACAGTATAAAAGTTAGTGAATTTTGAAGTTGCATCAGTGTTTCATTTTTTACTCAAAGGTAGCACTGTTATACCGATATTTCAAATTGACAATAGTACTTTATTGTCACAAAATTTCAAGGTCTTATGACGCTCCAGTAAAAAGTTACAGCATTTCAATGTTGCAAACTTTGATAGTTATATTACGCACAGTATAAAGGTTAGTGAATTTTGAAAAAGCATCAGTGTTTCATTTTTTACTCAAGGGTTGCACTGTTATACCGATATCTCAAATTGAAAATAGTACTTTATTGTCATAAAATTTCAAGGTCTTATGACCCTCCAGTAAAAAGTTACAGCATTTCAATGTTTCAAACTTTGATTACGCACAGTATAAAAGTTAGTGAATTTTGAAGTTGCATCAGTGTTTCATTTTTTACTCAAAGGTAGCACTGTTATACCGATATTTCAAATTGACAATAGTACTTTATTGTCACAAAATTTCAAGGTCTTATGACACTCCAGTAAAAAGGTACAGCATTTCAATGTTTGAAACTTTGATCGTTATATTACGCACAGTAAAAAAGTTAGTGAATTTTGAAGTTGCATCAGTGTTTCATTTTTACTCAAAGGTATCACTGTTATACCGATATTTCAAGTTGACAATAGTACTTTCTGATCACAAAATTTCAAGGTCTTACGACGCTCCAGTAAAAAGTTACAGCATTTCAATATTGCAAACTTTGATAATTATATTACGCACAGTATAAAAGTTAGTGAATTTTGAAGTTGCTTCAGTGTTTCATTTTTACTCAAAGGTAGCACTGTTATACCGATATTTCAAGTTGACAATAGTACTTTCTGGTCACAAAATTTCAAGGTCTTACGACGCTCCAGTAAAAAGTTACAGCATTTCAATATTGCAAACTTTGACAGTATAAAAGTTAGTGATTTTTGAAGTTTCATCATTGTTTCGTTTATTACTCAAGGGTAGCAATGTTTTACCGATATCTCAAATTGACAATAGTAAATTATTATCACAGAATTTCAAGGTCTTATGACGCACTAGTAAAAAGTTACAGCATTTCAATGTTGCATACTTTGATAGTTATATTACGCACAGTATAAAGGTTAGTGAATTTTGAAGTAGCATCAGTGTTTCATTTTTTACTCAAGGGTTCCACTGTTATACCGATATCTCAAATTGAAAATAGTACTTTATTGTCATAAAATTTTAAGGTCTTATTGCGCTCCAGTAAAAAGTTACAGCATTTCAATGTTTCAAACTTTGATTACGCACAGTATAAAAGTTAGTGAATTTTGAAGTTGCATCAGTGTTTCATTTTTTACTCAAAGGTAGCACTGTTATACCGATATTTCAAATTGACAATAGTACTTTATTGTCACAAAATTTCAAGGTCTTATGACGCTCCAGTAAAAAGTTACAGCATTTCAATGTTGCAAACTTTGATAGTTATATTACGCACAGTATAAAGGTTAGTGAATTTTGAAAAAGCATCAGTGTTTCATTTTTTACTCAAGGGTTGCACTGTTATACCGATATCTCAAATTGAAAATAGTACTTTATTGTCATAAAATTTCAAGGTCTTATGACCCTCCAGTAAAAAGTTACAGCATTTCAATGTTTCAAACTTTGATTACGCACAGTATAAAAGTTAGTGAATTTTGAAGTTGCATCAGTGTTTCATTTTTTACTCAAAGGTAGCACTGTTATACCGATATCTCAAATTGACAATAGTACTTTATTGTCACAAAATTTCAAGGTCTTATGACACTCCAGTAAAAAGGTACAGCATTTCAATGTTTGAAACTTTGATCGTTATATTACGCACAGTAAAAAAGTTAGTGAATTTTGAAGTTGCATCAGTGTTTCATTTTTACTCAAAGGTATCACTGTTATACCGATATTTCAAGTTGACAATAGTACTTTCTGATCACAAAATTTCAAGGTCTTACGACGCTCCAGTAAAAAGTTACAGCATTTCAATATTGCAAACTTTGATAATTATATTACGCACAGTATAAAAGTTAGTGAATTTTGAAGTTGCTTCAGTGTTTCATTTTTACTCAAAGGTAGCACTGTTATACCGATATTTCAAGCTGACAATAGTACTTTATTGTCACAAAATTTCAAGGTCTTACGACGAACCAGAAAAAAGTTCCAGCATTTCAATATTGCAAACTTTGACAGTATAAAAGTTAGTGATTTTTGAAGTTTCATCATTGTTTCGTTTATTACTCAAGGGTAGCAATGTTTTACCGATATCTCAAATTGACAATAGTAAATTATTATCACAGAATTTCAAGGTCTTATGACGCACTAGTAAAAAGTTACAGCATTTCAATGTTGCATACTTTGATAGTTATATTACGCACAGTATAAAGGTTAGTGAATTTTGAAGTAGCATCAGTGTTTCATTTTTTACTCAAGGGTTCCACTGTTATACCGATATCTCAAATTGAAAATAGTACTTTATTGTCATAAAATTTTAAGGTCTTATTGCGCTCCAGTAAAAAGTTACAGCATTTCAATGTTTCAAACTTTGATTACGCACAGTATAAAAGTTAGTGAATTTTGAAGTTGCATCAGTGTTTCATTTTTTACTCAAAGGTAGCACTGTTATACCGATATTTCAAATTGACAATAGTACTTTATTGTCACAAAATTTCAAGGTCTTATGACGCTCCAGTAAAAAGTTACAGCATTTCAATGTTGCAAAACTTTGATAGTTATATTACGCACAGTATAAAGGTTAGTGAATTTTGAAAAAGCATCAGTGTTTCATTTTTTACTCAAGGGTTGCACTGTTATACCGATATCTCAAATTGAAAATAGTACTTTATTGTCATAAAATTTCAAGGTCTTATGACCCTCCAGTAAAAAGTTACAGCATTTCAATGTTTCAAACTTTGATTACGCACAGTATAAAAGTTAGTGAATTTTGAAGTTGCATCAGTGTTTCATTTTTTACTCAAAGGTAGCACTGTTAAACCGATATTTCAAATTGACAATAGTACTTTATTGTCACAAAATTTCAAGGTCTTATGACGCTCCAGTAAAAAGGTACAGCATTTCAATGTTTGAAACTTTGATAGTTATATTACGCACAGTATAAAAGTTAGTGAATTTTGAAGTTGCATCAGTGTTTCATTTTTACTCAAAGGTATCACTGTTATACCGATATTTTAAGTTGACAATAGTACTTTCTGATCACAAAATTTCAAGGTCTTACGACGCTCCAGTAAAAAGTTACAGCATTTCAATATTGCAAACTTTGATAATTATATTACGCACAGTATAAAAGTTAGTGATATTTGAAGTTGCTTCAGTGTTTCATTTTTACTCAAAGGTAGCACTGTTATACCGATATTTCAAGTTGACAATAGTACTTTCTGGTCACAAAATTTCAAGGTCTTACGACGCTCCAGTAAAAAGTTACAGCATTTCAATATTGCAAACTTTGACAGTATAAAAGTTAGTGATTTTTGAAGTTTCATCATTGTTTCGTTTATTACTCAAGGGTAGCAATGTTTTACCGATATCTCAAATTGACAATAGTAAATTATTATCACAGAATTTCAAGGTCTTATGACGCACTAGTAAAAAGTTACAGCATTTCAATGTTGCATACTTTGATAGTTAGAATACGCACAGTATAAAAGTTAGTGAATTTTGAAGTTGCATCTGTGTATCATTTTTTACTCAAGGGTTCCACTGTTATACCGATATCTCAAATTGAAAATAGTACTTTATTGTCATAAAATTTTAAGGTCTTATGGCGCTCCAGTAAAAAGTTACAGCATTTCAATGTTTCAAACTTTGATTACGCACAGTATAAAAGTTAGTGAATTTTGAAGTTGCATCAGTGTTTCATTTTTTTCTCAAACGTAGCACTGTTATACCCATATTTCAAATTGACATGAGTACTTTATTGTCACAAAATTTCAAGGTTTTATGACGCTCCAGTCAAAAGTTACAGCATTTCAATGTTGCAAATTTTGATAGTTATGTTACGCACAGTATAAACTTGCATCAGTGTTTCATTTTTTACTCAAAGGTAGCACTGTTATGCCGACATTTCAAATTAACAATAGTACTTTATTGTCACAAAATTTCAAGGTCTTATGACGCTCCAGTAAAAAGTTACAGCATTTCAATGTTGTAAACTTTAATAGTTTAATTACACACAGTATAAAAGTTAGTGAATTTTGAAGTAGCATCAGTGTTTCATTTTTTACTCAAGGGTTGCATTGTTATACAGATATCTCAAATTGAAAATAGTACTTTATTGTCATAAAATTTAAAGGGCTTATGACGCTCCAGTAAAAAGTTACAGCATTTCAATGTTTCAAACTTTGATTACGCACTGTATAAAAGTTAGTGAATTTTGAAGTTGCGTTAGTGTTTAATTTTTTACTCAAAGGTAGCACTGTTATACCGATATTTCAAATTGACAATAGTACTTTGTTGTCAGAAAATTTTCAGGTTTAATGACGCACCAGTAAAAAGTTACATCATTTCAATGTTGCAAACTTTGATAGTTATATTACGCACAGTATAAAAGTTTGTGAATTTTGAAGTTGCATCAGTGTTTCATTTTTTACTCAAAGGTAGCACTGTTATACCTTTAGTAAAAGAAAAATTGGTGCATTTTATACAACTCATGAATATTATTGAATTAAAAAAAAACTAAGATATTAATGAATCCTAAAAAGAAAAGGAAAAGAATTTATTTTTGATTTAAAATTTTGAAAATAAAATGAAATGTATATCCCACTGTATTTACTTCCAATACTTCTACTGTATTTACTTCCAATACTTCTTTACTTAAGTACACACATGCTACATGTACAAACATATGTATACTATTAATAAAGTTAGTTCTCTACAAACACTCAAACCGTACGGTCTAGTTTTATCACTTTATTGTCATAAAATTTCAAGGTCTTATGACCCTCCAGTAAAAAGTTACAGCATTTCAATGTTTCAAACTTTGATTACGCACAGTATTAAAGTTAGTGAATTTTGAAGTTGCATCAGTGTTTCATTTTTTACTCAAAGGTAGCACTGTTATACCGATATCTCAAATTGACAATAGTACATTATTGTCCCAATTTTCAAGGTCTTATGACGCATCAGTAAAAAGTTACAGCATTTCAATGTTGCAAACTTTGATATTTATATTACGCACAGTATAAAAGTTTGTGAATTTTGAAGTTGCATCAGTGTTTCATTTTTTACTGAAAGGTAGAACTGTTATACCGATATTTCAAATTGACAATAGTACTTTCTTGTAACAAAATTTCAAAGTCTTATGACGCTCCAGTAAAAAGTTACAGCATTTCAATGTTGCAAACTTTGATAGTTATATTACGCATAGTATAAAAGTTAGTGAATTTTGAAATTGCATTAGTGTTTCATTTTTTACTCAAAGGTAGCACTGTTATACCGATATTTCAAATTGACAATAGTACTTTATTGTCACAAAATTTCAAGGTCTTATGACGCTTCAGGAAAAAGTTACAGAATTTCAATGTTGCAAACTTTGATAGTTATATTACGCACAGTATAAAAGTTAGTGAATTTTGAAGTAGCATCAGTGTTTCATTTTTTACTCAAGGGTTGCACTGTTATACCGATATCTCAAACTGAAAACAGTACTTTATTGTCATAAAATTTCAAGGTCTTATGACCCTCCAGTAAAAAGTTACAGCATTTCAATGTTTCAAACTTTGATTACGCACAGTATAAAATTTTGTGAATTTTGAAGCTGCATCAGTGTTTAATTTTTTACCCAAAGGTAGCACTGTTATACCGAAGTTGCATCATTGTTTAATTTTTTACTCAAAGGTAGCACTGTTATACCGATATTTCAAATTGACAATAGTAGGTAGGAGTGGCCGCCCAGTTTGCCAAAAGCACACTTGAGCACACATAATGGCCCATTGTGGATTGACAATAGTACTTTATTGTCAAAAAATTGCAAGGTCTTATGGCGCTCCAGTAAAAAGTTACAGCATTTCAATGTTGCAAACTTTGATATTTATATTAC
This sequence comes from Clusia tigrina, assembly GCA_920105625.2. NCBI lineage: Eukaryota > Metazoa > Arthropoda > Insecta > Diptera > Clusiidae > Clusia > Clusia tigrina. Next base: position 201,494,658 of record OV050030.1, on the reverse strand, counting down.
GCATAGTATAAAAGTTAGTGAATTTTGAAGTTGCATCAGTGTTTCATTTTTTACACAAAGGTAGCCTGTTATACCGATATTTCAAATTGAGAATAGTACTTTATTGTCACAAGATTTTCAGGTTTTATGACGCATCAGTAAAAAGTTACAGCATTTCAATGTTGCAAACTTTGATAGTTATATTACGCACGGTATAAAAGTTAGTGAATTTTGAAGTTGCATCAGTGTTTCATTTTTTACTCAACGGTTGCACTGTTATACCGATATCTCAAATTGAAAATAGTACTTTATTGTCATAAAATTTAAAGCCCTTAAGACGCTCCAGTAAAAAGTTACAGCATTTCAATATTTCAAACTTTGATTACGCACTGTATAAAAGTTAGTGAATTTTGAAGTTGCATCAGTGTTTCATTTTTTACTCAAAGGTAGCAATATTATACCGATATTTCAAATTGACATGAGTACTTTATTGTCACAAAATTAAAAGGTCTTATGATGCTCCAGTAAAAAGACTCAGCAGTTCAATGTTGCAAACTTTGATAGTTATATTATGCACAGCATAAAAGTTAGTCAAATTTGAAGTTGCATCAGTGTTTCGTTTATTACTCACGGCTAGCACTGTTATAGCGATATCTCAAATTGACAATAGTAAATTATTGCCACAAAATTTCAAGGTCTTATGACGCTCCAGTAAAAAGTTACAGCATTTCAATGTTGCAAACTTTGATAGTTATATTACGCAGAGTATAAAAGTTTGTGAATTTTGAAGTTGCATCAGTGTTTCATTTTTTACTCAAAGGTAGCACTGTTATACCAAAGTTGCATCAGTGTTTCAGTTTTTACTCAAAGGTAGCACTGTTATACCGATATTTCAAATTGACAATAGTACTTTGTCACAAAATTTCAAGGTCTTATGACGCTCCAGTAAAAAGTTACAGCATTTCAATGTTGCAAACTTTGATAGTTATGTTACGCACAGTATAAAAGTTAGTGAATTTTGAACTTGCATCAGTGTTTCATTTTTTACTCAAAGGCAGCACTGTTATACCGACATTGCAAATTGACAATAGTACTTTATTGTCAGAAAATTTCAAGGTCTTTTGACGCTCCAGTAAAAAGTTACAGCATTTCAATGTTGCAAACTTTGATAGTTATATTACGCATAGTATAAAAGTTAGTGAATTTTGAACTTGCATCAGTGTTTCATTTTTTACTCAAAGGTAGCACTTTTATACCGATATCTCAAATTGACAATAGTACTTTATTGTCACAAAATTTCAAGGCCTTATGACGCTCCAGTAAAAAGTTACAGCATTTCAATGCTGCAAATTTTGATAGTTATATTACGCACAGTATAAAAGTTAGTGAGTTTTTAACTTGCATCAGTGTTTCATTTTCTACTCAAAGGTGCAACTGTTATACCGATATTTCAAATTGACAATAGTACTTTCTTGTCACAAAATTTCAAGGTCTTATTACACTCCAGTAAAAGGTTACAGCATTTCAATGTTGCAAACTTTGATAGTTATATTACGCACAGTATAAAAGTTTGTAAATTTTGAAGTTGCATCAGTGTTTCACTTTTTACTCAAAGGTAGCACTGTTATACCCAAGTTGCATCAGTGTTTCAGTTTTAACTCAAAGGGAGCACTGTTATACCGATATTTCAAATTGACAATAGTACTTTATTGACACAAAATTTCAAGGTCTTATGACGCTCCAGTAAAAAGTTACAGCATTTCAATATTTCAAACTTTGATTACGCACTGTATAAAAGTTAGTGAATTTTGAAGTTGCATCAGTGTTTCATTTTTTACTCAAAGGTAGCAATATTATACGGATATTTCAAATTGACATGAGTACTTTATTGTCACAAAATTAAAAGGTCTTATGTTGCTCCAGTAAAAAGACTCAGCATTTCAATGTTGCAAACTTTGATAGTTATATTATGCACAGCATAAAAGTTAGTCAAATTTGAAGTTGCATCAGTGTTTCGTTTATTACTCACGGCTAGCACTGTTATAGCGATATCTCAAATTGACAATAGTAAATTATTGTCACAAAATTTCAAGGTCTTATTAGGCTCCAGTAAAAAGTTACAGCATTTCGATATTGCAAACTTTGATAGTTATGTTAGCACAGTATAAAAGTTAGTGAATTTTGAACTTGCATCAGTGTTTCATTTTTTACTCAAAGGTAGCACTGTTATACCGACATTGCAAATTGACAATAGTACTTTATTGTCAGAAAATTTCAAGGTCTTTTGACGCTCCAGTAAAAAGTTACAGCATTTCAATGTTGCAAATTTTGATAGTTATATTACGCACAATATAAAAGTTAGTGAATTTTGAAGTTGCATCAGTGTTTCATTTTTTACTCAAGGGTAGCGCTGTTATACCGATATCTCAAATTTACAATAGTTCAATATTGTCACAATTTTCAAGGTCTTCTGTCGCACCAGTAAAAAGTTACAGCATTTCAATGTTGCAAACTTTGATAGTTATATTACGCACAGTATAAAAGTTTGTGAATTTTGAAGTTGCATCAGTGTTTAATTTTTTACTCAAAGGTAGCACTGTTATACCAAAGTTGCATCAGTGTTTCAGTTTTTACTCAAAGGTAGCACTGTTATACCGACATTTCAAATTGACAATAGTACTTTATTGTCAGAAAATTTCAAGGTCTTTTGACGCTCCAGTAAAAAGTTACAGCATTTCAATGTTGCATACTTTGATAGTTATATTACGCATAGTATAAAAGTTAGTGAATTTTGAACTTTCATCAGTGTTTCATTTTTTTACTCAAAGGTAGCACTGTTATACCGACATTTCAAATTGACAATAGTACTTTATTGTCACAAAATTTTCAGGTTTTATGACGCACCAGTAAAAAGTTACAGCATTTCAATGTTGCAAACTTTGATAGTTATATTACGCTCAGTATAAAATTTAGTAAATTTTGAAGTTGCGCCAGTGTTTCATTTTTTACTCAAAGGTAGCACTGTTATACCGATATCTCAAATTGACAATAGTACTTTATTGTCACAAAATTTCAAGGCCCTATGACGCTCCAGTAAAAAGTTACAGCATATCAATGTTGCAAATTTTTATAGTTATATTACGCACAGTATAAAAGTTTGTGAATTTTGAAGTTGCATCAGTGTTAGCATCAAAGTTAGTGATTTTTTATGTTTCATCAGTGTTTCGTTTATTACTCAAGGGTAGCAATGATTTACCGATATCTCAAATTGACAATAGTAAATTATTGTCACAAAATTTCAAGGTATTATGACGCACCAGTAAAAAGTTACAGCATTTCAATGTTGCTTACTTTGATAGTTATAATACGCACAGTATAAAGGTTAGTGAATTTTGAAGAAGCATCAGTGTTTCATTTTTTACTCAACGGTTGCACTGTTATGACGATATCTCAAACTGAAAATAGTACTTTATTGTCATAAAATTTCAAGGTCTTATGACGCTCCAGTAAAAAGTTACAGCATTTCAATGTTGGAAACTTTGATATTTTAATTACGCACAGTATAAAAGTTAGTGAGTTTTTAACTTGCATCAGTGTTTCATTTTCTACTCAAAGGTAGAACTGTTATACCGATATTTCAAATTGACAATAGTACTTTCTTGTCACAAAATTTCAAGGTCTTATGATGCACCAGTAAAAAATGACAGCATTTCAATGTTGCAAACTTTGATAGTTATATTACGCACAGTATAAAAGTTAGTGAATTTTGAAGTTGCATCAGTGTTTCATTTTTTACTAAAAGGTAGCACTGTTATACCGATATTTCAAATTGGCAATAGTACTTTATTGTCATAAAACTTCAAGGTCTTATGGCGCTCCAATAAAAAGTTACAGCATTTTAATGTTTCAAACTTTGATTACGCACAGTATAAAAGTTAGTGAATTTTGAAGAAGCATCAGTGTTTCATTTTTTACTCAACGGTTGCACTGTTATGCCGATATCTCAAACTGAAAATAGTACTTTATTGTCATAAAATTTAAAGGTGTTATGACGCTCCAGTAAGAAGTTACAGCATTTCAATGTTTCAAACTTTGATTACGCACCGTATAAAAGTTAGTGAATTTTGAACTTGCATCAGTGTTTAATTTTTTACTCAAAGGTAGCACTGTTATACCGACATTTCAAATTGACAATAGTACTTTATTGTCACAAAATTTTCAGGTTTTATGACGCACCAGTAAAAAGTTACAGCATTTCAATGTTGCAAACTTTGATAGTTATATTACGCTCAGTATAAAAGTTAGTGAACTTTGAAGTTGCGCCAGTGTTTCATTTTTTACTCAAAGGTAGCACTGTTATACCGATATCTCAAATTGACAATAGTACTTTATTGTCACAAAATGACAAGGTCTTATGACTCTCCAGTAAAAAGTTACAGCATTTCAATGTTGCAAATTTTGATAGTTATATTACGCACAGTATAAAAGTTGTTGAGTTTTTAACTTGCATCAGTGTTTCATTTTCTACTCAAAGGTAGAACTGTTATACCGATATTTCAAATTGAAAATAGTACTTTCTGGTCACAAAATTTCTAGGTCTTACGACGCTCCAGTAAAAAGTTACAGCATTTCAATATTGCAAACTTTGACAGTATAAAAGTTAGTGATTTTTGAAGTTTCATCAGTGTTTCGTTTATTACTCAAGGGTAGCAATGTTTTACCGATATCTCAAATTTACAATAGTTAATTATTGTCACAAAATTTCAAGGTCTTGTGACGCACCAGTAAAAAGTTACAGCATTTCAATGTTGCTTACTTTGATAGTTAGAATACGCACAGTATAAAGGTTAGTGAATTTTGAAGTTGCATCAGTGTGTCATTTTTTACTCAAGGGTTGCACTGTTATACCGATATCTCAATTGAAAATAGTACTTTATTGTCATAAAATTTCAAGGTCTTATGGCGCTCCAATAAAAAGTTACAGCATTTCAATGTTTCAAACTTTGATTACGCACAGTATAAAAGTTAGTGAATTTTGAACTTGCATCAGTGTTTCATTTTTTACTCAGAGGTAGCACTGTTATACCAAAATTTCTAATTGACAATAGTACTTTATTGACACAAAATTTCAAAGTCTTATGACGCTCCAGTAAAAAGTTACAACATTTCAATGTTGGAAACTTTGATAGTTTAATTACGCACAGTATAAAAGTTAGTGAATTTTGAAATTGCATCAGTGTTTCATTTTTTTACTCAAAGGCAGCACTGTTATACCGACATTTTAAATTGACAATAGTACTTTATTGTCACAAAATTTTCAGGTTTTATGACGCACCAGTAAAAAGTTACAGCATATCAATGTTGCAAACTTTGATAATTATATTACGCACAGTATAAAAGCTAGTGAATTTTGAAGTTGCGCCAGTGTTTTATTTTTTAATCAAAGGTAGCACTTTTATACCGATATCGCAAATTGACAACAGTACTTTATTGTCACAAAATTTCAAGGTCTTATGACGCTGCAGTAAAAAGTTACAGCATTTCAATGTTGCAAACTTTGATAATTATATTACGCACAGTATAAAAGCTAGTGAATTTTGAAGTTGCGCCAATGTTTCATTTTTTACTCAAAGGTAGCACTTTTATACCGATATCGCAAATTGACAATAGTACTTTATTGTCACAAAATTTCAAGGTCTTATGACGCTGCAGCAAAAAGTTACAGCATTTCAATGTTGCAAATTTTGATAGTTATATTACGCACAGTATAAAAGTTAGTGAGTTTTTAACTTGCATCAGTGTTTCATTTTCTACTCAAAGGTAGAACTGTTATACCGATATTTCAAATTGACAATAGTACTTTCTTGTCACAAAATTTCAAGGTCTTATGACGCTCCAGTAAAAACTTACAGCATTTCAATGTTGCAAACTTTGATAGTTATATTACGCACAGTATAAAAGTTTGTGAATTTTGAAGTTGCATCAGTGTTAGCATCAAAGTTAGTGATTTTTTAAGTTTCATCAGTGTTTCGTTATTACTCAAGGGTAGCAATGATTTACCGATATCTCAAATTGACAATAGTAAATTATTGTCACAAAATTTCAAGGTCTTATGACGCACCAGTAAAAAGTTACAGCATTTCAATGTTGCTTACTTTGATAGTTATAATACGCACAGTATAAAGGTTAGTGAATTTTGAAGAAGCATCAGTGTTTCATTTTTTACTCAACGGTTGCACTTTTATGCCGATATCTCAAACTGAAAATAGTACTTTATTGTCATAAAATTTCAAGGTCTTATGACGCTCCAGTAAAAAGTTACAGCATTTCAATGTTGGAAACTTTGATAGTTTAATTACGCACAGTATAAAAGTTAGTGAATTTTGAAATTGCATCAGTGTTTAATTTTTTACTAAAAGGTAGCACTGTTATACCGATATTTCAAATTGGCAATAGTACTTTATTGTCATAAAACTTCAAGGTCTTATGGCGCTCCAATAAAAAGTTACAGCATTTCAATGTTTCAAACTTTGATTACGCACAGTATAAAAGTTAGTGAACTTTGAAGAAGCATCAGTGTTTCATTTTTTACTCAACGGTTGCACTGTTATGCCGATATCTCAAACTGAAAATAGTACTTTATTGTCATAAAATTTCAAGGTCTTATGACGCTCCAGTAAAAAGTTACAGAATTTCAATGTTGCAAACTTTGATAGTTATATTACGCACAGTATAAAAGTTAGTGAATTTTGAAGTAGCATCAGTGTTTCATTTTTTACTCAAGGGTTGCACTGTTATACCGATATCTCAAATTGAAAATAGTACTTTATTGTCATAAAATTTAAAGGTCTTATGACGCTTCAGTAAAAAGTTACAGCATTTCAATGTTTCAAACTTTGATTACGCACCGTATAAAAGTTAGTGAATTTTGAACTTGCATCAGTGTTTCATTTTTTTTTACTCAAAGGTGGCACTGCTATACCGACATTTCAAATTGACAAAAGTGCTTTATTGTCACAAAATTTTCAGGTTTTATGACGCACCAGTAAAAAGTTACAGCATTTCAATGTTGCAAATTTTGATATTTATATTACGCACAGTATAAAAGTTAGTGAATTTTTAAGTTGCATCAGTGTTTCATTTTTTACTCAAGGGTAACACTGTTATACCGATATCACAAATTTACAATAGTACAATATTGTCACAAATTTCCAGGTCTTCTGACGCACCAGTAAAAAGTTACAGCATTTCAATGTTGCAAACTTTGATAGTTATATTACGCACAGTATAAAAGTTTGTGAATTTTGAAGTTGCATCAGTGTTTCATTTTTTACTCAAAGGTAGCACTGTTATACCAAAGTTGCATCAGTGTTTCAGTTTTTACTCAAAGGGAGCACTGTTATACCGATATTTCAAATTGACAATAGTACTTTATTGTCACAAAATTTCAAGGTCTTATGACGCTAAAGTAAAACTTTGATAGTTATATTACGCACAGTATAAAGGTTAGTGAATTTTGAAATAGCATCAGTGTTTCATTTTTTACTCAAGGGTTGCACTGTTAAACCGATATCTCAAATTGAAAATAGTACTTTATTGTCATAAAATTTCAAGGTCTTATGACCCTCCAGTAAAAAGTTACAGCATTTCAATGTTTCAAACTTTGATATTTATATTACGCACAGTATAAAAGTTAGTGAATTTTGAAGTTGCATCAGTGTTTCATTTTTACTCAAAGGTAGCACTGTTATACCGATATTTCAAATTGACAATATTACTTTCTGGTCACAAAATTTCTAGGTCTTACGACGCTCCAGTAAAAAGTTACAGCATTTCAATATTGCAAACTTTGACAGTATAAAAGTTAGTGATTTTTAAGTTTCATCAGTGTTTCGTTTATTACTAAAGGGTAGCAATGTTTTACCGATATCTCAAATTGACAATAGTAAATTATAGTCACAAAATTTCAAAGTCTTATGACGCACCAGTAAAAAGTTACAGCATTTCAATGTTGTAAATTTTGATAGTTATATTACGCATAGTATAAAATTTAGTGAATTTTGAAGTTGCATTAGTGTTTCATTTTTTATTCAAAGGTAGCACTGTTATACCGATATTTCAAATTAACAATAGTACTTTATTGTCATAAAATTTTTAGGTTTTATGACGAACCAGTAAAAAGTTACGGCATTTCAATGTTGCAAACTTTGATAGTTATATTACGCACGGTATAAAAGTTAGTGAATTTTGAAGTTGCGCCAGTGTTTCATTTTTTACTCAAAGGTAGCACTGTTATACCGATATCTGATATTGACAACAGTACTTTATTGTCACAAATTTTAAAAGTCTTATGACGCTCCAGTAAAAAGACTCAGCATTTCAATGTTGCAAACTTTGATAGTTATATTACGCACAGTATAAAAGTTAGTGAATTTTGAAGTTGCATCAGTGTTAAATTTTTTACTCAAAGGTAGCGCTGCTATACCGATATTTCAAATTGACAATAGTACTTTATTGTCACAAAATTTCAAGGTCTTATGACGCTCCACTAAAAAGTTACAGCATTTCAATGTTTCAAACTTTGATATTTATATTACGCACAGTATAAAAGTTAGTGAATTTTGAAGTTGCATCAGTGTTTCATTTTTACTCAAAGGTAGCACTGTTATACCGATATTTCAAATTGACAATAGTACTTTCTGGTCACAAAATTTCTAGGACTTACGACGCTCCAGTAAAAAGTTACAGCATTTCAATATTGCAAACTTTCACAGTATAAAAGTTAGTGATTTTTGAAGTTTCATCAGTGTTTCGTTTATTACTCAAGGGTAGCAATGTTTTACCGATATCTCAAATTTACAATAGTAAATTATTGTCACAAAATTTCAAGGTCTTGTGACTCACCAGTAAAAAGTTACAGCATTTCAATGTTGCTTACTTTGATAGTTAGAATACGCACAGTATAAAGGTTAGTGAATTTTGAAGTTGCATCAGTGTGTCATTTTTTACTCAAGGGTTGCACTGTTATACCGATATCTCAAATTGAAAATAGTACTTTAATGTCATAAAATTTCAAGGTCTTATTGCGCTCCAATAAAAAGTTACAGCATTTCAATGTTTCAAACTTTGATTACGCACAGTATAAAAGTTAGTGAATTTTGAACTTGCATCAGTGTTTCATTTTTTACTCAGAGGTAGCACTGTTATACCGAAATTTCTAATTGACAATAGTACTTTATTTTCACAAAATTTCAAGGTCTTATGACGCTCCAGTAAAAAGTTACAACATTTCAATGTTGGAAAGTTTGATAGTTTAATTACGCACAGTATAAAAGCTAGTGAATTTTGAAGTTGCGCCAGTGTTTCATTTTTTACTCAAAGGTAGCACTTTTATACCGATATCGCAAATTGACAATAGTACTTTATTGTCACAAAATTTCAAGGTCTTATGACGCTGCAGTAAAAAGTTACAGCATTTCAATGATGCAAATTTTGATAGTTATATTACGCACAGTATAAAAGTTAGTGAATTTTGAAGTTGCATCAGTGTTTCATTTTTGACTCAAGGGTAGCACTGTTATACCGATATCTCATATTTACAATAGTACAATATTGTCACAAATTTCCAGGTCTTCTGACGCACCAGTAAAAAGTTACAGCATTTCAATGTTGCAAACTTTGATAGTTATATTACGCAGAGTATAAAAGTTTGTGAATTTTGAAGTTGCATCAGTGTTTCATTTTTTCCTCAAAGGTAGCACTGTTATACCAAAGTTGCATCATTGTTTCAGTTTTTACTCAAAGGGAGCACTGTTATACCGATATTTCAAATTGACAATAGTACTTTATTGTCACAAAATTTCAAGGTCTTATGACGCTAAATTAAAACTTTGATAGTTATATTACGCACAGTATAAAGGTTAGTGAATTTTGAAGTAGCATCAGTGTTTAATTTTTTTACTCAAGGGTAGCACTGTTATACCGACATTTCAAATTGACAATAGTACTTTATTGTCACAAAATTTTCAGGTTTTATGACGCACCAGTAAAAAGTTACAGCATTTCAATGTTGCAAACTTTGATAGTTATATTACGCTCAGTATAAAAGTTAGTGAATTTTGAAGTTGCGCCAGTGTTTCATTTTTTACTCAAAGGTAGCACTGTTATACCGATATCTCAAATTGACAATAGTACTTTATTGTCACAAAATTTCAAGGTCTTATGACTCTCCAGTAAAAAGTTACAGAATTTCAATGTTGCAAATTTTGATAGTTATATTACGCACAGTATAAAAGTTAGTGAGTTTTTAACTTGCATCAGTGTTTCATTTTCTACTCAAAGGTAGAACTGTTATACCGATATTTCAAATTGACAATAGTACTTTCTTGTCACAAATTTCAAGGTCTAATGACGCTCCAGTAAAAAGTTACAGCATTTCAATGTTGCAAACTTTGACGGTTATATTACGCACAGTATAAAAGTTAGTGAGTTTTTAACTTGCATCAGTGTTTCATTTTCTACTGAAAGGTAGAACTGTTATACCGATATTTCAAATTGACAATAGTACATTCTTGTCACAAATTTCAAGGTCTAATGACGCTCCAGTAAAAAGTTACAGCATTTCAATGTTGCAAACTTTGATAGTTATATTACGCACAGTATAAAAGTTAGTGAATTTTGAAGTTGCATCAGTGTTTCATTTTTTACTCAAGGGTAGCACTGTTATACCGATATCTCAAAATTACAATAGTACAATATTGTCACAAATTTCAAGGTCTTCTGACGCACTAGTAAAAAGTTACAGCATTTCAATGTTGCAAACTTTGATAGTTATATTACGCACAGTATAAAAGTTTGTGAATTTTGAAGTTGCATCAGTGTTTCATTTTTTACTCAAAGGTAGCACAGTTATACCAAAGTTGCATCAGTGTTTCAGTTTTTACTCAAAGGTAGCACTGTTATACCGATATTTCAAATTGACAATAGTACTTTATTGTCACAAAATTTCAAGGTCTTATGACGCTAAAGTAAAACTTTGATAGTTATATTACGCACAGTATAAAGGTTAGTGAATTTTGAAGTAGCATCAGTGTTTCATTTTTTACTCAAGGGTTGCACTGTTAAACCGATATCTCAAATTGAAAATAGTACTTTATTGTCATAAAATTTCTAGGTCTTATGACCCTCCAGTAAAAAGTTATAGTATTTCAATGTTTCAAACTTTGATTATGCACAGTATAAAAGTTAGTGAATTTTGAAGTTGCATCAGTGTTTAATTTTTTACTCAAAGGTAGCACTGTTATACCGATATTTCAAATTGACAATAGTACTTTCTGGTCACAAAATTTCTAGGTCTTACGGCGCTCCAGTAAAAAGTTACAGCATTTCAATATTGCAAACTTTGACAGTATAAAAGTTAGTGATTTTTGAAGTTTCATCAGTGTTTCGTTTATTACTCAAGGGTAGCACTGTTATACCGATATCTCAAATTTACAATAGTACAATATTGTCACAAATTTCAAGGTCTTCTGACGCACTAGTAAAAAGTTACAGCATTTCAATGTTGCAAACTTTGATAGTTATATTACGCACAGTATAAAAGTTTGTGAATTTTGAAGTTGCATCAGTGTTTCATTTTTTACTCAAAGGTAGCACAGTTATACCAAAGTTGCATCAGTGTTTCAGTTTTTACTCAAAGGTAGCACTGTTATACCGATATTTCAAATTGACAATAGTACTTTATTGTCACAAAATTTCAAGGTCTTATGACGCTAAAGTAAAACTTTGATAGTTATATTACGCACAGTATAAAGGTTAGTGAATTTTGAAGTAGCATCAGTGTTTCATTTTTTACTCAAGGGTTGCACTGTTAAACCGATATCTCAAATTGAAAATAGTACTTTATTGTCATAAAATTTCTAGGTCTTATGACCCTCCAGTAAAAAGTTATAGTATTTCAATGTTTCAAACTTTGATTATGCACAGTATAAAAGTTAGTGAATTTTGAAGTTGCATCAGTGTTTAATTTTTTACTCAAAGGTAGCACTGTTATACCGATATTTCAAATTGACAATAGTACTTTCTGGTCACAAAATTTCTAGGTCTTACGGCGCTCCAGTAAAAAGTTACAGCATTTCAATATTGCAAACTTTGACAGTATAAAAGTTAGTGATTTTTGAAGTTTCATCAGTGTTTCGTTTATTACTCAAGGGTAGCACTGTTATACCGATATCTCAAATTTACAATAGTACAATATTGTCACAAATTTCCAGGTCTTCTGACGCACCAGTAAAAAGTTACAGCATTTCAATGTTGCAAACTTTGATAGTTATATTACGCACAGTATAAAAGTTTGTGAATTTTGAAGTTGCATCAGTGTTTCATTTTTTCCTCAAAGGTAGCACTGTTATACCAAAGTTGCATCAGTGTTTCAGTTTTTACTCAAAGGTAGCACTGTTATACCGATATTTCAAATTGACAATAGTACTTTATTGTCACAAAATTTCAAGGTCTTATGACGCTAAAGTAAAACTTTGATAGTTATATTACGCACAGTATAAAGGTTAGTGAATTTTGAAGTAGCATCAGTGTTTCATTTTTTACTCAAGGGTTGCACTGTTAAACCGATATCTCAAATTGAAAATAGTACTTTATTGTCATAAAATTTCTAGGTCTTATGACCCTCCAGTAAAAAGTTATAGTATTTCAATGTTTCAAACTTTGATTATGCACAGTATAAAAGTTAGTGAATTTTGAAGTTGCATCAGTGTTTAATTTTTTACTCAAAGGTAGCACTGTTATACCGATATTTCAAATTGACAATAGTACTTTCTGGTCACAAAATTTCTAGGTCTTACGGCGCTCCAGTAAAAAGTTACAGCATTTCAATATTGCAAACTTTGACAGTATAAAAGTTAGTGATTTTTGAAGTTTCATCAGTGTTTCGTTTATTACTCAAGGGTAGCACTGTTATACCGATATCTCAAATTTACAATAGTACAATATTGTCACAAATTTCCAGGTCTTCTGACGCACCAGTAAAAAGTTACAGCATTTCAATGTTGCAAACTTTGATAGTTATATTACGCACAGTATAAAAGTTTGTGAATTTTGAAGTTGCATCAGTGTTTCATTTTTTCCTCAAAGGTAGCACTGTTATACCAAAGTTGCATCAGTGTTTCAGTTTTTACTCAAAGGGAGCACTGTTATACCGATATTTCAAATTGACAATAGTACTTTATTGTCACAAAATTTCAAGGTCTTATGACGCTAAAGTAAAACTTTGATAGTTATATTACGCACAGTATAAAGGTTAGTGAATTTTGAAGTAGCATCAGTGTTTAATTTTTTTACTCAAGGGTAGCACTGTTATACCGACATTTCAAATTGACAATAGTACTTTATTGTCACAAAATTTTCAGGTTTTATGACGCACCAGTAAAAAGTTACAGCATTTCAATGTTGCAAACTTTGATAGTTATATTACGCTCAGTATAAAAGTTAGTGAATTTTGAAGTTGCGCCAGTGTTTCATTTTTTACTCAAAGGTAGCACTGTTATACCGATATCTCAAATTGACAATAGTACTTTATTGTCACAAAATTTCAAGGTCTTATGACTCTCCAGTAAAAAGTTACAGCATTTCAATGTTGCAAATTTTGATAGTTATATTACGTACAGTATAAAAGTTAGTGAGTTTTTAACTTGCATCAGTGTTTCATTTTCTACTCAAAGGTAGAACTGTTATACCGATATTTCAAATTGACAATAGTACTTTCTTGTCACAAATTTCAAGGTCTAATGACGCTCCAGTAAAAAGTTACAGCATTTCAATGTTGCAAACTTTGACAGTTATATTACGCACAGTATAAAAGTTAGTGAATTTTGAAGTTGCATCAGTGTTTCATTTTTTACTCAAGGGTAGCACTGTTATACCGATATCTCAAAATTACAATAGTACAACATTGTCACAAATTTCAAGATCTTCTGACGCACCAGTAAAAAGTTACAGCATTTCAATGTTGCAAACTTTGATAGTTATATTACGCACAGTATAAAAGTTTGTGAATTTTGAAGTTGCATCAGTGTTTCATTTTTTACTCAAAGGTAGCACAGTTATACCAAAGTTGCATCAGTGTTTCAGTTTTTACTCAAAGGTAGCACTGTTATACCGATATTTCAAATTGACAATAGTACTTTATGGTCACAAAATTTCAAGGTCTTATGACGCTAAAGTAAAACTTTGATAGTTATATTACGCACAGTATAAAGGTTAGTGAATTTTGAAGTAGCATCAGTGTTTCATTTTTTACTCAAGGGTTGCACTGTTAAACCGATATCTCAAATTGAAAATAGTACTTTATTGTCATAAAATTTCTAGGTCTTATGACCCTCCAGTAAAAAGTTATAGTATTTCAATGTTTCAAACTTTGATTACGCACAGTATAAAAGTTAGTGAATTTTGAAGTTGCATCAGTGTTTAATTTTTTACTCAAAGGTAGCACTGTTATACCGATATTTCAAATTGACAATAGTACTTTCTGGTCACAAAATTTCTAGGTCTTACGGCGCTCCAGTAAAAAGTTACAGCATTTCAATATTGCAAACTTTGACAGTATAAAAGTTAGTGATTTTTGAAGTTTCATCAGTGTTTCGTTTATTACTCAAGGGTAGCACTGTTATACCGATATCTCAAATTTAAAATAGTACAATATTGTCACAAATTTCAAGGTCTTCTGATGCACCAGTAAAAAGTTACAGCATTTCAATGTTGCAAACTTTGATAGTTATATTACGCACAGTATAAAAGTTTGTGAATTTTGAAGTTGCATCAGTGTTTCATTTTTTACTCAAAGGTAGCACTGTTATACCAAAGTTGCATCAGTGTTTCAGTTTTTACTCAAAGGTAGCACTGTTATACCGATATTTCAAATTGACAATAGTACTTTATTGTCAGAAAATTTCAAGGTCTTATGACGCTAAAGTAAAACTTTGATAGTTATATTACGCACAGTATAAAGGTTAGAGAATTTTGAAGTAGCATCAGTGTTTCATTTTTTACTCAAGGGTAGCACTGTTATACCGACATTTCAAATTGACAATAGTACTTTATTGTCACAAAATTTTCAGGTTTTATGACGCACCAGTAAAAAGTTACAGCATTTCAATGTTGCAAGCTTTGATAGTTATATTACGCTCAGTATAAAAGTTAGTGAATTTTGAAGTTGCGCCAGTGTTTCCTTTTTTACTCAAAGGTAGCACTGTTATACCGATATCTCAAATTGACAATAGTACTTTATTGTCACAAAATTTCAAGGTCTTATGACTCTCCAGTAAAAAGTTACAGCATTTCAATGTTGCAAATTTTGATAGTTATATTACGCACAGTATAAAAGTTAGTGATTTTTTAACTTGCATCAGTGTTTCATTTTCTACTCAACGGTAGAACTGTTATACCGATATTTCAAATTGACAATAGTACTTTCTTGTCACAAATTTCAAGGTCTTATGACGCTCCAGTAAAAAGTTACAGCATTTCAATGTTGCAAACTTTGATAGTTATATTACGCACAGTATAAAAGTTAGTGAATTTTGAAGTTGCATCAGTGTTTCATTTTTTACTCAAGGGTACCACTGTTATACCTATATCTCAAAATTACAATAGTACAATATTGTCACAAATTTCAAGGTCTTCTGACGCACCAGTAAAAAGTTACAGCATTTCAATGTTGCAAACTTTGATAGTTATATTACCCACAGTATAAAAGTTTGTGAATTTTGAAGTTGCATCAGTGTTTCATTTTTTACTCAAAGGTAGCACAGTTATACCAAAGTTGCATCAGTGTTTCAGTTTTTACTCAAAGGTAGTACTGTTATACCGATATTTCAAATTGACAATAGTACTTTATTGTCACAAAATTTCAAGGTCTTATGACGCTAAAGTAAAACTTTGATAGTTATATTACGCACAGTATAAAGGTTAGTGAATTTTGAAGTAGCATCAGTGTTTCATTTTTTACTCAAGGGTTGCACTGTTAAACCGATATCTCAAATTGAAAATAGTACTTTATTGTCATAAAATTTCTAGGTCTTATGACCCTCCAGTAAAAAGTTATAGTATTTCAATGTTTCAAACTTTGATTACGCACAGTATAAAAGTTAGTGAATTTTGAAGTTGCATCAGTGTTTAATTTTTTACTCAAAGGTAGCACTGTTATACCGATATTTCAAATTGACAATAGTACTTTCTGGTCACAAAATTTCTAGGTCTTACGGCGCTCCAGTAAAAAGTTACAGCATTTCAATATTGCAAACTTTGACAGTATAAAAGTTAGTGATTTTTGAAGTTTCATCAGTGTTTCGTTTATTACTCAAGGGTAGCACTGTTATACCGATATCTCAAATTTACAATAGTACAATATTGTCACAAATTTCCAGGTCTTCTGACGCACCAGTAAAAAGTTACAGCATTTCAATGTTGCAAACTTTGATAGTTATATTACGCACAGTATAAAAGTTTTTGAATTTTGAAGTTGCATCAGTGTTTCATTTTTTCCTCAAAGGTAGCACTGTTATACCAAAGTTGCATCAGTGTTTCAGTTTTTACTCAAAGGGAGCACTGTTATACCGATATTTCAAATTGACAATAGTACTTTATTGTCACAAAATTTCAAGGTCTTATGACGCTAAAGTAAAACTTTGATAGTTATATTACGCACAGTATAAAGGTTAGTGAATTTTGAAGTAGCATCAGTGTTTAATTTTTTTACTCAAGGGTAGCACTGTTATACCGACATTTCAAATTGACAATAGTACTTTATTGTCACAAAATTTTCAG
The DNA here is from genome assembly GCA_920105625.2 of Clusia tigrina. Taxonomy (NCBI): domain Eukaryota; kingdom Metazoa; phylum Arthropoda; class Insecta; order Diptera; family Clusiidae; genus Clusia; species Clusia tigrina. Next base: position 201,477,843 of record OV050030.1, on the reverse strand, counting down.
GTTTTATGACGCACCAGTAAAAAGTTACAGCATTTCAATGTTGCAAACTTTGATAGTTATATTACGCTCAGTATAAAAGTTAGTGAATTTTGAAGTTGCGCCAGTGTTTCATTTTTTACTCAAAGGTAGCACTGTTATACCGATATCTCAAATTGACAATAGTACTTTATTGTCACAAAATTTCAAGGTCTTATGACTCTCCAGTAAAAAGTTACAGCATTTCAATGTTGCAAATTTTGATAGTTATATTACGCACAGTATAAAAGTTAGTGATTTTTTAACTTGCATCAGTGTTTCATTTTCTACTCAACGGTAGAACTGTTATACCGATATTTCAAATTGACAATAGTACTTTCTTGTCACAAATTTCAAGGTCTTATGACGCTCCAGTAAAAAGTTACAGCATTTCAATGTTGCAAACTTTGATAGTTATATTACGCACAGTATAAAAGTTAGTGAATTTTGAAGTTGCATCAGTGTTTCATTTTTTACTCAAGGGTACCACTGTTATACCGATATCTCAAAATTACAATAGTACAATATTGTCACAAATTTCAAGGTCTTCTGACGCACCAGTAAAAAGTTACAGCATTTCAATGTTGCAAACTTTGATAGTTATATTACCCACAGTATAAAAGTTTGTGAATTTTGAAGTTGCATCAGTGTTTCATTTTTTACTCAAAGGTAGCACAGTTATACCAAAGTTGCATCAGTGTTTCAGTTTTTACTCAAAGGTAGTACTGTTATACCGATATTTCAAATTGACAATAGTACTTTATTGTCACAAAATTTCAAGGTCTTATGACGCTAAAGTAAAACTTTGATAGTTATATTACGCACAGTATAAAGGTTAGTGAATTTTGAAGTAGCATCAGTGTTTCATTTTTTACTCAAGGGTTGCACTGTTAAACCGATATCTCAAATTGAAAATAGTACTTTATTGTCATAAAATTTCTAGGTCTTATGACCCTCCAGTAAAAAGTTATAGTATTTCAATGTTTCAAACTTTGATTACGCACAGTATAAAAGTTAGTGAATTTTGAAGTTGCATCAGTGTTTAATTTTTTACTCAAAGGTAGCACTGTTATACCGATATTTCAAATTGACAATAGTACTTTCTGGTCATAAAATTTCTAGGTCTTACGGCGCTCCAGTAAAAAGTTACAGCATTTCAATATTGCAAACTTTGACAGTATAAAAGTTAGTGATTTTTGAAGTTTCATCAGTGTTTCGTTTATTACTCAAGGGTAGCACTGTTATACCGATATCTCAAATTTACAATAGTACAATATTGTCACAAATTTCCAGGTCTTCTGACGCACCAGTACAAAGTTCCAGCATTTCAATTTTCCAAACTTTGATAGTTATATTACGCACAGTATAAAAGATTGTGGATTTTGAAGTTGCATCAGTGTTTCATTTTTTCCTCAAAGGTAGCACTGTTATACCAAAGTTGCATCAGTGTTTCAGTTTTTACTCAAAGGGAGCACTGTTATACCGATATTTCAAATTGACAATAGTACTTTATTGTCACAAAATTTCAAGGTCTTATGACGCTAAAGTAAAACTTTGATAGTTATATTACGCACAGTATAAAGGTTAGTGAATTTTGAAGTAGCATCAGTGTTTAATTTTTTTACTCAAGGGTAGCACTGTTATACCGACATTTCAAATTGACAATAGTACTTTATTGTCACAAAATTTTCAGGTTTTATGACGCACCAGTAAAAAGTTACAGCATTTCAATGTTGCAAACTTTGATAGTTATATTACGCTCAGTATAAAAGTTAGTGAATTTTGAAGTTGCGCCAGTGTTTCATTTTTTACTCAAAGGTAGCACTGTTATACCGATATCTCAAATTGACAATAGTACTTTATTGTCACAAAATTTCAAGGTCTTATGACTCTCCAGTAAAAAGTTACAGCATTTCAATGTTGCAAATTTTGATAGTTATATTACGCACAGTATAAAAGTTAGTGAGTTTTTAACTTGCATCAGTGTTTCATTTTCTACTCAAAGGTAGAACTGTTATACCGATATTTCAAATTGACAATAGTACTTTCTTGTCACAAATTTCAAGGTCTAATGACGCTCCAGTAAAAAGTTACAGCATTTCAATGTTGCAAACTTTGACAGTTATATTACGCACAGTATAAAAGTTAGTGAATTTTGAAGTTGCATCAGTGTTTCATTTTTTACTCAAGGGTAGCACTGTTATACCGATATCTCAAAATTACAATAGTACAATATTGTCACAAATTTCAAGGTCTTCTGACGCACCAGTAAAAAGTTACAGCATTTCAATGTTGCAAACTTTGATAGTTATATTACGCACAGTATAAAAGTTTGTGAATTTTGAAGTTGCATCAGTGTTTCATTTTTTACTCAAAGGTAGCACAGTTATACCAAAGTTGCATCAGTGTTTCAGTTTTTACTCAAAGGTAGCACTGTTATACCGATATTTCAAATTGACAATAGTACTTTATGGTCACAAAATTTCAAGGTCTTATGACGCTAAAGTAAAACTTTGATAGTTATATTACGCACAGTATAAAGGTTAGTGAATTTTGAAGTAGCATCAGTGTTTCATTTTTTACTCAAGGGTTGCACTGTTAAACCGATATCTCAAATTGAAAATAGTACTTTATTGTCAAAAAATTTCTAGGTCTTATGACCCTCCAGTAAAAAGTTATAGTATTTCAATGTTTCAAACTTTGATTACGCACAGTATAAAAGTTAGTGAATTTTGAAGTTGCATCAGTGTTTAATTTTTTACTCAAAGGTAGCACTGTTATACCGATATTTCAAATTGACAATAGTACTTTCTGGTCACAAAATTTCTAGGTCTTACGGCGCTCCAGTAAAAAGTTACAGCATTTCAATATTGCAAACTTTGACAGTATAAAAGTTAGTGATTTTTGAAGTTTCATCAGTGTTTCGTTTATTACTCAAGGGTAGCACTGTTATACCGATATCTCAAATTTAAAATAGTACAATATTGTCACAAATTTCAAGGTCTTCTGACGCACCAGTAAAAAGTTACAGCATTTCAATGTTGCAAACTTTGATAGTTATATTACGCACAGTATAAAAGTTTGTGAATTTTGAAGTTGCATCAGTGTTTCATTTTTTACTCAAAGGTAGCACTGTTATACCAAAGTTGCATCAGTGTTTCAGTTTTTACTCAAAGGTAGCACTGTTATACCGATATTTCAAATTGACAATAGTACTTTATTGTCAGAAAATTTCAAGGTCTTATGACGCTAAAGTAAAACTTTGATAGTTATATTACGCACAGTATAAAGGTTAGAGAATTTTGAAGTAGCATCAGTGTTTCATTTTTTACTCAAGGGTAGCACTGTTATACCGACATTTCAAATTGACAATAGTACTTTATTGTCACAAAATTTTCAGGTTTTATGACGCACCAGTAAAAAGTTACAGCATTTCAATGTTGCAAACTTTGATAGTTATATTACGCTCAGTATAAAAGTTAGTGAATTTTGAAGTTGCGCCAGTGTTTCCTTTTTTACTCAAAGGTAGCACTGTTATACCGATATTTCAAATTGACAATATTACTTTATTGACACAAAATTTCAAGGTCTTATGACTCTCCAGTAAAAAGTTACAGCATTTCAATGTTGCAAATTTTGATAGTTATATTACGCACAGTATAAAAGTTAGTGATTTTTTAACTTGCATCAGTGTTTCATTTTCTACTCAACGGTAGAACTGTTATACCGATATTTCAAATTGACAATAGTACAATATTGTCACAAATTTCAAGGTCTTCTGACGCACCAGTAAAAAGTTACAGCATTTCAATGTTGCAAACTTTGATAGTTATATTACGCACAGTATAAAAGTTTGTGAATTTTGAAGTTGCATCAGTGTTTCATTTTTTACTCAAAGGTAGCACTGTTATACCAAAGTTGCATCAGTGTTTCAGTTTTTACACTAAGGTAGCACTGTTATACCGATATTTCAAATTGACAATAGTACTTTATTGTCAGAAAATTTCAAGGTCTTATGACGCTAAAGTAAAACTTTTATAGTTATATTACGCACAGTATAAAGGTTAGAGAATTTTGAAGTAGCATCAGTGTTTCATATTTACTCAAAGGTAGCACTGCTATACCGATATTTCAAATTGACAATAGTACTTTATTGTCACAAAATTTCAAGGTCTTATGACGCTCCAGTAAAAAGTTACAGCATTTCAATGTTTCAAACTTTGATAGTTATATTACGCACAGTATAAAAGTTAGAGAATTTTGAAGTTGCATCAGTGTTTCATTTTTATTCAAAGGTAGAACTGTTATACCGATATTTCAAATTGACAATAGTACTTTCTGGTCACAAAATTTCTAGGTCTTACGACGCTCCAGTAAAAAGTTACAGCATTTCAATATTGCAAACTTTGACAGTATAAAAGTTAGTGATTTTTGAAGTTTCATCAGTGTTTCGTTTATTACTCAAGGGTAGCAATGTTTTACCGATATCTCAAATTTACAATAGTAAATTATTGTCACAAAATTTCAAGGTCTTGTGACGCACCAGTAAAAAGTTACAGCATTTCAATGTTGCTTACTTTGATAGTTAGAATACGCACAGTATAAAGGTTAGTGAATTTTGAAGTTGCATCAGTGTGTCATTTTTTACTCAAGGGTTGCACTGTTATACCGATATCTCAAATTGAAAATAGTACTTTATTGTCATAAAATTTCAAGGTCTTATGGCGCTCCAATAAAAAGTTACAGCATTTCAATGTTTCAAACTTTGATTACGCACAGTATAAAAGTTAGTGAATTTTGAACTTGCATCAGTGTTTCATTTTTTACTCAGAGGTAGCACTGTTATACCGAAATTTCTAATTGACCATAGTACTTTATTGTCACAAAATTTCAAGGTCTTATAACGCTCCAGTAAAAAAGTTAGTGAATTTTGAAATTGCATCAGTGTTTCATTTTTTTACTCAAAGGTAGCACTGTTATACCGACATTTTAAATTGACAATAGTACTTTATTGTCACAAAATTTTCAGGTTTTATGATGCACCAGTAAAAAGTTACAGCATTTCAATGTTGCAAACTTTGATAATTATATTACGCACAGTATAAAAGCTAGTGAATTGTGAAGTTGCGCCAGTGTTTCATTTTTTACTCAAAGGTAGCACTTTTATACCGATATCGCAAATTGACAATAGTACTTTATTGTCACAAAATTTCAAGGTCTTATGACGCTGCAGCAAGAAGTTACAGCATTTCAATGTTGCAAATTTTGATAGTTATATTACGCACAGTATAAAAGTTAGTGAATTTTGAAGTTGCATCAGTGTTTCATTTTTTACTCAAGGGTAGCACTGTTATACCGATATCTCAAATTTACAATAGTACAATATTGTCACAAATTTCCAGGTCTTCTGACGCACTAGTAAAAAGTTACAGCATTTCAATGTTGCAAACTTTGATAGTTATATTATGCACAGTATAAAAGTTTGTGAATTTTTAAGTTGCATCAGTGTTTCATTTTTTACTCAAAGGTAGCACTGTTATACCAAAGTTGCATCAGTGTTTCAGTTTTTACTCAAAGGGAGAACTGTTATACCGATATTTCAAATTGACAATAGTACTTTATTGTCACAAAATTTCAAGGTCTTATGACGCTAAAGTAAAACTTTGATAGTTATATTACGCACAGTATAAAGGTTAGTGAATTTTGAAGTTGCATCAGTGTTTCATTTTTTACTCAAGGGTTGCACTGTTAAACCGATATCTCAAATTGAAAATAGTACTTTATTGTCATAAAATTTCAAGGTCTTATGACCCTCCAGTAAAAAGTTATAGTATTTCAATGTTTCAAACTTTCATTACGCACAGTATAAAAGTTAGTGAATTTGGAAGTTGCATCAGTGTTTAATTTTTTACTCAAAGGTAGCACTGTTATACCGATATTTCAAATTGACAATAGTACTTTCTGGTCACAAAATTTCTAGGTCTTACGACGCTCCAGTAAAAAGTTACAGCATTTCAATATTGCAAACTTTGACAGAAGAAAAGTTAGTGATTTTTGAAGTTTCATCAGTGTTTCGTTTATTACTAAAGGGCAGCAATGTTTTACCGATATCTCAAATTGACAATAGTAAATTATAGTCACAAAATTTCAAGGTCTTATGACGCACCAGTAAAAAGTTACAGCATTTCAATGTTGCAAACTTTGATAGTTATATTACGCATAGTATAAAATTTAGTGAATTTTGAAGTTGCATCAGTGTTTCATTTTTTACTCAAAGGTAGCACTGTTATACCGATATTTCAAATTAACAATAGTACTTTATTATCACAAAGTTTTTAGGTTTTACGACGCACCAGTAAAAAGTAACGGCATTTCAATGTTGCAAACTTTGATAGTTATATTACGTACGGTATAAAATTTAGTGAATTTTTAAGTTGCGCCAGTGTTTCATTTTTTACTCAAAGGTAGCACTGTTATACCGATATCTCAAATTGACAATAGTACTTTATTGTCACAAATTTTAAAGGTCTTATGACGCTCCAGTAAAAAGAATCAGCATTTCAATGTTGCAAACTTTGATAGTTATATTACGCACAGCATAAAAGTTAGTCAAATTTGAAGTTGCATCAGTGTTTCGTTTATTACTCACGGGTAGCACTGTTATAGCGATATCTCAAATTGACAATAGTACATTATTGTCACAAAATTTCAAGGTCTTATGACGCTCCAGTAAAAAATCACAGCATTTCAATGTTGCAAACTCTGATAGTTATATTACGCACAGTATAAAAGTTTGTGAATTTTGAAGTTGCATCAGTGTTTCATTCTTTACTCAAAGGTAGCACTGTTATACCGAAATAGCATCAGTGTTTTATTTTTTACTCAAGGGTAGCACTGTTATACCGATATTTCAAATTGACAATAGTACTTTATTGTCACAAAATTTCAAGGTCTTATGACGCACCAGTAAAAAGTTACAGCATTTCAATGTTGCAAATTTTGATAGTTATATTACGCACAGTATAAAAGTTAGTGAGTTTTTAACTTGCATCAGTGTTTAATTTTCTACTCAAAGGTAGAACTGTTATACCGATATTTCAAATTGATAATAGTACTTTCTTGTCACCAAATTTCAAGGTGTTATGACGCTCCAGTAAAAAGTTACAGCATTTCAATGTTGCAAACTTTGATAGTTATATTACGCACAGTATAAAAGTTAGTGAATTTTGAAGTTGCATCAGTGTTTCATTTTTTACTCAAGGGTAGCAATGTTTTACCGATATCTCAAATTTACAATAGTAAATTATTGTCACAAAATTTCAAGGTCTTGTGACGCACCAGTAAAAAGTTACAGCATTTCAATGTTGCTTACTTTGATAGTTAGAATACGCACAGTATAAAGGTTAGTGAATTTTGAAGTTGCATCAATGTGTCATTTTTTACTCAAGGGTTGCACTGTTATACCGATATCTCAAATTGAAAATAGTACTTTATTGTCATAAAATTTCAAGGTCTTATGGCGCTCCAATAAAAAGTTACAGCATTTCAATGTTTCAAACTTTGATTACGCACAGTATAAAAGTTAGTGAATTTTGAACTTGCATCAGTGTTTCATTTTTTACTCAGAGGTAGCACTGTTATACCGAAATTTCTAATTGACCATAGTACTTTATTGTCACAAAATTTCAAGGTCTTATAACGCTCCAGTAAAAAAGTTAGTGAATTTTGAAATTGCATCAGTGTTTCATTTTTTTACTCAAAGGTAGCACTGTTATACCGACATTTTAAATTGACAATAGTACTTTATTGTCACAAAATTTTCAGGTTTTATGATGCACCAGTAAAAAGTTACAGCATTTCAATGTTGCAAACTTTGATAATTATATTACGCACAGTATAAAAGCTAGTGAATTGTGAAGTTGCGCCAGTGTTTCATTTTTTACTCAAAGGTAGCACTTTTATACCGATATCGCAAATTGACAATAGTACTTTATTGTCACAAAATTTCAAGGTCTTATGACGCTGCAGCAAGAAGTTACAGCATTTCAATGTTGCAAACTTTGATAGTTATATTACGCACAGTATAAAAGTTAGTGAATTTTGAAGTTGCATCAGTGTTTCATTTTTTACTCAAGGGTAGCACTGTTATACCGATATCTCAAATTTACAATAGTACAATATTGTCACAAATTTCCAGGTCTTCTGACGCACTAGTAAAAAGTTACAGCATTTCAATGTTGCAAACTTTGATAGTTATATTACGCACAGTATAAAAGTTTGTGAATTTTTAAGTTGCATCAGTGTTTCATTTTTTACTCAAAGGTAGCACTGTTATACCAAAGTTGCATCAGTGTTTCAGTTTTTACTCAAAGGGAGAACTGTTATACCGATATTTCAAATTGACAATAGTACTTTATTGTCACAAAATTTCAAGGTCTTATGACGCTAAAGTAAAACTTTGATAGTTATATTACGCACAGTATAAAGGTTAGTGAATTTTGAAGTTGCATCAGTGTTTCATTTTTTACTCAAGGGTTGCACTGTTAAACCGATATCTCAAATTGAAAATAGTACTTTATTGTCATAAAATTTCAAGGTCTTATGACCCTCCAGTAAAAAGTTATAGTATTTCAATGTTTCAAACTTTCATTACGCACAGTATAAAAGTTAGTGAATTTGGAAGTTGCATCAGTGTTTAATTTTTTACTCAAAGGTAGCACTGTTATACCGATATTTCAAATTGACAATAGTACTTTCTGGTCACAAAATTTCTAGGTCTTACGACGCTCCAGTAAAAAGTTACAGCATTTCAATATTGCAAACTTTGACAGAAGAAAAGTTAGTGATTTTTGAAGTTTCATCAGTGTTTCGTTTATTACTAAAGGGCAGCAATGTTTTACCGATATCTCAAATTGACAATAGTACTTTATTGTCACAAAATTTCAAGGTCTTATGACGCACCAGTAAAAAGTTACAGCATTTCAATGTTGCTAACTTTGAGAGTTATATTACGCATAGTATAAAATTTAGTGAATTTTGAAGTTGCATTAGTGTTTCATTTATTACTCAAAGGTAGCACTGTTATACCGATATTTCAAATTAACAATAGTACTTTATTATCACAAAGTTTTTAGGTTTTACGACGCACCAGTAAAAAGTAACGGCATTTCAATGTTGCAAACTTTGATAGTTATATTACGCACAGCATAAAAGTTAGTCAAATTTGAAGTTGCATCAGTGTTTCGTTTATTACTCACGGGTAGCACTGTTATAGCGATATCTCAAATTGACAATAGTACATTATTGTCACAAAATTTCAAGGTCTTATGACGCTCCAGTAAAAAATCACAGCATTTCAATGTTGCAAACTCTGATAGTTATATTACGCACAGTATAAAAGTTTGTGAATTTTGAAGTTGCATCAGTGTTTCATTTTTTACTCAAAGGTAGCACTGTTATACCAAAGTTGCATCAGTGTTTCAGTTTTTACACTAAGGTAGCACTGTTATACCGATATTTCAAATTGACAATAGTACTTTATTGTCAGAAAATTTCAAGGTCTTATGACGCTAAAGTAAAACTTTTATAGTTATATTACGCACAGTATAAAGGTTAGAGAATTTTGAAGTAGCATCAGTGTTTCATATTTACTCAAAGGTAGCACTGCTATACCGATATTTCAAATTGACAATAGTACTTTATTGTCACAAAATTTCAAGGTCTTATGACGCTCCAGTAAAAAGTTACAGCATTTCAATGTTTCAAACTTTGATAGTTATATTACGCACAGTATAAAAGTTAGAGAATTTTGAAGTTGCATCAGTGTTTCATTTTTATTCAAAGGTAGCACTGTTATACCGATATTTCAAATTGACAATAGTACTTTCTGGTCACAAAATTTCTAGGTCTTACGACGCTCCAGTAAAAAGTTACAGCATTTCAATATTGCAAACTTTGACAGTATAAAAGTTAGTGATTTTTGAAGTTTCATCAGTGTTTCGTTTATTACTCAAGGGTAGCAATGTTTTACCGATATCTCAAATTTACAATAGTAAATTATTGTCACAAAATTTCAAGGTCTTGTGACGCACCAGTAAAAAGTTACAGCATTTCAATGTTGCTTACTTTGATAGTTAGAATACGCACAGTATAAAGGTTAGTGAATTTTGAAGTTGCATCAGTGTGTCATTTTTTACTCAAGGGTTGCACTGTTATACCGATATCTCAAATTGAAAATAGTACTTTATTGTCATAAAATTTCAAGGTCTTATGGCGCTCCAATAAAAAGTTACAGCATTTCAATGTTTCAAACTTTGATTACGCACAGTATAAAAGTTAGTGAATTTTGAACTTGCATCAGTGTTTCATTTTTTACTCAGAGGTAGCACTGTTATACCGAAATTTCTAATTGACCATAGTACTTTATTGTCACAAAATTTCAAGGTCTTATAACGCTCCAGTAAAAAAGTTAGTGAATTTTGAAATTGCATCAGTGTTTCATTTTTTTACTCAAAGGTAGCACTGTTATACCGACATTTTAAATTGACAATAGTACTTTATTGTCACAAAATTTTCAGGTTTTATGATGCACCAGTAAAAAGTTACAGCATTTCAATGTTGCAAACTTTGATAATTATATTACGCACAGTATAAAAGCTAGTGAATTGTGAAATTGCGCCAGTGTTTCATTTTTTACTCAAAGGTAGCACTTTTATACCGATATCGCAAATTGACAATAGTACTTTATTGTCACAAAATTTCAAGGTCTTATGACGCTGCAGCAAGAAGTTACAGCATTTCAATGTTGCAAATTTTGATAGTTATATTACGCACAGTATAAAAGTTAGTGAATTTTGAAGTTGCATCAGTGTTTCATTTTTTACTCAAGGGTAGCACTGTTATACCGATATCTCAAATTTACAATAGTACAATATTGTCACAAATTTCCAGGTCTTCTGACGCACTAGTAAAAAGTTACAGCATTTCAATGTTGCAAACTTTGATAGTTATATTACGCACAGTATAAAAGTTTGTGAATTTTTAAGTTGCATCAGTGTTTCATTTTTTACTCAAAGGTAGCACTGTTATACCAAAGTTGCATCAGTGTTTCAGTTTTTACTCAAAGGGAGAACTGTTATACCGATATTTCAAATTGACAATAGTACTTTATTGTCACAAAATTTCAAGGTCTTATGACGCTAAAGTAAAACTTTGATAGTTATATTACGCACAGTATAAAGGTTAGTGAATTTTGAAGTTGCATCAGTGTTTCATTTTTTACTCAAGGGTTGCACTGTTAAACCGATATCTCAAATTGAAAATAGTACTTTATTGTCATAAAATTTCAAGGTCTTATGACCCTCCAGTAAAAAGTTATAGTATTTCAATGTTTCAAACTTTCATTACGCACAGTATAAAAGTTAGTGAATTTGGAAGTTGCATCAGTGTTTAATTTTTTACTCAAAGGTAGCACTGTTATACCGATATTTCAAATTGACAATAGTACTTTCTGGTCACAAAATTTCTAGGTCTTACGACGCTCCAGTAAAAAGTTACAGCATTTCAATATTGCAAACTTTGACAGAAGAAAAGTTAGTGATTTTTGAAGTTTCATCAGTGTCTCGTTTATTACTAAAGGGCAGCAATGTTTTACCGATATCTCAAATTGACAATAGTAAATTATAGTCACAAAATTTCAAGGTCTTATGACGCACCAGTAAAAAGTTACAGCATTTCAATGTTGCAAACTTTGATAGTTATATTACGCATAGTATAAAATTTAGTGAATTTTGAAGTTGCATTAGTGTTTCATTTTTTACTCAAAGGTAGCACTGTTATACCGATATTTCAAATTAACAATAGTACTTTATTATCACAAAGTTTTTAGGTTTTACGACGCACCAGTAAAAAGTAACGGCATTTCAATGTTGCAAACTTTGATAGTTATATTACGTACGGTATAAAATTTAGTGAATTTTGAAGTTGCGCCAGTGTTTCATTTTTTACTCAAAGGTAGCACTGTTATACCGATATCTCAAATTGACAATAGTACTTTATTGTCACAAATTTTAAAGGTCTTATGACGCTCCAGTAAAAAGAATCAGCATTTCAATGTTGCAAACTTTGATAGTTATATTACGCACAGCATAAAAGTTAGTCAAATTTGAAGTTGCATCAGTGTTTCGTTTATTACTCACGGGTAGCACTGTTATAGCGATATCTCAAATTGACAATAGTACATTATTGTCACAAAATTTCAAGGTCTTATGACGCTCCAGTAAAAAATCACAGCATTTCAATGTTGCAAACTCTGATAGTTATATTACGCACAGTATAAAAGTTTGTGAATTTTGAAGTTGCATCAGTGTTTCATTCTTTACTCAAAGGTAGCACTGTTATACCGAAATAGCATCAGTGTTTTATTTTTTACTCAAGGGTAGCACTGTTATACCGATATTTCAAATTGACAATAGTACTTTATTGTCACAAAATTTCAAGGTCTTATGACGCACCAGTAAAAAGTTACAGCATTTCAATGTTGCAAATTTTGATAGTTATATTACGCACAGTATAAAAGTTAGTGAGTTTTTAACTTGCATCAGTGTTTAATTTTCTACTCAAAGGTAGAACTGTTATACCGATATTTCAAATTGATAATAGTACTTTCTTGTCACCAAATTTCAAGGTGTTATGACGCTCCAGTAAAAAGTTACAGCATTTCAATGTTGCAAACTTTGATAGTTATATTACGCACAGTATAAAAGTTAGTGAATTTTGAAGTTGCATCAGTGTTTCATTTTTTACTCAAGGGTAGCAATGTTATACGGATATCTCAAATTTACAATAGTAAATTATTGTCACAAAATTTCAAGGTCTTGTGACGCACCAGTAAAAAGTTACAGCATTCCAATGTTGCTTACTTTGATAGTTAGAATACGCACAGTATAAAGGTTAGTGAATTTTGAAGTTGCATCAGTGTGTCATTTTTTACTCAAGGGTTGCACTGTTATACCGATATCTCAAATTGAAAATAGTACTTTATTGTCATAAAATTTCAAGGTCTTATGGCGCTCCAATAAAAAGTTACAGCATTTCAATGTTTCAAACTTTGATAATTATTATACGCACAGTATAAAAGTTACTGAAATTTGAAGTTGCATCAGTGTTTCATTTTTTACTCAGAGGTAGCACTGTTATACCGAAATTTCTAATTGACCATAGTACTTTATTGTCACAAAATTTCAAGGTCTTATAACGCTCCAGTAAAAAAGTTAGTGAATTTTGAAATTGCATCAGTGTTTCATTTTTTTACTCAAAGGTAGCACTGTTATACCGACATTTTAAATTGACAATAGTACTTTATTGTCACAAAATTTTCAGGTTTTATGATGCACCAGTAAAAAGTTACAGCATTTCAATGTTGCAAACTTTGATAATTATATTACGCACAGTATAAAAGCTAGTGAATTGTGAAGTTGCGCCAGTGTTTCATTTTTTACTCAAAGGTAGCACTTTTATACCGATATCGCAAATTGACAATAGTACTTTATTGTCACAAAATTTCAAGGTCTTATGACGCTGCAGCAAGAAGTTACAGCATTTCAATGTTGCAAATTTTGATAGTTATATTACGCACAGTATAAAAGTTAGTGAATTTTGAAGTTGCATCAGTGTTTCATTTTTTACTCAAGGGTAGCACTGTTATACCGATATCTCAAATTTACAATAGTACAATATTGTCACAAATTTCCAGGTCTTCTGACGCACTAGTAAAAAGTTACAGCATTTCAATGTTGCAAACTTTGATAGTTATATTACGCACAGTATAAAAGTTTGTGAATTTTTAAGTTGCATCAGTGTTTCATTTTTTACTCAAAGGTAGCACTGTTATACCAAAGTTGCATCAGTGTTTCAGTTTTTACTCAAAGGGAGAACTGCTATACCGATATTTCAAATTGACAATAGTACTTTATTGTCACAAAATTTCAAGGTCTTATGACGCTAAAGTAAAACTTTGATAGTTATATTACGCACAGTATAAAGGTTAGTGAATTTTGAAGTTGCATCAGTGTTTCATTTTTTACTCAAGGGTTGCACTGTTAAACCGATATCTCATATTGAAAATAGTACTTTATTGTCATAAAATTTCAAGGTCTTATGACCCTCCAGTAAAAAGTTATAGTATTTCAATGTTTCAAACTTTCATTACGCACAGTATAAAAGTTAGTGAATTTGGAAGTTGCATCAGTGTTTAATTTTTTACTCAAAGGTAGCACTGTTATACCGATATTTCAAATTGACAATAGTACTTTCTGGTCACAAAATTTCTAGGTCTTACGACGCTCCAGTAAAAAGTTACAGCATTTCAATATTGCAAACTTTGACAGAAGAAAAGTTAGTGATTTTTGAAGTTTCATCAGTGTTTCGTTTATTACTAAAGGGCAGCAATGTTTTACCGATATCTCAAATTGACAATAGTAAATTATAGTCACAAAATTTCAAGGTCTTATGACGCACCAGTAAAAAGTTACAGCATTTCAATGTTGCAAACTTTGATAGTTATATTACGCATAGTATAAAATTTAGTGAATTTTGAAGTTGCATCAGTGTTTCATTTTTTACTCAAAGGTAGCACTGTTATACCGATATCTCAAATTAACAATAGTACTTTATTATCACAAAGTTTTTAGGTTTTACGACGCACCAGTAAAAAGTAACGGCATTTCAATGTTGCAAACTTTGATAGTTATATTACGTACGGTATAAAATTTAGTGAATTTTGAAGTTGCGCCAGTGTTTCATTTTTTACTCAAAGGTAGCACTGTTATACCGATATCTCAAATTGACAATAGTACTTTATTGTCACAAATTTTAAAGGTCTTATGACGCTCCAGTAAAAAGAATCAGCATTTCAATGTTGCAAACTTTGATAGTTATATTACGCACAGCATAAAAGTTAGTCAAATTTGAAGTTGCATTAGTGTTTCGTTTATTACTCACGGGTAGCACTGTTATAGCGATATCTCAAATTGACAATAGTACATTATTGTCACAAAATTTCAAGGTCTTATGACGCTCCAGTAAAAAATCACAGCATTTCAATGTTGCAAACTCTGATAGTTATATTACGCACAGTATAAAAGTTTGTGAATTTTGAAGTTGCATCAGTGTTTCATTCTTTACTCAAAGGTAGCACTGTTATACCGAAATAGCATCAGTGTTTTATTTTTTACTCAAGGGTAGCACTGTTATACCGATATTTCAAATTGACAATAGTACTTTATTGTCACAAAATTTCAAGGTCTTATGACGCACCAGTAAAAAGTTACAGCATTTCAATGTTGCAAATTTTGATAGTTATATTACGCACAGTATAAAAGTTAGTGAGTTTTTAACTTGCATCAGTGTTTAATTTTCTACTCAAAGGTAGAACTGTTATACCGATATTTCAAATTGATAATAGTACTTTCTTGTCACCAAATTTCAAGGTGTTATGACGCTCCAGTAAAAAGTTACAGCAATTCAATGTTGCAAACTTTGATAGTTATATTACGCACAGTATAAAAGTTAGTGAATTTTGAAGTTGCATCAGTGTTTCATTTTTTACTCAAGGGTAGCACTGTTATACCGATATCTCAAATTTACAATAGTACAATATTGTCACAAATTTCAAGGCCTTCTGACGCACCAGCAAAAAGTTACAGCATTTCAATGTTGCAAACTTTGATAGTTATATTACGCACAGTATAAAAGTTTGTGAATTTTGAAGTTGCATCAGTGTTTCATTTTTTACTCAAAGGTAGCACTGTTATACCAAAGTTGCTTCAGTGTTTCAGTTTTTACTCAAAGGTAGCACTGTTATACCGATATTTCAAATTGACAATAGTACTTTATTGTCAGAAAATTTCAAGGTCTTATGACGCTAAAATAAAACTTTGATAGTTATATTACGCACAGTATAAAAGTTGGAGAATTTTGAAGTAGCATCAGTGTTTCATTTTTTACTCAAGGGTTGCACTGTTATACCGATATCTCAAATTGAAAATAGTACTTTATTGTCATAAAATTTCAAGGTCTTATGACCCTCCAGTAAAAAGTTACAGCATTTAAATGTTTCATACTTTGATTACGCACAGTATAAAAGTTAGTGAAATTTGAAGTTGCATCAGTGTTAAATTTTTTTACTCAAAGGTAGCACTGCTATACCGATATTTCAAATTGACAATAGTACTTTATTGTCACAAAATTTCAAGGTCTTATGACGCTCCAGTAAATAGTTACAGCATTTCAATGTTTCAAACTTTGATAGTTATATTACGCACAGTATAAAAGTTAGTGAATTTTGAAGTTGCATCAGTGTTTCATTTTTACTCAAAGGTAGCACTGTTACACCGATATTTCAAATTGACAATAGTACTTTCTGGTCACAAAATTTCTAGGACTTACGACGCTCCAGTAAAAAGTTACAGCATTTCAATATTGCAAACTTTCACAGTATAAAAGTTAGTGATTTTTGAAGTTTCATCAGTGTTTCGTTTATTACTCAAGGGTAGCAATGTTTTACCGATATCTCAAATTTACAATAGTAAATTATTGTCACAAAATTTCAAGGTCTTGTGACTCACCAGTAAAAAGTTACAGCATTTCAATGTTGCTTACTTTGATAGTTAGAATACGCACAATATAAAGGTTAGTGAATTTTGAAGTTGCATCAGTGTGTCATTTTTTACTCAAGGGTTGCACTGTTATACCGATATCTCAAATTGAAAATAGTACTTTATTGTCATAAAATTTCAAGGTCTTATGGCGCTCCAATAAAAAGTTACAGCATTTCAATGTTTCAAACTTTGATTACGCACAGTATAAAAGTTAGTGAATTTGAACTTGCATCAGTGTTTCATTTTTTACTCAGAGGTAGCACTGTTATACCGAAATTTCTAATTGACAAAAGTACTTTATTTTCACAAAATTTCAAGGTCTTATGACGCTCCAGTAAAAAGTTACAACATTTCAATGTTGGAAAGTTTGATAGTTTAATTACGCACAGTATAAAAGTTAGTGAATTTTGAACTTGCATCAGTGTTTCATTTTTTACTCAAAGGTAGCACTGTTATGCCAAAGTTGTATCAGTGTTTCAGTTTTTACTCAAAGGTAGCACTGTTATACCCATATTTCAAATTGACAATAGTACTTTATTGTCAGAAAATTTCAAGGTCTTATGACGCTAAAGTAAAACTTTGATAGTTATATTACGCACAGTATAAAGGTTAGAGAATTTTGAAGTAGCATCAATGTTTCATTTTTTACTCAAGGGTAGCACTGTTATACCGACATTTCAAATTGACAAAAGTACTTTATTGTCACAAAATTTCAAGGTCTTATGACGCTCCAGTAAAAAGTTACAACATTTCAATGTTGGAAAGTTTGATAGTTTAATTACGCACAGTATAAAAGTTAGTGAATTTTGAAATTGCATCAGTGTCTCATTTTCTACTCAACGGTAGAACTGTTATACCGATATCTCAAATTGAAAATAGTACTTTATTGTCACAAAATTTCAAGGTCTTATGACTCTCCAGTAAAAAGTTACAGCATTTCAATGTTGCAAATTTTGATAGTTATATTACGCACAGTATAAAAGTTAGTGAGTTTTTAACTTGCATCAATGTTTCATTTTCTACTCAAAGGTAGAACTGTTATACCGATATTTCAAATTGACAATAGTACTTTCTTGTCACAAATTTCAAGGTCTTATGACGCTCCAGTAAAAAGTTACAGCATTTCAATGTTGCAAACTTTGATAGTTATATTACGCACAGTATAAAAGTTAGTGAATTTTGAACTTGCATCAGTGTTTCATTTTTTACTCAGAGGTAGCACTGTTATACCGAAATTTCTAATTGACCATAGTACTTTATTGTCACAAAATTTCAAGTTCTTATGACGCTCCAGTAAAAAGTTACAACATTTCAATGTTGGAAACTTTGATAGTTTAATTACGCACAGTATAAAAGTTAGTGAATTTTGAAATTGCATCAGTGTTTCATTTTTTTTACTCAAAGGTAGCACTGTTATACCGACATTTTAAATTGACAATAGTACTTTATTGTCACAAAATTTTCAGGTTTTATGATGCACCAGTAAAAAGTTACAGCATTTCAATGTTGCAAACTTTGATAATTATATTACGCACAGTATAAAAGCTAGTGAATTGTGAAGTTGCGCCAGTGTTTCATTTTTTACTCAAAGGTAGCACTTTTATACCGATATCGCAAATTGACAATAGTACTTTATTGTCACAAAATTTCAAAGTCTTATGACGCTAAAGTAAAACTTTGATAGTTATATTACGCACAGTATAAAGGTTAGTGAATTTTGAAGTAGCATCAGTGTTTAATTTTTTACTCAAGGGTAGCACTGTTATACCGACATTTCAAATTGACAATATAACTTTATTGTCACAAAATTTTCAGGTTTTATGACGCACCAGTAAAAAGTAACAGCATTTCAATGTTGCAAACTTTGATAGTTATATTACGCTCAGTATAAAAGTTAGTGAATTTTTAAGTTGCGCCAGTGTTTCATTTTTTACTCAAAGGTAGAACTGTTATACCGATATCTCAAATAGACAATAGTACTTTATTGTCACAAAATTTCAAGGTCTTATGACTCTCCAGTAAAAAGTTACAGCATTTCAATGTTGCAAATTTTGATAGTTATATTACGCACAGTATAAAAGTTAGTGAGTTTTTAACTTGCATCAGTGTTTCATTTTTTACTCAAAGGTAGAACTGGTATACCGATATTTCAAATTGACAATAGTACTTTCTTGTCACAAATTTCATGGTCTAATGACGCTCCAGTAAAAAGTTACAGCATTTCAATGTTGCAAACTTTGATAGTTATATTACGCACAGTATAAAAGTTAGTGAATTTTGAAGTTGCATCAGTGTTAAATTTTTTACTCAAGGGTAGCACTGTTATACCGATATCTCAAAATTACAATAGTACAATATTGTCACAAATTTCAAGGTCTTCTGACGCACCAGTAAAAAGTTACAGCATTTCAATGTTGCAAACTTTGATAGTTATATTACGCACAGTATAAAAGTTTGAGAATTTTGAAGTTGCATCAGTGTTTCATTTTTTACTCAAAGGTAGCACTGTTATACCAAAGTTGCATCAGTGTTTCAGTTTTTACTAAAAGGTAGCACTGTTATACCGATATTTCAAATTGACAATAGTACTTTATTGTCACAAAATTTCAAGGTCTTATGACGCTAAAGTAAAACTTTGATAGTTATATTACGCACAGTATAAAGGTTAGTGAATTTTGAAGTAGCATCAGTGTTTAATTTTTTACTCAAGGGTTGCACTGTTACACAGACATCTCAAATTGAAAATAGTACTTTATTGTCATAAAATTTCTAGGTCTTATGACCCTCCAGTAAAAAGTTATAGTATTTCAATGTTTCAAACTTTGATTACGCACAGTATAAAAGTTAGTGAATTTTGAAGTTGCATCAGTGTTTAATTTTTTACTCAAAGGTAGCACTGTTATACCGATATTTCAAATTGACAATAGTACTTTCTGGTCACAAAATTTCTAGGTCTTACGGCGCTCCAGTAAAAAGTTACAGCATTTCAATATTGCAAACTTTGACAGTATAAAAGGTAGTGATTTTTGAAGTTTCATCAGTGTTTCGTTTATTACTCAAGGGTAGCACTGTTATACCGATATCTCAAATTTACAATAGTACAATATTGTCACAAATTTCAAGGTCTTCTGACGCACCAGTAAAAAGTTACAGCATTTCAATGTTGCAAACTTTGATAGTTATATTACGCACAGTATAAAAGTTTGTGAATTTTGAAGTTGCATCAGTGTTTCATTTTTTACTCAAAGGTAGCACTGTTATACCAAAGTTGCATCAGTGTTTCAGTTTTTACTCAAAGGTAGCACTGTTATACCGATATTTCAAATTGACAATAGTACTTTATTGTTAGAAAATTTCAAGGTCTTATGACGCTAAAGTAAAACTTTGATAGTTATATTACGGACAGTATAAAGGTTAGAGAATTTTGAAGTAGCATCAGTGTTTCATTTTTTACTCAAGGGTAGCACTGTTATACCGACTTTTCAAATTGACAACAGTACTTTATTGTCACAAAATTTTCAGGTTTTATGACGCACCAGTAAAAAGTTACAGCATTTCAATGTTGCAAACTTTGATAGTTATATTACGCTCAGTATAAAAGTTAGTGAATTTTGAAGTTGCGCCAGTGTTTCATTTTTTACTCAAAGGTAGCACTGTTATACCGATATCTCAAATTGACAATAGTACTTTATTGTCACTAAATTTCAAGGTCTTATGACTCTCCAGTAAAAAGTTACAGCATTTCAATGTTGCAAATTTTGATAGTTATATTACGCACAGTATAAAAGTTAGTGATTTTTTAACTTGCATCAGTGTTTCATTTTCTACTCAACGGTAGAACTGTTATACCGATATTTCAAATTGATAATAGTACTTTCTTGTCACAAATTTCAAGGTCTTATGACGCTCCAGTAAAAAGTTACAGCATTTCAATGTTGCAAACTTTGATAGTTATATTACTACTAACAGTATAAAAGTTTGTGAATTTTGAAGTTGCATCAGTGTTTCATTTTTTACTCAAGGGTAGCACTGTTATACCGATATCTCAAATTTACAATAGTACAATATTGTCACAAATTTCAAGGTCTTCTGACGCACCAGTAAAAAGTTACAGTATTTCAATGTTGCAAACTTTGATAGTTATATTACTAACAGTATAAAAGTTTGTGAATTTTGAAGTTGCATCAGTGTTTCATTTTTTACTCAAAGGTAGCACTGTTATGCCAAAGTTGCATCAGTGTTTCAGTTTTTACTCAAAGGTAGCACTGTTTTACCCATATTTCAAATTGACAATAGTACTTTATTGTCAGAAAATTTCAAGGTCTTATGACGCTAAAGTAAAACTTTGATAGTTATATTACGCACAGTATAAAGGTTAGAGAATTTTGAAGTAGCATCAGTGTTTCATTTTTTACTCAAGGGTAGCACTGTTATACCGACATTTCAAATTGACAATAGTACTTTATTGTCACAAATTTTTCAGGTTTTATGACGCACCAGTAAAAAGTTACAGCATTTCAATGTTGCAAACTTTGATAGTTATATTACGCTCAGTATAAAAGTTAGTGAATTTTGAAGTTGCGCCAGTGTTTCATTTTTTACTCAAAGGTAGCACTGTTATACCGATATCTCAAATTGAAAATAGTACTTTCTTGTCACAAATTTCAAGGTCTTATGACGCTCCAGTAAAAAGTTACAGCATTTCAATGTTGCAAACTTTGATAGTTATATTACGCAGAGTATAAAAGTTAGTGAATTTTGAACTTGCATCAGTGTTTCATTTTTTAGTCAGAGGTAGCACTGTTATACCGAAATTTCTAATTGACCATAGTACTTTATTGTCACAAAATTTCAAGGTCTTATGACGCTCCAGTAAATAGTTACAACATTTCAATGTTGGAAACTTTGATAGTTTAATTACGCACAGTTATTAAAGTTAGTGAATTTTGAAATTGCATCAGTGTTTCATTTTTTACTCAAGGGTAGCACTGTTATACCGACATTTCAAATTGACAATAGTACTTTATTGTCACACAATTTTCAGGTTTTATGACGCACCAGTAAAAAGTTACAGCATTTCAATGTTGCAAACTTTGATAATTATATTACGCACAGTATAAAAGCTAGTGAATTGTGAAGTTGCGCCAGTGTTTCATTTTTTACTCAAAGGTAGCACTTTTATACCGATATCGCAAATTGACAATAGTACTTTATTGTAACAAAATTTCAAGGTCTTATGACGCTCCAGTAAAAAGTTACAGCATTTCAATGTTTCAAACTTTGATAGTTATATTACGCACAGTATAAAAGTTTGTGAATTTTGAAGTTGCATCAGTGTTTCATTTTTACTCAACGGTAGCACTGTTATACCAAAGTTGCATCAGTGTTTCAGTTTTTACTCAAAGGGAGCACTGTTATACCGATATTTCAAATTGACAATAGTACTTTATTGTCACAAAATTTCAAGGTCTTATGACGCTAAAGTAAAACTTTGGTAGTTATATTACGCACAGTATAAAGGTTAGTGAATTTTGAAGTTGCATCAGTGTTTCATTTTTTACTCAAGGGTTGCACTGTTAACCCGATATCTCAAATTGAAAATAGTACTTTATTGTCATAAAATTTCAAGGTCTTATCACCCTCCAGTAAAAAGTTATAGTATTTCAATGTTTCAAACTTTGATTACGCACAGTATAAAAGTTAGTGAATTTTGAAGTTGCATCAGTGTTTAATTTTTTACCCAAAGGTAGCACTGTTATACCGATATTTCAAATTGACAATAGTACTTTCTGGTCACAAAATTTCTAGGTCTTACGACGCTCCAGTAAAAAGTTACAGCATTTCAATATTGCAAACTTTGACAGTATAAAAGTTAGTGATTTTTGAAGTTTCATCAGTGTTTCGTTTATTACTAAAGGGTAGCAATGTTTTACCGATATCTCAAATTGACAATAGTAAATTATAGTCACAAAATTTCAAGGTCTTATGACGCTCCAGTAAAAAATCACACCATTTCAATGTTGCAAACTTTGATAGTTATATTACGCACAGTATAAAAGTAGTGAATTTTGAAGTTGCATCAGTGTTTCAATTTTTAGTCAAAGGTAGCACTGTTATACCGATATTTCAAATTGGCAATAGTACTTTATTGTCACAAAACTTCAAGGTCTTACGATGCTCCAGTAAAATGTTTCAGCATTTCAATGTTGCAGACTTTGATAGTTATATTACGCACAGTATAAAAGTTTGTGAATTTTGAAGTTGCATCAGTGTTTCATTCTTTACTCAAAGGTAGCACTGTTATACCGAAATTGCATCAGTGTTTTATTTTTTACTCAAGTGTAGCACTGTTATAGCGATATTTCAAATTGACAATAGTACTTTATTGTCACAAAATTTCAAGGTCTTATAACGCTCCAGTAAAAAGTTTCAGCATTTCAATACTGCAAACTTTGATAGTTATATTACGCACAGTATAGAAGTTTGTGAATTTTCAAGTTGCATCAGTGTTTCATTTTTTACTCAAAGGTAGCACTGTTATACCGAAGTTGCATCAGTGTTTTAGTTTTTACTCAAAGGTAGCACTGTTATACCGATATTTCAAATTGACAATAGTACTTTCTTGTCACAAAATTTCAAGGTCTTATGACGCACCAGTAAAAAAATACAGCATTTCAATGTTGCAAATTTTGATAGTTATATTACGCACAGTATAAAAGTTAGTGAGTTTTTAACTTGCATCAGTGTTTCATTTTCTACTCAAAGGTAGAACTGTTATACCGATATTTCAAATTGACAATAGTACTTTCTTGTCACCAAATTTCAAGGTCTTATGACGCTCTAGTAAGAAGTTACAGCATTTCAATGTTGCAAACTTTGATAGTTATATTACGCACAGTATAAAAGTTAGTGAATTTTGAAGTTGCATCAGTGTTTCATTTTTTACTCAAGGGTAGCACTGTTATACCGATATCTCAAATTTACAATAGTACAATATTGTCACAAATTTCAAGGTCTTCTGACGCACCAGTAAAAAGTTACAGCATTTCAATGTTGCAAACTTTGATAGTTATATTACGCACAGTATAAAAGTTTGTGAATTTTGAAGTTGCATCAGTGTTTCATTTTTTACTCAAAGGTAGCACTGTTATACCAAAGTTGCATCAGTGTTTCAGTTTTTACTCAAAGGTAGCACTGTTATACCGATATTTCAAATTGACAATAGTACTTTATTGTCAGAAAATTTCAAGGTCTTATGACGCTAAAGTAAAACTTTGATAGTTATATTACGTACAGTATAAAGGTTAGAGAATTTTGAAGTAGCATCAGTGTTTCATTTTTTACTCAAGGGTAGCACTGTTATACCGATATCTCAAATTTACAATTGTACAATATTGTCACAAATTTCAAGGTCTTCTGACGCACCAGTTAAAAGTTACAGCATTTCAATGTTGCAAACTTTGATAGTTATATTACGCACAGTATAAAAGTTAGTGAATTTTGAAGTTTCATCAGTGTTTCGTTTATTACTCAAGGGTAGCAATGTTTTACCGATATCTCAAATTTACAATAGTAAATTATTGTCACAAAATTTCAAGGTCTTGTGATGCACCAGTAAAAAGTTACAGCATTTCAATGTTGCTTACTTTGATAGTTAGAATACGCACAGTATAAAGGTTAGTGAATTTTGAAGTTGCATCAGTGTGTCATTTTTTACTCAAGGGTTGCACTGTTATACCGATATCTCAAATTGAAAATAATACTTTATTGTAATAAAATTTCAAGGTCTTATGGCGCTCCAATAAAAAGTTACAGCATTTCAATGTTTTAAACTTTGATTACGCACAGTATAAAAGTTAGTGAATTTTGAACTTGCATCAGTGTTTCATTTTTTACTCAGAGGTAGCACTGTTATACCGAAATTTCTAATTGACAATAGTACTTTATTTTCACAAAATTTCAAGGTCTTATGACGCTCCAGTAAAAAGTTACAACATTTCAATGTTGGAAACTTTGATAGTTTAATTACGCACAGTATAAAAGTTAGTGAATTTTGAAATTGCATCAGTGTTTCATTTTTTTACTCAAAGGTAGCACTGTTATACCGACATCTTAAATTGACAATAGTACTTTATTGACAAAAAATTTTCAGGTTTTATGACGCACCAGTAAAAAGTTACAGCATTTCAATGTTGCAAACTTTGATAATTATATTACGCACAGTATAAAAGCTAATGAATTTTGAAGTTGCGCCAGTGTTTCATTTTTTACGCAAAGGTAGCACTTTTATACTGATATCGCAAATTAACAATAGTACTTTATTGTCACAAAATTTTTAGGTTTTATGACGCACCAGTAAAAAGTTACGGCATTTCAATGTTGCAAACTTTGATAGTTATATTACGCACGGCATAAAAGTTAGTGAATTTTGAAGTTGCGCCAGTGTTTCATTTTTTACTCAAAGGTAGCACTGTTATACCGATATCTCAAATTGACAATAGTACTTTATTGTCACAAAACTTTAAGGTCTTATGACGCTCCAGTAAAAAGACTCAGCATTTCAATGATGCAAACTTTGATAGTTATATTACGCACATCATAAAAGTTAGTCAAATTTGAAGTTGCATCAGTGTTTCGTTTATTACTCACGGGTAGCACTGTTATAGCGATATCTCAAATTGACAATAGTACATTATTGTCACAAAATTTCAAGGTCTTATGACGCTCCAGTAAAAAATCACAGCATTTCAATGTTGCAAACTCTGATAGTTATATTACGCACAGTATAAAAGTTAGTGAATTTTGAAGTTGCATTAGTGTTTCATTTTTTAGTCAAAGGTAGCACTGTTATACCGATATTTCAAATTGACAATAGTACTTTATTGTCACAAAATTTCGAGGCCTTATGACGCACCAGTAAAAAGTTTTTCAGCATTTCAATACTGCAAACTTTGATAGTTATATTACGCACAGTATAAAGGTTAGTGAATTCTGAAGTTGCATCAGTATTTCATTTTATTCAAGGGTTGCACTGTTATACCGATATCTCAAATTGACAATAGTACTTTATTGTCACAAAATTTCAAGGTCGTATAACGCTCCAGTAAAAAGTTACAGCATTTCAATGTTCCAAACTTTGATAGTTATATTACGTACAGTATAAAAGTTAGTGAATTTTGTACTTTCATCAGTGTTTCATTATCTACTCCGAGATAGCACTGTTATGCCGATATTTCAAATTGACAATAGTACTTTATTGTCACAAAATTTCAAGGTATTATGACACTCCAGTAAAAAGTTACAGCATTTCAATGTTGTAAACTTTGATAGTTATATTACTCACAGTATAAATGTTAGTGAATTTTGAAGTTGCATCATTGTTTCATTTTTTACTCAAGGGTAGCACTGTTATGCCGATATCTCAAATTGACAATAGTACATTATTGTCACAATTTTCAGGGACTTATGACGCACCAGTAAAAAGTTACAGCATTTCAATGTTGCAAACTTTGATAGTTATATTACGCACAGTATAAAAGTTAGTGAATTTTGAAGTTGCATCAGTGTTTCATTTTTTACTCAATGGTTGCACTGTTATACCGATATCTCAAATTGAAAATAGTACTTTATTGTCATACACTTTCAAGGTCTTATGGCGCGCCAGTAAAAAGTTACAGCATTTCAATGTTTCAAACTTTGATTACGCACAGTATAAAAGTTAGTGAATTTTAAAGTTGCATAAGTGTTTCATTTTTTACCCAAAGGTAGCACTGTTATACCGATATTTCAAATTGACATGAGTACTTTATTGTCAAAAAATTTTAAGGTCTTATGACGCTCCAGTAAAAAGTTACAGCATTTCAATGCTGCAAACTTTGATAGTTATGTTACGCACAGTATAAAAGTTAGTGAACTTTGAAGTTGCATCAGAGTTTCTTTTATTACTCAATGGTGGCACTGTTATACCGATATCTCAAATTGACAATAGTACATTATTGTCAAAAAATTTCAAGGCCTTATGACGCACCAGTAAAAAGTTGAACCATTTCAATGTTGAAAACTTTGATAGTGATATTACGCACAGTATAAAGGTTAGTGAATTTTGAAGTTGCATCAGTGTTTCATTTTTATCAAAGGTTGCACTGTTATACCGATATCTCAAACTGACAATAGTACTTTATTGTCACAAAATTTCTATGTCTTATGCCACTCCAGTAAAAAGTTACAGCATTTCAATATTGCCAACTTTGATAGTATAAAAGCTAGTGAATTTTGAAGTTTCATCAGTGTTTCGTTTATTACTCAATGGTAGCAATGTTATACCGATATCTCAAATTGACAATAGTACATTATTGTCACAAAATTTCAAGGTCTTATGGCGCTATAGTAAAAACTTACCGCATTTCAATGTTCCAAACATTGATAGTTATATTACGCACAGTGTAAAAGTTTGTCACTTTGGAAATAGCATCAGTGTTTCATTTATTACTCAAGGGTAGCACTGTTATACCGAAATCTCAAATTGACAATAGAACATTATTGTCACAAAATTTCAAGGCCTTATGATGCACCAGTAAAAATTTGGACCATTTCAATGTTGAAAACTTTGATAGTGATACTACGCACAGTATAAAGGTTAGTGAATTTTGAAGTTGCATCAGTGTTTCACTTATATCAAGGGTGGCATTGTTATACCGATATCTCAAATTGACAATAGTACTTTATTGTCACAAAAATTCAAGGTCTTATGCCGCTCCAGTAAAAAGTTACAGTATTTCAATATTGCAAACTTTGATAGTATAAAAGCTAGTGAATTTTGAAGTGCCATCACAGTGTCCTTTTTTACTCAATGGTAGCACTGTTAAACCTATATTTTAAATTGATAATAGTACTTTATTTTCATATAATTTCAAGGCCTTATGACGCTCCAGTAAAAAGTTACAGCATTTCAATGTTGCAAACTTTGATAGTTATATTACGCACAGTATAAAAGTTAGTGAATTTTGAAGTTGCATCAGTTTTTCAATTTTTAAGTAAAGATAGCACTGTTATACCGATATCTCAAATTGACAATAGTACTTTATTGTCACAAAATTTCAAGGTCTTATGACGCACCAGTAAAAATTTACAGCCTTTCAAAGTTGCAAACTTTGATAGTTATATTACGCACAGTATAAAGGTTAGTGAATTTTGAAATTGCATCAGTGTTTCATTTTTTACTCAAGGGTTGCACTGTTAAACCGATATCTCAAATTGAAAATAGTACTTTATTGTCACAAAATTTCAAGGTCTTTTGACGCACCAGTAAAAAGTTACAGCATTTCAATGTTGCAAACTTGGATAGTTATAATACGCACAGTATAAAAGTTATTGAAATTTGAAGTTGCATCAGTGTTTCATTTTTTTCTCAAGGGTATCGCTGTTATACCGATATCTCAACTTGACAATAGTACATTATTGTCACAAAATTTCAAGGTCTTATGACGCTCCAGTAAAAAGTTACAGCATTTCAATGTTCCAAATTTTGATAGTTATATTACGCACAGTGTCAAAGTTTGTGAATTTTTAAATAGCATCAGTGTTTCATTTATTACTCAAGGGTAGCACTGTTATACAGATATCTCAAATTGACAATAGTCCATTCTTGTCACAAAATTTCAAGGTTTTTTGGCGCTCCAGTAAAAAGTTATAGCATTTCAATGTTGCAAACTTTTATAGTTATATTTAATACGCACAGTATAAAAGTTAGTGAATTTTGAAGTTGCATCAGTGTTTCGTTTATTACTCAAGGGTAGCACTGTTATACCGATATCTCAAATTGACAATAGTACATTATTGTCACAAAATTTCAAGGTCTTATGATGCTCCAGTAAAAGGTTACAGCAATTCAATGTTGCAAACTTTTATAGTTATATTATGCACAGTATAAAGGTTAGTGAATTTTGAAATTGCATCAGTGTTTCATTTTTTACTCAAGGTTTGCACTGTTAAACCGATATCTCAAATTGACAATAGTACTTTATTTGCACAAAATTTCAAGGGCTTATGACGCTCTAGTAAAAAGTTACAGCATTTCAATGTTCCAAACTTTGATAGTTATATTACGCACAGTATAAAAGTTTGTGAATTTTGAAGTTGCATCAGTGTTTCATTTTTTACTCATAGGTAGAACTGTTATACCAAAGTTGCATCAGTGTTTCAGTTTTTACTCAAAGGTAGCACTGTTATACCGATATTTCAAATTGACAATAGTACTTTATTGTCACAAAATTTCAAGGTCATATGACGCTCCAGTAAAAAGTTACAGCTTTTCAATACTGCAAACTTTGATAGTTATATTACGCACAGTATAAAGGTTAGTGAATTCTGAAGTTGCGTCAGTGTTTCATTTTATCTCAAGGGTAGCACTGTTATACTGATATCTCAAATTGACAATAGTACATTATTGTCACAATTTTCAAGGTCTTATGACGCTCCAGTATAAAGTTACAGCATTTCAATGTTGTAAACTTTTATAGTTATAATACGCACAGTATAAAAGTTATTGAATTTTGAAGTTGCATCAGTGTTTCATTTTTTTCTCAAGGGTATCGCTGTTATACCGATGTCTCAAATTGAGAATAGTACATTATTGTCACAAAATTTCAAGGTCTTATGACGCTCCAGTAAATAGTTACAGCATTTCAATGTTGCAAACTTTGATAGTTATATTTAATACGCACAGTATAAAAGTTAGTGAATTTTGAAGTTGCATCAGTGTTTCGTTTATTACTCAAGGGTAGCACTATTATACCGATAACTCAAATTGACAACAGTACATTATTGTCACAAAATTTCAAGGTCTTAATACGCATCAGTAACCATTAGTGAATTTTGAAGTTGCATCAGTGTTTCGTTTATTACTCAAGGGTAGCACTGTTATACCGATATCTCAAATTGACAATAGTACATTATTGACACAAAATTTCAAGGTCTTATGACGCATCAGTAAAAGTTAGTGAATTTTTAAGTTCCATCAGTATTTCGTATATTACTCAAGGATAGCACTGTTATACCAATATCTCAAATTGACAACAGTACATTATTGTCATAAAATTTAAAGGTTTTATGACGCTTCAGTAAAAGTTACAGCATTTCAATGTTTCAAACTTTGATTACGCACAATATAAAAGTTAGTGAATTTTGAAGTTGCATCAGTGCTTCATTTTTTACTCAAAGGTAGCACTGTTACCCCGATATTTTAAATTGACAATAGTACTTTATTGTCACAGAGTTTCAAGGTCTTATGACGCTATAGTAAAAAGTTACAGCATTTCAATGTTGCAAACTTTGATAGTTATATTACGCACAGTATAAAAGTTTGTGAATTTTGAAGTTGCATCAGTGTTTCAATTTTTACTCAAAGGTAGCACTGTTATACCGATATTTCAAATTGACAATAGTACTTTATTTTCACAAAATTTCAAGGGCTTATGACGCTCTAGTAAAAAGTTACAGCATCTCAATGTTGCAAACTTTGATAGTTATAATACGCACAGTATAAAAGTTATTGAATTTTGAAGTTGCATCAGTGTTTCATTTTTTTCTCAAGGGTAGCACTGTTATACCGATAACTCACATTGACAATTGTACATTATTGTCACAAAATTTCAAAGTCTTATGACGCATCAGTAAACATTAGTGAATTTTGAAGTTGCATCAGTGTTTCGTTTATTACTCAAGGGTAGCACTGTTATACCGATATCTCAAATTGACAATAGTACATTATTGTCACAAAATTTCAAGGTCTTATTGCGCATCAGTAAAAGTTAGTGAATTTTGAAGTTGCATCAGTGTTTCGTTTATTACTCAAGGATAGCACTGTTATACCGATAGCTCAAATTGACAATAGTACTTTATTGTCATAAAATTTAAAGGTCTTATGACGCTTCAGTAAAAAGTTACAGCATTTCAATGTTTCAAACTTTGATTACGCACAGTATAAAAGTTAGTGAATTTTGAAGTTGCATCAGTGCTTCATTTTTTACTCAAAGGTAGGACTGTTACCCCGGTATTTTTAATTGACAATAGTGCTTTATTGTCACAAAGTTTCAAGGTATTATGACGCTATAGTAAAAAGTTACAGCATGTCAATGTTGCAAACTTTGATAGTTATATTACTCACAGTATAAAAGTTAGTGAATTTTAAAGTTGCAACAGTGTTTCATTTTTTACTCAAGGGTAGCACTGTTATACCGATATCTCAAATTGACAATAGTACTCAATTGTCACAAAATTTCAAGATCTTATGACGCTCCAGTAAAAAGTTACAGCATTTCAATGTTGCAAACTTTGATAGTTATATTACGCACAGTATAAAGGTTAGTGAATTCTGAAGTTGCGTCAGTGTCTCATTTTATCCAAGGGTTGCACTGTTATACCGATATCTCAAATTGACAATAGTTCTTTATTGTCACAAAATTTCAAGGTCGTATGACGCTCCAGTAAAAAGTTACAGCATTTCAATATTGCAAACTTTGATAGTTATATTACGCATAGTATAAAAGTTAGTGAATTTTGAATTTGCATCAGTGTTTCATTTTCTACTCAGAGCTAGCACTGTTATACCGATATTTCAAATTGACAATATTACTTTATTGTCACAAAATTTCAAGATCTTATGACGATCCAGTAAAAAGTTACAGCATTTCAATATTGCAAACTTTGATAGTTATATTACTCACAGTATAAAAGTTAGTGAATTTTGAAGTTGCATCAGTGTTTCATTTTTTACTCAAGGGTTGCACTGTTATACCGATATCTCAAATTGACAATAGTACATTATTGTCACAATTTTCAAGGTCTTATGACGCACCAATAAAAAGTTACAGCATTTCAATGTTGCAAACTTTGATAGTTATATTACGCACAGTATAAAAGTTTGTGAATTTTGAAGTTGCATCAGTGTTTCATTATTTACTCAAAGGTAGCACTGTTATACCAAAGTTGCATCAGTGTTTCAGATTTTACTCAAAGGTAGCACTGTTATACCAATATTTCAAATTGACAATAGTACATTATTGTCACAATTTTCAAGGTCTTATGACGCTCCAGTAAAAAGTTACAGCATTTCAATGTTGCAAACTTTGATAGTTATATTACGCACAGTATAAAAGTTAGTGAATTGCATCAGTGTTTAATTTTTTACTCAAGGGTAGCACTGTTATACCGATATCTCAATTGGACAATAGTACATTATTGTCACAAAATTTCAAGATCTTATGACGCACCAGTAAAAAGTTACAGCATTTCAATGTTGCAAACTTTGCTAGTTATATTATGCACAGTATAAAAGTTAGTGAATTTTGAAGTTGCATCAGTGTTTCATTTTTTACTCAAGGGTTGCACTGTTAAACCGATATCTCAAATTGACAATAGTACTTTATTTTCACAAAATTTCAAGGTCATATGACGCTCCAGTAAAAAGTTACAGCTTTTCAATACTGCAAACTTTGATAGTTATATTACGCACAGTATAAAGGTTAGTGAATTCTGAAGTTGCGTCAGTGTTTCATTTTATCTCAAGGGTAGCACTGTTATACTGATATCTCAAATTGACAATAGTACATTATTGTCACAATTTTCAAGGTCTTATGACGCTCCAGTATAAAGTTACAGCATTTCAATGTTGTAAACTTTGATAGTTATAATACGCACAGTATAAAAGTTATTGAATTTTGAAGTTGCATCAGTGTTTCATTTTTTTCTCAAGGGTATCGCTGTTATACCGATGTCTCAAATTGAGAATAGTACATTATTGTCACAAAATTTCAAGGTCTTATGACGCTCCAGTAAATAGTTACAGCATTTCAATGTTGCAAACTTTGATAGTTATATTTAATACGCACAGTATAAAAGTTAGTGAATTTTGAAGTTGCATCAGTGTTTCGTTTATTACTCAAGGGTAGCACTATTATACCGATAACTCAAATTGACAACAGTACATTATTGTCACAAATTTTCAAGGTCTTAATACGCATCAGTAACCATTAGTGAATTTTGAAGTTGCATCAGTGTTTCGTTTATTACTCAAGGGTAGCACTGTTATACCGATATCTCAAATTGACAATAGTACTTTATTGTCACAAAATTTCAAGGTCTTACGACGCTCTAGTAAAAAGTTACAGCATCTCAATGTTGCAAACTTTGATAGTTATAATACGCACAGTATAAAAGTTATTGAATTTTGAAGTTGCATCAGTGTTTCATTTTGTTCTCAAGGGTAGCACTGTTATACCGATAACTCACATTGACAATTGTACATTATTGTCACAAAATTTCAAAGTCTTATGACGCATCAGTAAACATTAGTGAATTTTGAAGTCGCATCAGTGTTTCGTTTATTACTCAAGGGTAGCACTGTTATACCGATATCTCAAATTGACAATAGTACATTATTGTCACAAAATTTCAAGGTCTTATTGCGCATCAGTAAAAGTTAGTGAATTTTGAAGTTGCATCTGTGTTTCGTTTATTACTCAAGGATAGCACTGTTATACCGATAGCTCAAATTGACAATAGTACTTTATTGTCATAAAATTTAAAGGTCTTATGACGCTTCAGTAAAAAGTTACAGCATTTCAATGTTTCAAACTTTGATTACGCACAGTATAAAAGTTAGTGAATTTTGAAGTTGCATCAGTGCTTCATTTTTTACTCAAAGGTAGGACTCTTACCCCGATATTTTTAATTGACAATAGTGCTTTATTGTCACAAAGTTTCAAGGTATTATGACGCTATAGTAAAAAGTTACAGCATGTCAATGTTGCAAACTTTGATAGTTATATTACGCACAGTATAAAAGTTTGTGAATTTTGAAGTTGCATCAGTGTCTCATTTTTTACTCAAAGGTAGCACTGTTATACCGATATTTCAAATTGACAATAGTACTTTATTTTCACAAAATGTCAAGGGCTTATGATGCTCCAGTAAAAAGTTACAACATTTCAATTTTGCAAACTTTGATAGTTATAATACGCACAGTATAAAAGTTATTGAATTTTGAAGTTGCATGAGTGTTTCATTTTTTTCTCAAGGGTATCGCTGTTATACCGATGTCTCAAATTGACAATAGTACATTATTGTCACAAAATTTCAAAGTCTTATGACGCTCCAGTAAAAAGTTACAGCATTTCAATGTTCCAAACTTTGATAGTTATATTACGCACAGTATAAAAGTTAGTGAACTTTGAACTTGCATCAGTGTTTCATTTTCTACTCAGAGGTAGCACTGTTATACCGATATATCCATTTGACAATAGTACTTTGTTGTCACAAAATTTCAAGGTCTTATGACGATCCGGTAAAAAGTTACAGCATTTCAATGTTGCAAACTTTGATAGTTATATTACTCACAGTATAAAAGTTAGTGAATTTTGAAGTTGCATCAGTGTTTCATTTTTCTCAAGGGTAGCACTGTTATACCGATATTTCAAATTGACAATAGTAATTTATTGTCAGAAAATTTCAAGGTCTTATGACGCTCCAGTAAAACGTTACAGCATTTCAATGTTGCAAACTTTGATAGTTATATTACGCACAGTATAAGGTTAGTGAATTTTGAAGTAGCATCAGTGTTTCATTTTTTACTCAAGGGTTGCACTGTTATACCGATATCTCAAATTGAAAATAGTACTTTATTGTCATAAAATTTCAAGGTCTTATGACGCTCCAGTAAAAAGTTGCAGCATTTCAATGTTGCAAACTTTGATAGTTATATTATGCACAGTATAAAAGTTAGTGAATTTTGAAGTTGCATCAATGTTTCGTTTATTACTCAAGGGTAGCACTGTTATTCCGATAACTCAAATTGACAATAGTACATTATTGTCACAAAATTTCAAAATCTTATGACGCTCCAGTAAAAAGTTACAGCATTTCAATGTTGCAAACTTTGATAGTTATATTACGCACAGTATAAAGGTTAGTGAATTCTGAAGTTGCGTCAGTGTCTCATTTTATTCAAGGGTTGCACTGTTATACCGATATCTCAAATTGACAATAGTTCTTTATTGTCACAAAATTTCAAGGTCGTATGACGCTCCAGTAAAAAGTTACAGCATTTCAATATTGCAAACTTTGATAGTTATATTACGCACAGTATAAAAGTTAGTGAATTTTGAAGTTGCATCAGTGTTTCATTTTCTACTCAGAGCTAGCACTGTTATACCGATATTTCAAATTGACAATATTACTTTATTGTCACAAAATTTCAAGATCTTATGACGATCCAGTAAAAAGTTACAGCATTTCAATATTGCAAACTTTGATAGTTATATTACTCACAGTATAAAAGTTAGTGAATTTTGAAGTTGCATCAGTGTTTCATTTTTTACTCAAGGGTTGCACTGTTATACCGATATCTCAAATTGACAATAGTACATTATTGTCACAATTTTCAAGGTCTTATGACGCACCAATAAAAAGTTACAGCATTTCAATGTTGCAAACTTTGATAGTTATATTACGCACAGTATAAAAGTTTGTGAATTTTGAAGTTCCATCAGTGTTTCATTTTTTACTCAAAGGTAGCACTGTTATACCAAAGTTGCATCAGTGTTTCAGATTTTACTCAAAGGTAGCACTGTTATACCGATATTTCAAATTGACAATAGTACATTATTGTCACAATTTTCAAGGTCTTATGACGCTCCAGTAAAAAGTTACAGCATTTCAATGTTGCAAACTTTGATAGTTATATTACGCACAGTATAAAAGTTAGTGAATTGCATCAGTGTTTAATTTTTTACTCAAGGGTAGCACTGATATACCGATATCTCAATTGGACAATAGTACATTATTGTCACAAAATTTCAAGATCTTATGACGCACCAGTAAAAAGTTACAGCATTTCAATGTTGCAAACTTTGATAGTTATATTCTGCACAGTATAAAAGTTAGTGAATTTTGAAGTTGCATCAATGTTTCGTTTATTACTCAAGGGTTGCACTGTTATTCCGATATCTCAAACTGACAATAGTACATTATTGTCACAAAATTTCAAAGTCTCCAGTAAAAAGTTACAGCATTTCAATGTTGCAAACTTTGATAGTTATATTACGCACAGTATAAAAGTTTGTGAATTTTGAAGTTGCATCAGTGTTTCATTTTTTACTCAAAGGTAGCACTGTTATACCGAAGTTGCATCAGGGTTTTTCTTTTTTACTCAAAGGTAGCACTGTTATACCGATATTTCAAATTGACAATAGTACTTTATTGTTACAAAATTTCAAGGTCTTATGACGCACCAGTAAAAAGTTTCAGCATTTCAATACTGCAAACTTTGATAGTTACATTACGCACAGTATAAAGGTTAGTGAATTCTGAAGTTGCATCAGTGTTTCATTTTATTCAAGGGTTGCACTGTTATACCGATATCTCAGATTGACAATAGTACTTTATTGTCAAAAAATTTCAAGGTCGTTTGACGCTCCAGTAAAAAGTTACAGCATTTCAATGTTGCAAACTTTGATAGTTATATTACGCACTGTATAAAAGTTAGTGAATTTTGAACTTGCATCAGTGTTTCATTTTCTACTCAGAGGTAGCACTGTTATACCGATATTTCAAATTGACAATAGTACTTTATTGTCACAAAATTTCAAGGTCTTATGACGATCCAGTAAAAAGTTACAGCATTTCAATGTTGCAAACTTTGATAGTCATATTACTCACAGTATAAAAGTTAGTGAATTTTGAAGTTCCATCAGTGTTTCATTTTTTACTCAAGGGTTGCACTGTTGTACCGATATCTCAAATTGACAATAGTACATTATTGTCTCAATTTTCAAGGTCTTATGACGCACCAGTAAAAAGTTACAGCATTTCAATGTTGCAAACTTTGATAGTTATATTACGCACAGTATAAAAGTTTGTGAATTTTGAAGTTGCATCAGTGTTTCATTTTTTACTCAAAGGTAGCACTGTTATACCGAAGTTGCATCAGGGTTTTATTTTTTACTCAAAGGTAGCACTGTTAAACCGATATTTCAAATTGACAATAGTACTTTATTGTTACAAAATTTCAAGGTCTTATGACGCACCAGTAAAAAGTTTCAGCATTTCAATACTGCAAACTTTGATAGTTATATTACTATGGTACAGATTATTAATATATGAATGGTACAGTTTATTAAAAATAAGAAAGGTACAGTTTATTAAAAATAAGTTCCAAGTACAAAAGAAGTCTTGTTTCACTCGCGATCCGTTTCGACTGACTCCCCAGCTCGTTGACAGCTCGTTGACCGCCTCTAAAACAGCGTTGCCACTGTTTAGGGAAAAACAGTTCCCACAACTCGGCCATTCTGATTTTCATTCGCCTCGAATGTGTCATCGCTATCATCGTCTTCGTATTGAACCCAAGGCTTCATAAATTCAGCACAACTAGATGTTTTCATGGGACCCTCGTAGCAATTACCTGTTCGAATTAAATCATAAGAATTTTTTTAATTTTTGTTTAACCCCTGTTACCTCATAAGGCCCCAAATATTTTGGTTTGAGCTTCAAACCACCGCCCAGTTGAGTCCTTTTGATGGCTACCAGATCACCAACTTTATATTTTCGTGCTGGTTTCCGCTTACGATCGTATGACTTCTTATTTTCTGCTTGGATTTGCAGGATGTGCTCTTTTGCCTGCTGACGTAGTTTGTTTCGTTGGTCATCAAATTGCTTCACAATTTCAGCTTCGATAAGCTCTTTGATATGCAAGTCGTCTTTCATCCGCATTTTCACACCGGTCATTAGCTCAAAGGGTGTTGCGTGCGTACTTCGTGAAAATGAAGCATTCATTAGCTGCTGTACCGCCTGCACGTGTTTGTACCATTTCGTTGGTTCCCCAAGACTAAGTTTCGCAAGGACGTTAGCGATCACGGCATTCATTCTTTCAATTTGTCCATTGACGCGTGGTAGGCCAGTCGTTATCAGAAAATGCTTGATGTTTTGTTCGCTACAATAGTTCTTGAAATCTTCACTGGTGAACGCAGAGCCTCGATCAGATACGATGCTGACTGGATTCCCAAATATTTGGCTTTGCGTTTGAAGTTTTTAAATCAAATCTTTCGCTGACGCCGTTTTTGTGGGATACAACCAAATAAATTTTGTGAAAGCATCCACAACTGCTAATATGTGATTGTAAAGTTTGTTCGTCGACTCAAGTGGCCCAAGAAAATCCACATGGTACGTCTGCAACGGAGTTTCGCCTTTACTGATAGGATGAAGTTCTCCTTCCATTTTGCCACGTTTTCGATTACATAGAATACAATGAATACAACAAGATATTACTCCTTGTATCTTCTCTTCAAGCCTCGGTATATAGAAATCTCTTGATACGAGTTCCTTTGTCTTCTTCACCGCAAAGTGTCCTTTGTCATGTACTTGCCGAATAATATTGGTTTGCATCTCTTCAGGTATGACAAGTTCTCGTTCATCCTTTAGCTTATGAATAACGTCGCCTTTCAAAAAATATCCATCATAATTTGGCTTGTCACGAAGAATTTCTCTTATTGCAATCAATTTGTCATCTCTGCTTTGAGCGTTACTAATTTCACATAAAATATTTGATTCGTTAATCATCATAATCGGATATCGACTTAAAGCGTCGACATGTCGCATCTGGGATCCTGATCGGTGTTCCACAGTATAATCGTATTCCTCAAGCAGCAAAACCCATCGCGCTACTCTTGTACACAAATCCTTTTTTGTTAAGGTCTTCGTAAACGCGTTACAATCGGCGACGAGCTTGAAATGTAGGCCAA
This sequence comes from Clusia tigrina, assembly GCA_920105625.2. Taxonomy (NCBI): domain Eukaryota; kingdom Metazoa; phylum Arthropoda; class Insecta; order Diptera; family Clusiidae; genus Clusia; species Clusia tigrina. The sequence goes on along the minus strand of OV050030.1, from coordinate 201,439,379 downwards.
GAAGATATATACGAAACTTCTTCACTGCTTCGACTACTGCCAACACCTCCAGCTCATAACTCGAGTACTTTTTCTCAGCTTCAGTGGTTTTTTTGCTCATAAAGTACACCGGATGCAGGTTGCCATCATCAAATGCCCTTTGCAACAGTACGGCTCCATATCCATGCATCGAAGCATCCGTGTGAACCTCAGTTTCCGAATTCTGATTGAATATCCTCAGCGTCGGCTTATTGCATAAAGCATGTTTTATCGCGTTAAATGAAGAAATCTGTTCTTTTCCCATTTCAAATCTTTTGTCTTTCTTTTTTAAATCTGTTAGTGGTTTAGCCATCGTTGAAAATCCTGGAACGAACTTTCGGAAACAGCTAGCCAGTCCGATGAAACTTTCCAACTGTTTCAAATTTTCTGGTAACTTGAATTTCTTTATTGCTTCGATTTTAGCTGGCGTTGGTGAAATCGTGTGCTTCTCTATGACATGTCCCAAAAATTCGACACGTTTTCTCAAAAATTGGCATTTTTTCATATTGATCTCTAGGCCATAATCTCTGCACAGCAAAAACACTTCTTCTAGACGCTGTATTGCTTCGTCTTCATTATCGGCAGGTATAATAATATCATCAATATACGGTAGGGCTATGCCTCTTCGAGTCAAATCACGAAAAATTGAGTTTACGTACCTCTGAAATACACTGGGTGAGTTGCATAGTCCAAACGGAACCTTCTTGAATTGGAACTGACCATTATGTGTCACGAAAGATGTGTATCTCTGGCTATCGCTCGCTACGTTGACATGAAAAAAGCCGTTCTTCAGATCTATGGTACTGAAAAGTTTTGCGCTTTGTAATCGGTCCAATTGATCCTCAATTAGTGGCAATGGGAAACGATCCTTCAAAATCACCTTATTAATTCGTCGATAATCGACACAGAGTCTTGGTGTGCCATCACGCTTGCGTACCAAAACTACAGGGCTACTGTACTCCGACTCCGATTCTTCGATGATACCGTCTCTCAACCATTCGTCTATCTGCTGTTCGACAATGATTCTTTCAGCCATAGGCAATCTATGTGGTTTCGATGAAATTGGATTATCATCTTTCAGGAAAATTTTCATTTCAACATTCGTTGTTTTAGTTTTGTTGGGTTTATAATTTTTAACAATTTCAACGACTTTACGTTTTAAATTTTTATTTAGAGTTTCATCAAATTCAAAATTATTTTCGAAATCGTCTGTTGCATTTATTTTCATCATATTTTGCAAGTCATTTTCATCATTATTTTTAAGTTTTTTAATCGTTAGACTCGTTGGATTAATGTTTATTTCAGCTTGTGAACATATTTCACAACCAATAACAACTGGAATATTTAAACAATCAGAAGGAACAATTTCAAATGGCATCTCAAAGTTTTCATCGTCTATATTAAAATTAATCAATACGCGACCGACCGATTTTATTTTATTTGCCTCCGAATTACCGAAACCGATTAAGTACACGTTTGAGTCAGACTTTTTACAGTTTTCCAAACGTTTGAAAACACTTTCTTTTAAAACGTTAAACTTACTACCAGTATCAAGTAATGCACTTGTTTCGAAACCATTAATGTTAATTTGCTTTATCATTCGGTTTTTAAAATCATTTATAATGTTTACATTTACTTTTGCTTCGTTTGCTTTCTTATTCGGACAATTCTTAGAAATATGGCCGTATTTATTACATGCAAAACATTTTGTTCCTTTCTCTTTGTTTTTGCACTCGGTTGCTTTGTGCCCTTTTTCGCCGCAATTAAAGCACTTATCGACACTCTTTTTCCCATTCTCATTAGAAAGTTTTATATTTTTGTTTTGTTTTTTGTCATTCTTTATGTTCGCACTTTTCTCATTATTCGCGCGTAATATTTCGTAATATTTTAATTTTTCTTTAAACTCCGCTAAGTCTTTCGCACCGTACAAAATTGTTTTGTTTATATTTAAATCATTAATACCGTCAATAACATATTGAATTAAAGCACGATCTTCTATATTACCGCGACCCGCAATGTCTTTCATTTGAAAAAAATATTCTCTTACACCTTCTTCTTTTTGCATTTTACGTTCCACAAGTTGTTTATGCAGCACAGCACTGTTGACTGTCGTTCCAAATTCTGATAAGAGAGCTCCTTTTAAATTATTCCACGAAGCTAAACTTTTCTCACTGCAAAGAAATGTCTTTGCTAGCCCTCTAACTGACTTTTTTGCAAATACAAACTTTTGCAATTCGTCCCAATTCATGAGCGTAGCTGTCTCTTCGAATTCTGTCACCCATGCTTCAATAGAAATATTTGCGCTGCCGTCAAATAAGCGTATGGAGTCTTCAATGTCTCTAAAACTCATTACAAATTTTGGTGGTTGATTTACGTAGTCGCCTCTCTCGCGATTTACCTCTCTCTCTTTTTTCTGATTTGTTCGTTTGTCGCTGCGCTTGCGCTCTGATTTTTTTGGTTTTTGTATCTTTACCGTCGTTAGCTTCAACATTCCTGTCGTTCCATCGTACCGTCTGGTCGCCGTCTTCTTCGTCTGTCTCTCGCTCTTCAGTTGCTTCGCTTTCAGTTATTTCGTCGTCATTGCTTGCTTCGTCGTCATCGTCGTTTTCATCCTCTGTTTCTTCATCGCCGTTTTCTTCGCTCTCGAAGTTATGAAGAAATTGAAAGATGTGCGCCTTTACGTCGTCAACTGAGTGCTTAATTCCCAGAATCGAGCATATCACCGCCAAATCAGCCGCCGTTAGATTTGAATCAATGTACGCTGCTTTCCTCTCGTATTGTTCGTCGTCAAAAAACCGCTAAACTCTCTCAGCCTCTGCCGATTACGTCTATCGCCTTCTCTTTCAAATATGTATTTATGCAACGCCGTAATATTCACTTTACTGGCGTAACGGATGTTTCTGCGAATTTTCTCGAATTCTTGTAAAGAACGCATTTTATATATAAATTTTTTTTTTTTATTAAATATATATTTCTTTTTCTCCGTTTTGGCTCAAAAAATCCCGCACAAACTTACACACGTTTTATTTTCTTTTCGCGACGCGTATTTTATTCTTTTCCGGACGATCCCCCAAATTTATGGTACAGATTATTAATATATGAATGGTACAGTTTATTAAAAATAAGAAAGGTACAGTTTATTAAAAATAAGTTCCAAGTACAAAAGAAGTCTTGTTTCACTCGCGATCCGTTTCGACTGACTCCCCAGCTCGTTGACAGCTCGTTGACCGCCTCTAAAACAGCGTTGGCACTGTTTAGGGAAAAACAGTTCCCACATTACGCACACTATAAAGGTTAGTGAATTCTGAAGTTGCATCAGTGTTTCATTTTATTCAAGGGTTGCACTGTTATACCGATATCTCAGATTGACAATAGTACTTTATAGTCACAAAATTTCAAGGTCATACGCTCCATGTAAAAAGTTACGGCATTTCAATGTTGCAATCTTTGATAGTTATATTACTCACAGTATAAAAGTTAGTGAATTTTAAAGTTGCATCAGTGTTTCATTTTTTACTCAATGGGAGCACTGTTATACCGATATCTCAAATTGACAATAGTACATTTTTGTCACAATTTTCAAGGTCTTATGACGCTCCAGTAAAAAGTTGCAGCATTTCAATGTTGCAAACTTTGATAGTTATATTACGCACAGTATAAGGTTAGTGAATTTTGAAGTAGCATCAGTGTTTAATTTTTTACTCAAGGGCTGCACTGTTATACCGATATCTCAAATTGAAAATAGTTCTTTATTGGCATAAAATTTCAAGGTCTTATGACGCTCCAGTATAAAGTTACAGTATTTCAATGTTGCAAACTTTGATAGTTATATTACGCACAGTATAAAAGTTAGTGAATTTTGAAGTTGCATCAGTGTTTCATTTTTTACTCAAGGGTTGCACTGTTATACCGATATCTCAAATTGACAATAGTACATTATTGTCACAATTTTCAAGGTCTTATGACGCACCAATAAAAAGTTACAGCATTTCAATGTTGCAAACTTTGATAGTTATATTACGCATAGTATAAAAGTTTGTGAATTTTGAAGTTGCATCAGTGTTTCATTTTTTACTCAAAGGTAGCACTGTTATACCAAAGTTGCATCAGTGTTTCAGATTTTACTCAAAGGTAGCACTGTTATACCGATATTTCAAATTGACAATAGTACATTATTGTCACAATTTTCAAGGTGTTATGACGCTCCAGTAAAAAGTTACAGCATTTCAATGTTGCAAACTTTGATAGTTATATTACGCACAGTATAAAAGTTAGTGAATTGCATCAGTGTTTAATTTTTTACTCAAGGGTAGCACTGTTATACCGATATCTCAATTGGACAATAGTACATTATTGTCACAAAATTTCAAGATCTTATGACGCACCAGTAAAAAGTTACAGCATTTCAATGTTGCAAACTTTGATAGTTATATTATGCACAGTATAAAAGTTAGTGAATTTTGAAGTTGCATCAATGTTTCGTTTATAACTCAAGGGTAGCACTGTTATTCCGATATCTCAAACTGACAATAGTACATTATTATCACAAAATTTCAAAGTCTCCAGTAAAAAGTTGCAGCATTTCAATGTTGCAAACTTTGATAGTTATATTACGCACAGTATAAAAGTTTGTGAATTTTGAAGTTGCATCAGTGTTTCATTTTTTACTCAAAGGTAGCACTGTTATACCGAAGTTGCATCAGGGTTTTATTTTTTACTCAAAGGTTGCACTGTTATACCGATATTTCAAATTGACAATAGTACTTTATTGTTACAAAATTTCAAGGTCTTATGACGCACCAGTAAAAAGTTTCAGCATTTCAATACTGCAAACTTTGATAGTTATATTACGCACAGTATAAAGGTTAGTGAATTCTGAAGTTGCATCAGTGTTTCATTTTATTCAAGGGTTGCACTGTTATACCGATATCTCAGATTGACAATAGTACTTTATTGTCAAAAAATTTCAAGATCTTATGACGCACCAGTAAAAAGTTACAGCATTTCAATGTTGCAAACTTTGATAGTTATATTATGCACAGTATAAAAGTTAGTGAATATTGAAGTTGCATCAATGTTTCGTTTATTACTCAAGGGTAGCACTGTTATTCCGATATCTCAAACTGACAATAGTACATTATTGTCACAAAATTTCAAAGTCTCCAGTAAAAAGTTACAGCATTTCAATGTTGCAAACTTTGATAGTTATATTACGCACAGTATAAAAGTTTGTGAATTTTGAAGTTGCATCAGTGTTTCATTTTTTACTCAAAGGTAGCAATGTTATACCGAAGTTGCATCAGGGTTTCATTTTTTACTCAAAGGTAGCACTGTTATACCGATATTTCAAATTGACAATAGTACTTTATTGTTACAAAATTTCAAGGTCTTATGACGCACCAGTAAAAAGTTTCAGCATTTCAATACTGCAAACTTTGATAGTTATATTACGCACAGTATAAAGGTTAGTGAATTCTGAAGTTGCATCAGTGTTTCATTTTATTCAAGGGTTGCACTGTTATACCGCTATCTCAAATTGAAAATAGTTCTTTATTGGCATAAAATTTCAAGGTCTTATGACGCTCCAGTATAAAGTTACAGTATTTCAATGTTGCAAACTTTGATAGTTATATTACGCACAGTATAAAAGTTAGTGAATTTTGAAGTTGCATCAATGTTTCATTTTTTACTCAAGGGTTGCACTGTTATACCGATATCTCAAATTGACAATAGTACATTATTGTCACAATTTTCAAGGTCTTATGACGCACCAATAAAAAGTTTCAGCATTTCAATGTTGCAAACTTTGATAGTTATATTACGCACAGTATAAAAGTTTGTGAATTTTGAAGTTGCATCAGTGTTTCATTTTTTACTCAAAGGTAGCACTGTTATACCAAAGTTGCATCAGTGTTTCAGATTTTACTCAAAGGTAGCACTGTTATACCGATATTTCAAATTGACAATAGTACATTATTGTCACAATTTTCAAGGTCTTATGACGCTCCAGTAAAAAGTTACAGCATTTCAATGTTGCAAACTTTGATAGTTATATTACGCACAGTATAAAAGTTAGTGAATTTTGAAGTTGCATCAATGTTTCGTTTATTACTCAAGGGTAGCACTGTTATTCCGATATCTCAAACTGACAATAGTACATTATTATCACAAAATTTCAAAGTCTCCAGTAAAAAGTTACAGCATTTCAATGTTGCAAACTTTGATAGGTATATTACGCACAGTATAAAAGTTTGTGAATATTGAAGTTGCATCAGTGTTTCATTTTTTACTCAAAGGTAGCACTGTTATACCGAAGTTGCATCAGGGTTTTATTTTTTACTCAAAGGTAGCACTGTTATACCGATATTTCAAATTGACAATAGTACATTATTGTCACAATTTTCAAGGTCTTATGACGCTCCAGTAAAAAGTTACAGCATTTCAATACTGCAAACTTTGATAGTTATATTACGCACAGTATAAAGGTTAGTGAATTCTGAAGTTGCATCAGTGTTTCATTTTATTCAAGGGTTGCACTGTTATACCGATATCTCAGATTGACAATAGTACTTTATTGTCAAAAAATTTCAAGGTCGTTTGACGCTCCAGTAAAAAGTTACAGCATTTCAATGTTGCAAACTTTGATAGTTATATTACGCACAGTATAAAAGTTGGTGAATTTTGAACTTGCATCAGTGTTTCATTTTCTACTCAGAGGTAGCACTGTTATACCGATATTTCAAATTGACAATAGTACTTTATTGTCACAAAATTTCAAGGTCTTATGACGATCCAGTAAAAAGTTACAGCATTTCAATGTTGCAAACTTTGATAGTCATATTACTCACAGTATAAAAGTTAGTGAATTTTGAAGTTCCATCAGTGTTTCATTTTTTACTCAAGGGTTGCACTGTTGTACCGATATCTCAAATTGACAATAGTACATTATTGTCTCAATTTTCAAGGTCTTATGATGCACCAGTAAAAAGTTACAACATTTCAATGTTGCAAACTTTGATAGTTATATTACGCACAGTATAAAAGCTTGTGAATTTTGAAGTTGCATCAGTGTTTAATTTTTTACTCAAAGGTAGCACTGTTATACCAAAGTTGCATCAGTGTTTCAGATTTCACTCAAAGGTAGAACTGTTATACCGATATTTCAAATTGACAATAGAACTTTATAGTCACAAAATTTCAAGGTCATATGACGCTCCAGTAAAAAGTTACAGCATTTCAATATTGCAAACTTTGATAGTAATATTACTCACAGTATAAAAGTTAGTGAATTTTGAAGTTGCATCAATGTTTCGTTTATTACTCAAGGGTAGCACTTTTATTCCGATATCTCAAATTGACAATAGTACATTATTGTCACAAAATTTCAAAGTCTCCAGTAAAAAGTTACAGCATTACAATGTTGCAAACTTTGATAGTTATATTACGCACAGTATAAAAGTTTGTGAATTTTGAAGTTGCATCAGTGTTTCATTTTTTACTCAAAGGTAGCACTGTTATACCGAAGTTGCATCAGGGTTTTATTTTTTACTCAAAGGTAGCACTGTTATACCGATATTTCAAATTGACAATAGTACTTTATTGTTACAAAATTTCAAGGTCTTATGACGCACCAGTAAAAAGTTTCAGCATTTCAATACTGCAAACTTTGATAGTTATATTACGCACAGTATAAAGGTTAGTGAATTCTGAAGTTGCATCAGTGTTTCATTTTATTCAAGGGTTGCACTGCTATACCGCTATCTCAAATTGAAAATAGTTCTTTATTGGCATAAAATTTCAAGGTCTTATGACGCTCCAGTATAAAGTTACAGTATTTCAATGTTGCAAACTTTGATAGTTATATTACGCACAGTATAAAAGTTAGTGAATTTTGAAGTTGCATCAATGTTTCATTTTTTACTCAAGGGTTGCACTGTTATACCGATATCTCAAATTGACAATAGTACATTATTGTCACAATTTTCAAGGTCTTATGACGCACCAATAAAAAGTTTCAGCATTTCAATGTTGCAAACTTTGATAGTTATATTACGCACAGTATAAAAGTTTGTGAATTTTGAAGTTGCATCAGTGTTTCATTTTTTACTCAAAGGTAGCACTGTTATACCAAAGTTGCATCAGTGTTTCAGATTTTACTCAAAGGTAGCACTGTTATACCGATATTTCAAATTGACAATAGTACATTATTGTCACAATTTTCAAGGTCTTATGACGCTCCAGTAAAAAGTTACAGCATTTCAATGTTGCAAACTTTGATAGTTATATTATGCACAGTATAAAAGTTAGTGAATTTTGAAGTTGCATCAATGTTTCGTTTATTACTCAAGGGTAGCACTGTTATTCCGATATCTCAAACTGACAATAGTACATTATTATCACAAAATTTCAAAGTCTCCAGTAAAAAGTTACAGCATTTCAATGTTGCAAACTTTGATAGGTATATTACGCACAGTATAAAAGTTTGTGAATTTTGAAGTTGCATCAGTGTTTCATTTTTTACTCAAAGGTAGCACTGTTATACCGAAGTTGCATCAGGGTTTTATTTTTTACTCAAAGGTAGCACTGTTATACCGATATTTCAAATTGACAATAGTACATTATTGTCACAATTTTCAAGGTCTTATGACGCTCCAGTAAAAAGTTACAGCATTTCAATACTGCAAACTTTGATAGTTATATTACGCACAGTATAAAGGTTAGTGAATTCTGAAGTTGCATCAGTGTTTCATTTTATTCAAGGGTTGCACTGTTATACCGATATCTCAGATTGACAATAGTACTTTATTGTCAAAAAATTTCAAGGTCGTTTGACGCTCCAGTAAAAAGTTACAGCATTTCAATGTTGCAAACTTTGATAGTTATATTACGCACAGTATAAAAGTTGGTGAATTTTGAACTTGCATCAGTGTTTCATTTTCTACTCAGAGGTAGCACTGTTATACCGATATTTCAAATTGACAATAGTACTTTATTGTCACAAAATTTCAAGGTCTTATGACGATCCAGTAAAAAGTTACAGCATTTCAATGTTGCAAACTTTGATAGTCATATTACTCACAGTATAAAAGTTAGTGAATTTTGAAGTTCCATCAGTGTTTCATTTTTTACTCAAGGGTTGCACTGTTGTACCGATATCTCAAATTGACAATAGTACATTATTGTCTCAATTTTCAAGGTCTTATGACGCACCAGTAAAAAGTTACAACATTTCAATGTTGCAAACTTTGATAGTTATATTACGCACAGTATAAAAGCTTGTGAATTTTGAAGTTGCATCAGTGTTTAATTTTTTACTCAAAGGTAGCACTGTTATACCAAAGTTGCATCAGTGTTTCAGATTTCACTCAAAGGTAGAACTGTTATACCGATATTTCAAATTGACAATAGTACTTTATAGTCACAAAATTTCAAGGTCATATGACGCTCCAGTAAAAAGTTACAGCATTTCAATATTGCAAACTTTGATAGTAATATTACTCACAGTATAAAAGTTAGTGAATTTTGAAGTTGCATCAATGTTTCGTTTATTACTCAAGGGTAGCACTTTTATTCCGATATCTCAAATTGACAATAGTACATTATTGTCACAAAATTTCAAAGTCTCCAGTAAAAAGTTACAGCATTTCAATGTTGCAAACTTTGATAGTTATATTACGCACAGTATAAAAGTTTGTGAATTTTGAAGTTGCATCAGTGTTTCATTTTTTACTCAAAGGTAGCACTGTTATACCGAAGTTGCATCAGGGTTTTATTTTTTACTCAAAGGTAGCACTGTTATACCGATATTTCAAATTGACAATAGTACTTTATTGTTACAAAATTTCAAGGTCTTATGACGCACCAGTAAAAAGTTTCAGCATTTCAATACTGCAAACTTTGATAGTTATATTACGCACAGTATAAAGGTTAGTGAATTCTGAAGTTGCATCAGTGTTTCATTTTATTCAAGGGTTGCACTGTTATACCGATATCTCAGATTGACAATAGTACTTTATAGTCACAAAATTTCAAGGTCATATGACGCTCCAGTAAAAAGTTACGGCATTTCAATGTTGGAAACTTTGATAGTTATATTACTCACAGTATAAAAGTTAGTGAATTTTAAAGTTGCATCAGTGTTTCATTTTTTACTCAATGGTAGCACTGTTATACCGATATCTCAAATTGACAATAGTACATTTTTGTCACAATTTTCAAGGTCTTGTGATTCTCCAGTAAAAAGTTGCAGCATTTCAATGTTGCAAACTTTGATAGTTATATTACGCACAGTATAAGGTTAGTGAATTTTGAAGTAGCATCAGTGTTTAATTTTTTACTCAAGGGTTGCACTGTTATACCGATATCTCAAATTGAAAATAGTTCTTTATTGGCATAAAATTTCAAGGTCTTATGACGCTCCAGTATAAAGTTACAGTATTTCAATGTTGCAAACTTTGATAGTTATATTACGCACAGTATAAAAGTTAGTGAATTTTGAAGTTGCATCAGTGTTTCATTTTTTACTCAAAGGTAGCACTGTTATACCGATATTTCAAATTGGCAATAGTACTTTATTGTCACTAAATTTCAAGGTCTTATGACGCTCTAGTAAAAAGTTACAGCATTTCAATGTTGCAAACTTTGATAGTTATATTACGCACAGTATAAAAGTTTGTGAATTTTGAAGTTGCATCAGTGTTTCATTTTTTACTCAAAGGTAGCACTGTTATACCAAAGTTGCATCAGTGTTTCAGATTTTACTCAAAGGTAGCACTGTTATACCGATATTTCAAATTGACAATAGTACATTATTGTCACAATTTTCAAGGTGTTATGACGCTCCAGTAAAAAGTTACAGCATTTCAATGTTGCAAACTTTGATAGTTATATTACGCACAGTATAAAAGTTAGTGAATTGCATCAGTGTTTAATTTTTTACTCAAGGGTAGCACTGTTATACCGATATCTCAATTGGACAATAGTACATTATTGTCACAAAATTTCAAGATCTTATGACGCACCAGTAAAAAGTTACAGCATTTCAATGTTGCAAACTTTGATAGTTATATTATGCACAGTATAAAAGTTAGTGAATTTTGAAGTTGCATCAATGTTTCGTTTATAACTCAAGGGTAGCACTGTTATTCCGATATCTCAAACTGACAATAGTACATTATTATCACAAAATTTCAAAGTCTCCAGTAAAAAGTTGCAGCATTTCAATGTTGCAAACTTTGATAGTTATATTACGCACAGTATAAAAGTTTGTGAATTTTGAAGTTGCATCAGTGTTTCATTTTTTACTCAAAGGTAGCACTGTTATACCGAAGTTGCATCAGGGTTTTATTTTTTACTCAAAGGTTGCACTGTTATACCGATATTTCAAATTGACAATAGTACTTTATTGTTACAAAATTTCAAGGTCTTATGACGCACCAGTAAAAAGTTTCAGCATTTCAATACTGCAAACTTTGATAGTTATATTACGCACAGTATAAAGGTTAGTGAATTCTGAAGTTGCATCAGTGTTTCATTTTATTCAAGGGTTGCACTGTTATACCGATATCTCAGATTGACAATAGTACTTTATTGTCAAAAAATTTCAAGATCTTATGACGCACCAGTAAAAAGTTACAGCATTTCAATGTTGCAAACTTTGATAGTTATATTATGCACAGTATAAAAGTTAGTGAATTTTGAAGTTGCATCAATGTTTCGTTTATTACTCAAGGGTAGCACTGTTATTCCGATATCTCAAACTAACAATAGTACATTATTGTCACAAAATTTCAAAGTCTCCAGTAAAAAGTTACAGCATTTCAATGTTGCAAACTTTGATAGTTATATTACGCACAGTATAAAAGTTTGTGAATTTTGAAGTTGCATCAGTGTTTCATTTTTTACTCAAAGGTAGCACTGTTATACCGAAGTTGCATCAGGGTTTCATTTTTTACTCAAAGGTAGCACTGTTATACCGATATTTCAAATTGACAATAGTACTTTATTGTTACAAAATTTCAAGGTCTTATGACGCACCAGTAAAAAGTTTCAGCATTTCAATACTGCAAACTTTGATAGTTATATTACGCACAGTATAAAGGTTAGTGAATTCTGAAGTTGCATCAGTGTTTCATTTTATTCAAGGGTTGCAGTGTTATACCGATATCTCAGATTGACAATAGTACTTTATTGTCAAAAATTTCAAGGTCTTATGACGCACCAGTAAAAAGTTTCAGCATTTCAATACTGCAAACTTTGATAGTTATATTACGCACAGTATAAAAGTTAGTGAATTTTGAACTTGCATCAGTGTTTCATTTTCTACTCAGAGGTAGCACTGTTATACCGATATTTCAAATTAACAATAGTACTTTATTGTCACAAAATTTCAAGGTCTTATGACGATCCAGTAAAAAGTTACAGCATTTCAATGTTGCAAACTTTGATAGTCATATTACTCACAGTATAAAAGTTAGTGAATTTTGAAGTTCCATCAGTGTTTCATTTTTTACTCAAGGGTTGCACTGTTGTACCGATATCTCAAATTGACAATAGTACATTATTGTCTCAATTTTCAAGGTCTTATGACGCACCAGTAAAAAGTTACAGCATTTCAATGTTGCAAACTTTGATAGTTATATTACGCACAGTATAAAAGCTTGTGAATTTTGAAGTTGCATCAGTGTTTAATTTTTTACTCAAAGGTAGCACTGTTATACCAAAGTTGCATCAGTGTTTCAGATTTTACTCAAAGGTAGAACTGTTATACCGATATTTCAAATTGACAATAGTACTTTATAGTCACAAAATTTCAAGGTCATATGACGCTCCAGTAAAAAGTTACAGCATTTCAATGTTGCAAACTTTGATAGTAATATTACTCACAGTATAAAAGTTAGTGAATTTTGAAGTTGCATCAATGTTTCGTTTATTACTCAAGGGTAGCACTTTTATTCCGATATCTCAAATTGACAATAGTACATTATTGTCACAAAATTTCAAAGTCTCCAGTAAAAAGTTACAGCATTTCAATGTTGCAAACTTTGATAGTTATATTACGCACAGTATAAAAGTTTGTGAATTTTGAAGTTGCATCAGTGTTTCATTTTTTACTCAAAGGTAGCACTGTTATACCGAAGTTGCATCAGGGTTTTATTTTTTACTCAAAGGTAGCACTGTTATACCGATATTTCAAATTGACAATAGTACTTTATTGTTACAAAATTTCAAGGTCTTATGACGCACCAGTAAAAAGTTTCAGCATTTCAATACTGCAAACTTTGATAGTTATATTACGCACAGTATAAAGGTTAGTGAATTCTGAAGTTGCATCAGTGTTTCATTTTATTCAAGGGTTGCACTGTTATACCGCTATCTCAAATTGAAAATAGTTCTTTATTGGCATAAAATTTCAAGGTCTTATGACGCTCCAGTATAAAGTTACAGTATTTCAATGTTGCAAACTTTGATAGTTATATTACGCACAGTATAAAAGTTAGTGAATTTTGAAGTTGCATCAATGTTTCATTTTTTACTCAAGGGTTGCACTGTTATACCGATATCTCAAATTGACAATAGTACATTATTGTCACAAAATTTCAAGGTCTTATGACGATCCAGTAAAAAGTTACAGCATTTCAATGTTGCAAACTTTGATAGTCATATTACTCACAGTATAAAAGTTAGTGAATTTTGAAGTTCCATCAGTGTTTCATTTTTTACTCAAAGGTAGCACTGTTATACCAAAGTTGCATCAGTGTTTCAGATTTTACTCAAAGGTAGCACTGTTATACCGATATTTCAAATTGACAATAGTACATTATTGTCACAATTTTCAAGGTCTTATGACGCTCCAGTAAAAAGTTACAGCATTTCAATGTTGCAAACTTTGATAGTTATATTACGCACAGTATAAAAGTTAGTGAATTGCATCAGTGTTTAATTTTTTACTCAAGGGTAGCACTGTTATACCGATATCTCAATTGGACAATAGTACATTATTGTCACAAAATTTCAAGATCTTATGACGCACCAGTAAAAAGTTACAGCATTTCAATGTTGCAAACTTTGATAGTTATATTATGCACAGTATAAAAGTTAGTGAATTTTGAAGTTGCATCAATGTTTCGTTTATTACTCAAGGGTAGCACTGTTATTCCGATATCTCAAACTGACAATAGTACATTATTATCACAAAATTTCAAAGTCTCCAGTAAAAAGTTACAGCATTTCAATGTTGCAAACTTTGATAGGTATATTAGGCACAGTATAAAAGTTTGTGAATTTTGAAGTTGCATCAGTGTTTCATTTTTTACTCAAAGGTAGCACTGTTATACCGAAGTTGCATCAGGGTTTTATTTTTTACTCAAAGGTAGCACTGTTATACCGATATTTCAAATTGACAATAGTACATTATTGTCACAATTTTCAAGGTCTTATGACGCTCCAGTAAAAAGTTACAGCATTTCAATACTGCAAACTTTGATAGTTATATTACGCACAGTATAAAGGTTAGTGAATTCTGAAGTTGCATCAGTGTTTCATTTTATTCAAGGGTTGCACTGTTATACCGATATCTCAGATTGACAATAGTACTTTATTGTCAAAAAATTTCAAGGTCGTTTGACGCTCCAGTAAAAAGTTACAGCATTTCAATGTTGCAAACTTTGATAGTTATATTACGCACAGTATAAAAGTTGGTGAATTTTGAACTTGCATCAGTGTTTCATTTTCTAATCAGAGGTAGCACTGTTATACCGATATTTCAAATTGACAATAGTACTTTATTGTCACAAAATTTCAAGGTCTTATGACGATCCAGTAAAAAGTTACAGCATTTCAATGTTGCAAACTTTGATAGTCATATTACTCACAGTATAAAAGTTAGTGAATTTTGAAGTTCCATCAGTGTTTCATTTTTTACTCAAGGGTTGCACTGTTGTACCGATATCTCAAATTGACAATAGTACATTATTGTCTCAATTTTCAAGGTCTTATGACGCACCAGTAAAAAGTTACAACATTTCAATGTTGCAAACTTTGATAGTTATATTACGCACAGTATAAAAGCTTGTGAATTTTGAAGTTGCATCAGTGTTTAATTTTTTACTCAAAGGTAGCACTGTTATACCAAAGTTGCATCAGTGTTTCAGATTTCACTCAAAGGTAGAACTGTTATACCGATATTTCAAATTGACAATAGTACTTTATAGTCACAAAATTTCAAGGTCATATGACGCTCCAGTAAAAAGTTACAGCATTTCAATATTGCAAACTTTGATAGTAATATTACTCACAGTATAAAAGTTAGTGAATTTTGAAGTTGCATCAATGTTTCGTTTATTACTCAAGGGTAGCACTTTTATTCCGATATCTCAAATTGACAATAGTACATTATTGTCACAAAATTTCAAAGTCTCCAGTAAAAAGTTACAGCATTTCAATGTTGCAAACTTTGATAGTTATATTACGCACAGTATAAAAGTTTGTGAATTTTGAAGTTGCATCAGTGTTTCATTTTTTACTCAAAGGTAGCACTGTTATACCGAAGTTGCATCAGGGTTTTATTTTTTACTCAAAGGTAGCACTGTTATACCGATATTTCAAATTGACAATAGTACTTTATTGTTACAAAATTTCAAGGTCTTATGACGCACCAGTAAAAAGTTTCAGCATTTCAATACTGCAAACTTTGATAGTTATATTACGCACAGTATAAAGGTTAGTGAATTCTGAAGTTGCATCAGTGTTTCATTTTATTCAAGGGTTGCACTGTTATACCGATATCTCAGATTGACAATAGTACTTTATAGTCACAAAATTTCAAGGTCATATGACGCTCCAGTAAAAAGTTACGGCATTTCAATGTTGGAAACTTTGATAGTTATATTACTCACAGTATAAAAGTTAGTGAATTTTAAAGTTGCATCAGTGTTTCATTTTTTACTCAATGGTAGCACTGTTATACCGATATCTCAAATTGACAATAGTACATTTTTGTCACAATTTTCAAGGTCTTATGATTCTCCAGTAAAAAGTTGCAGCATTTCAATGTTGCAAACTTTGATAGTTATATTACGCACAGTATAAGGTTAGTGAATTTTGAAGTAGCATCAGTGTTTAATTTTTTACTCAAGGGTTGCACTGTTATACCGATATCTCAAATTGAAAATAGTTCTTTATTGGCATAAAATTTCAAGGTCTTATGACGCTCCAGTATAAAGTTACAGTATTTCAATGTTGCAAACTTTGATAGTTATATTACGTACAGTATAAAAGTTAGTGAATTTTGAAGTTGCATCAGTGTTTCATTTTTTACTCAAAGGTAGCACTGTTATACCGATATTTCAAATCGGCAATAGGACTTTATTGTCACTAAATTTCAAGGTCTTATGACGCTCTAGTAAAAGGTTACAGCATTTCAATGTTGGAAACTTTGATAGTTATATTATACACAGTATAAAAGTTAGTGAATTTTGAAGTTGCATCAATGTTTCGTTTATTACTCAAGGGTAGCGGTGTTATTCCGATATCTCAAATTGACAATAGTACATTATTGTCACAAAATTTCAAAGTCTACAGTAAAAAGTTACAGCATTTCAATGTTGCAAACTTTGATAGGTATATTACGCACAGTATAAAAGTTTGTGAATTTTGAAGTTGCATCTATGTTTCGTTTTTTACTCAAGGGTAGCACTGTTATTCCGATATCTCCAATTGACAATAGTAAATTATTGTCAAAAAATTTCAAGGTCTTATGACGCTCAGATAAAAAGTTACAGCATTTCAATATTGCAAACTTTGATAGTTATATTACGCACAGTATAAAGGTTAGTGAATTCTGAAGTTGCATCAGTGTTTCATTTTATTCAAGGGTTGCACTGTTATACCGATATCTCAGATTGACAATAGTACTTTATTGTCAAAAAATTTCAAAGTCATTTGCCGCTCCAGTAAAAAGTTACAGCATTTCAATGTTGCAAACTTTGATGGTTATATTACACACAGTATAAAAGTTAGTGAATTTTGAAGTTGCATCAGTGTTTCATTTTTTACTCAAAGGTAGCACTGTTATACCGAAGTTGCATCAGGGTTTTATTTTTTACTAAAAGGTAGCACTGTTATACCGATATTTCAAATTGACAATAGTACTTTATAGTCACAAAATTTCAAGGACATATGACGCTCCAGTAAAAAGTTACAGCATTTCAATGTTGCAAAGTTTGATAGTTATATTACTCACAGTATAAAAGTTAGTGAATTTTGAAATTGCATCAGTGTTTCATTTTTTACTCAAGGGTAGCACTGTTATACCGATATCTCAAATGGACAATAGTACATTATTGTCACAAAATTTCAATCTCTTATGACGCACCAGTAAAAGGTTCCTGTTTTTCAATGTTGCAAACTTTGATAGTTATATTACGCACAGTATAAGGTTAGTGAATTTTGAAGTAGCATCAGTGTTTCATTTTTTACTCAAGGGTTGCACTGTTATACCGATATCTCAAATTGAAAATAGTTCTTTATTGTCATAATATTTGAAGGTCTTATGACGCTCCAGTATAAAGTTACAGCATTTTAATGTTGCAAACTTTGATAGTTATATTACGCACAGTATAAAAGTTAGTGAATTTTGAAGTTGCATCAGTGTTTCATTTTTACTCAAAGGTAGCACTGTTATACCGATATTTCAAATTGGCAATAGTACTTTATTGTCACTAAATTTCAAGGTCTTATGACGCTCTAGTAAAAGGTTACAGCATTTCAATGTTGGAAACTTTGATAGTTATATTATACACAGTATAAAAGTTAGTGAATTTTGAAGTTGCATCTATGTTTCGTTTTTTACTCAAGGGTAGCACTGTTATTCCGATATCTCCAATTGACAATAGTACATTATTGTCACAATTTTCAAGGTCTTATGACACTCCAGTAAAAAGTTGCAGCATTTCAATGTAGCAATCTTTGATAGTTATATTACGCACAGTATGAAAGTTAGTGAATTTTGAAATTGCATCAGTGTTTCATTTTTTATCACAGTATAAAAGTTAGTGAATTTTGAAGTTGCATCTATGTTTCGTTTTTTACTCAAGGGTAGCACTGTTATTCCGATATCTCCAATAGACAATAGTAAATTATTGTCACAAAATTTCAAGGTCTTATGACGCTCAGGTAAAAAGTTACAGCATTTCAATATTGCAAACTTTGATAGTTATATTACGCACAGTATAAAGGTTAGTGAATTCTGAAGTTGCATCAGTGTTTCATTTTATTCAAGGGTTGCACTGTTATACCGATATCTCAGATTGACAATAGTACTTTATTGTCAAAAAATTTCAAGGTCGTTTGCCGCTCCAGTAAAAAGTTACAGCATTTCAATGTTGCAAACTTTGATAGTTATATTACTCACAGTATAAAAGTTAGTGAATTTTAAAGTTGCATCAGTGTTTCATTTTTTACTCAATGGTAGCACTGTTATACCGACATCTCAAATTGACAATAGTACATTATTGTCACAATTTTCAAGGTCTTATAACGCTCCAGTAAAAAGTTGCAGCATTTCAATGTTGCAAACTTTGATAGTTATATTACGCACAGTATGAAAGTTAGTGAATTTTGAAATTGCATCAGTGTTTCATTTTTTACTCAATGGTAGCACTGTTATACCGATATCTCAAATTGACAATAGTACATTATTGTCACAATTTTCAAGGTCTTATAACGCTCCAGTAAAAAGTTGCAGCATTTCAATGTTGCAAACTTTGATAGTTATATTACGCACAGTATGAAAGTTAGTGAATTTTGAAATTGCATCAGTGTTTCATTTTTTACTCAAAGGTAGCACTGTTATACCGAAGTTGCATCAGGGTTTTATTTTTTACTAAAAGGTAGCACTGTTATACCGATATTTCAAATTGACAATAGTACTTTATAGTCACAAAATTTCAAGATCTTATGACGCACCAGTAAAAAGTTACAGTATTTCAATGTTGCAAACTTTGATAGTTATATTTCGCACAGTATAAAAGTTTGTGAATTTTGAAGTTGCAGAAGTGTTTTATTTTTTACTCAAAGGTAGCACTGTTATACCGATATTTCAAATTGGCAATAGTACTTTATTATCACAAAATTTCAAGGCCTTATGACGCTCTAGTAAAAGGTTACAGCATTTCAATGTTGCAAACTTTGATAGTTATATTATGCACAGTATAAAAGTTAGTGAATTTTGAAGTTGCATCAATGTTTCGTTTATTACTCAAGGGTAGCGCTGTTATTCCGATATCTCAAATTGACAATAGTACATTATTGTCACAAAATTTCAAAGTCTACAGTAAAAAGTTACAGCATTTCAATGTTGCAAACTTTGATAGTTATATTACTCACAGTATAAAAGTTAGTGAATTTTGAAGTTGCATCAGTGTTTCATTTTTTACTCAAGGGTAGCACTGTTAGACCGATATCTGAAATGGACAATAGTACATTATTGTCACAAAATTTCAATCTCTTATGACGCACCAGTAAAAAGTTCCAGTTTTTCAATGTTGCAAACTTTGATAGTTATATTACGCACAGTATAAGGTTAGTGAATTTTGAAGTAGCATCAGTGTTTCATTTTTTACTCAAGGGTTGCACTGTTATACCGATATCTCAAATTGAAAATAGTTCTTTATTGTCATAAAATTTGAAGGTCTTATGACGCTCCAGTATAAAGTTACAGTATTTTAATGTTGCAAACTTTGATAGTTATATAACGCACAGTATAAAAGTTAGTGAATTTTGAAGTTGCATCAGTGTTTCATTTTTTACTCAAAGGTAGCACTGTTATAGTGAATTTTGAAGTTGCATCAGTGTTTCATTTTCTACTCAAGGGTAGCACTGTTATACCGATATCTCAAATGGACAATAGTACATTATTGTCACAAAATTTCAAGATCTTATGACGCACCAGTAAAAAGTTACAGTAGTTCAATGTTGCAAACTTTGATAGTTATATTACGCACAGTATAAGGTTAGTGAATTTTGAAGTAGCATCAGTGTTTCATTTTTTACTCAAGAGTTGCACTGTTATACCGATATCTCAAATTGAAAATAGTTCTTTATTGTCATAAAATTTGAAGGACTTATGACGCTCCAGTATAAAGTTACAGTATTTTAATGTTGCAAACTTTGATAGTTATATAACGCACAGTATAAAAGTTAGTGAATTTTGAAGTTGCATCAGTGTTTCATTTTTTACTCAAAGGTAGCACTGTTATACCGATATTTCAAATTGGCAAAGTACTTTATTGTCACAAAATTTCAAGGCCTTATGACGCTCTAGTAAAAGGTTACAGCATTTCAATGTTGCAAACTTTGATAGTTATATTATGCACAGTATAAAAGTTAGTGAATTTACAAGTTGCATCAATGTTTCGTTTATTACTCAAGGGTAGCGCTGTTATTCCGATATCTCAAATAGACAATAGTACATTATTGTCACAAAATTTCAAAGTCTACAGTAAAAAGTTACAGCATTTCAATGTTGCAAACTTTGATAGTTATATTACGCACAGTATAAAAGTTTGTGAATTTTGAAGTTGCATCAGTGTTTCATTTTTTACTCAAAAGTAGCACTGTTATACCGAAGTTGCATCAGGGTTTTATTTTTTACTCAAAGGTAGCACTGTTATACCGATATTTCAAATTGACAATAGTACTTTATTGTCAAAAAACTTCAAGGTCTTACGACGCTCCAGTAAAAAGTTACAGCATTTCAATATTGAAAACTTTGATAGTTATATTACGCACAGTATAAAAGTTTGTGAATTTTGAAGTTGCATCAGTGTTTCATTTTTTACTCAAAGCTAGCACGGTTATACCGAAGTTGCATCAGTGTTTTATTTTTTACTCAAAGGTAGCACTGTTATACCGATATTTCAAATTGACAATAGTACTTTATTGTCAAAAAACTTCAAGGTCTTACGACGCTCCAGTAAAAAGTTACAGCATTTCAATATTGAAAACTTTGATAGTTATATTACGCACAGTATAAAAGTTTGTGAATTTTGAAGTTGCATCAGTGTTTCATTTTTTACTCAATGGTAGCACTGTTATACCGATATTTCAAATTGGCAATAGTACTTTATTGTCACACAATTTCAAGGTCTGATGACGCACCAGTAAAAAGTTTCAGCATTTCAATACTGCAAACTTTGATAGTTATATTATGCACAGTATAAAAGTTAGTGAATTTTGAAGTTCCATCAGTGTTTAATTTTTTACTCAAGGGTTTCACTGTTATACCGATATTTCAAATTGAAAATAGTTCTTTATTGTCATAAAATTTGAAGGTCTTATGACGCTCCAGTATAAAGTTACAGTATTTTAATGTTGCAAACTTTGATAGTT